>JAOXNO010000024.1:52064704-52093150 GCA_028565335.1 Limnodromus scolopaceus | reverse complement strand
GCTTCGGCAGGGGAGTTGGACTAGATGATCTCTATGGTCCCTTCCAACTCTAAAAAATTCAGTGAAATTCAGTGAAACCTGATTCCCAGTTAAAAAATGTATGTAAGGACATCCAGTACAGAAAGAGAGAGGATGAAGAACAGGAACAGGCTATGGTAAAGGAAACAGGGAGAAGGTACTAGGGGACGTTGGGTTGCCCAACATTTTTAACTGGAACAAAATAAAGCCATTTCGAGAGATCATTGGCTAAGGTGCCTCCCTGGACACTGCTTAGAGTGAATGCCTGTGAGAGCAGTCTAGAGGCATGGACTGCCAAAACATGTTAAGAAGCTAAATAAAAAGTACATGTTTGGAAATATCTAAAAACAGCAATTCATTTCTGAGGGCAGACAGCTGGAGGAAAAATATCTGAATGCAAATATATTAAAATTACAAGGGGGGAAGCAGGTGGCTTACACATTTAATGTGGAGTCCTGGCCACTCAGTGAGTATTGCTAGTTGGCCTTCCTATCAACTCAGATTTTGTTACACAGCTTATGTTGACAACTAAATCCTTACTCTGATTCAAAATGCACTAAAATAAGTGGTGTCCAGACCCGGGGCTCTCAACCATAAATTTAAAATCATTTATATGTGAAGACAGAGGCAGTAGTATCACTGCAAAACAACATCGCTGGCAGCATCACTGCCAAACCAGGAGCTAATTACCCGAAGATGTACAAGGAACTTATCTCCTGTGGTCCCCTCTGCAACACTGATCCTTCTCATGCCACTGCAGCCCACAATAAGCATGGGAGAAGAGGTGAGCCTTGCTGTGGGGCTCAAACTCTATTTGAAGTGTGTATGTGGACTACAGAAAAGCGACACAACAGACCTGCAGGCTTCAGGCCTGGCTTCAGCCTCCTGCACATTGAGTAGGGCCCATTTGAAGCAGTGGCTAGAGAAGATGTTTCCTGAACCCTCCTTAAGACCAGCATCTTCAGTGTCACTGGTTACTGTTAATGCACATAGTACAGAAAGGGGCATTGCTTCCTCATGGAAGCAATCATACAGGCACTGCAGAGGAGTGATACAAGCTTCAAGTTGATTGACCCTTGTAGACCAAAGTAACATTTGTGGTCAAGAACAAGGCTAATGATCACAGCAAGATCTATATCTGAAAGTTACAATCTTACAGCTGGGAAAAAGAAAAGATTAAAAATACATTCCTAAAAAATGCTGCTGCTGCTATGTCATCGTCCTGTAACAGCCAATATCTCATAATGTCATCAAGCAGTAAACTCTAACAATAAATGTCCCCACAAAGGTTCAATAAAAGCAGCAGATATCGCTCGCTCTCTGTCTCTCTTGATGGAGCTGTTCTATTTTTTATAAATATTTAAATATTAATTTGACAAGAGGGAGAGACTGACAGCAGGTTGGTACTGAAGACACTCGCGAGGGATCTCTCAGACCCAGATTCAAGCTCTCTCACAGAATAATACAGAGTATTTCTCTAGGGTTTGCATAAGGATTTTTTTCTCTGTTCCAGGACGCATTGCTGGACAAGAACAGAGAGAAAGGATGAGACTTGTTTTGGGACAGTGCATGGTCTGGTTATAGGGCACTCAACTGGAAAGTGAACGAGATGCTCTTAACCTAAATGTGTGCCTTAACTAAAGGCTGTTGGGGTAAATTTCTCTCATGCCTTCATTCCTCCATGGGGTAAAGTTTCCCAATGCCTTTGTCCCTTCATGGGAAAAAAAAAAAAGCAAGTTCCCCTGGCCCAGAGACAATCCCTACCATCAAAGCCCAAATCTGTGAAACATTTTGAGAGGCCTGAATTTTCTGATGGAAAATATATTGTGAAGCTGGAAACTTCCCAACCAGCTCTATTTAAAATAGTGATGGCTGTAGTTGCTTATAGTTTAATTCAGCCCAGTAAGACAGAGTTCAAACCCTTATGGTTGCGCATGGCATCTTCAGAGTGCAGCAGACCAGTAAAGGCAGTGTGCTCTGTTATTTAGGTGAAGACCAGTGTTACTAATTTGTTGTCATTGAAACTCTGTTGGTAATGCAGCTGGGGCAGGCATTTTTCAAGAGGACTTTCTGACCTCTGCATCAGCACCTGCTGTAGCTGAAGGTTTTGAACTGAATAATAGATCCTGGTGTTAATAGACTTCCTTGGTTAATTCTTTTGCTCTACTTTGGGAAGGAGAAAGGCAGAGTGGCTTGGCTTGCTCTAGTCCCCAGGCTGTACTAGTTAAACTACAAGCACAACATTGCATGTGAGTGCTTTATCAAGGCTTATATAAGTTTGACTTGGCCTTGTAAATGTAAACTAGTTTCCATTTTTAAAACTAACTCAATTTAACTGTCTGCAATCAATTTAATTTAGATGGATGTCACTTTTCTGTTTAGTAATTGGAATTCACTGGATTCTGAAACCACTGAGAGGAGTGGTTTGATACAGACAGGAAAAGAGATGAAAACTGAAAAGTAGAAAAAGAAAAACAAGCTAGGAAGAGAGAGTAGAAAGAATGAGAAAATGGATGGAAAGTTGAAGCTAGAAAATAAATCTTTTGAGTGAAGCACTGATGGCCACTTATAGACAGAAAAATGTGGCCACAGGGAGGAACAATTACAGAGTGAAGAAGAGGAGCAATATGCTCAGGGGTCTGAATTACTGAAAAACTGGCAAATAAATCCCGGATTTTGATAAGAAATGGAAAAAACATTTAAAATCAGCCTGAATGTCATTCCTGTGGGCATTAAGCATGTTCCAGTAGTTTCAAGTCTTGTTTCAGGAATGATCTGACTACACATTTGAGAGATCTATGTGCTTCAAAGGCTTCATCAAATTCTACTTTTTCCTTCTTGATTTCCTTAGTGACTCACGTTTCTTTAACTATGTCAGCGCAATGTCCTCACAAGCTTTGCAGTGGACTCTGCTAGGAGCTAAAACATTCTCCAAAGCCCTGAAATGACTTTTTGAGCCATCTTGTGACTTTATTTCCAAAGCTGCATGTTTGTATACGACACTGCTTTCTGTTCTTCATGCCCATCTATAGAGAGGTGTGTCATCCTTCTCCACCAGCAAGCCTGGCATGCCTCTACATTTGTGCGGGCTTCGGTGAAGAACATAGCAGTAACCGCAAAAGAGGTTTAGGTCAGAGGTTGGGATTTTGCTATGGAAAAGGTCTGGAGGTTTGACCCAAGACAAAAAAAAAAAAAATATTAACAAGGTTCTGAGCTTTTAGTTTAGAAGAGCATCTTAAAGCTCTGTAGTGCTTTTTTTTTTTTTTTGCTTTGTACTGCTCACACAGGCTTAACAGAGAGGTCAAGAAAGTCTTACTAAAATTAAGCAACAAACAAATTGCTAAAAAGATCAGGTAAGCCTTGTTGGTTTTTTTAAGGTGACAATTCTGGGGGGGAAGCTCATATTTTGAACAGGTTGAAATATTTTCTCATATTATCAACTGCATTCTAAATATATTGCATTTGGATTTTTGACAGTACAATTTCCTTGGTGAAAGTAGAAGAACACTAAGCACCACAAAGAAACAGTTACTAAGTTTCTCATGATCTAAAATACTGAATAGTCCTTTTGTTTGTCAGACATCATCTTAAAGATACCAACAGCGTTAGCCAGAGACTATGCTGCACACTAGTTTCTTACAGACATGTAAGACTTCCACAGAGTCAGAGGAAGGTGGGTCAGGCTCCATCTTCCTATTGGCATGGAATTCAAGCTCTTGAGCTGCAGAGATTTTTGACTGTCTCCCCGCATGGGAGGCTCCCTGCCTGCCTGCCTGCCTGCTCCCTCTCTGTCTAGCTGAGGAGCTGGCATTCTTATCATGGCCTCCACGGCACACTGAGCTGTATATTTGGGTTACTTATGTCTCCATCCCCTTCTCTTCCGACCCCCTGTCTGGCAACTAAATAAAAAGTAATGAAGTAGCATAAAGGCAAAATTGATCGCAGCATGGGTTTTCTATGGTATTACCTCCACCCTTATGCTTTCCATCTCCAGGACATATGAAAATGGTTCTTACGCAAACTGAATCGAAATCAACTCGAGTGACTCAGAGAAACCTACAGACCCCAAAGAGCTGGAAATTAAATGATTTTTTTTTCTATCAACAAGCTCAGAAATATAGATGTCACTGCTTCTTTATTATTTTGATTATTTTTTTAATTGGGACAAAAATAATCTAAGCTCATGTCTAGCCCTATGGTGCTTCTTTAAAGATTAAAAACCAGTAAGATAATAAAGAAAGTAAATGTTCAGACAGCTGCTCACAGGGAGATGCTGTTTGAAGTAGCAGTTTTCTCTCCACCTCTGTTACAGCTGGGTTGCTTTTCATTATTAGCAAGGAAAATAACAAGTTCAATAGATGTGGATGCAAGTTCATTTTCACCATCAGTTGATTTCTGCAACTTTCACACCAACATGGGGTTTGAGAACATGGACAAGTTTACACCAATGATGATTAAGAGTATTGCTCATAATTCTGAATATTAAATAGAGCATAGGGATAATATGAAGTGTACTTTTGGATCACAATCATGAGGACTGTCACAAAACACTACCTTAAAAACTCATGTTCAATCCCCAGCTTTCACACACACATCCCAGTGGCCTTAGACAAGTACATGTGATTTACCACTCAGACATGGATTTCTGGTCTCCTTTCCCAAAAGGCTATAATAGCACCTCAGTTTGAACATAAGGCAGAGCAACTGCATGCAGGGGCCTGAGATCCCCATCACATGCACGGAGAGATGGGAGATGCTGCAAATGGAGCTCAGTTACTCTGCCACTGCCTGACCTGCCCCAGAGGTAGAGGGGGTTGGGTACAGGGCTGCCTTTAGGGCAGGAGAGAGTAAGAAGCAACATGTCAATATCCATCTGAGGCTTAGATCTAAAGAATCATTTCCACCTTTTCTGCTACACATGAGATGAAAAACTGTTACATACCTTACTATTCAGCAGACTATGTTCAACCAAGAGAGGATGGTAAAGAGAGGAACATATACAGATAGATGTGTACCTGCAGTCCACCACTTACTTTGGATTTCCAGCCCCTGGCTTCTTTCTCCGGAATATGTTGAGGAAAGTGTTGGACTTGCAAGGTGCCTTGCCGTCCCCGACATGCATACGCACCACATCTGAGGTGGTGAAGGCACTGCGGACGTTCCTCTCAGGCTTGGCTATGATGATATACATCTTAGGAGTGAACATGCACCCCAGCGCCACCGTCACACTCAGGCTCACTGCAAAACAGGTGGTGATGATCTTGTAGTTGCTCCCAAAATAGATAGGCACAAAGGCCAGCCAGATGATACAAGTGGTGTACATGGTGAATGCAATGTACTTGGCCTCATTGAAATTGGCAGGCACATTGCGAGTCTTGAAGGCATAGTATGTGCAGCTCATGATGAGGAGTCCATTGTAGCCCACAGGAGCCACGACGCCTAGGTTGCTGGTGTTGCAGATAAGGTAAACTTCCTTAATACTGGGGTAGGAGAGGATGGGCATCGGGGGTTCCAAGATTATCAGTGTGATCACCAGTGTCAGCTGCACGCTGATCAAAATGGAGGCAATGACTACTTGGGCCCATGCGCTCATGAAACGTGGCTTGCGGGTACAGATCTTCTTTTTGCTGCCTGCCAGGATGCGTGCAATGCGGTTGGTTTTGGTCACAAGGGCAGAATAGCACATGGCAGAGGAGAGACCCACCAGAAGGCGCTGGAGGTAGCAGGATGTCGTGGTGGGTTTAGCTATAAGGGTGAAAGGGCAGACGTAACCCAGAAAGATGCCAGCAAGGATAATGTAGCAGAGCTCCCGACTGGAGGATTTGACAACAGGGGTGTCCCTGTAGAGCACAAAGATAAGGGTGACAAACATGGTGACCAGGATCCCAAGGCAGGAAAAGACCACAGCCACAATAGACTCTATATTGCTCCACTGGAGGTACTTTACAGGGATGGGTTCACAGCCTGCAGTGTACAGAAAAGAAACAGAGTGTTAGAAAGGCAGTTGATTGAAGAAAGAACTGTTTTCTTCTGGCTTCCAATATAATCCAAACATTAGTTTATCCCTTTGTGCCAGGGATTATTAAAAATATTTTACAAAGGAGTGAACTGCAGCATGGAAAAGTTTGGACAAAATATGTTCAAAAAAACAACCATCAATTTTGGGTGTACCAAATATTTGCTCATGATGCTACAAAGAGAAATGAGATTTGGAATTTTTTTTATATTTTTTCTTGCAATACCCATTGACAAGCTCCGCATATCAAAGGCAGAACTGGGAACATAACCCAAATAAACTCAGCACCATCTCTTCATTTCAGCCAGGAAAGGATTGTTATGAATCAGAATATCAGAATGGCTAGTTTTTTGACCTCCTCAGACAAACTTATTTTAATCTTTATTGAAATCACTATAACTTGACCCAATACATTTTTATGAGGGTGATTTAATAAATAATAGAAATTAATTAGAGGACTACGGGCAGGAAAATGGTAATAATCCAAAGTTGTAATGGAGCTACCCCATAGATACTGTACCTTCTTAGTATATTTCTGCCTTTTTTTTCCTCTTAACACTACCTTAGTCTCATTTTCTCAAACCGCCTGAGCATTGTTTTTCCACTAAATAATGTAATCTAATTCTTATGGAAAAGTCAAACCCACAAAATATGCATGTCTTCAAAAAAAAAACCAGAAAGGCTCTCCTTTATGACTGGTACAGATGTGAAACATAGCAAGATGGTATTTAACTGCCCTCTCACACACTCAAGTTAAAGGAGTCTCTGGCTACCTTCCTCATTGTGCTGAAGATGTAATAACATTACAGACAAAATAAAATCCTCTGTGTTAATAGGATGTTGAGGCTGTGAAGTTGAGTTACTGAAAACCTTCATTCTGGCATTTCCTAATTTCTGTTCTTGACTGAATAGTGCCAAAATGCTTTTAATATATTTCTGTATCACAAGGTAAGTATCCATGGCCTCTTCTACTCTTTTGCTTTCCCTTAGACCCAGTTCACCATTTCTGCCTTTCCCCCACCTCTCAAGTTATCTTTCCTCCCAGTCCCTCACCATCTCCATCTCAGTTCCCTGCTCAGTTCAGTTTTTTCCTAGCCAGCCACCTCTCCGCCCAGATGTCTCCCTTACGAACACTGCTGGTCCAGGTTTTCACATCCTGGACAGGCTGCTCATCACCCTCACCTGTCTGGGTTGCTGGATGCAGCTGGGAAGAGCAGGGAAAAGGTGGTGGTGTTAGTGAGCTTGTAAAGAGAGGCATTTTTCTCCTCTCAGTTTTGCTGCTAAATCTTAGCAAGGGCCCTGATGTTGCCATGAGCAAAAGTCACGCTCAGCCCCTTCCTTCTCAGTATGGAGAATATCTGCAGAAACCAATCTCTATGAACTAAAAGCTTCTCAGGCCCGCAGTTTTGCTCAGTTTATATGTATCTTCCACAGGGTGACACAAAATTACGAATACCTCTACCAAAATGTAAAGTCCTTCCAAATATAGAATGCAGAGGTATGGATCAGGGTTGAACAGTTTTACTGTAACCTCATTTTGAGAAATAGAAAAAGAAAAAAGTGGTTTTGTTGAAATTTAAAAAAAAAAATCAGCCCGAGGCAAAGTCCTGACATGGAAAATTTCTGCTTGAACTTTTAATGTCTGCCAATGTCAAATGAACTGAAAGAATGCATTATAATTCTCTACACTTTGTCTCTAAGAGTAGCGGGCTGACTTAACCACAGGTAATGCTGTCTTCTTAACTACAGGTAGGGATGTTACAGGTACCTGTAACACCAAAAAAAAAAAAATAGAATTATAGTATGTGCAACTGAAGGTCTAATTTTATAAAGAAAAGGAATTCTGTTTTCCTCGAAGTGGTCTGACCACTCAGAGTGGTCTGACTCAGTTCAGAGTTCAAGACTCAGATAGGTGAGGAAACCCATTCTTCCAAACAGAGTTTTTATGGTGAAATATGAAGGAAAAGCTTTTTATTAGAAGTGGGAACCTCTGGAGCAGCCCTGAGTGGAAGTTGTCTCCTTCTTTGATTTAATAAAATACTAAAGATCAGAAGCCCCTGCTCATTGATTAATACATGCAAAATGCTTCTTAAACAAGAAGCCAGTCTATGGTTGCTGAAAGGGTTAAGTTTCAATGTGGGCTTTAAGTTTAGCAAAGTCATGCCGTACTTATATTATTTTATCTTAAATGATATTTTCAGAGCCTTAGCCCTGCTTCAGCATGGTAGCTAAGCCTATCGATTGCTTCAAACTCATCCTGTGTAAGGTCTTAGAAATCTCTTTCGTTAAGTCAGTGTCATTCCCGTGCACCAGCAAGCCCCAAGAGCCACATGTGCTACAAACATTGCAAAAAGCTGCCTGCTTCTATCACCAAACAGTTGTTGGCTTTCAGCACCTGTGAAGGTGGTTCGTTTCCCAGCTAGGGAAGTGGGAAACTGGGCTAGGGAAGCTTTATGAGACTGGGGGACGATACCCGAGAAATGGTCTACTCACAGGTAAAAAAACAAAAAACCAAAAAAGCCCAAAAAACAGACCCAACACAAAAAGTCCCCAGAAACCCTCACCACTAACCCAAACCTCAAAAAATCAGAGAATTATTGGCAAAAGCTTCACAGTTGAAATTTTCTAGTATAGAGCTGTTTAGTAGCTTTCATCTACTATTTTTCCTGCACTTTAAACATGAATCATTTCCTAGAACAGAGGGTTAATCGATTTTTAAATTTTTTTTTAATGATATTCATACTGCAAGGCCAATAAGACAATCCTGGATGTTTTCTGAGGTCATTAACAGATCCCAGGTAACTGGTGTGCCCAAACCTCTATGATTCATTTCATAATAACTCTATAAAACTTCCTGTCCTATCTTGTTTTATTGCTTATTTAAGATGATTTATGTAAACTGGGTTTACTAGCCTGACATTTATTCTTCTTATAGATTCTGATACCATAAAAGATATCTCCTCTTCTTGGCACAAGGCCTTGAGATACTGGTTTTAGTGACAATTTGTCAGGTCAGATTTTTATCATCTGTGGTGAGAAATCCTTTGTGCTTCCTGACTCAACTTCACTGAACACATATTTATGGGAAGCAATCTAAAAAAAAGTTGTACATTTAAAAATAAAATTAAAATGTCAGGAAAGGCTTGCTGAGCAACAGAGACTAATTTCAAACAGAGAGAATGAGCACCTTGAAAAGCACATCTTAAGAAATGGGTTAGTATGCGCTTCACGTTTCTTAAAGGAACTAAGGATTTTAGAGCCTCCATCTGTGATGGAAAATGCAACTAAAACTGCATACATGTTTGGCATTTAAGATTTAAGGCAAAGGGAAAAACAATCTGTGAGATGTTAACGTCTGTGTCTAGATGCTATGGTGACTGGAAGGGCATGAATACAACACACAAAAGCAAGCTATAAAAACATATTTGATGGGAGAAATCCTGTCAAGAAAAGAGAATTCCAAATTAAATAGTACCAGTGGGAACTCCCACGAAGTTCAAGAGCCAGAGTTTATCTAGCTCAATGTCCCTTTTCTAAAGGTTAGGATAGCATCAGCTTCTCTTCACAACTTTGTACTTAGGGCTTAAAAAAAAGAAGCTTTTTCCTCAATAAGAACAGAATGAAGAAACTGTGCAGGAGCAGGCTGCCATTTTGATGTTCTCTAGGAAATCAGTCGATGGCTATGCTGTCATTTGGCTTATGTTACTGTGATTTTAGAACAGCAGTCTCCTGCTGAGAAGAAACACAAATCAGCAGGTCATCTACTGATTTCATTAAAAGTTAATAGATTGCAACATGCCCCTGAGATTTTCTCCAGCACTGATGCTTTCCTCAACTCTTTTCAGCAGTACCTGTCTTTTTGACATGTCCCCTTTTGAGCTATTTTGGGCAGCTAGTAGCACTGAACCATATGCACTCAAGTGCACATTGATCTCTCACTATGTTCTTGTTCTGCCTTATTGATTAAAAAGAAGTCCCAGTTTTCTTCCCTGAATAGTAAATACAAACAATTCTGTGAACCTCCAAGACTAACAGAACGCAGTTGTCTGCTTTAAAATTATCAGACACTGGTGTCCTACGAGGTAGGAGTTGAATACGAGCTTTTCCAATGGTCAGGAAATTTATGAAGGATGCTGTGGATTTTCTGGAGTCTAGTAGTACAAGATGTTTTGCCTCAATTGGGGCCCTTATGGAAGCTATTTTTCAGTGACTCCTCTTCCTATAACCCACTTATATGAAACTTGAAGGAACTGAATGATCACTGGTATTTCTGTATCCTGACAAATCTGTTTGAAGTAGGTTGCCTTGCACACCACAGAATAGGGTGGGGCTGGTTTAAGAGGTATGGGATATAAACAGATACACACGCATAGCTTATTTTCCATAGAAAACCAAGATAGACAATGGGTAAAGTTTTCCAGTTTATTGTGACTAATATATTTTTAGCTGGAGAATCCCTGAAAGATCACTTAGCTTCAGTGACTAGCTTAACAGTATCTTTTGGAACTATTTAATCTAGATTTAACATCTAGTCGCCAGCAAGTCACATTAAAAGAAAAAAACATGGTAAGTTTCAAATGTTCACTTCAGGTAGGTAGTCAGATTGCTTCTCTGACTAGGAATGCTGCCCAATTGAATACTGGCAGCATTTGCAGATATGGCATGGGGCAGAAGTGTCAGTGGTCTTTTACAGTGATAGAAAGCAAACCCCAAGGTCAGGGTGGTGCTTCTCAGTGCATTAAATCTATTTTCTCGGGATAATGGCTACTGCAAAGCCCAGAGCAGGTGTGGACGTTGACCTTGATAGGTACAAAATAACAGAAAGATGCCATCGCATACAACCCATCCAAAGCATATACACAGGGGAGAACAATTCTAGCTGTTTTCCTGTCTTTGCCAGACTTTCTTAGGATTTTGTTGACATTTCTCTTGCTGGCGGGTGCAGTGAGAATGATCTTTATACCAAATGAAAGTCTGAAATGGCCTGAAATCCCAGATAAAGTATTACTAATTGCATGGTAGAACAATCAAAAAGAGTATCAAGTCAATCTGACAAGGATGCACTGAGTTGTTGTGATAATCACTGCTAAAGTTGCAGCAAATGCTGCTAAATTCATTAGTAGTCTTAACAGCTTTATCAATGCTTATACTAGCTGAAGGAGAGGAACAGACAGACTATGTCATTTCTTCTTGATGGAAATTTTGTCGTCGTTATTGTCACTGCTGTTGAACTGACCCAAAAGATACAGCACTTTTCACTCACCCTAAACTGTGTTGGGGTGTGTGTTTGACTATGTACCTTCAATATCTCTGCATGCTCTCACCTTACTCTCCACCACACAGCATTCTCCTTGTGCCCTGTAAAATGGGAATGCATTTGGAGGAACATGTCCCTACCTGTCAGGTCAGCATTCGGCCACCAGCCAAGCTCACAGGCTTTACATGTGAATTCATCCTGAACAAATTCATTCTCCTTGCAAGCAGTGCAAATCCAGCAGCAACTCACTTCTCCTTTCCTGATGACCTGTAATGCAAAATACATCCTCAGCTATGTTCCTCTATAAGACAACAGTTTCCCCCCCCAGCAAACAGATACCACCTGCACTGTTTAAAATATGACGGGATTCCTGTGCATGGCACATTTCAAACAACTAGAAAACACGAATCCTGATTCCGTATCTACCTCTGTGTATCAAAATTTGTGCTTGGGAGTTAAAGGATCATCTCTGGGGACAATTTTATTTTGTTTTGGAGGGAGCAGTTCTGAGTTAAAAGAACCGGTTTCCCTTTGGTATATAGAGGCATGGTGAGTGTTATATTTTTAATCAAACTTGAGAAGAAGCTTAATCTGTGAGATGGTTCAGGTCAGGACGAGTAGCTCAGCCCACGCTTAATATCTATTGCATAGTAAAGAGCAGTAAACAAAGTCAAAGGTTATAACAAAGACTGATTCATGCATATGTGTGTATGTATACACATAAGCGCATGCACACACACATAAATTCCAATTTACGTGGAAGTCTCTTTGGGTCTCGTAACACTAGTGTAAATAGAAATTCAAATAAGAGCAAATTAAAAAATATACCATTGAAAGGATGTAGTGGGTCCAATAAAACCAAGACCAAGAGCATGCTTCAGAGCAGCTCTTTTGGAGACAAAAGTCCCTAAAAGTTGTATTTTTCTCTGCTGTGAAGACTGCTAAATGTAGTGTTCTGATATTGAAAAGATGGTTTTCTCATCTTGACTCCTAATTTCATTACACTGAGGCTGAAAGGAAGATTAAGGGTATCTCCAGCTCATGGGGCTCCAACAGACTCTGATTTTGTGTCAGAAAGGAAGAATCCAGCCTTCTCTCCAGGAGCTTCCTACCCATCTATATGTGGAGCTAAGTGCAGTAGTGAAATATAAAATGTTTGTTTTTATTGAATGCTGGTTTTGTGGGCTTCTTTGTGGGCTTTTCTTGTTAACATTTCCTCCTGCAATCTGTGGAGAGAGTCCAATAGACTTCAATGGGAGCCGAAGCTGGCATTTTGTATGCATGGTGTTTACATATACACACATACACAAACTGCACAATCTCAAAAACAGGGAAAAGATGTTTTGGAGGGTAGTAAATACTGATAATGTTTCCCCTCCAAGACTGTTTGAGTATGTCGCTATGCCTTTGCCAAATCATCAATCACTTATTGCTTAGAGTAGCAGTATAGAATTAAAAAGCTGCAAATGTGCTTATTAAATGAAATCAGAAAGGAAGGTTTGCTCTAAGGTGATTTTCCTGCATCGGCTTCTTGCCATTTTAAACTTACTGCATCCATACCATTTTGATAGTGGTGAAACATGTCTTTATGTCATCCAGACGTGGCAGGTGGCAAATTATTTGTAGCTTGATGCTAGTGCTACTGTTTGGTAAACACAGAGTGATTTCATTTGTGTTTCCATACCTCCTGTTGTGAACATGAAATACAAATAGGCTTTTTTAAAAAAATTTTTTTTGCAGGTGTTATTGCTGGAACAAAATACTGGATTCCCATGGGTCACGTTATTTTCAGGATCAGCCCCCAAGTGAATCACAGTCACGGAATGTTGTAGGCAATGCCTAAGTGAAAATCTTGTTCTTACTTACATAAGGTGAAATTCAAATCTTGTCACACTAGAGTCTGCATCACTACAAAGGCCAATTTTTGAAAACATGGGCCTATATCTAGGATTGTAATACTCAGATGTTAACCTAGGAGTCTTCCTATACTTTTGGCTTTCCTGAAGAAAAGGAGGTCCTATCCCTTGGCTTGAAAGAAGCTTGCTCGGGTTTAGGGAAAAAACATGGGCATGTTATTCATATTTCTATAGCAGAAAGTAAGTGTTTGAGGCACACCTTAATCTGGCCCTTCAAGCAAGGCTCGCTGCACACCGATCGCACCATTCCACTCTTATTCATCTGAATCCTGTAGTCGTCAATGTTGAGCACGCCCTCATGCCAGGTCCCAATGAGGACATAGTCATAGCGGTTGGGCTCTATGTACTGCAGGTTCATGATGTCATACCTGCAAGGGCGAGAAGAGAAAGGAAGTCACTGTCCTGCAACACAAAGCATAAAAAATTTATCTTGCCCTTCTCCTTCTGCCTGTGTAAATATTCATTTCATCCCTTAGTACCAGGGACAAGAGTTTCACAGAAACATCAAATACTGTAGGGTTTGCAGCAGAATCATGGGCGACGACAGCTCTGATTTGCACGATTACCGATTGCCTGCCCTGCTTATAGAAAACTGTGGGTAAAAAGTTGTGTGTCCAGGAAGAACTGCACATCAAAGACATGGTATATTTTTCAGCCGTTTTTCAAGATGTCTGCAACATTCACGTGGTGCCTACAAACAAGTTGATTGCTCTAGAGTAATCAGTAGAAAGGCTCAAACTAACTGAACTGGTATGCCATAAGTTAACTGTAAGTACTAGTTCAACTATTTATATTACCCAGCCCAGTGAGACCGTCGGGTAAAGTTAGCAGCTCAGGCACAAAATTTACTACCCTGCCCTAGGCAAGTAGGAAAGGACTTCCCAAGGCTAATGCAAAGGAAGCATACAACACTGCTACAATAAACACTCAGCTTCCCTGCCTCCATCATTGCCTTTTGTGTGTTGGACCTGCTGTGTACACATCCTTATTGCTAATTATTCTGTTCCTTCTTTAACCAACAGAATGTGGCTTATGCAAAGCAGTGATTAACTGTAGTGATTTCTTAATAGGAAATAAGCAGAAATGGGAGAATGAATATTGGTGAGTGCACAGAGAGGAAGAGCCACAACAGAAGCTGGACCTACAGCCTGGGCCCTGAAGATGAGAACTGGGAAGGCTTTGTTTAAAAAGGATGAGACAAAGAGGGCTGAGAACTAGAAATAGCACTGGAACAGAAAATCACAAAGCATATTCTGTTTTCCAAGCCTGGAACTTAGCGCCTTGTTTTCCTCTACTGGATTGTCTCAGTCTCCAGGGAAAAAAATCTTTTGTTTATAATGGGTGTTGCTAATCTGTATGTGCTTTATGAATCACAGGTAAGCAAAGTATGAGCCATAAATAAAACTGAGATGTTTGGTTGCGGGCAAAGAGATAGACATATCCATTTATTTTTTTTCCCTTCTGAGGTTCAAACATGCAAAATTTCAGCCCTCTCTGCACTCCACAGGGGAAAGAGGTGCTAGAATTACTCTCTAGATGTCTGGTTTTCCTAATTGAATTTTTAGGATCCCTCTAGTTAAAGATGATTTAAAGAAACACATATTTACAGCCGTATTTAGACCTTGCTCTTACAAATACGCATGCTCAAATAATGTCAATGGCACTGCAGAGCTCCACTGAATTACATGGGAAAAGGGACTCTTGCCACTGAGTTCAATGGTGCTCCAAGCAGGAGGTGGCTCCATTGGCTGGCAATCAACTACTTATTGGGGAGTTGCTTAGAAAAGGGGTGAATTTCAAATTCACTAGGAAACAATTCCTTCTCGTATCCTAGTTCTTGCAAAGGAAGAAAAAGAAACACTGTTTTGGGGATTGAGAAGAATCAGGATAGCAAGAACCAGAAAGAGCCAGGCATTTTATAATGTAGACTTTACAGGAATAAAATTGAGCAGAAATGTAAATGTCTCTTCCTAGCAGGGAGAACCTACTTGGATTTTAGTGTGACTTTGTGTTAGACTGATACAAAATCAGTTACTCTGGGCTGGAAAATGAATTCAGGAAAGGGAATAAAAGATTACTAAAATCTCACATTCCCATAATGGGATTTTTGAACCTGCACAGATTGTTTTCATTCTTGCAAAAATATATTACAAGGCACAGAGTGGCATTAATGCAATATCAATCAAGAGTTGGCAATTTCAGGGATATGATTTTAGGTTGAAAGCCATTCTTATGTTTTCTTATAATACTGTTCCCTTTTCTATCAGTTATCTGTCAAAGACTAAAGTATGCAGACTAAAAGCTCTTACACAGTCTTGCATATGACAAGTTGTAGTACAATGTTTGCAGCTTTGATATGCAGCTTGAATTTTAAGTGGAGAAATGTGGTCTAACAAACACACTTGGTATATGGAGACGTACAGAAGTTCTTTATCCTTTTCTTATTTTCCTTAAAGAAAAATTTCTGCTTTGAGTAAGGACGGATTCTGTGCTGGAATACCACCCTCCATCCCCTCACTCACACATATGAAAATTTAATAGTTTTGGGCTGTGTCGAAGCTAAAAATAATTATTCCAAAAGACAAGAGTTGTGAAGTTTTAGGAGAGCGAGGATCGTGGAAGCAGCTGGATTTCATACACATATGGCAGCATTTATAGAAGCCATGAAAACATTCTGCACGTAAGAAAGTGAATCTTTCTTTTCATATAGGGGCAAGCTCTTTCAAATTGGGAAATGATGTGACCAAATAGGTCAATTTACTTATGAGGTGAGCCAGACCATGAGCCAGCTGGTCACAGGCACACTTTTACTCTGGTTAGTCAGAGGTGGCTGAAGTTACCTTTCTTCATAATACCAGAGTGGCAGTAAGTTTTGCTGCCCTGCAAGGCAGAATGGAAAACAGCAATGGTGAGCAATACTGGGGTGTAACTGGCCAAAACCACCCATGGAGCCATACTCCAAAACATCCACATATGTTTTGAGGTACATTCCTTTATATACTTTTAAAGTTTGAAGTATTTGCATTATGCATTTCATAATTTACTTAAAGCATGGAGTTGATAGAGTTGCCATATCTGAAGCCAAAACAGCTACTGGAAATATTGAACTAGGTAGAGTTACATGGGTCTACATCTGAGACTGGTCAGGGTACAATGAACAATGATGTTTCTGTTAGCTTGTGAACCTCAGCATTTCGCCACACATCAGAGGTCCAGCTTAGGGGCCTGAAGTTCTCCTGACAGTTGTCACATACCACTTTATGGTCAGAGGCCTATGCAAATTGTTTGTCTGTTTTGCTTTTTTTTTAACCCTGCCAAAAGATAAAAGCAGGCAGTTACAGAATAGACAAGAGCTCAAAATAGATCTGTCCCCTGTCCCTTGTATAGGCCCAGAGAAGGATGTGGTGTTGACTACTGCATCCCTCACAACTTCTCCAGCCATTTCTGGGAATTTGAGTGGTATGATTACTATTGAGAAAGGAAAAGGGAGGTACTCAATGAAAGTAAAAAGTTCAGCAATTTTACCAGCATGTTCTTAGTGACAGTAGAGCGAGCATATAAAGCTGTTGATTTTCCAGAGCTACATCCACGTCATTTTTCCCGGAGGCAGTGCAGTCAGTTAAGTGACTGCATTTGTGCCCTTCTGGTGAAGCTCTGCTTCACTTTTCTGCATAAAAGCTCTTCAAAGAAAAGATTCTGCACAGAAGAAATAAACCTTTGAAAAAGTGCTTCATTTTCTAATCTCATTTTGATAAAAACTTGAAACCATTAATTGAGCCTGAAATAGAAGAAGAGTTATATCTAAATAAATGGTTAAGTTTTGGTGAAGCTGTAAGGGGTTCAAAACAGGAAATTATGTGTCAGACAAATATAACTACAGGCATCTCTACCTGCTCTACCTATGATGATTGTAAGTAGGAGCTTGTGAGAGTCAATTGCTTGAAGAACCTCACAGATTTTGAAAATAAAGTATGAGGAAGCTTGCTGCTTTCTAACAAGGAATATTGATTTATTCCATCATGTGAAGCTGGTTTGTTCACATGATATGGTAATATAATATGAAAAAATGTTTTACATATTTGTGTAACTTTCTTGCACGGGCATAGAAAAGCTAAAAACCTAGGAAATTTCAGATCTGTTTCTCTTTGGTGTATTTAGGTATATGTGATGTTTATCTTTTCATTTTGCTAAGGTACAAAAGCTCTTTGGGGTGTTGATACAGTGGTATGGTACATTCACTCATCCACAGAGAGCTTTTCCTTGTGGAGCTGTGGAAACACTAGGGCTAATCTGGAGCTAAATACGATTCTGCATGGGCATAAACTACTGCTGGCATACAAAGATCTGGCAGACTGCATAGATCACATTTCATATACACATCACCATTCTCTGACATGATATTGCCCATGTCATCAATGCCATAGACTCATACAAGGATTACAGCATGAATAACAAAAAAGGTTAATTGAACTTTCTTGCCCAAACTTGCTAACTCTAGATGTGAAAGTATAAATGAGGAGCAACAAAAAAAATACCTAAAATAACCCAAAATTCTAAATAGGCCAGGGAATCAAGAGAAATGAATCTTGCTATAGACTGAAATGATGGATGGAATTAATTCTATCATCCTGACCTACTCAGAGAAATATCCTGATATAAACCCTCCTATACTTTGAATTCAGGAGCTGTTCATTCCAATTCTATGCTTGGTACTGATGAGAGTCAGGAAAATACTCTTAGGTGACAAGACAATAAATAAGATTTGGGCTAAAATCGGAAAATACACCTAAACATCAAACCAAATAACTGACAGGCAGACAATGTAGCATATGCAAAGTTGGAGTAACAGTTTTATACAGATAAATAGCGTGTGATAAACCTAAAGCTATACTAAGCAGTAATTTCTCTGTGTTAACTAAATTCTATGTACAAAGACTTGATTTATGCATTTGTGTCAATAAGTACGTGTTTGGCTGTAAGGGAATTGCTTGCCTCAACTTTCAAAGTCTGACCTAGCTCATCTGTATCTTTAACTAAAAAAATCTAAAGTATACAGAGCTAAACAGGAAGACCAAACTGACCAGCTTTTTCTTACTATTTAAACGTAACAAGCTGTTTATATATTGTTTAAATATAACAAACAATGCAAATAGCAAGTGGTAAAAAATTTGGTCAGTTTTGCTAATAAAAGCTAGTAATAGAAATCAGAGTTGCTTTAAGGCCACTGTGTCTTACAAATATTCTGTGAAAGCATATGCCAGACTGCAAACTCCTGTTTATTCCAGAGCACTCTCTTTGTGCAGTGTTGGTACTCAGATGCATTTATGCAATAAGCCCAAAGATGGAGTGAGAGAGTCTTTTATAACACTTAAATAACTCAGTAGGAAAACTAACTTCAATGAACTAACCCCTGAGTAGCTTTCATTTAATAATGGATTGTGTGCTTCAGCAGCTGAATTAAACTTATTTATGGAATAAATAAACCCATCTGGGAGGTGTCTCACTTAAAATGGTTGGACAGAGACCACAGAACTAAAGGAAAAGATTTCTGTCAGGCGGCTCCCATAAGAGAAAAAAAGGTGACGTCCAAGTCCTCAAAGCTGCTGTGTCACCCGTTGCTCAGATACATACTGTGTCTGCTAGGGAGGGGTAGATAGGAGCAGCTCTCTACCAGACCCCGTAAGAGCGAAACACAGTACCTTTTGGCAAAGAACTCTTATTCATCCTGCTCTACTTGGGCCTGTCTTTAAACTCTGGGATAGCCAAGCTTACTGGGAGTGAAACAAGTCAAGAAGAGCACACAGTAGTTCACCAGGCAGAACTAAATAGTCTCTGGCAAGGATACAGTGCTATGTCTCGGGGGCACTTAAAGCAGCAGAGATCCAACTGCAAAAGGATGTGCTCTACAGCCCTACCTTCAAAACCTTAGCAAGCAAATGCTTCATTAATTTCCAAGCACTTGGATTAGGCTTTATACCTATTAAAACCCTGGTGCTGAGCCCCAGTGGTAGCTCAGACACTAAAAGACTGGGAGGTACAAGGTTTGTCCTCCCCTGAAATACTAGAAATGTTGCAGGCTGTACTGTAGCTCCTGTCTCAATTTGAGCTGCAGCTATCAATGTATCACATGTTATCAGTGTTATTTCTGGCTATTGGCAAGACTAAACCAGATAACTCCATTTATGTCTCACGGTATGCATGCTCTGTGCTTCAGCAGAGCAGCCAAAGAAATCTCCATCACCAAACCCAGCAACATTTCCCCTTCCCAACCTCTAGTTTAATTAGCTGAGATGAAACATCTCTTTACCTTCCAGGGGCATCTCCCTTTTCATCAAACCAAACTTCTTCTCCAGAAATACCGATGAATGAGGATTTGAGGAGGAATTCCAAGAGCTTGCTGCCATCAATTGGCTTCATAGCATCACACAGCCCAACGTGTCCAGGGCAAAGGGAATGATGCATATTTTGGAGCCCATAAGCCATAGCATATATAGCATTGATGACAAATCCCATTTTACTGTCCTGCACATAGTTTTCTTCTAGGCTTTCATTGCCTAAAATAGTAAGAAAAAAGTGTTGTTATAAACAAAGATGAAATAACATGAACACATGAAAAAGCAGTGAGAGATAAAAAGGAGTTTTCTTGTTTCTGCTATAAATCTTTAGAAGCATAAATAAGCTGCCAGCCAGGGATTTTAATTAATTAAATAAATAAAAAAACCAGAGCACTTTTTTTTCGCCAGAAATCTTTAATTCATTAAAAGTGAAATGCCTCATGAGAAAGCACCAGTTTAATCAAATTGTCAGCTTTAATTTGTTCATTTTGGAATTTTTGCTTGTCATTCCCCAATGTTATTTATGCTAAGAAGGGTTAAACAGCCCAGCATCAGAGCAATGCATTTCAGCTAGAACAATTTTTAAAAGCAATTTGCTTGTAAATTTGACTTTTTGTCACACTTGAAGATTAGTTTTTTTGAAATCTCATGTTTTTGAGGGCCAAGATAGCAAGGTCCCTTTCAGTGTTAATAAGCAAACAACCTAAATCAGCATCACTTCTTAAGTTATCAGAACTAATCATTTTAGCTAAAAGTAGTAGTAGGTATGCCAAGTTGGGATTGCTACAAAAAATCAAATTAATTTCCTAGCACTAAAGGTCTTTTTATACAACTGGAGCTTAGAAAATCCTTTATGAGAAGACATTGAAGTCTCAGTCTATTGAGCAGAAACAATGTGACGCTGAAGGTTTTCCCCACATGTAGGTCTTAGTTCTGTTCTGCTGATGTCCAGGCACTGCCAGAGGGTACCATTTCTGGTTGCATTTCACATCAGATACGTCTGGGTCCTGGGCAGTTCTCCTGCTTTCCGTCATGAACTGTTGAACACTGTCAGTGCTGACCCCGAGGCACGAAGGACCTGTGCTGCAGGAGTCCCAAGGGAGCTGGAAGTAAGAAACCTCCCTGTTTTGTTTCCTTCCCCCGGAGTCATTTTATCACAGTATGCTCCAAACTGCAAGATGCTTTTATCTGTAAACCTCCCACATTACTCGGTGTTTAACAGGCATTTGTATTCCAGTCTCTGCTACTTTGTCTAAGTAACACCTTGTCTATGCTAGGGAAGTAGGATGTGTGAGAGACTAGGTGTTAACTGACACTTCTCAAATCCAGGTTGGAGAAGATAGTTGTCATTTTCTTATGAAGAAAACAGGAAAATCTACAAGTTCAGTGAAACTTCCAAGTTAAAAAATAGTTCCTTCCCCCAATGTAGGTATGATATGGCTTTCAAATCAAATAATGAAAACCATCCTTACATTTATCCTTGGAAAAGACCCTGATTTGGTAGGTCTTCTCAGCTTGATTGCCCTGCAACTCAGAAATGTCAACTGTGATTCATTAGGGTAGCAGAGATCCCAAAGGCAGGTATTTCTAGGTTTCTTTCTCTAGGTCTTCCTTGCACAGGACATTCATTGCAACTGGGCAAGAAAGTCTTGCTTCAGTAACTGTTTTCCAGATGAGCTGAACATAGCAAAGAGTTGTGATGGTGAATTAAAAAAAGCTTGGTGAAAATAGCATAATCTGACTGAATGAGTTCATGTGCTTCTCTCACTGCCAGCACCACCAAGCAAGGAGCAGCTGGAGAAATATTTCCCAGAGGCAACATATCTGCCACTTTCTTTGCAGGATAAGATTCATAGCTCCCATTCAAATCGCATGAAACAAATGCCATTCTGATCCATGTTCAGGAACACAGAAAAGAATAGAAATCTTGTATATAAGCTGACAGAAACAAAGACTATGCCATTATGTGTACCCTGTCTTATGTACTGCATATAGTATGTACATCTAGACATCTATTGCCTGAATATGTTAATGTGGAGTCTGCGTATGCTATCTCTAGGTGTGTTTTATCTGCTGATCAGTCCCTTAGGATTAACACAGTGTAAATTTATCACTGATTCTGATTTCCTGTAGATAGAAAATGAATGTGTGCTCCACCCCTATGTGAAAGAGAGGCGGAAAGCCCCTGTGCTCGGCACAGCAGTCCTCTCTTTCTTGTGAAGCTTCTAGGCAGCAAGTCACAGAAGAGATTACAAACTGACTGATAGGGCACAGCACTCACTATCAACTGTTTTCTACCTGAGAGTTTATCTCAGATACCTCCTTAATCCCTCAATTAGTTATAAAAAAAGGAAAAAAAAGGAACATAAACATCAGTGACACATACAGGAGATAATGATATCATCCATATGTGTTTCCTGAGGCAAGCATTCATGTGGCTGCCAGAGGCAGAAAACTAAAAGTAACAGAACTTGCCAATGTTTTAAAAAGAGGCCATTTCCCTTAAGTATGTATTAAGCCAACAAAGCATGCATTTTGTTTCTAGTGTTTCGATATAATACGCATACCTCCAAAGAGAATAAATATTTGATGGTTGGACAATTTGCTTTTGACTAATTAGGAGTGAACACCTAGTTTATCTTGAGGTTCCAAGCATGTAGTCCCACCCTGCAGAGGTGACTGCCTTAATGTCAACCATAGAAATTATTACACTGTAGTGGAAAACAGCATCTGAAGCATCATATTGTAGTGAATTGTCTACAGATCAGTAATATAAACATCCCTATGTGTAAATGAGATATTTTCCAGTAAATCCAGCGTGAGAAGTCATGCTGTACCTAAACTCAACTTCCTGCAGTCAAAATCCATTTTATTTCATTTCATCATTATAAGTTATTGATATACTTACTCATTCAAGCTTGTAAAAATTCATTTACGACAATCATTAAGAAATGTGTGGGTTTTTTTAAAACAAATGAAATAATTTAATTATGTTCAGCCAGAAATAAAACAGAGGCATTCAATGTTCAATTAAGTTTTCATAGGACAACTTTTCAATAAACGCAAGAACTATATTATATTTATTATGGGGCTTCTCTGTAAAGTTGGATTTTTCCTCAGTACATTTTGAAATGTAAAAAAGGGCAAAGCAGAACTCTGGATTGTGAAATTTTTATTTTTCCTTCCTCTCTCATCCTTTGGACAAAATAACATTGATCTACAAAGACTAGTTTGCACACTAGGGTTTATTAACATTAAAAATAAGAAAGTATTTTGTTAGTTTTCTTTTTTTTATTTTATTTTAGGGACCTTCGCTTTGACTAAGCAAAGAAAATTTGTAAGCTATGTGATTAAATGAAGCCACTCAAATTAGGCCATTACTTTTTTGAATGACTTTGAAGAATTCAGGTGTCCTAAATTTCGTACTTACTTATTTTTGTATTGGATGCAATGCAAATCTTCATTTAACAATTTCATTTTAACACCTGCTCAATAGTTTGGCTCATATTTTCTCTTTACAGTTTTGGTTTTAACCTTTGTTTCTGTCAGTCAATCTTAAAGCTGAAAAAGGAGGAGGGTATACACACGTATATACTACTAAAACAAAAAAAAAACCCACCAAAAAACCGCAAACAAACAAACAAAAAACAACAAAAAACCCCCAAACACTACACTCTGGCTGCACACAACTGAAAAATGCTCCCAACGCTGCTAAAAGTAATACCTAAGTAGATGAGAAAGGAAGACAGGACAGACCAAAATTTCATTAAACTCACCGTGAGTCTTTCCTTTTATCATAATGTGCCTCAAATCTAACTAATATTAGCTTCAGCTACAAACTTAGAAGAGCCTGAATGTAAAGCAACCAGTAGTTTAGTCTAGTGGCTTTGCTGTGAAGTCAATGTGGTGCTAACACTGTTCTTCAGAGCAGAGTGGGAACATGAGTAAATCCCACTTGACAAACTGAAATTAAGAAAATTATGATTCTGTGATATTCAATAAGAAATTAAGCACAAAGGATCGCTCTTTTGCAGTCTTCAGAAAGCAAGGGCAGGAAGGAATTTGGGATGGAAAGTAATGTAAAAACATTTTGATTGGGGAATCTGATCAATACCTAGCCAGTTGGTAAATTTTGAACACACACATTTGATAAAGAACACAGTCTGTTCACAGATGACTCTTGATTAGAACAAAAAGCCAAAATCTGTTGAATAAAATTGTTATAAACTATAATGTTTCATCTAGAATAAACAGATAGTTCTATGGTTTGTTACTGACTGTCATCTGCTGAATAGTCAAAGTCACATAAAACAAGATTTTGTTGTCTTGGTCCAGTTAGCAACCATTATGAGAGCTATCATCTTTTCTGGTGGTCTTGACAGAGGTCTGAAAGTCTTAGAAATTGTATCTACTGCCTTCTTTATTTGTAGCAGTCCTTCCCACGATTGATGGATTGATGTGCTCTGTGGGTAGGCCATATGAGATTTTAGCTTTGTTGCAAGTTACAACATGGTGATGGTTACATTCAATATGTGTGCTCATTTAACAACAAAAAAAAAATTCTGGAAGCACAGATGGACTAAATTTCCCTGGGAAGATGAAATAAAAGAAATTTCCCATACTTACACTCTGTGTTTAACAGCTTGGCACAAAGCCATGCCAAAGGGCCAGCGCAAAATGCCAGGTGGCAGAGCAGGGCTCTACACCATGAACTGGTAGAGCAGTACCCAGGCTCACAGCAAATGTCCCTATGCATTGGAGAAATCATGAAGGCAGACTTCTCGTGCTCTCCTTCAGTTCCAACATACATCGCCTTAACCACAGGGTGGTCAAACATTGGAACAGGCTTCCCTGGGGCAGCTGGTTCATGCCCCAAGCCTGTCACTGTTTAAGAGACATTTGGACAATGCCTTTCATAATGTGCTTTAACTTTTGGTCAGCCCTGAAATGGTCAGGCAGCTGGACTAAATGGTCATTGCAGGTTCCTTCCAATTGAACTGAATTAAGAAAAAAACAGCAAAACAGAAGAACCCCCAGCGACTCTGAGTGAAACGTGCCCATCTGGCTCTGCCCAGTTTGTGTGGAGTTGTGCTAGTGACATAGCATGTCCTTGGAAAACAATGCAAGTCACATATCTTGCAGTGTCTCATGTTAGAAAAGATCTGACAAACTTTGACCACAACAGATTTGTGTCATAGGATCCCGCAAGGAGAAGGGCAGAAGGCCAACACACTGAACCGATCAGTCATTTCAAATCTGGGTCCCTACAGGTTATTTTGCTAAAGATTATTTTGGCAACTAAATGGCACATGAAAGGTGATGAACAGACTTTGCTTACTGTTATTTCAATGGAATTTTAGGATATTTTGCTTCTTAGAAAATTTAGAGAACTTTTATTTGGATGCTTAACTTTCTAATTATGATTTTATCTTTGGACACATAGGAATGAAAATGCATTCAATTCTACATTTCTGTTCTGTCCCCAACTTCTTGAAATATTTTTTTTTCCATTTTATTTAGCAATAGCTAGTCCTGTGAATAACAATGCTAAATGAAGATTCTATGAAATAATTTTTGCAAAGGGTTTAATTTGTTTAAACTCATTTTTGGTTATTAGTTCATATATTTGGCAAATACTGCCAGTTCACTCCCTCCTACGTTCTATTTATAACATCTCTTTCATTATCTAACAACACAGATAACAACAAAATTATTTAACAATTTTCACTTTAAGGCACTGCAAAGTGAGAACACAGATTATAATATCTCTAAACATTATTAGTATAACAATGGTGTGTTTAAAACTGTGCACTAACTGGCTTTTTCTCTTCATATCACCTTCTTAATAACAAGTGCATTCTTTTCATTAATATTGTATGGCTGAATGAAATCCTCACTTCTTGATGGTATAAAGAGGACTTTTGTTCACACCACTGAGCTCATTATGTCCAGATGTAAACCACAGGCAACAAGTCAGATTAGTAAAAGTCATTCTACGTGAAAACATCCAAACATGCATCTCTTTCAGCCCACCATCAAACACATTGCTACAAGAATTTCTGAAGTCGTGTTTTCAGAAGTAACTACCTGTGTTCCAGGCAATTCCAGCTGTAGCTGACTGCCTACGAGGGAAAGGCCAGGAAATGCTACCTGATGACCAGACCAAGCAATTGTGTATCGGGGCCACAGGCTTCTCTTGTTGTGGGCTGTCTCAATGACCTTGCTGTCTCTATGTGCAAGCTAGTGTGACCACAAACAATTTGTGAAAAAAAAGATTTTGTGTGTGTGTGTTTTACCAAGCCAAAACAGGGTCAGGAAAAAAAAGAGGCATTGTTTCAATTTCAATTTAAAAACGAGTTGCAATTTTCATGAGATAGAATGATAGGCTGAAAAATTTATCACAGACCATAATAAACACTTCATTCAACCTACAACAAATAATCCCGTCATGGTAAATTATTGTTTCTTGTATGGCTTCTGCTCCCAGGAAACCAGTTTTAACGCTGTTTTCAAACAAAAGCGCCCATACGTGGAATGGTTACCCCTTCATTTCCTACTTTAATGTCTGCATCTTTGTAGCAGGGAGGCAAGTGACACTGACAGAGATGAGAGATGGACCTACAGGGAGGATGGCAGAAGAGCTCTCAAAAAGACACAAGATAAAACAGGTAACTCGATTCTCATTGTTTGTGAACTATTTGTTTGACCAGATGAAGCTCCACTACTTGTCAGGTAAGGGTGAGGAAGGATGTATTATTTAAGAAAAGGGATTTTTCCTTAACTGCCTCCCGAGCATCGTATCACTGGGCTATAGAAAATAATGCTGCACTTTCTATAGAATTACAAGTTGCTCTGCCCTTTGGCAAGAAGAAAGGAAGCAGAGCTTTCACTGGGGCAGCTAAAGGAGGGAATATCTTACAATATGTGGCTTCTATACCAGATTTGACACACTGATAAACATTTGACATCTTACAGTACTCATGAAGCAATAAATGGAGTTCACAAGGTTGCAGACTTCATTTTCAGGATGTCATTAAATCAGAAAGGTTTCGCTTTCATTCTTCAAATGGTTTTTATTTCCCCAAGCAAAGAGATTCAATTCACGCAGTTATATTTGATGTATTTTTCCCTGAAAAGCTAGGATACAATTACAGTTACCAGTTGAGATACCCTGCTATTTTCTTTCTGAGCCCAGGGAAATCTATGGGTGTCCAAGATACTACTGCTTTGTTACATCTGTTAATGTTGCTTTTTAATTGGGATTAGTGTATTTCCATTCTTGTATAAAAGTACAGAGAAAAGTGAAAGCAATTCAAAAGCTGGGCATTCAGCAGAAGCTGCTCAGAAATTTGCAATAGAATTCTCTATCTAGGTGTCATGATTTCAGTTGGGATGGAGTTAACTTTCCTGTTAACAGCTGATGTAGTGCTATGTATCGGATTTGGGATGAGAAATGCTGTTGATAGTGCACTGGTGGTTTTAGCTCTTGCTAGTCACTCAAGGCCTTTTCTGCTCCTCACACCGCCCTGCCAGCAAGGAGATTGGGAGTGCACAAAAATTCATGAGGAGACATAGCTGAAACAGCTGACCCCAACTGACCAAAGGGGTATTCCATACCATATGACGTCATGCTTGGTATATAAAGCCGGGGCAAAACAAAGGAAAGGTGGGACATTCAGAGTGATGGCATTTGTCTTCCCAAGTAAACATTATTTGTGATGGAGATGGAGATGTTGTGTGGTGTTCCTGAAGATGGCTGAACACCTGCCTGCCCATGGGAAGTGGTGCATGAGTTCTTTGTTTCGCTTTGCTTTTGCATGCAGCTTTTGCTTTACCTATTAAACTGTCTTTATTCAACCCATGAGTTTTCTTGCTTTTACTCTTCCAATTCTCTCCCCCATCCCAACCAGAGGAAGTGAGCAAGCAGCTGCATGGCCATAGTTGCCTACTGAGACTAAACCGCAACACAAAGGCATTAACAGAATGCTGATTGCAGCAATATTTCTTTGAAATGGGTTATTTATTTTCACTGGCAAAGTTGGTCAAATAACTAATGAACCTTCTTCTCCTGGAATAAAGTTGATATTGAATTTAAAAGGGTTTGGGTTTTTTAACTTACTTTTGACAACATATCTTTCACAGATGTCAACTCAATGGCTAAAGGAAATCAAAACATTAATTCAGCCATTAAGGCACAGGTTCTCCTTCTTTTCAGATCTATATTTTAGAAGATTAGCCCCCATTTTAGATACATTGTACACCACCAGTTTCTTCAGTTTCTTTGTCTGTTTTTGTGAGGATGACACATTACTCTTCAGTGTTCAAAAATAAGTGTCTTCCTTTTGTCTCTCCCTGTCAGAAGCAGTGGGGAAAGATTTTAATTAAATTTACTTTCTTGGTTCTCCATATCATGTTATGTAAGCACATTAGGACTTTTAGAGCTTAGTGTCAAAGACTCCGGAATGAGGCTGGCATACACAAATACAACAGTGCCACAGCAAAGCTGAAATGTTATGAGGAGAAATGACTGCACAAGCTGCTGACTCACTCATTAATCAGATGCAGGGAAAGTCTCAGAGTTGCCAGGCACTGGGCAGGAGAAAGGGGACTGAGCAGTGCTGCCAATCCTATGCCAAGTCTGAACTTGCAGGTCCAGCCCATCCACCAGGAGATTTGGGGGAAAACAAAAGGAAACCTTTCTCTAACTGCTTTTGTATTTTCCAGTCTGCAAACTTTGCTTAGCAGACACTCTGAAGCTCGCTTCCTCCCCCTGGCTTTTCTTCCTCTCCCCATGGACATTGAGACTCTCACACAACTATATGACTCTGGGAAAGGCAGATTTAAGATGTAAACACCAAGTGACAATGCATATAACTCATGCTCACACTGTGGGAGATGACAAAG
>JAOXNO010000024.1:52039387-52061151 GCA_028565335.1 Limnodromus scolopaceus | reverse complement strand
GTGATTCTGTGATTCTGTGATTCCTATCACTTCTTCTGTCATTCCCAGTCCAACAATAAACTACATCTGAGCCTCTCTCAGACTCTGCAGGGTCCCACAAGTGCCCATGCTCCCAAAGCCCCAGGCACCATTTTAATGCTATTGGTTATTATTGCAGAGACCTTGGATGTGCCCTGCTTCTCCTGCTTCCTTTGCACCCTTCCTCCAGTGCCATGCCAGATCCTGACCCCAGTCTGCCTAGGGACAGGATTCTACGGAACCCATTTCCAATATGACCTGAACATCCGTGGAGAAACTATTATAATGAAAGAAAACCCAAACTTCAGTCTTCCCTTCTCCCTTAGGTAACTATGTAACCTTGCTGCCTTATTCACATGCTCCATTAAAGACATATTTAGAACTACTATTCTTAACAGATCTGTTATTTGGAACAAGTCTAGCAGATAATGAGTTGCAGTTGCTGCTACCCTTATATGAGACAAGAATGAATATAGTTAAAATCAAAGTGATTTACAAATTTAAAGAAGTATTTGCAGATTTTTATGTTATTTGTCTAGCTTTAATCATACTTTTCACTCTTAAATTAAAAAAAAAAACAAACTTGAGTCAGATACCCTTACAGATTTCCTACTATAACACACAATGATGGAAAAATGAAAAGCATGGGAAATAGGACTGATTAAATTTCAAGTGTCACGCTTTTCATGTGAAGTCTGAGACTTTATCTGAAAGAAAGAGACAGAATTCAGTAATTGTGCTGCAGCTTTCAGAACATTAACCACTGTAGATACTTAAATTAGGAACCTGAATACATATTCAGGAACCTAATTAATTGCCTTGATTAATACCTGAACTTCTCTAGATGCTGTTGACTTCCATGGGAATTATGGGAGATCAGTACCCTTAAAAATCAGGCCAATTTATCTAGGTCTCAGAGCATGCACTTCAGGAGCCTAATTTTGAGCACCTTCATTGGAAAATGCTGGTTCAGAGTTGAAAATAAGCAACCTTCATATTAAACATAGAATGTATTACCACTGAATAGGGCAAAGAAGTTAACAGAAATCTAGGCTCAATATATGTTAAACATTCAGCACCAGGACAACACCCAAACCCATTAGTCAGAGTCTTTAGATCAGAGTGGAAAAATATGATGAAAATAATAAAATACATATATTTATTCATTAACCTATCCTTTCTGGAGATCTGTGCTCCTATCTAGCATGGATATGGCAAATAGAACAAATCACATAAACTCTTCACTTTCTGTTGATCTAGACCTGTAAACACCTACGTCGTGGTTGTGACTGCATGGGCATGAGATCCTGAGGACTTCAAAAGTATGTGTCAATATACCATGTTAAAATCAGACCACATAGTCCCCTCATGATAGGATGCCACCCTGTGGCTGGCAGGCACAGACTAGCTGGCCTAAATGGTCTTTTCCTGTTTTAAATTCCAGTGGTTCTATACGAGTCTGAAGAACAGTCAGGAAAGATATCTAATATTTATCATACTTTAAAACAGTATTGATTTAAGATGGGTTTCAGAGTTCTTGAATGACAGTGTACCAACCATCAGCCAGTACTATTGGTTTTCTTTTTCTCTTATTATTGTTTGAAAAGAACAAACCAATTCTTCCTCACTTATATACTTAACGTTACGGTGGTATTAAGAACACCAGCATTAGCTGCCAGAGTATAAATCAATATAAACACCAATGTGGCTCAGTTCTGCAGAAATATAACTCCCTCCAAATTTCTCCTTTGCCAAGTCTACTGTTGGTTTTATGCTTTGGTTTTTGTTTGTTTGTTTGTGAGGTTTTTTTATGTAGACCATATCCTCACACAAGAAACCTTCTGTCTGAAGGACTAGCCTCCTGGAAGCACACGGTTGCGTGCCAGTGGGGTGGATTTCACACGTGCAAGATGGGTAATCGCTGTGTGACCAGACTACGCAGCAGCCCTGCAGCAGCGCAGTTGCTCTCAGAGACTCCTCCAGCTTCCTGGGGTCAAAGGCAGTTTGCAGCAGCTGCTCTGGAGCTGAGGAGCAAAGTGGCCTCAGCCACCCTAACTAATGCCTAGTTGGGCCATGTTATAATTTAACAGAGCACACTCAGAGTTTTTTGTTTTAATTTAAGTGTAGTTTTAAAATGATTGTTAGGAAGATCCAAATATTCCCTTGCAACCCTTGGAATATGCAATACGTTACTCACAAATGCACAGATCACAAAGATCCACTTTATTTTCCCCTCAACTGGACATATGCCCAGAGCTGTGTTCAACTACAGCATCACAGAAAAGATTCGTTTTAAAGTGAAGCTAAAATTAGAAGCTTCTGAGTGACGTCTGCATGAGGACAATGCATCGCTGATTAGTAGCAAACTAGAGCTAAGCAAATCAGAAGATAAAATAAATGGCCCTAATCTTTATTCAGACATTAAATTCAACAGAAAAACAGAAGCAGGATTCTTTCAGATCTGACAGAATTTCAAAAACATTCATTTTAGCACACCTCCTTTTTTCCTGGCTGTAGCCGGATATAATAATGCAGAAAAAAAAGGGTTATCCAGCCCAGCCTAACCCAAATTGCTGAAGTACTGAACTACTTGCACAAACAGCCCTGTTCTTCCAACTCTGTAGAGTTGAGTCTGAATCCAGAGCTAAATTAAAGGTTCGAATTTGCAGGTTCCTCCAAAGCCGCTTTCTATTATATGAATCTTAAAAACTTGAGCTGAAGGAAGCCCTTGGAAATCATCTCGTCTCGCACCTGGCTGTGCTGCAGTGGCCCCCTCTGGCTCAGCCAGCAGCCCAGCCTAGCTGCAGTAGCTGCTTTCATTATTTTTCCCTAGTTCCCTCCACACTAGCAGACTTCTGCGCTCTCCCAGAACCTCCCAGTATGAGTGAGAAAACAGAGGTATGCAACCCTACTCTTTGGAGAACACACTTTCCATCAGATTATTCTTCCTATGGATACCAGGACAGTTCATTCTCGGTAGGAAGGTTTGTGGTTTGTATCGTTCAAGTTTTAATGCTCAGACTTGTAATTTATTGCTCTTTACACCACTGCTTCCCTAAAATCTATTAAGAGGAACCCATTAATTTTAAGAACTTTATTGTCTGTTTTTCAGCAAGTATCCTTGTGCACAAAGGGTATTTCTGGGCTGCAGCTAGACATGTGTGAGTGTTGTTTTGCATCTACATGTTAGCTCCTACTGTATCTCCTTTGCACTTGTATTTATGAGGAAATGATGCCAGTAATGACAACCTGTAAAACTGCAAGTGGAATTTAAAAACTTTCCACCTCCAGGTGAATGAGAAAAGGGAATATATGATCTAATAAAAGAGCAGGAGTGCTGACAGAAGGCAGTTGGCTTTGTTTTCAGATCAGTTACCTGTGTTATTTTATCTGGTTTACTTACTGATTTGGCTAAATGCTTATATCTAGGCTAATTGTCCTGATGTGTGACCTGCACAAACAATTGATCTCAAGGAACAAGTCAATTAATTTTAGTTGTGTGCTTTTTTTCCTCACCATGCTCTTTATACAAATTCAAAGCCCCTGTGACAGTCTGAGCAGTCAGGAGCACCCGCGTCGCTCTCCAGGCAGAGGAGACAGGAACGCTGAGAAGGCACAGGAGACCATGATTCATGTGTCCTGTACCTTTGCACCACCATCAGTTTTCTCATGTAATGGAGAAGGCTGAATGTCACAAGCCTACCCGAGGATTGTTTTAATCCCAGAAGTGGAAATTTTGACTGTTAAAACCCACAATGGAAAACGTAGGTGTAAATATTAGATTCAGAAAAAATTTGGCATATCCTGCTGTAATATGTATATGTTCCGCAAACTGTCTTCTGTGCTGTTCACAAAGGTATATGCATAGCACTTTTTTCCTTTATTTGATGATGGTCTCATTTTTTCATGGATCCCAAAAGAAGAAAAATATTTCTTGCTATTGTATTTTGATTGACAGCCTGGTTTAAAAATATTTTTTGAAATATAAAATATTAGATAAATGTCACTGCTTTCTTCCAAACACAGAAATAAGAAGTTAGAAGCAAATGAACAAAAACCTGGCCATAGATAATGTTTTCTCCAAATAATTCATATGATTTATCACAGATAAGCACATTATTAATATTCCTCTTCTTTAAGCCTTAGAAGCTGTCTGTAACTTTGAGAAATAAAACGAGGCTACAGCTGTCATGTCTTATATGCTGTAAAAAAGCCTTGACTAAAAAGTGCAGCAATTGGAGTTCCTTTAGACAGGCTGTCCCTAGTAGGCTTCTTTCTAGATGCCCATGAAATTGAGATCAGTTTTGATCTCTGTGGGATGAATCCTAGGATCTCCTGCCTCATACTGAGGACAACGAGAGTGACACAAGACTCAGCTCCTTCTCTAGTGCAGGGATCTACATATATAACGGGAATCCAAAGCAGGGGTAGAGAGGGCAAGTCACAGGATACATAAGGTACAATACATCTTGAAGGAATCATGGCATGACAATAGCTTGATTCCTTCTTCAAAAGCTTATGAATATGTCTCCTATATGCCACACAGGGGATATACAAGCAGTGACTTAGCTGGCAGAGTGTGCCCTCAGGGCTATTGTCTTATAATTAACTTTCCTGAAGTGTTGTACTGAAAGTAGCTCCTACTATAGATGCTTCTGCTGATGCAGAGTCTCATGGAACAGAGCCTTGCAGGGAGAGCCTTGCAGATGTTGAGATTAAAGGAATGTTCTCAGAAAAGTACCTACGAGCACCTCTGACACAGCGGAATGAGCCCTAATAATGTCTGCTGGATCTAATCTGTCCAACTTAAAACATAACCTGAAACTCCCTGAAAACCACTCAGATCAACTCTCACCGGAAATGAATTCACCCTTTCAGCAAAGTGTAGGAAAAACAAGTACATGTCTGGAGTGCTTTGTCCACTGATATGAGAAAAATGAGGGCTCCATGTTATCTCATATAAATTCATAAAAACTAAGACGAATCTTGAGAAAAAAATCCATGATTAAGAGAAGCTCTGAACTACATTAGTGGTGGACTGGATGTAGTCTGAAAGATGCATTAGCCAAGTACAAAACTGTCTGAGGATGGGAATAGGTCAGCCATCGGTCTTCTGTCTTCCTATCTGGTGCAGTAGCAGTAAGTGCAATAAAGGACAACTTAACAGACAAATACAGGAAAACAAACGTCATGACAGGCATTAGTAGAATCTCTGTAGATTTTCTAAAAAGATGTTATTATCCTATGTCAGAAAAAAACCAACCTCACTAAAACTGTAAGGACTCTGTCTATGTCTGGATGAAATAAAACCAGATACTTTTAAAAGAGTGGGTGATAGTCATGGCAAACACTTAGAGATACTTTTCAGAGAAATCTTAACTAGAGTCAAACAAGTCAAGCTTGTTGAATGATTTGATTCAGTAGCTTGGGTATAATGTCTCACAGACATAACTATAATAGTCCTGTGATTGAAATGGTATGTTTGTGTAACACTGCACCGCTCTTTGAGTGTGTTGCTGTGTGGGTCTCTGATATATAAAACACTTATGCACCATGCTCCACATCTTTTTCAGATTATGTCTATACCAAGCAAAGTGAATGATTCAGGCTCTTTACAGTGACAAAGTAATCTATATTCCCTGCAATTTTTTTCTCAAGAAGTATGACTGCTTTATTTGTACCAAAGCATAAATGTCTTTTCTAGAACAGTCTTCCTCACAAGCTCTTTTTTGCTATCATAATTTTGTTCTGCCCATGATTAGACACGCTATGAAGACTTACGGTGGACATCCAGGACTACTTAGGTGTGATGAAAGCTATGTTCTCTTTCTGAGCAAGTCTGCTAATGCGTAAAGAAGATGGGAAAAGATACAACTTCTTAGGACCAAATTTGACACAAGAACATGGTGGTCGTACAGATCCTTGGCAGGAATGAAGGCAAAAGGCATCCTGGATTGCACTGATAGCACAGTCAATGCCTGTGGCATGTGATCACTTCCCCACTACCACCACCCTTTACTTTGCAGTCATGAGGGTGCACTAGAATACTGCATATGGTTTGTGAATCCCCAATACAGAAAGACACTGATAACCTGAAGCACATTCAGTAGGGGAACATCAAGGTGATCCAGAGCTGCAGTCCATGCCCTTTGAGGACAGGCTGAAGGACTTGGGCTTGTTCAGCTTGGAGAAGAGGTGGCTGCAGAGGAATCTTACAACAGCCCCTCATATCTACAGGGTGGTTATTGAGAAGAGAGAAACAGGTTTGCATGGTGAAGCATGGTGGGAGGATAAAAGATGATGGGCATAACTTGAAACAACAGAGGTCCAGACTGGATACGAGGCAAAATTTTTTCACATTCAAGCAGCGGAACAGGTTGTCCAGAGATGCTGTGCCACCTCGATCCTTGGAGGTTTTCAAGGCCTCAGTGAATAAAACCCAGAGAAACCTGGTCTGAATGCATAGCTTACCCTGCTTTGAGCAGGGGGTTGGACTACAGTCTTCCTGATCTACCTTCCACAGTGACTGATTCTGTGATTCTGTGACTCTGGCTACACTCAGACTGGTTGGTTGCAGTTCTCTTGGACTGAGACAGGAAGTAGCAGACAAAGCAATCTTTATGGTATGACCAAGGTATGAGTAAGCATCCTACAGGGAACTTGAACTGTGACCTCCTTTGGAACAAAAACCCCCTCCATTTCTTGTTCTTGTCTGCCACAAATATGTTCACTGACAAATAATCCCTGTCCTCAAAGATCAATTGAACTGATGAATGAATCATGAATTGCCCACTTTTTTCTACTTTGCTCTGTTGAAAAATGTCTGTGCTGATCGCTTGCCAATGTATTTTGTTGTCCCAGCAGATGAACTGCTGTGAGCATAATCTGATGTTTGCATCAGTTCCATAACCAATTTCATAACTGTCTCTTGTGGTGCAGAGGAGTACTCATCCCACCCGGTTTACATAAACTACAGCCCTTGTATTATCTGTCAGGAGGTGAATAAGGCATTCTGTAAAAGAGCAGTTAGACCTCCATACAAGTGTTTGCACTGCACTGAGTTCTACACCATTTCTGCGTAAGTGTGACTTGCATTTAATTTTGGCCTATGTGGGCTCACCAAGTCCAACACAGAAATATTTGTCACTGTAGTGTTGTGGGAGAAAAACACTTCCATTTAGGCTATTTCTGTCAGATCAGGAAGGAGAAAACATCCCATGGATTTGTTGGAAGGTTATCTGAAGTCTTGCCTAAATACGGAGTTTATCTCCTAATCTTGCTGTCAGCATACGACCTCCGTATGATTTCCGAAAGGTGGAAAAGGTTGAGTTGTTTGATGAACTGAGACAAGTTGTGACTGTTGCTTGGGGCAGCGCCTGAGGTTGTTTGCTAAGGGAACTTAGTGTCAGGTCCATCCTGAGTTAGGTAACTTCTTAGTATCTCAAATTCAGAAACCACTTCTTTCTGTTAGTGTTAAAATGGTCTGCTCTGTTCTGACTTTTCATCTGAAGGGTATGAAAAATGCTGTGAAGTTCTGAACTTCACAGTGAGTCAGGGGTCTGTGCAGAGATGTAGGACATGCTTTATTTTCTAAAGAATGTAGCTACTACAAGGAAAACATTGGAAGTACATTCGTGGCGTGGACAGGTTAAGAAGAAGAACTCTGTACGGGAAGTGGTTTTGGGCAGCTGGATATCAAGGAAACTACAGGAGAATGGTCATAGATAAATATCTCTTCTCTACTGTGGTGGGTTGACCTTGGCTGGCTGGCAGGTGCCCACCAAGCCACTCCCTCACTCCCCCCTCTTCAGCAGGAAAATAAAATTAAAAACTCATGGGTCAAGAGAAAGGCAATTTAATAAAGAAGAGCAAAGGCCATACACAGAAGCAAAGGAGAACAAAAAGGTTTGTTTTCTACCTCCAACAGCGAGCGATGTCCAGCCACTTCCTGGGAAGTAGGGCCTTGGTATGTAGCGATTGCTTTGGAAGACAAATGCCTTAATAAAGAATGCCCTCCCTCTCTCTTCCTTTCTCTTAGCTTTTGTTGCTGAGCACATCATCATATGGTAGGGAAACTTTGGTCAGTTTGGGTAACTGTCCTGGTGACGTCCCCTCCCAAACTCTTGCCCACTCCCAGCCTACTGGCCCTTGCAGGGGGGGTGTGGGAATGGTGGGGGGTGGAGAGACTGCCTCAGTGCTGTGCAAGCACTGCTCAGCAGTGGCCAAAACACTGGTGTCTTTTCAAGACTTTGCTAGCTACAAATACAAAGCACAGCACTATGAGGGCTGCTGTGGGGAAAGTTAACTCCATCCCAGCCAGATCCAAAACATCCACATGTAAGAAAATATCTAGAATTGAATCCTACTGCGTTGAGGAAGAGTATCTCCTATAGCAGAGAGAGAAAGAGAAAGAAATAGAGAGGGAGAGAGGCATTCCCTTATGAGAGGCATTTGGCTACAACATTAGCAAAGAATGAGTCAAAAATATCTCCCACTCCTTTGGCTGCCACCCAAGTGGGAAAAGTAAGTTGTTTAATTTTTGCAAGAAGGGATGATCCAAAAGAGCAGTCACTGCAAAACTCTCAATTATTGTCTTCTCTTCCCAAGAATCCATGCTACTACCATATATTCCTAGTACATCCAGATAAGCTATTCTGAAAATGTGGCCAGTTGCTAGGCATCCCACAGACTTCACAGAGTAGAACGCACTTGGACTTGCTTCCTTCCAGTACTGCTTAGATCAGAAAGACTTTTTTTCACAAAATAATGCATGTACATCCAGAGCTCAGTGTAACATGGGAATCCCTGAAGGACAAAATCAGTTTTCTCAGGGACTGAATGAAGGAATTCAACCAGTAATTCCTGTCATCAGAGAAGGCGGATTTCTAGGAACTGGCTTTCCCTTGCTTCGTAGAGAGCCTGCAATCCCAGGCTTGTGCTGACTCAACAGTAGCAGGGTGTGAGAAATTGCAAACACAGCAGCTGTAATTGCTTGAGAAGTCCTTCCCTATACATGAATGCTAAAAATTGAACTTCACATTCCAGTGGCAATTCTGAATAAATCACTCAGTAAAGTGATTAGGTTGTATATGAGCAAATTATACTGGGCAGGCAGTAATTGAAGATTCTCAAATACAAACTTTGTAATTAATCTCCCTTTCAAAATGTATAAATCCAAGAATTTTGAATCTTTTTCAATAAGGTCATTGGAGAACACTGCCTTTTTTTTTCTTTTTTTTGTTTCTGGTTGCTTCTAGGCAACCCACTGCTCAGTAAATACAAATACACTGTTCTCCCCTAAATACCACACATATCTTTGTCCTTGGTTTTCTTTCTCATTAGATAGCTTCCCAAGATGTTAACTTCTCAAACGTGGAAGACAAACTTGAGCAGTCTACAGCCTTTGAATCAGTTTCTGTCTATGCAAAAGTATGGCTGTGCTTTGTTCTCAGAGAGGACTAGCAGCGCACTTCTGGAATACAGAACAGATGAGGACACAGTCACAACACATGTAAATGATATGCATGGACTCATGGGACCACAGGGGACTCAGCTTATTCCATAATTCAGGGTCCTTTGTACTTAGTTACAGGAATATTGATGGAATATTTTGAGGAGGTAAGAGTGAAAGTTCTTAGATATAATGGAGTTAAGACGCTTTGTTCTGGTATTGAATGCCAATAGTTTTTTCTGGGGTGATGCAGTGGTAACAGAAGTACTTAAATTTATAGTACTACAAATAAGTCAGAACTTTGTCTATTGGTGCTTTTATAATAGATTTCAAATATTAGTGCTTACTACCTATTGAGCAGCATGGATTCCCTCCTTCAAATTTGTGCATGCAGATACTTTGTGAAGGAAGGAAGAGGCAATTCAGACCTACTTTTTTACAGAGAGATTGTGAAGAGGCCTGTCTCCAAACCTGAAAAGGGGAAGAAGACAGTTTCTTGGCACTGTCGTACTAGATCTCCTTGGAGAAATGCTCCACCAGCAAGCTTTGAAGCTGTTAGCTTTTGAAGTGAAATCCCTAACTTAAGTGCAGAAAGGTCAGATAAAGATATGTGTGCAGAAAGTTCTGGTCATGCCACACAGTCACCAGTTAGCTTTGTGCAGTTAAAGAAAAATAAATACAATATTCTATTGCCCCCAGACTTGCTGGGGACAAATAGGTCTTGATTCTGTAGGTATGTCATTATTAGGAATAGACTCCTTGTGATGCTTCCCCTTTTGGTGATTTGAGACATTTATGAACCTCTCAGTTGTGTGTGATAAGCCTGAGGGTTATCGATGGTGCATCACCAAAGCCTAAAAAGCATCACACATATTGAGGCTTCATGCAAAAACTTACAGCTTTTTAGAGGAGGGAAAGATTTTTGAATTGCGACTATTAACTATCAGAGTCTACCAATATAGACAAATGTTTCTGTGTTTCATTAGTACCATCAGAATGTAGTGGTTCCTGCCTCTGATACCTGACACCCTGAGAAGCACAGAACACCAAGGCAGGCACATAATGGTACCCTCTCCAATGCCCAGTGACTTCAGCACTGGGATGTCCTGAGCCACTTTGGGGTAGGGTGCTTTTTTCCAATAAAACAGCCCTTATGGGCTTTCTTCCATGAATTTTTTAACTTGTTTTTTTCTCAAGTACAATTTTAGGGTCTACAGCAACAATTGGCTGAAAAATCATCTACACATTTTGTGCAAAGTACCCAATCTTGACCATTTTGAACTCACCACCCGGTATTTGCCTTTGGTGCAGCAGATGAAGAATGACTATGCTGGTTCAGACTAAAGTTTTTTGTTTCATAACCAAACAGAGGCTGGAAAACAAACTACCCATGTTTAAAACTGCTGCTGAGATCCCTCAGAAACAAGGCCTTTTTATAGAGTATCAACATGAAATTTATTTATGTGAATGGAATGAAAAAAACAATGCCATTTTGAACTTCTTTTCTTAAGAAAGAGGACTATGCATTTGCACTGTGCATCTATCATTCAACATCTCCTTAGCAATTTCTGCCCTTGTTGGCCTACATTAACTCATTTGTCTGAGCTGAAGTAGTCTCAAAACCAATGAAATATACATACATAAGAAATCAACATTTTGGTAGAGTCCAAAGATAATGGCTCCTTTGAGGAAAAATATCAGTATAACCTCAAAATTTATTTAGCCTGTCTGGCTTGCCATTAGCCTCTCAGCACCCAGATGGGCCAACCCAGCTGCCAGTCAGCACATCAGACCAGTTTTAAGTCATTGACAATATTTGGTGATATGTCTCAGCTGCTAATAAGAGAACTGGAGGGAAACAAAAGGTAATGTAGAAGGTGTTGTTAAGCGTTGCTCATGGAGAAGGGAAAAACTAGAAACACTACGGGAATTCAGCTCAGGGATCACATGAAGACCAACTGAGATTACTGCTATGGGATGGAGGGGATGGAGATATAAAGAATGGGACCCAAATCCATAGGAAGCCAGGCTTCTTTAGTTTTGTTTCTGACGGAGTAATTTCCTTACTATCAAAATATGCCTTTTTGACTAGAAATGAAACAAACTACAAACAAAATATTTGCAAAAATTATTCAGTAAGTATTTTACAGAAAAGTGATCACTTATCACACAATTTACCAATAAATTTAACCTTACTGAAACATTTTAGTATATTTTCTCAGATTCTGCCATGGAAGAGAAAACCTTTCTATGCACAGATACACTTCTCTTGCTATGAGGCAAGAGTTACTTCTATCTGTAAGATGGCATGTTTTCATATGAGTGCTACATATTGGAAACAAACTATAAATGTTCTAATAGGTGAAGAAAAGAAAGGGTGAAGCAGATGACTGGCCAATTTTATAACTCATTAGTTTTCCTTAAAATTTTTTTTCTGCCATAATATTTTCTGTGAAATTCTTAATTATTCAGCTGATCAGAAAAACGGGTTTGGAGAAAAAAAGTTTAAATTTGTTTCTAATTTTTTTAAAATTTAATGGTAAGTTATTTTTTACAAGCCATATTACAAACTTGGTCACTCTTTTCAGCCTCAACATAGCCCTAAAACACAAAAAGGGAACAAGTCACTCTATGAAAGAGCAGAACTAAATTGAGAGGAGGCTGTGCAACCAGTGTCAGACATAGTCCCGCCAGAGCTGGGATTTATAACTGTTCGATTTGGGGTTGGCACTTTTCACCAGTGATTTATACATTTAAAAAAAAAACAAAAAAACAAACAAAGACAATATTTTGCCAGAGAGCGGATTCAAACAGGAAAATAGTTGACAGGTTACCTGTGCAGTTCTTCTGGAAGTTGGGATTCTCTAGCGGGTGCCCTGGGATCCGGCACTGAAATCTGTGCTGCCAGAACTCAGGAAACCAGGGGTTGCGGGTGTTGGTGTCCAGACGCAGCTTCAGATAGTAGTCATCAAATGACAGGACCTCTGGAGACTGCAGTTTGATAGTGATGCCTCCATTTGCTTCAGGTTCGTAACCTTCAATTACTTCATCTCTGTCTGCCCAACCGTCACTGAAAAGAGGCAAAAAGACCATTTATTACACAAAGACAGGAAGCTTGTTTTGAGAAAGAAACCAGCCGGAGGCAGGCCAGCACCCTCAGAAGCAAGTAATTAAGGAGGAATCTAAAGGTATGTCTAAAATTCAGGCGGAGAGGGAAGGAAGGAAACACAATGATGGAAACTTGTAATGAGCAGTCTGACTGATTTCATGCAGAGTCCTCATTAACTCGTCTAGAATGATGAGGATTTATACTTGTCCCTCTGGAAAGGGTTTTTGGGCATAGCTTCTGGTGTGATGTCTTTATGACTGAAGACATTCTGCCTTGTTTAGGCTGTCCTGTAAGGGGTGAAAACTGAAAGAATTAATATCGATGGAAAGGGAACTGAGCCAGGATCCTGGCTGTTTTGCAGAAGAGATCTCAGCATGGATGGATCTTACAGCTAGAATAGTAATTCAAATCAAACATAAAGTGAGAAATTCATTGTGTTGGAAGAGAATGGGAAAAGAGTACTCAATAAAGTTGACCAAACTGAAAAAAAAACCCCACATAATTCTCGCACTGCATGGGATTTGTGATAACACAGGTTTTTTTCTCTTTTTTATTTTTTTTAACAAACAATAGGGTTCTATTTTACCTCTCTGTTTATTCATGTAAGAGGTACATGAAGATAAAACTCTTTCTTGGCAACATTATTTCATGGAAAGTCTTTTTTAACAGGTTTGAACTAAGTCCATAGGGCTTAGCATCTGAGTTTTAGTTCACTTCTTTTAACAAGAAGTCCATTGATTTACTGTCATTCTCCAGTTCTTATTAGGGTCCCCTAAGAACAGTGCCATTGTGGCATAATTTAAGTGCAAATATAAGTAAGTTGGCCATTGCTTCATTTTAATATGCTGGGCATGTCATGAGCGAAATAGATTATTCTGGCACCTCAGATCAAGCTCTATCCACTCAGAATCAAATCAGCGGCGCTGCTGCAGCGAAAAGCAGACAGACGAAGCACCTCCAGAAGCAAAGAACTCAAGAGGAAAAATGTGATTGACCACTGAGAGGGAAGTCTCTGTTTCACCCAGAAGAGCCTTGCGTCCTGAACTCCAGACAGACTGAAAGAAGGTCCTTGTTAGAAGCACACAGCCTTGAGAAGAGCATTGTGGTGTGGACCATACCAGCTGAGAGCATTTTGTGAGACACTCAGCATAGATGTGCCTGGGACTCCACAATGGAAAACAGACAAGATTTGAAGTAGCAAGCTCTGTCACAGTCCTAGTAAAACGGGTGTAAAGTGACTATGCATTGGGCATGTGTGAGTCTTTGGTCTCCAGCCACCAGACTGAACAGCTGCCTACTTTAGCTGATACTAATTTTAAACTGCTGCATCTGTGCTGTAGTCACCTGGAAAGAAATGGCAGGTCTGCATGGAAATCTAGGAAAGCCCATGTACTGAATGCTTTCCATATGGGACACAAAACCCACCAGGACACGTTCCTGTGCAACCTGCTCTAGGTGGACCTGCTTTGGCAGGGGGGTTGGACCAGATGATCTCCAGAGGTCCCTTCCAACCCCACATCATTCTGTGATTCTGTGATTCTGTGACCCAAGCCTCTATTACAGGAAGTTATTTAAGACATGGGATACCTGGCAGCCCAATGATCAAGAGACTTCTTTCAACCTGGGCCCAGGGCCCCACAAAGCTGTACTTTCAGATGTATTACATGGCCACCTTCGAGACAGGATTTCTTCTTTGCTTCCCCTTTTGCCAAAGCCTTGCAGTAGAACTGCCCAATATTTCTGAGCTTACAAACCACTGACCGATATCTTCATATAGCCAGGCAGCATGAGACACATGTGTATGCATGTTGTATCTCACATGTGGTATGAGACAGGAGAGCAGTGGAAGGCATGGGGAATAAATCACAGGAGGGAAACTGCAATTGATGAAGAGTCCCACTGTGGAACTGGGATGGGCATGATGCAGTATCCCAAAGTGACTCTATCTACCAGGCTGAACCTGGCAGCATCTACTGAGTCAGTTTCCCACAGCCGGTGATGTGGTTTACTCAGGTCCTGCCCCTGTACCATATAGCCCGAATGATAACCATGTGTCACAGCCTTGGCCAGACAGCTGCTCTTGAATTGCCAAAGGAGCACACAGAGTTCAAAAGCCACACGTTGTCCATCCCTGCTCCCTGCCCCACTAGACTTCCTTGAGTTTTGTAGAGGGAAAGAAGCCACAGCTCATCGTCTCTGCCATCCCACCACTCCTCACTTGTACATGTGCTGAAGGCAACCAGTAAAATGTACCCTGTGCCCTGACTGCCTCACAACCAATCACAGTCTAGAGAACACTACATAGGTAAAACCAGAAGAACAAATTTTCTGTATTTCATATAATTCAAGACATAAACTAGTACTGGAGGGGAGAAAAAGACACAATATTTATTTCTTCTTCTGTGGAGGAAGAACAAGCAAGAGGTCACCATTCCAGCATAATTAATTGAGTCCTAATTGCATGATTACTTCATTATTTGTCACAATGTTTATGGCTTGCAAACTGTAGACTCAAGCAGAAACACTAGTGAGTCAAAAACACTAAGTAAATCGGGCCATTTTTTACAAGACTTTCTAGAAAGGAGGTAGTTTCTCTACTGCTTGGATTCCTACCAGCCAAAGATTAGAGTGATTTTTTTCCTCTCCCCTGTAAGTTTGGCTTGGAAAATTGCCACATTCACTCTGAAGGCAAAGCAGAGCCATTCTGCAAAGGCAAGAGACAGTGTATTTCAAGTTCTCTGAGGGCAGCTGATGGAAAAGTTCCCCTAAATTGGAACACAGATTGTCACCTAATGTTTCTTTATCTCTTTCTGGACCCAAATGTTTTTTGTTCTCTCTTCAGCTTCCTCAAATTGTTAAATCTGTCTGATCACTTTTGTGTTCAGTGAAATGTGAAGAAAAAGCACTGGAATCAGAGAAAAAAGTTCATATGTGTTGAAGTTCATATGGAAGCTTTGCTCTACTTTCAGTGAAGTCAAGGAAGCAAAATGGAGTTCTCTGGTCTCTTAGGGAACCCCTGCCATCCTGGTGGCTGCAGGCTGGCTGTGCTGAAAGGTGCCCTAAGGGGGGCCATTCAGCCCTACCAGCAGCCATGGGAGGATTATCAGAAACCTAAGATCTTGTTATAATCTCTTCCTATATTCTCTTTTTTACTGTGTATATTAAAAAAAAAAAAAAAAAGGAAGAAAGGAGTCTAGGAAATGTTCATCCTTAGTGCTGTATGAATAAATGGATAGTGTTCCAGAAGACAATGACATTTCTAATGCTGTGCAACAGCACAATACTGAAGTCCAGATAACAGCGTGCATGTTAGTGACAGAATCAAAAGACCAGTAGCTGATTCAACAGAAAAATGAAATCTCATTAAAAAAAGGCAGCGTATACTATTCTTTTGTTGTCGGAATCAAGTACTTTCTACCTACTAACCATCTTTCTGTGTGCCTTTACTGCAGATTTCAGGATCCATTCATTATCCATCACCCAAACTGCCTTCCCTGATGAGTGTCCATTGTAGGTTTTGTGTGACTTTATGGCCTTGAAACGTGTCAGGTATCTTGTGCAACAGTTGATCTGAAGCCCCGTGAGGGGGTTTAAAACATGAAGACAGAAACAGTGAGGGAGGGACAAGCGTGTGGGTGTCAAACCAACAATCACTCTGTTCACTCTTAGGAGAGAAAGAACCAACTGTTTTTGTTATGGTTTTGTGTTGTTTATCACAATCTCAAAATGGTCACTGATATTCTGCAAGCTACTCTCGGTCCAAGTCCCAGTCCGGTTCCTGACATTCATGATGCCAAATCCAAATTTCAGCATTCAGTCACAAACGAAAATCTAGCAGAAAGGGAAAAAGCCCAGAGCTACCCCACCTGGCTTCAGAAGTCTTACTTCCCAGAGCGACTTTGAAGAAACAAAGCTATTTTTTTCTCAACCACTTTACTGTTCTGCCAATGTGTGACAACAGATATTTCTGAATTGTGGCTTCAGCATCTTAGCCTCTCTGTACTTTCTGAACTACAGTCACATATATTCCTGTGACTGAAATACCAGGAGAAATGTAATGGATTTCCAATTTCCTCTCCTCTTCCAAACATGAACACTGTCAGCTGCTTTTCACAAGGGCTGATGAGACAACCAGCAATCAGGCTTTCTATTTTCATCTCCTCAGGACTTAACTCTTAAACTATGCAGCAGCAGCTCTGCTCTGCACAACACTGAGAGCATTACTATTCCAGATGCTTTTTCCAAATAAGCAAACACACAGAAAGAAAACATACTGTTGTTTACGATGACTACTTGCTCTGTGATTATTGTAGGAGGTAGCATCCTTTCACAGGTAAACAAAATGAAACAAGTTTATCAGCTGTGGACGCTGGCTGGCAATTTGATCCCTGCACCCTCATAAGGGTTCATCTGATGGACCAAAGCTGTAGAGGGCAACTGATTTAGACTCCTTTGTCTGAAGGGCTGCATCGTGGGCAGTTTTGCCAACTCCCTTTTCACTAGCCAAGGTTCTTAAGAAGTCTGCATTCATGATGAGACTTTTTTATTCTGCATTGGCCGAGTCATAAAATATATGAAAGAAATTAAGAGTAAAAAGGCCGTTACAAATGCTAAATGAATTATTTTTACAATAATAGTTCTGCCCTCAGCAGATATTCTTGTCATTATAAAATCAAATAAATCAATCATATTAAAATACTTTTAATCCTTTTTTTTTTTCTTGGACAGGTTCTGTTCCTATGCTAGCAGATATTTTTATCCAGTTTGATAACAATGTTACATGTAGCTATATCTATGTAACTTGGAAACGTTAGCTTCAAACTTTCAACCTTCACAGAGATTCCCTGCAGATACCCCAGTCACGTAGGGTAGCAGGGCCCCAGGCGACCGTAATTGTCACACAAAAGGATCAGAGTCTATATTCTAGGCTTTCTCTCCTTTCCACAAAACTAAAGCCCATGTCAATATACTTTCCTTGTCACATCGATATACATCCCCGCAGAGCACGTTTCTGAATGCCTTCTTACCATTGCTCTCAAGGCTGCCATCTGGCCTGCTGTTATGTTAAACTTCTAATAGATTTAAATATAAGGACAGCACCACTCAAAGAATTCTACATTCAATAAGGCGCCATGCCATTTTGTTATATATGTCAATATCTTTATTTTGGAGGACAATTATTATATGTTGGATTATATAAATAAAATGCTGGACATTTTACTTGGAAAGTACTTTTTGCAAAACCATCTTTCTGTGTGGTGGTCAGACATTGCTTATTTAGAGGCATTTCAAAATTCTATAAACCCTTAAATAGTGATAAGTGGAGTTTAAATAATTTGTTATTTGATTCTGACAAATGCCAGTGCCCTGGATTTCCAGAGACTGTCAGATCTGGAAGCCTGCAAATTCAATTTTCTCTTTTTATGAAAGTCTTTTCTGACAGCGTCCCACTGGAAAATCCAGCACGGGTTCTACTGCCTGTGTGCAGGAGTTGTACGACTGTGACGGCCTCCTGCCTGCTTTTCTGGCAGAACAGATAGAAACTCAGAGCTCAGCATAAGGCCAACCCAGAAAGTACCAGTGTGGCAGGTGAAGAATAATTTCACAGGCAGCTCCACCAAAAAAATCAGTGTTGCTACTTGATATGAGCACAGGTAGCAGAATCAGGCCCGGAGTGATTTGCAAACAGCACTGAAGCTGGCTATTTATTTACCCTCTTCCGGGAGCAGGCTTTCAAAAAATTCTTTATTTCACTAGCCTGACATACTGGAAAGAAAAATTAGCTTATTGGGAAGGAGGATGGACCTATTCTCTGGCAATAAGGAGCTCTACTAAAGATATTCAGTGTCTGTGTAACACATGCCTCAAACAGAAGATGCCATATAAAGAAAGTTGAAACTGTCTTACGTTCAGAAGTCAGCAAATGGCAAAGTGACTTTCCTCCTCAGGCTTATGCATGATCAGTCAATCCCAGTGCTCACCAATGTCAGTTTAAAGGTGCTGATTGTTACTGTTAGTGAGCATTATTTCAAACATGAGAAAAGAAGGCCAGTTTTGCACTCATTCATTCTGTTAATTCATCACTACTATATACTTGTGCTGAAAGGTGGGGGAGCTTTCCTCATTTGCCAAACCATGAATTCTTAAAACGCTTAGTTTTACTTTTACTTGTGTGACAAACCCTGCCAATCTAGGAGATTAGTCCCATGGCTGCAGACAAGCCTGTAGCTCACTGCTGCCAAGGCCAGGCTAAAAGGCTGTATACTGTCATGCTATGACCTGAGGCTTGCTGACCACTGACAGATCTCCTTAAAACCAGAAGAACCAAATTCATTAAATCTTGCCAGCTGAAAGAAAAAAAAAAAAGGGGGGGGGGGGTTCTAGGCCAGTAGTTTTGCTCCTGCAGGTGTTGATGTAGGCAGGCATAACAAGGTACTGTGAGATTTGTACCTGTTCCCTTTCCCTACAAACTGTACCGGGCTCAAATGTACCTTGAATTTCAGCCTTTAGATTTCTCCTAGTTTTTGACCTGATTCATAGGTCAGTCCTGACTCAAATCAGGTGGAAGCATGATGGGAATAGAAGCTCTGCAAACTGGAAGCAGCAGGAGAAAACCACTGAAGCTCCTTCTGGGAGGGCAATGGAAAATAAGAGGGAGAGAGATGGTTGCTGCCTTGACAATCATCTCCCACACACACAAGAGAAGGTACAAGAGGAGCATGTGGTGCCAGACTCTGCAGTTACTGATTTTACACTCATAACTCACGCAGCACTACTATGCCACTGTGGGTTGTAATCCTGCCACGGACTATAGACTGAAGAGCATGTCAAACCTGGTCAGGACTTGGGCTGGACATCTCTCGAAATGACCAGTATGGCTCAGAAAGAGAGCAGAACGATTTATCAGTTAACCCTGCTCCCTTTGAGACAGCTACCCATCATGGTTTGAACCATAATGTTCTACAGGAGGTGCTATTTTCTGAGAGAAATTGAAAGATGAAGTTTAAAAATAATTCCCAAGGCCACTTTCTGCAAGTGCTTTGTAGTATTTCTTAACAAATTTTCTGTTCTTGCTAGGTTCTGTTTCATAACATCGCATACACAATTTTTCACTTCCATCCATGATTACTGAAGGCACACAGTCCCAGTAGCACATGAATTCTTACATTTTATGCAAGCACAAATTGTTGTTAAGGGCTTCCAATTTTTATTTAGTGAATCAGTGGATTTTTTTGAATGAGTGACACTCTGTAAAGAATTTCAGTTGATAAATGATAGGTCGCTATGCTTCAAATGATTATCATTTACTTTTGTGTGAATTTTCAGAGGTTTTGCACCATTCATTTAAAAAATGTAGATTATAACCTTGTGGACCATAAAAGATTGTATTTTGCAAATATGTATTTAGGAAGGTTTTAATTATCGTATGCGGTGCATATATTTGCATGCAATTTACATAATGTAATTTAACTCCCTATCATGCAGGCGTTATCTTGGGGAGTCTTTACTGTGAAGAAGCTTGACACGGTTGGCGTGTGCAGCTTTTTGTAAATGTAGTTGCTGCTTTTATGCAGGAAAGGTTTTACCATTCTCAAGGGCGCACAATGGTGCGTATCTCGGAAAATCAGCAACCATACATATATTCTCTAAGGCAATAGCTGATTTTTCAAAAGGTGTACACATGCTCTCAGCCCTGACTGTCAAGAGGATTGAATCCTTGCTCTGCATATTTGAAATTTACAACATCAGGCATTATGAAAGTGCATTATCTTTTCCAAATGAAAGCACATATGTAGGGAGGAGGAGAGTATCCAGTTTTAAACAAACACACACAAATAGGAAGCCTTAATCTTAGCATAGTGCCTCATATAAAGTGCTCCTGGCCTCCAATATGTGCAGCCAAATCCAATATTTTTAACATCTTATTAATACATCCAAATCTGACAATAGTGAGTTTTCTCTTTGCCTCTCTGTACCAGTCCCTCGGGATTCTTTTTATCCCTTTGCTGCTGTTGTCCTGCAAATTATGTGCAAGAAGACTCCAGTGAAGGATGAATATGGATTCTAAGAGGTAGTTCCTGCCACAGGGAGTTCAACTGTAGTCCCTTTTCAAGGGTGATAGAAATATTCTTGTTAAGACTTTGTTCCTCTCTGAAAGTCTTAGAGACTAAGTTCTTTTCTGTACAACCATGCAAAGGCATAAAGAGGAACAGAGTGCTTCCTACCTCTACTCCAGCCAACTACAAACTACTCAAGTTTCCAGGTCAGATCTGAAGGACTGGAAAAAACCAGTACTATAGGGAGGGGAAACAGGCTGGAAATACATGGCAAGCTACAGGTATACATACAGGAAAGAGAACAGGTAAAGACACGACCCTCTTTGCTCCATACCACTCCAGCAGAGCTTGTTGTGCTTCCTAAAAAATTAATTCATAGATGTCTTCCCTAATCACAAGCAGAAAACAGAGAACCTCATTTCTTCTCTTGCTTGCTTTGTTGAGGTGCTGAGGAACAGGGAAATAGACATACATCTTAGAATCACATTACCATCTCTGATTTCACACAAACTGTGCTGAGCTCAAAAATACCTTGAATTCCAGCCTTTAGATTTCTCCAAGATGTTGACTTTCATAGGATAGTCCAGAAATTTCCTTCAGTGGTTTACAGAATCATAGAATCATGGAATTGTTTGAGTTGGAAGGGACCTTAAAGATCATTGAGTTCCAACCCCCCTGCCATGGGCAAGGACACCTCCCACTAGAGCAGGTTCCTCAAAGCCCCATCCAGCCTGGCCTTGAACACTTCCAGGGATGGGGCATCCACGACTTCCCTGGGCAATCTGTTTCAGTGCCTCACCACCCTCACTGTAAAGAATTTCTTTCTGATGTCTAATCTAAATCTTCCCTCTTCCAATTTAAAACCGTTACCCCTTGTCCTGTTGCTACACTTCCTCGTAAAGAGGCCCTCTCCAGCTTTTCTGTAGGCTCCCTTCAGATATTGATAGGCTGTTATAAGGTCACCCCGGAGCCTTCTCTTCTCCAGGCTGCACAACCCCAGCTCTCTCAGCCTGTCCTCATAGGAGAGGTGTTCCATCCCTCTGATCATTCTTGTGGCCCTCCGCTGGACCCGTTCGAACAGGTCCATGTCCTTCCTGTGTTGAGGACTCCAAAGCTGGACACAGTACTC
>JAOXNO010000024.1:51967521-52028360 GCA_028565335.1 Limnodromus scolopaceus | reverse complement strand
AGTTCCAACCCCCCTGCCATGGGCAGGGACACCTCCCACTAGAGCAGGTTGCTCAAAGCCCCATCCAGCCTAGCCTTAAACACTTCCAGGGATGGGGCATCCACAGCTTCCCTGGACAACGTGTTCCAGTACCTCACCACCTTCAGAGTAAAGAATTTCTTTCTGGCTTCTTTATGGGAAGCTTCAAGCCATTACAATGCTTTTCTGGGGAGAAAAAAAAAAAAGGCAGGGTGGGGAGGGCAGGAACTGCTTTTCCCTGAAAGCAAACTGGAAGCAGGATTGCACCAAGAGCTGCTGGATGATTGCAGAGCGGTGGGAAATGGGTTTGAAGTGCTCTTAGAAGACCAACAATAATATGTAGAGCACAACTAAAATAGTTTAATGTTTTTCTTATGACCCCGTAAAAGAAAATTTATGGTGACATAAGTTTCTGTTTCTTAAAAAAAAAAAAGAGAAACATGAGGAATTTACATACTGGCCCTTTGAGAGTAAAATAACAAAGAAGAAAGTGTATGGCCTGAGACCATTAAAACAAAACAGTGAGTTCTGAGCAGAAAGGATGACAGAGTTAGAAGAGAGCAAATCTGCATCCTCTTCTTTTTATACTTTGGATAGTGAAATGTCACAGAGAAGAGTAACTCTGATAATAAAGAGGTGACAAAGACAAGTTTCATCAATTATCAGCTGGGTTTTAGTTGCCTGCTGCCATCTAAGCATGATTTGACCCTCTAAGTGCTTCTTTTCTTCACTGATCCAGCACAAAGAGACAGTTTAAACACTCCTGTATGACTTTTCTTTGAGATGAAGAAGATGAGCTGTGTTCACACAACACTGAAAATGGCAGAGATGGTTTAAGAACCTGTTTCTTGCTGCTCTCCAGAGATGTCACTCCTTGCCTGCTAAGAAGTGTACTTGGCTTCTGCCTTATTAATATAACACATCCAAACATGAACAGTGAAGACGCTCACCAGCATGGGCCAAATAAGTAATTTAAACATATAAATTCGCATACAGCTATAGGTGCAGAGCCACTTGGACCTGTCCTGCTCCCCAGCAGCTAGAACTATCGCAGCCACACTGGTTATCTCCCCAGCACCAGTGTATAGCAAAGCTTCACTGGGTACCTCAACCAAGCTACACTGATGTGATATCATTGGCACGGATCAAGCAACTGTGGAAACATGGAACTGGATGGATTCAAACAATTCTGCAATAATTATACCATTGGTTCTCATTCAAAAATGCTGGGAGATGAAAAATTCCCATGATTTATGCAACCATTTTAACTCCGTATCCAACATGTAAGCTGAATCCTCACATCACCTCACTAGAGTCACTCAGGACCAGCTGAAACTAATGGAGTTACAGATCAATGTAGTGCAAGAAATTGTATCAGGACTTTTATCTACCTACAAAATTGGGTTTGTTTTAAATTTAGACTTTCCAAATCTCCTTGAGATGAAGGTGAAACACTATACCAGGATGGTATTAGTCCTTAGCATTCAGCTTCACTCAGCGCTAACCTGCTGTCTAGTCTGTCTCTGTGCAGGACAGCCCAGAGCCAAGGGGTAGCACAAAGCAGCAAGTTGGTAGTCAAGGACAATAACCAGACACAGGAGCAGATTATGATGGCCACTACTAGCGTGCTAGTTATTTAAAAGTCCTTTCTTTCCCATAAGCCTAGTATTTCCTTTGAGGAGAATACATGTTTAGGTTATCTAGGGAATACTATATTAATGCAAATATGTGCAGCAGAGCAGAGACATATCATACTATCTTGAGAAAATACTATCCCCATCCTGAAGAACTACATCAGTTTTTGAAACAGAAAAGGGAAACACTGAGATGACATAACCAGATGATATAATCTCACAATATGGAAGTGTGTGTAATCTGAAATAGCTTTAAAAGCACTACGTATCGCATCATGAAAAATAATAGCCAGTCATGCAAAAGGGGGAGAAGGAGAAATAGCTTTATTGGGCAGTTTCAGGATGAGTAAATGTCAAAAAACTACCCAGTCTTCAAAAAAGATCAGTGATAAAAATACCATCTCGTGAAGGTTGAAAATAGCAGAATAACCTTACAGGAATAGATGTCCCACTTTTCTGAATGTGACCTGTAGAATGAATGACTAAAATCTAAGCATAGGAAGTTGAAGATTAGAAAGACAGCATGTAGCTATAAGTGAGTATGTACTGGACTAAGGATCTTAAAATACATGACTGGGGAAAGACACAGAATAAGTCATAATCCAATTAATAAACTTTAGATGTGGAAGTACAGCAGCAACAGGTAGAATATCTATAATGTGATGCTATATTTAAAGACAGATGATATATACAATAAATTATAAGAAAGTAACTCTCTTCCAGTGTTTTTGTTCGCTTATGAAATAGAATTCAAAGACAGTCTGGCTCACTTAAGAAGATACAATAAAGGTTATAGCAGCATATGAAAGGGAGCAAATAAAAAAAAGACAAGCCTTGTAGCGGATTAAAACCAAATTAATTTCATTTCATGAATTCATAGTTAGGGTCATTTCACAGCTGTAGTTCCAGACCTTTCATAGATATAGAGATCTTCTACTCTTAGATTTTTATTTTCCTCTAGAGTGAGCAAACCCCGACAGCTAAAATCAGTGTCATTCCCTCCTTCAGCTGGATCTTCCAAAGCCTGTGGAGTTTGGAAGACCTTGCTTAATCCACTTCTGCTCCTTTTCAAGGGACAGTGCTGACTTCACTGTCTCAGAGGTGTCTCTGTACTTATCAGGAATTAAAATTTTTTTCCTGGAGGCTGGTGGGAGTTTGAAAAGATTCATCAAATTCCTAATTATTGTGTCAAGGAAGAAGAGCCTTGCACTTTTAACCTGAACACCACAGATTATAACCAATTGATGACTAAATCTGGAATTAAGAAATTTAAAACACAGTTACATTATGTCTTCTCAGCAGGAATTCTAGGAGAAGAACTTTCTCTGAGAGAAGGGAAAATTACAACATGTAATGATCTACTGTGCCCTGCCCAGTCCTAGGATGCATTACATTAGGTTGTGAAGTACTGCATATGTACTTAATCTAGCCACTGAAATGTGAAATTGAAGAGAAAGCATGCTTGAGAAGAGCTTCCTGACAGAAGCATTAAAACAGTCTGGAGTAAGTACTGAATGTGTACATGTTACCAGTTATATATGTTTAGCTAAATGAATTTAAAACACATAGAGCTCCCACACATTTTTTTCCAAGATGCTGGGGCACCATATGATTATTCATTTATTCATCTTGAAATGGAACTAAATTCCCAGAAAGCAAACGTGTGAGATCTTGCTAGAGACAGCTTTAGTGTTCCTTCTACTCCCTCCCTTCATTTATTCCAGGATACACTCTCACACTGGACCTTTTTCTGAAAAGCTGTAGTAACCACTTTGCAGAGTGATAAAGGGAATCACTATGAGTTTCAAGACTGCACTAATTTATAGTCAAGGATAAATCCCTGTTTGACAGCCCCAAGGACCAAGCAGAACATAGCTGATATAATAGCGGTTCACTAAAATCTCTGGTAGCTGTATGATAAAAAAAACCCACTATGAAAAATAATAACAGCAAAGTTTGAAGGTTCAGTCATACAAGTATTTCCATGGATTAAATAACGAAATAATGCAAACCTTACAATCCAGGTCTCAAAATCTTACCAGAGAAAACTGAACTTCCCAGAACTTATTCCTATAAATTTGACTGCAAATATAGCAAAATGAATGCTCTTTTCTGACATGTTCAGATTATAAGCAGAATTGCAGAGACATGCAAATAATGCATGTTAAACTTACTAACCATTTCCAACTTGAGGAGGATAAAGATGCGTAACGTATTTAAGCTGAACTATTTTACCTATCCCTACTCAAAAATCAATAGCAAATATGTCTTCTAAATTGTTTTTTTAGAAAAAAACAACTCTCCAGATCTAAGATGCTAACACGGCACAGCTGAGAAACACTTATTTCTGCAAATACAACACAGAGCAAGCCTCCACATGTCTAAGGTGAAGAAATCCAGTCAGTTATTTGGAGCACAACTACTAGAGGCCTGTTTCTACCTTCAAGGTCAATATGAGTTTTCATATTAAGCCAAGGCAAAGATTTTAAGACAGTGCTAATGTGTTAAAATAGTCAAGTGCCACTAAGGTTTTCAGATACTATCACTTTGTATAAACAACATAGAATCATAGAATTGTTTAGGTTGCAAAAGACCTTTAAGATCATGGAGTCCAACCATCAACCTAACGCTGCCAAAAACACCACTAAACCATGTCCCTCAGCGTCACATGTCTTTTAAATACCTCCAGGGATGGTGACTGCCCACTTTCCCAGGCAGCCTGTTCCAATGATTAGTAACCCTTTCGGTGAAGAAATTTTTGCCTAATATCCAATCTGAACCTCCCCTGGCACAACTTGATGCCATTTCCTCTTGTCCTATTGCCTGTGAGTTGGAAGAAGAGACCAACCCCCGCGTCTCTACGACCTCCTTTCAGGTAGTTGTGGAAAACAATAAGGTGTCCCCTCAGCCTCCTTTTCTCCAGACTAAACAACCCCAGCTCCTTCAGCTGTTCCTTATAAGACTTGTTCTCCAGACCCCTCACCAGCATTGTTGCCCTTCTCTGGACATGTTCCAGCATCTTAATGTCTTTTTTGTCATAAGGGGCCCAAAACTGAACACAGTACTTGAGATGTGGCCTTACCAGTGCTGAGTACAGGGGGATGACCACTTCCCTATTCCTGCTGGCGATCACAAAGACCCCATAAAGACCTGGATCTGGCCTTTAAAAAATAGAGCTTTGAAATGACTCACAGTGTTGTTTTTAACCACAGTGACCTGGCTTTGCAACTCTTCATAGCATAGAGAGTAGTAAAACAGAACCAGTAGATTCAAGGTTAGCAAAATATGATTAGACTAGCAACATGTGAAGAGGAAATCACGCAAGGAGGGAAATGCTGTAAGAATAGCCTCACATATATTTAGAGATGAGTAACATTATTTCTGGTTTCATGTTATAAAACTATGGGACACCATGGCTTAACACAATGAAAACTCGTCATCCAAATCCATCATGATAAAACCTTGATGTGACAGAGCTAGAGAAATTGTGACATTAATGTTATTTTTAATGCTGCATAGCATCATACAGAAGTGAAGGAGAAGGACATACCAAAATACAACCTTCTTGGCAAGCTGCAAAGCAAAGCAGGGATCTCAGAACTTGGGAGGCATACAACCTGTTTCAAGCCCATGAAACACACAGGATGCAAATAAACCATAATAACACTGGATTCTAAAAATAATGGTCTACAGTCATATAAAAAAAATGCCACCTACAAGCTGTGGTAATTTTCCATCACATTAAGTACTGAAGGAAAGAAGAAACCAAAGAAAAACAATTTTGCCCTTTTTGTACTGTAATGATGTATTTTCAATTTACAGGAAAAAAAATCCCACATCTTTTACGATTCAGGTCATTTGATGCTCTTTTTTTGTCTTTGATGGTCATTTCAATAAGGGTTTATAAAAAAAAGTCTTCCCTTTTCAGTATGTTTGCCTGGGCATGTGTGCCTGGTGATTTCATTCAATGTGATGTGTGTATAGGTACGCAGTAGCCAATATGTATTAAGATAGCTAATGAGTGGAATATAGAAGTATAACAACATTTGTTGAATTTATCAAGCTGTAATTACAGCAAAGTTCTTGTGATTACACATTTCAAAGAGCTTCCTGCCTGTACTTCCTAAAAGTTTCACCAAATCACATGTGCATCACTCTAGTAGGATTAGGAACCAAGTTTTACTTAACCTTTTGCTTTTTATTCAAGCTTGCATTTCTGACACTGCTCTCCTAAAGGACAAGTTCCTTTTCTCTCTGAATCAGCCAGCAGCCGTCTTCCCTAGTCAACAAAGTCTTATTTTGAGCAGCCTTAAATGAAAAAACTGGCAAGCTGTCCAGATAAGGAAATTGAGTAAAAATTTGTAAATAAACCAACCAACCCATCCTGACAACATGAGAAAACCCAACTAAATTTGCCACAATTGAAGAATAGAGATTGCTTGAATTATCCCACACTTTTTCATCCCACTGGTATCAGTTTACAGCAAATCCTTTTGCCCAGCTAGCACATCCCAAACGTTTAGTAAAATTTGGGCTGCTATCTCTGTTTATTACTAAAAATTGCCTGTTACTTCCTAGAGTAAGATTTTGTTTACAGTAATTTGTAACTTGGAAATCCACTGTGTGGATGGAAATTCTCTTTGCCTGCTGTTTACCCCAGGCTTTCTTTTTATTTATGTTTTTTAAACACCATCCAGAACAATTTTGTAATTTCTACTATAATGGCTGCAGAAAAAGATAGTTTCGCCTTTGCAAAAATTCTCTGATGACCTTCTGCTGAAAAGCTCTTGTAAACTCCACCTTCAAATTTTGTTAGACAATTGTCTGAAAATCTGGCTGTGGTCAAAGCTCATTAAGTCTCGCAGGTGGGCAGGGGTCAGGGGAGGGCTCTTATCCAACTCCCTGCTCATAACAGGGTCGGTTCCGAGGTCAGAGCAGGCTGAACTGAGATAAAAGAGAAAGTCTGTACCGTAAGTACAGACTAATTTAGGTGTCCAATAGGGACAGCTAGGACTGATCTTTCAGACTACCTAGAGTTTTTTTCATATTTTTTTTAAAATCTGTTCTGTATGTTTTCCATTCATTTTTATTAAAATCGAACGCATTCAGCACTTCTGCAAGTCACATTCCAAGGCTTCAAAGCCTGCTGAAATCTTATTCTAAATGACTCGGTCAGCATCACACAGAAATGTGGTGGAAGTATGACGTTGTGGTAGAGACGGAGAGTTTTTAAAGAACGTCACCATAAATGGTGGCATTGCACTGTCTTAAGCAACAGACTCTCCCTCCTTGTCCTGTTGTCCTCTTTTGTTTAGTACATCTGTGATATTTCAGTGTTGCCCAGGGCAGAGTTATCCTAAGCAGCAGTTGCTGTCTGACACAGCCTTGCCTGTGCCCAGAGGAGGTCTGCAGCAGGTACTGAATAAGGCAGTGTCTTACGGAGAAGGAACCTTGTAGTTAAGTAATTAAATAGAGCTTCATTGCATTCTTAACTTTCAAGTGATTTATTTCATAACTTTAGGAATAAACTGTTGAAGTGGTTCTCCCTGTGTGCATCTGTGTGTACGTGCATTCATGCATCATGGATGTCCCCTCCTTCCAGTTATTTCCATTCTTTTTAACAAAGTATTTCCCAGCACCCACTTGTAATAGAATATAATAAGCTGTATGTTATCTTCTCTTGTGAAACCATATCAGGCAAGAAATAAATTAAGGATTTGAACACAGCTTTGATGATTCATGCATCTTTCTATTCCTGCACAGTTGCATTCCAGATCCTTTTCGTGCTTTCATTATTTTTACACTGATAACTGAGGATCCTCATAAAAAGAAATCAGGCCAAGTATATGCAGGCCAGCATAAATAAGTATATGACATTGAATATGTAGATTTTGGCCCATATTCCATGGGGAATCCATTTGATCTGTAAATATAATCATTTGGAGAACAACACCAGTTTTGACAGTTCAGAAAATTAAAATGGAAACCCCACGTACTATGAAAATGTCTATCAGGATAAAATAATAATCCCTTTTCTTTGCTCAAGTTTTTGCATGAATGAAACGCATCCAGAGGTTCTGACAGGTACTGATATGCTTGGGGGAAGGCGTAGGTGGTAGTTAATCCCTATGTTGATTGATAGCATCTGCCCACTGGCCAGCAAGGAGCAGGTGCTGGATTTAGTTTTGCTCTGTTCTTATTATTCACTGGGCAGACAGATTGCTCCATGCTACCATTATTAATTAAGTATTCTTATGTAGAAGTGCATTAATTTGGTCTTATGTAACATGTTGTCATATGTTGCCTCCTAAGGATTCTCTCCAGCCTTGAATACACTGCCTGCCTACAGTCATATATTCCCTATATGAAGACAGGTCCTACCTAAATGCAGATTCTCTTGGTGCCTAGTAACACCCTCTATGCTTCATGTCACTTATTGCTCCTTGTTATCTAAGGGCATCTACTATTCTCAGCTCTAATAATCTTTTTTATTTCTTTGCTTATACCATGAGACACCTTCAAAACTCCCAACACTACAGCGTGAAAGAAAAGTTCAGTGCCATGGATGAGAAGAAAGAGTAAGCCTGGAAAATATAAGTGAAATGAAATAGGAAAACAGTGCTAGGCAAAAGTGAAATGCGGGTCTTTAGCTTAGGAGGTTTAGTTTTGCATTCTTAGTCAGACATCAAAATTCTCAAGGAAGCATAATTTTTTTTTCCCCTGAAAATCTACTCACTTTAGGAAAATATTGGTTTTAATTATCCACGTGAGAAATAAAGAGGAAAGAAAGCATTGCTTAGGTTATAGCAATTAGGAAAAGAACAGTGTTGAGTTTTATCTGTTTTCTTTTTGACTTCCTTTTCATTGTTGAATTTTGATTCTCATTAAAAAATTAAACACACATTTTCTTCGAAGTGCAATAAGGGAGAAAAAAAGAGACACCATTTCAATCCTTTATGTAGGATTTTTTATCAACTTAGAGTTGATAATGCAATAGGGGCCCATCTCATTCAGATCAAGTCTAACTACCACGGATGGTAATGAGCAGATTCTTCTTTTTAATAGGATGCATGCATTGGAACAGTCCATCAGATTAGGAAATTTACTTTCATTTTTTTCTATACAGCATCTGCTGATGCTTTACCACCATTTTCTGCTGCTTTGTTTGCCTTTAATGAGTAATTTTTTTAAATGAATGAGTAAAATATTGGCTTTAGCAAATGACTGCAAAATGGATATTATGCTTGGGCATTTTGCATTATAATTTTGCAAACTCATACCAAATAATTAATAAGTAGCAATGTCCAGAAATATTATTCCATTTGTCTGTATTGGCTGCTACAGGCTGTTTGCATGACTTTGTTGTTATGTACTTCCACCTCCTCAGCACAAATTTAAAGCTGCTGGTCTTGACTTACAGTAATATTGTGAGAAGAAAATCAAATTCCAGCCACCTTCATCAAATACAGGGATATTTAAGGAAGGGATTCAACAGGAAATTACAACTGATAAATAAACACCTTTGACATACTGCTTATGGCTATGACAAAAAACCTGATTCTCAGGTGACACGTGTAAGTGAAATCATTAAAACAACACAGAATTTATTACTTTTTTTCTGCTGGCTATCAACCAAAGTTAAAAAAATTCAAGCACTTTTGGAATGTTAAATGATGACTACGTGTAAGTGATATCATTCGAAATCCAGAAAATTTATTGTTTTTTTCTGTTCGTTATCAACTAATGTTAAAAAAATCCAAGCACTTTCTGCATGCTAAATGTTGACCATGTCAGCATCCAGCCATGATAATCAGCTTCAGAATTTCTTTAACTTTTTCCTAACAAAAATACTGATGCTATCTGACAGTCTATAAAATACCTATAGTGACAATATGTATATTTTTGTTTAATTTTAAGGAACATTTGAAGCAGATAAGAGTCAGGGAAGGATATGATTATCAGGCTGAAATGCTTACATACCACTCTGAACAGAGCTTAGAATTTTTTTTCTCACGCTGACCTTTTCTTTTTCTTATGGTAATGACCACAAACCCACTCTTGATAACAAGAGTAACAAAATCCAGTAATTTGAATAGACTATTGTCTAGCAAATAGAGTTCCTCCTATGTTTATCATTCAGTCTGTAGGGATAGATTTTCAAAATAACTCATGGAAAGTAAAGAGAAATTAAGCTATTGTACTTCCATTAAAATCAGCAGGAGTCAAAGAGCTAATACCTTGGGCACTACTTTGTAAATGTTGGGGTGAGAATCAATTGACTGGGCAGTACTGGTATCTGGCAAAGGATCTGAATTTCAAGGTTATTGAGACAGCATGAGTTCTCGCAACACTAAATTACAATGGGTAAAATCAGAGATCATCCAGTGCAATAACCATTCCACAGAATTGGTTTTCAGGACGATCCCTGGTATATGAACTCTTTCCTCTGTGAACTGCCCTCGCCGCTCAGCAATCAAATGACTAAAACATGTAGCGCTGTTATAGTCTCTGCAGTGGTCTTTGTAAGCCAGAATCAATTTATCAAATGGGATAACTGTACAGAATTCTCTAGCTGATGAAAATGATTTCTGGATAATACCAGTACAGATAGATATTTATTGCTAGTTATGTCTTTCTTTATCTGGGGAAAGAATAAATTGAAATTGGAGTCCCAGGAACTGTTACAGAGTGATTTCCAAGGAGGACTTATCCTTGCGAACTTTTGTTACATGAAAAAATAGAAATGGCTCTTTGTGCATGAAAGAGACAACCCTGCAGCATCTGCTTCTGGTTCAGTTTGGACATGTTGAAAACAGATGGTCCTACCATCTCAGAGATACGGTTTAGTGATGGTTTTTGTCAGTGTTAGGTGCATGGTTGATGGCTGGACTAGATGATCTGAAAGGTCCCTTCCAACCCAGGCAATTCTGTGATTCTACAGTTGTAAGGAAATTGCTTCTCCCTTGGAATATTCTTTTCCTATATGCTGGCAAACACTATAATGCATGAGGAATATACAATAGTGAGCAATAATGAAGCTCTAGAGCACCTACAAAATACACCTTGCACAAGTTTTGAAAGCGTTATATATCAAAAAAAAAAAGCATCTGGGTGAAGTTCTGCTATATAAGGAGAATAATTATGCCCACTCTGCCTGCCCTACAAAGAAATTAGTCTTTCTATTAACTGTTTTAACACATTAATCATATAAGTGCTGGAATCTATGAAATATGTGGCCTAAATAGCCATTTTCTAGACTTTTCTCACAGGGAGAATAGATGTTCTTCCCTAATTTATACAAGTCATTAATTTTTAAAATTTTTAAAACAACCCATATTTGAGGAAATCTTAACTCGAAAGTAGCACCTAATCAGGATTAAATGCTAAAGAGTATGAAGCTATGGGACCAGATTCAAAGTGCACATGAGTCTTTGTATTGATTTTACAGAGGTCAGGATCAGCCTGAGAAACCAGAAGCAACCTAGGGCTAATGACTAGAAAGTGACATTCAGATTACAGACCTGCTGGTAAAGTGCATGAAATGAAGTAAAAGAAAACAACACCAGGGAAAGTTGGAAAGGGAAGTTAAAAAATCATAATTTTTAAAAGTACATGTATTTACATCACATGTTCCCTCTTTTAACAACTGTTGAATACAAAAATAAGAACAGAATACTAAAACCAAAAAGAGACCTCTGCTCAATTATGGTGTGCCACAGCTGGTAATGAACTGGTATCCCACCCTACAACAACAAATTTAGGAGCTGGAAAATATCAGCACACATGGATATTTCTAAGTAATTCTGTTGCACAATTCTCTCCAAATACAGTCATTTATTACAACAGGAAATGAATACTAAGACATCTTTGCATTTAATTGAGGAGTTTTGAAGATGACTACTTGTTGCTTCTTGTATTGGCCTAATCCTGCACAAAATCTCCACATAGAGACTTTTATGGCCCTGCAGAGACTCGCTGATTCCAGTGGTTTCTCTACAGACATATTCAATAGATCACTATTACATTACAAGTTCAGGTCTGTGCTCAGCAGAATATTTAAGAGCACACTTAGATCCATACTTACTCATCAGAGCACTCAGCTTTAGGCATGTACTCAAGCTCCTCCAGAATCAATATGACTTAAATGCTTTAGTGACTGATATTTCAGTTGGGACATTGGCTGTATATGCCAGCACATTTCATTTCTCTTCTCTAGCTAGGAATATGGTATATTTATTGTGACTCATACTACTATTAAATTGTTGGATTTGGTGTAAAAAAAAAGTCAGATTGTATTCAACCTAATACATTTGTACTTTCACCTTCCGAAAAGTTTATTGGAAACCTAAGTCAAATGCAGCATTTCTGTGATGTTTTTCACAGGGCTTCAGTATGACAAAGTTTGCTGTTGCATTGCTGTGTTGGACAAATTTTCTGCAGACTCAAAATCCATTCAGACAAACGTACATGGAAATAATTTTTAAAAATTAATAAATTTAAAACAGGATTTTTTATGCTGATTCAATAGGGACTTACTCTGGTTTTAAACTAGAATAAGTGTTCTGAGAGCATACCCGGGCCTGGAAACAGAGTGCAGTTAGGACTGCTAATTTTAAAGCATTTCCTGTTATTAGCTAAATACTGAATTTAAAAAAGATGAAATATCTCATTTTACTTTTTCATATGAACACTTTTGAAAAGGTTGCTAGAAAAAAGTTACCCACAGAATGTCTTTAAAGTAAGGTACGTGCCTCCAAATCTAGAGGTCGAAAGACATACTTATTTCTATTGGTAAGGGAAGTGGAAGATTCATAAAATACCACAAAAATTATTTTGTGGTTTATATATTTTTAATGCAATTGGTTTGCAGCCAGAGGATAAGGACGCTGCCTCTATTTGCAAAATACAAAGTCCTTTGGAAAGACAGATCAAAAAATACAAGAACTTTTCAAAACAAGTAATCCACAAAACACTAAGAATGAAGGAGTCTTTGAGTTTAATATGATTCTGTTACAAATTGAATAAAACTGCAGTGCAAAGTAAAACAACTGTCCTTTGCTCAGAATAAATGTCAAAAGCATGTATACTCCTTTATGTAATCAGATAGCTGAAGCCTCTACAAAAATCAGTTGCAGCAGTCACAGTACAAACCAAAGGTCAGTTTCATCTTTTTTCATGCTAAAAAACTTTCCAGTGAAACAGTTGCCAAACTCCTAAAATCCATGTCAGCATTTCAATGTCTCTTTTTAGTTCTATAGCACTTCATTTTGAATTGCTAGCATTTTGATTGTGTTTTGATGGTATGTCAGTTGCAGAAGTAGTTGCAGTATTAAATAATACACAGAAATACAGGTTGTCTGATACTCCTACAATACCCTAACATAGTATTTTGAACAATTGAAATAGGCTGAAAAAAAAAAAAAAGAAACTAAAAACATTTTAAAACAGCTAAGGTCCATAACTAGTTAAAGCAAACTGAATGTTCTCATCTTCTTGTGTCTCTTGCTTGTGGTGGAACAAACTGGGACGACAGTTGCATCTGAGTGAGACACAAGAGGTCTGTACAATAAGCACTTACCAGCAGCCAGAAGGAAACCCCACCAGCATCTCATCTTACGTTGCTGTGTGGGTATCTACAATTGCTGTTTCCCCTTCCACAGAACAGAGTGGTAACTTTGCGTGAAATGTGTACAAAATATTGTTGTAATGTTGACAAAAAAAAATTTTTAAGATTAGTAGATTGCATTTATACATCAGAACAGTGCGCTTCAATGTTTGCAAAGCAAGGAACAGTCTGCAGACTTTGCAAAGGACACAGTTCCTATGATTACCCTCTTACCCCTGAAGGCCTGAATAGAGTTAATCATCAGTTTTGCAGTCTGCAGGTACAGCTGAAAAGTCATTAAGAGGTGAGATTTCCTAGCCAACATTATACTCACAGCAGAGGGGAAAACCTTAGTTTACCTTAATGACCTTAATAGCAAAAGTACAGCCGTTCAACGTTAAGGCTCAGTTCTCCAGAGCAGTATCTAGATGTTTACAAGCACCACTGAGGGCAACAGGAATACTCCAGTAATTATGGCAGCCTTACTGGAATTGTAGAAAGCCTAACTGGGATGAAATCAGTCTCAGTGGCTGGAAAATTAGAAAATAACATTTGATTTAACCCTCAAAATGACAGACAAAACTCCATATGCACAGACTATTTTTAACATAGAACTGGCAACACTGAAAGTCTTTAAAAAAAAAAAAAACAACACTACTTAATTTATTTTGAGCTTCCTGTGAACACATCATTATAGAACACTTAGTGCTGTAGACATGGAAGAAATATGTTTTTAAAAAACTAATACTAATTTATTTGTCTTAACTATGGGACTTAACTTCCCAGAAGATCTTTATTTTTATTTTTAATAAGTGTTGTTATAACACACAGGAAGAAATTAAAATATTGATAGAAGAAATTCTGAGAGGCTGTCTGTACTTCCAAACCTTTGCATTAGCAATACTGTATAGTTGTCAAAGGTCTCATTCAACAGTTTTTAACAAACTGATCACTGAGTTGTCCTCTTAATCACTGTAATATGTAGTTGTGCTGTATAAGGATGACCACGCACTGGCACAGGTTGCCCAGGGACGTTCTGGAGTCTTCATCATTGAGATACTCAAAAGCTGTCTGGATGCAGTCCTGGGCAACCAGCCCTAGGTGGCCCTGCTTGAGCAGAGGGGTTGGATCAGATGACCTTCAGAGATCCCTTCCAACCTCATCCACCCTGTGATTCTGTGCTAATTCTGAATTTATTGTCTTTCTTAGTCCCCTCTTTAACTATGAATATTCCACTACTTTTTTCTGAAAAGTTCTTGGACAAAAACAAATTCAGTTTTTGGTTACTATTTCATGTCCTCCTTTTTCCACTGAGCAGAAAGCAACCTAAGCCTACAGATACTATGAAGAATGTGGGACACAGTCTCTTAAATTGCTTTTGCAGCGCTGACACCAGGAGGCATGCTAGGACAGTGCCTTCTGGGTGTTCCAAGAGAGCTTTGCGGACAGATTGCCATGTGAGCGCAAATATATCAGGTTCACATCTGGATCTGTCCCCATTGTAATTTGTCATGTGTAGGAGAACTCATTTGGAGAAGCCATCAATGACACGCTTGAGGGCTTTGGGCAAAATGCAGTTCACCTTGGAGTGACTGCAAAAACAACAATCTTCAGGCCTCTTGACAGAAACACAAGGAGGCACCAAGCCAGCAACGTGCTTTTGCTTCTTGTATTTTAAAGACAAAAACCTGTGTCAAAAGAAAGAAGGGCAATGAGCTATGTCCATCTGGTCCCTCTGGCCTAAGGTATAGTTGGTCTTAAAATATGCCAAATGGAGGCTGCAAGGCTCAGCTTCAATGCCAAGCCACGTGGCAAAAGCAATCCAATGAAGAACTAAAATCTGTGCGGTTCTGTGTGCCTTCCTCTTGTGGAAAAGAGAGCAGAGGGGACTGATAATAAAATGAAATTAAGAAAGGCTATGTTCAACAAAGAATAATGTTGACATTGATAAAGAGCACTCAGAAGCCAGAGCAAGCAAAAACTTTTTAGTCCTCTACAATCTTTATATTTCATTGTCCTTTTTCTGGTAGTCTGAGGACTTGGAAACCTTCATCTTTGAACAGCTCACTGCTAAGTCAGTCCAGAATGGCTAAGAACTTGTCAGGAACTAAACTCCCTCCCAACTGAAATGTAGTTCTAGAATGCAAGAGACAGTTTTAGTCGTACCCAGATACGCTATACAGCAGTTTAAAAAGAGAAAACAAAGAAGGAAATTACACTCAATGACAAACTCCAAAGGCATATGATATAGCTACAAAAAATGTCACGATTCACACAGGCTTATTTTACTCTGCACGGAATAACAGAGAAATGGTAGATCACAGCATAAATCTAGGACACTTAAAGCTCCACCTGAACTCCAAGATGCCGGAGTGCCTTCAAGCTGCAGGGCTCAGGTGAATATCCTGCTTGTGTGCAGCTCTGTAGTGGGGAAAAAGCCTAGGATGGGCCTTAACAGCTATCCTTATTCCTTCTGCTCTGCCCTTTGGAAAAGCAAAACCACACATACTAACATTTGTTGCTCATATTCTGATGTTTCTGCAATGCACAGAGTTGAATCTCCACAATTACAAGACCGGATATAGGAATTTTTTGTGTACATACACATCTACGTCAACAATTTCTGTGTTGGAGTACACGGGTTTCTTGGCAATGTCATAATTGGACACTTTTCTCACATTATTCACTTCTCACCTATTCATATTTCCATCCAGAGCTCCACTAAAAAAACTTTGCATGCCAATGTCTCCATGGAACAGTAGGAGAAGCAGTTCCCTACCACAGATGGCTCCCAGCCAGGTCCCAGCACCCTAGAGCATGCAAGGTGCTCAAATTGGCTGTTGGGGAAAAATGTGTGACCCAGAGATACAAGCTCAAACACTGAGAGCGGCTTGGAGTCTACAAGCACTTACACCTCCCAGGAGGAGTCGTGATTCACAGCCTTTCTTGGGGATTGGTATGCAATTTTTATCTTCTGTGTGTTTGACTGGAAAAACATCAACAGTATTGCTGCTTCCACTCTCAAACTTGTGGTAAACAAGTGAATTTAGGATGAAAAAATAACCTTTCTTCATTGACCTGGATGTGTTGTTCCACAACATTACAAGGCTGCTCCACTCCAAATATCACTGTAAAAGAGACACTCTGTGGTACCAAAGATGTGCTCAGCTCTAGAACGGCTCATCTTTTGTATCCCTGTTATTTCAACTTTATTTTATTTTGGGGGATGGAACAGGAGGGTTCATTGCTGTTCAGAGCTTAGTGCACATGCAACAGCCCACCAAAACTGTAAACGTAGGTTGCTTGGCAACTGTTTTTAAAGAGTGTTATTTGCTCTCAAAGAGACAAGCTGTTATTTCTTTCATTTTAAAACAAAAACATAAAAGAAGAAAAAATTGGGACTAAAGAAAAAAAAAAGGAAAAGGTAATTACTTCACCAGCTAATACTGTAAATGGCTGCATTATGCACACACAGTGGTGATATGCAAGGTCTTCCTTGTTACCACCATATGATTTCCAACAGAGAACCTGCAGCAAAGAAGTTGTTTTCTGCAAGAAGTGCAGTCAAGTGGAACTGACATCTCATACCAACTCAGAAAAATAAATTACACACATGACAATGCATCTCACAGGGGGAAAAAATAAAAAAAAAAATAAAAAAAAAAGCTTTTAGAAACCTAGGTCAAACCAGCTCAAAATTTTCTTTTTTAAAAGTGCTTGTCAGCAGCTGCTGCAGGATAAAGCTGTAACTCCCCACCCTATGTACCCCAATCCAGCTGTTTAATCCCCATCTTGGAAGAGACTGTGAGAGGGTGGTGTGCTCAGCACCACTCAAATGCCCAGCCCACAGAGCTCACAGTGCGGCTGCAGAGCAGAATTCAGTCATCCTGATCCCAAGTGTCCCCCCAGCCCCTAAGTGTACCAGCACAGGTGATCTCTACAGCAGCATTACAAGAGACAGGATCACTGGGCTCCCCAGTGAGGACATCTGCCCATCTGGAAAGCTTTCACACCTTTTCACATGTTCTTTATATCCACTCCTTATTTACACTTCTGTTTCTACACAATAAAAATATCCCAAGCGTAAGCAGACTATAAAACACTTTTCCTCCTTCCCTCCTCCAAGCATCGCTGTGGAGATCGTCCTAACCCTGCCACAGCAGACACAAACAGTATGCAAGTAATGCATTTAAACGAGCAGCAGTTACCAGTTGTATATCAAAACCCAGTATCCACCGATGGCCTCAAGCCACAGTCTGACAACAGCAGAAGCAGTTCCTGGCTTGATTTAAAGTGTAATAGATGGATAACTCTGTTTTCCAGCTTCTCATTAAAATAACCAAAAGATTGTACATGGGTTTTTGCATAGGTGATATTCTAGATATACAGGAAAGATACTCAAATGTAAGCATACTTCAAAATATTTCTATTAAAAATGGTCTTTCATCTCGATTCATTTTTTGTCATCTTTGGCCTTTCTATAAGTATTAATTCCTTGGAGGCCACATAGCTTCTTACTTTAGCGAGCAGCGACTGACAAGGATGTGTCCTAATTGTACTTAACATCAGCAAGAAAAATTTTAAAGCAAAAAAAGAAATCTTCTCAGGAATATCATAAAACTTAAGATGATTTTTTTTTGAGTAAAACCCTACTTGATTCTGGATTTTCTTAATAAAAGCAAAATGTTAGACGCAGAAGAGGACTTAGGTAATATTACAAAGATGCCTCTATATGATTAGAACACTTACGTGCCATCAGAATACTTATATTCAGAACATCACCTCTCTCAATTCAGAGCAGGAATCTTAAGTGGTGTTTAGGATGCTGTCATGTACAGAAAGAAATTTCATTACCGTACTAGTTGTTTTTTCTTTTTCTTTTTTTAACTTGCATTGTTTATAATGTTCAGCTGAACATTAAAAGTAAATGCTCACTGAGTAAACAAGATTTGCTGTTAAGCCTGGTAATCATAGCTGGACATCAGACTTATTTTATTTTATTTATACTTATTTTTTAATTATTATTTTATTTTATTTTTTTTAGATGTTTCTATGAAGTCCCTGTAGGACACAGCATCCAGGCTTTTACACTGACAAATTTCATCACCAACAGGAGCAAAATGCCCCAGTACAAGAAGAGTGGAGACTTCAGTTCACATCCTTCCTCTAACATGTGTAGAGCAGTCTGGTCAACCACAGACTACCAATCTGATGACTGGATTATAAACAGTCTTATAAGTGGCTAGCGTTAGCAATGGTATCTAACTCCCCAAACACTTTATTCAGCCTGAAATTCTCAACAAAGTTTAGCTCCCCAAACTTAAATCAAACCCAAGTTAATTGCGGGTTGACTGAAAACTGCTCTCCTCTGTGCATTATTCACTGTTAATAATTTGCTGAACCCTAGAGGACAGTGACAGTGATACATCTCGAGCATTTATGGTTTGCATCTGGCCTGACACCATCACTATTTGGACAGCTGAAAAATGAATTGTGAGTCACTGGTGTCAGTATTGTTAGTATTACTGTTGTAACTGCACCTTAGCGACCGTTTGGTAGGAACCCCAACCACTGCTTGGTTTGTGGAGAGCAAACTTTCTTGGTGGATAAAACATTGCAGCACCCTACTGGGTTTGAAAAGACTCTGCTATTGCATCTTACTTTCATCATTGCTGAATTGCTGCTGGAGAGTTTGTGAAACCTGAATCTTTGTCCTATTCCTTGTGCTTGGGTTATGCCCAACAAAACGTCACGTGAAGCTGAAGCCCAGAAAAACACACTAGCTATGAGTGCTCAAGAAAAGGATGTCATGTTTGTAGGTTCCACCACTTCCATCTGCCTCCCTTTTCCTCCTTAGCAAGTAGGCGACCTCTTAAAACTGCCTTAGGTGAATTCTGCATGGTTCAGCTTTGCTCAGACAACAAGCATTATGTTGCATCATAGCAGCAGTAATATCGGCTATTACTTCACTGTGCAAAAAGACAGCTTGCAGAAAACAGGCTCGCTGAAGGGACCGTAAAGTGATTCAAATACTGTATTTGAAGATTTGTTTTTTTATATCTAGTTTGTGTTGCAACTTGGCATGACAGAATGTGCTTCTCTTGGAGGACAATCTATGCAGGGCAGAGGTCCAATTCAGACTATAGAAGCTGACATTTCAAAAGAAAGCACTTAAGGTACACATATGTCCTCAACTGGTCTTCAACTCGGGGATATATACATATATATATGTCTCCTCTGAGCAAGCAAGAGTCAACTATCTGAATTTCTCTGCAGAACAAATAGAGAGGTGGAGAATTGCTGATAAAAATTAATTTGTACGTTTGAGTAAATACATTACAAAGCTTTAAAATTGCAGACTATGGCTCTTAAATATACTGGCAAGAGGATGGAATATGCAGCAGTTTAATATTCTTCTAATACTGGCTGATGATTAGAGGTTAATAGTAATCAGGTTTCTGTCAAGAATACCCTGCAGACAGTGAAAGTTCCCAAGTCAAAACACAATGACTAGCTCAGCTAGTCTTCTGAAAGATTAAAAGTCACTTGAAACCACTGTATGACTAAGGTTAGCGGATTTCATTTAATCTACCTGGAAAGCTTTGTGCACAGTGAATTTTAATATCTGCTATCTAGCAAAAAAGAAGGCATAGGTATAAAACAATACAGAGGCCAAGACGCATCAATTAGGCCTGAGAACTTTGCATCATCAAGCATACCAATAGTGTTGCACTACAGAAAACCTATATTCAAGTGATGGACGTATTTCTTTCAAGTCCAAAGGTGAACCACAGCAGCAGAGGTCAATTTGCATTTATCTCTTTTTTTTATATATAAAAATTAATTTTTCCCGTGTAAGAAATTCTAACTATAATGACTTAAACATTTTGCAGTTTCTTTGGTGGTCACCAAAACAGAGTCTGATTCCTGTGTTATATTCTCAAGTCACATTTTGAGATGACATTTTAGGGTAAAATATACTTCTGCAAAAGGGAACTAAGATGCACTCACTTCAGAAAATGGATTGTGTAAAATGTCTTTCCTAATCCGGTTCCAACAGTAAAAGAAAAAACACATTATTTGATAAACATTAAAAAAAAGTTCTTAGAAGAACGGCCCTAGAGATTTGTCTTCACATCTTGTATGAAAAATGTAAAGAATGACCAATAGCATTACAAAAGACACACTCCTGTAAAACATGTGATTTTATTCCAGAAAAGTGGGGTTTTTCTTTTTTAGGCTTGTAATTCAGAAATTATTTCCTGTAACTCTCGCTACAGAAAAATGGTTCATGTGACTGCAAGACAAAGCCTAACAGCAAAGGTAGATGCACGGAGTTATACAACTGTGATCCTATACAATTTTGTTGTTGCCCCACCAGTGAGAGCCAGCAGTAGTATGAGTAGAAAAGCTTTTTATAGCCACTGTTACTAGTGCAGAATCATCACAGCCACCTTTTAATTTGTTGGGGTGTTTTGTAAAAACTTAATGATTGTACCAGACATTAGGAAAATGTAGTGGCGCATACACATCAGATGGGCAACTGAGCAGCTGGCCAGCTGCCAGGCCTCTAAACACAGCGGCGGTAAAGTTGCAAGGACATTTCAATTCAATTTTGTCTTAATCTAAAGCAATATGCAAGGGAGGTGCACGAGGGACTGTTCTGAGAAGTAATGAGCTGCTTTTCCTTCTGTGCAACTCGTAACTGACTCGAGCAAAGCCAGAAATGTTTCATCAGTGTGGCCCTACTGTCAATCAATCAGGCATCGGGCACCTGAGTCCCCAGACATGTTTTTTGTCCATAAAACTGTCAATAATTTTAGGAAAAGCATAATATGTGCAGTGGTTACTTTTCCAGAAAGCAATTTCTATTTCAGACTGCAATAATTGCCAGAATCAGCTTGAACAAGTTAGAGCTCTTTCCCAGAGCTGGAATTAGAGTAAATATGCATCTTTTTAGCATTGAGTCTTTTACAGCCCACATGCATTATAGCAAGGGCCAGATTCAGACCACTGATATCGGTCATTCAAATTCTGTACTGCAGAGAAGAAAAAAAAGGAAAGGAATGAAAACATAGTTGGCAAAGCAAGGGCCTTCGATTAACCTAAAGCATCTTTCAGAGAAAACAGTTGCTGCTCATTTTCTACTCCTCCCTGGAATAAGGAGCTGCTGAAGTGCTCAGAGAAACAGAATTTCTCCTCTTTTAGATCTTCATTGTAAAGCTAATTGTTGGAAATGCTATTAGGTGACACGGCAAAGGAACCATATTTTTCTTAACTGTACCTGTTGCCTTTTCAGGATAAGCCATTCAAGAGCATCCTATTTCTGCTTCTCCTTTGAAGGATTTCTCCTGCTGACAGGAGCATTTACATGAGAATACAGAACAGGCACTGACTGACACTTTGTCGAGGCTCATGGAACTATCAAATTATGTTAGATTAGAATAAATGTTATTGACACACAGGAACATAACACACTTACTAAAGCTTCTGAGCTGACAAGTTGGAATATTTACTGAATAATATTTAAAGGTAGTATAACAGTCTGTTCAAAATTAGGGATTTTTGTTTTGTTTGTATATTGTAGAGAAAGGGAAACTATCATTCATTTCAACTACTGTGACAGGTGACATCTGATCAGTTTTATCCCATCTCCAGTTTCTAATGAAGACAGGTTTGAGAATATGCTGAAAAACGTATTCCAGAGACAAAGGAGATATTTCTCTCTCTGTGTTATTATATCCTGTAAACAAATACACCTATGCATATGGACACTATGATATGAGTGAAACTTAAAAATAACTACTAATAAAAATCTCAATTTTTTTTTGTTTTTACTATTTATAATCAAGATGTTGTATGGCTGAATTTCAAACCTGTAAGATATACAGGAATGATCTGCAAAACTCACAGCAACAGCCAATTCCTATTTCCAGCTAGGCTGAGAATGGTATGTAGAATTCAGGAAGCAGCAAGAGGAAGACATGTCCAATATTTTGGGTGGATATAAAAGGAACTGGAAGAATATGCATAAAACCTACCAACTAGTAACTGGCTGATCCAAAGGTGGTAGCTGAGGCACTTAAGGAGGATGGAGACACAGACAACTGATAGCATTCTTTACTTGGGAAGGTGGACAAAGTCACTCAGCAAATGACACTTTAAAGATTTTTTTTCCAGCCAATAATGAAGAATTGTTTGAGATTGCAGAGAGACAAATTTGGGTCCAAGCCTTCATGAATTGATCATAGCGCACTATCACAACACAAAGGATGGAATGAGGGCTGCTGCTCTCATTGAATGAGCTCAGGGATCAGACTCAGGGAACAGATAGGTATCTTCGTAAGATAATGTAATGTATAAGAGAGTGTAAAAAGTGCAGAGTGTGAAAAGTGCCATTTACTGAGGCAGTGTTAAATGCAGAATGACACAACCTTCTGGTGCTGTGTAAAATGGTAAAAACCCCACAACTCTTCTGTAACAAGAAAAATTGAGCAGAAGTTGCAAATAAATGGCATGTGTCAAATATGGAAATATAAAGAGCAGTGCAGGTACGAAGGGATAAAACTCAAAATAAAATAATAAGAAAAAAGAGAAAAAAAGGTTGTACAGGTCCATTTGGATGAAGATTAAGACCATCTTTTAAACAGCAAAGGAGAATAAATAAATGATGCCTAATGCTTTTCAGACCTCTGTCAAAAGACTGAAGAACTAAAAAACAATGGGGAGAACTGGAGGGAAACCAACAAACATCTACTGGATTCATTTTGAGAAATGAATAAATAATTGCATATGAACAGCTAGACTAAAAGATAGCTAGAGTCATCTGGAAAGGCTCAAGAACAAACCAAATATATAAACTTAAAATACACTAAACAGAAATTGTAGTTGAAAAATGTGTTGATATCAAGCAGTGGAAAGGAACTCGCAAAAAGTGCTCTAGGCAATCCTGCTTTAGCAGGGGAGTTGGACTAGATGATCTCTAGAGGTCCCTTCCAACTCTGACAATTCCGAGACTCCATGAACATGCCACTCAAAGAGAGACAAAGTCTCATCCTGAGCATAGGTATCAGCGATGAGGGAAAACATATATCAGTACCTCCCCTGATATCCCATGGAGAAAAATGCATAAAGCATCTACTAAATGACAGACGATAGCTTTAGCTGAAACTGTAAAACCAATACAGACAATTTATGCTTTGGCTATCTAATACCTAAGACATGATGAGCTTCATCCTGAAGCCCACTCTTCTCCTAACAGCTGGCTCTGATGCTTGGCTAGAGAAATGTTTGTTTAACTTGCTGAAGCAATTTTGAGGACTAAATTAAAATAGAAATAATAAGACTCTTACCTACTTTCAGATTAAGGTAAGAGCAGGTGTAATGAATTTCATCTAGGGAAAACACACCATTTCAAATAAAAGCTACGTGAAAGGAGGTAGAAGACATGAGATGTACTGTAATGGATGAAACACCGACGGCGTTCCTTTCAGAGGTTCAGTCAGGGACATGCTGTAAGCAGCGGTTCTTGTGACTTTGAAAGACTAAAGCAAGCTTACAATTAAGTTTTTGAAGACACAAAGTGTCTAGAACTTCAACACTTCTTTGCTGTCCCAGTCACTCATCTACATTCATTTTCAACTCTCCCTTTTATTTTACTGCTTACACAACATTTCTAAGGATTCAGTTCACATCTGCTCACAGAGCTCGTCCTGATCCAGCTGCTGCTTAACTTCTCCTTTTCTGTGCTCAACCAAAACTCTACAACATAGCCTTACTAGTAGGTTGATTTAATCATGTTAGACCCAGTTCCTCTACCGATTCCTCTACAATGCAGCCATTTTTTCCGACTGTTCTTTCTATATTAGCTAACTAGAAGGAAGTATTTCTACCAGAAGGTTTATGCAGCTCTTCTATACAAAATCAGCAGAAAAGCATTCAATCATCTTGATAATAAATTAATAAAGCATGATAAACATTGTTCTAAATTTTAACTGATTCTTTGCACTTGTCAGCTGATTTATGGAGACTAATTAAAGGAAAATGATAGTTCCACCTCCCATAAGAAAACAGCTCCTTCCAAAATTTGGAGATAAATCAAGTCCTTTCTTTCAAGGGTAGCCGGCAAAGGAGAATACCAAGTAGCAATTGTTGTATCCAGGGTTGGTTTTGCACATCATTCAGACAGCTCCACTCTACAGAGGCAGCCAGGTACTGGTGTGCCAATGACTCAGTTTGAGTAATTATTTTCAGCAAAAGAAGTACAAATATCTCCCAGAATGTACATCTCACACCATAGAAAGTTTTTCAAGTTGACTACAAACATCAAAAATATTTTCAGTAATTATTTTGATTGTACGTGCTTGAAAAGAATGGAGTTTGGCAACAAAGACATTTCTCCTTCTTTCAAATTATTGCATGTGGTTACTATTTTGACCTGTCAGCTATGAGTCTTTTTCTTCTTTGTGGTAAATTGTCATAAAAGGTGGGAATATTATTCATACTAGCAATTAGATGACTCAATGTTTATTTGTATCCAGTACTTGCAATAAGGTGATATGCATTTAACTGGTTGTTCAGTGATGACATCATTACTGGCCCACTGCAGTTGCTATAGAAACACAACTGGATTTTTCACAGGCCAGGCAACTGAAAAGCTTTAGAGATCTGCTTGTTTCTAGTTTTGATAAATGGTTTCTCAGCCAAAGTGTAAACTCTTAATACCTTTTACCTTCTGGAGAATAGAAATATTGAAGAGTCAGTTATCTATATCCTAAGACAAGTGGTTTTGATAAGATCACTACTAAAAGATCATTTTTTCCTGCAGTTCAACCCATATAAACAGGTTGTGATGCCAACTAGGTAAGGACTTATGCTTGTATCTGAAGTAAGCAGAGTACTTTTACATGCGGGCAGCCTCACTCTGGCTTAAATTAGAAAGTCCAAGTCGTGCTTTTAAACCTCTCAAATTGCATTTACATTTAGATGTTATTGGCTGCATGCATACTTTCCCATTGCTTACAAAACTAAAACAAAACCCCAAGCCAGCAAGCAAACATTCAGATGAACTTACTCCTGTTTAAATCTCACATGAAAGTGAAAATACCTAAGAGACCCATGAGGATTTAACTCTGCCAGTACACCCTAAATTTCTGTAAAGCTCACATTACATACTCTCTGGGGCTATACTCCCTAAGCTTGCTGAATATTTTGAGTATGCAACATTTGATATTTGCAGTTCAGGAGAGAAGACACAACAAAGAAACTACAATACGTGGGTTGGCCTCTTTTAAGATATGGTTGTAAGTGAAAGCACACTTTTATCCTTCCATGGTTCAGTATAGAAATTGTCACCACAGTTGTGAGATGATTTCAGAATTTAGTTTTGATCTATGTAGGTTTGAAGCTTAGAAACACAAAAGTTCTCTGTGAAAAAAAAAATTTGAAAATTTAGCTTTTGAGGAAAATAATGTTATACAAAAGTAATAGTTTCACTTTCATTTAGTATTTTGTAGTAAGCAGCTATTTAAATATTTAAAGTTGTTTTGAAAAGAGAAACTAAGACTCCACGACTTCATAGAAGGTCTAAAAGTGTCATTTCACCACTGTCTGTATCTCCAAAAATCTTTCAGAAACATTAAATCTAATACAACTTCAATTGCTTACATTGTACTGGATGGCACACAATCTGAAAATAGATATACTGGTTGTGATTTGGTCTCATAGTATGAAACCTTGGTTTACGTGAGTACATGAGGGAATGTTTACTTATATGCCTATATGTCAGTTGGGTGTCTAAGTTACCATTGCAGTCAATGAAAATTGAATCAAATGCAGGCAACGGAGACTAGGCAGTGGTTCAGATGTGTCTGCTTCAGGGAGACTAGACTAACTTTTAGGTTGTGTTGACTTGCTCTCCAGTAACTATAATGGGATCTTGGTCATATGACATACACCTAGACACCTACACTGAGACACAATTTAGATGTCTTAATCTGTAGATACATCTCAACCATATATCTGAAAAATAGGTTTTAATCATTTCATATGAAAATAACATAATAAAAGGGGAAGTTGTAAAGGTGGTAAGAGCAAATAGACGTGCCATGCTTGGGTATTATTCCTCCCTTACACATTAATGCATTATGTTTTCATCTGGAAAAGCAAAAGTTTGAGTGTATGGAAATCCAGGTGAGTGCTCATACTCAAAAGCCTGTAAAAGGAGGGCCTTGGCATGGCCTCCTACAAAGGACTGGACTTAATGTCAAGGGTAACTTTACTGGGCAAAGTGCCTAACCTGACTGTGCTCTTAAAGAAATTTTTGTCATGCAATGAATGAGATACTGGAGAGCCTTCTTGTCCTTACATTCCCCTCTAACAGCTCTGACCAGCTTAGTTCAACCTAAAGTATATTCATTTACCTCCACAGCTCAATTTCGTTTAAAAAGGAACAGCAGTAGAAAATCAAGCACTATGCATTTCAAACTTTTACATCGTGACAATATTCAAATTCACTATTTTACTAAAACAAATGTTAAACAGATTTGCCAACTGCATATTTCTTTTTTGAGGAAGAATACAGTTCCAATGCAGACTTTGTCTTTAGTCTATTCCAGAAATGGATCCTTAACCCACAGGAAACATTCAGTAATTATAAGCGACAACCAACGTAGCACACCTGCACTATCTTTATTTAACTCAGAAACGTCAAAAAGGAAAGGCTACATTTCCTTTTGTATTACCAGGTTTAAACACTCAAGTTTGAGACTGAACTCAAGCATCACATTTCTTTAATCCCTGAGCTAGTAGAAAACAGCTTATCAGTATTTTCAAATTGAAAAAACATATTACAGTATGATTTGCATGCATGCGTAGTAGTCCTTAATGGTTTATTAAGGACTACCAAGCTTTAAGTCATTTTGCAAAACAAATAAGGTAATTATTTCCCTTGCTTAAGGGGATTATATATGAATTTTTATTCAAATAAATGCAAAGAAAAATATCCTATATTCTATTGGTTATAATATGTTATTCTTGCACTGGTGAACAATTACCTGAATGTTTCTACTGAAGTCACCACGCCAACTTCAGTAATGAAGTGTTCAGCTAGATAAGTAAGAGATATACTGTGCAATTTAATTTTCAATTTTTTACATTAATACAAGTAAATGCTGGCTAATATTCTATCAGACTTTCCTATGATGAAAATTAACAATTGAAGCAGTTTTGATTAGACACCAAAAGTGAGAAATTTAGTCAAATGGAAGACATTTTTGGAAATTCTAAGTGCCTATCAAAGAAGAATTTAGAGAAAACGCCAATTCATATGCAACTGCAGTGATGCCATCCCTGCATACCTGTGCATTTACTATGGCATTTAAGCAATACAACCTTCCAAAATGAATAGCATAGAATGGCTTAGCAAAACACAGTGAAAAATAATTTATTTTCCCTTCAAAATCCTTTTTCAAAACATGCTTCCTCTCTAGTTTAATTAAAACCATCCAAATCCCAATATTTCCTTTTTTTTTTTTTATTTGTTCACATAATTTATTTAACACTAAAATCTTTTATTTATACAGGCTTGTGCAGGTAATTTATTTATAACAGAGGTTATTTAACTGAACCAGAAGTGAATTGTGCATGAGATTACCTGTGTCCATAGAGAGCACAACTGAAGTCACCCAGATCCCACCCAAATGCAATGCGTCTTTGAGCTGTGACCTTAACCACGGCATTTAGCTTTTGCTATTAAAAGAGTGTTCAGACACAGAGCATGCCACCAGTTATACCATGTTCACTGTAGATGTGTGTTGCCCATTTGTTATTTCCAAGTTACAGAATCTGTTCATTCCCATCATTTACATAAAATTTTGTTATGGGCAAAAGCAACACACCTTATATGCAAACCCAAGAATTTATCATCAGTTTAATTCGTCTTAACAGCTTGATCCATTATTTTTAATCTAGCCACAGAGATAATAACATTTAATACATACGTATTATAGTGTAAAATGCAGTATAATATATTACATATATATGGTTATATACAGTTTAGATTATATATATACAAACTTTCGTGCCTGCCTTTGATGTTTTGCCCATCTTAAGGTCAAAAGCTTGGGAGGGGGTGGCAGTGAGAGGGCAACCTCCCAAGGCTGCATTCCTTTGCTGGCCTCTGGTGAGTTGGTTATAGCCCTGGATCTTCCAGTATCAATCTACTCCTGTGCTTTTAAGACCTCTGCTGTCACCTCATGCCTTTACTGCTTCGTGCTGCAGTTTATTCTAGAATTACAGGTAGATCGTTTCACACACAGTAAGAACTTTTCATTACCTACTAGTTGAAGAAATAATGATAAGCATCACAGACACACAATCATAGAGAGCTAAACAAAGTAGGTAATAGTCACCTGGTCATTAGATAATTGGTGCTGCAAGCTAAAATTAATCTCCAGGAAGGCCAATGCAAAGCCTAGCAAAAAACCTGTGGCCTGTTACAAGCAGTAACACCACCAAATTTTGACTGGGCTATAGGGTTACCTATGTCATCTGAAAGGACAAAACCAGAAAAAATTCAGTGACAGATTTCTACAGCAAAAGTATATCTGGAATCTACCTCTGAACACCTTATGCGAGATAAAGCTGACAGAATAACATGCTTGAAGTCTACTAAGGCTGAGTTATGCATCCATACAAGATTAAGGAAATGAGGCGGGTCATGCCTGCTTACTGATATACGCACAAAGATATATTTGCATGCCTCATTATCTATATTATACTTCAGAGTAACAAGTTGCACATGTATAATATTTACAAACACACACCAGTCTTTCCCTAACTCTTTCTGGTCCATCTGCAGAGCTGAACAATCCAACAGACCAAATCCCAAAGGAAATCTCTAAAGAAGGATTTTGAATCCTGGCTTTAGAAATCTCAAAGACGACTTGCTCTTCTAATCTTCTATTTGTCACCACAAGCCCAAAACAATTCATTTCACTGCAAGACACCATCTAAATGACATAAGTTTTTTTGTTCTACAGTGTGATAGGTAAGATCTATGATTTTTCATGCAAGACTTTTCTTATCTTGATTGCTATAAATTGTTAACACTATCATATGACTTCTATATATGAGTACTTCCTTCCTGCTGTTTGCATCACCCTCCATCTATGCCCACCTCCATTTTCATTGTGTACATATAAAATTTTAAAGCAAGCCCATATTTGGCTAGGCCTGTGATTAAAATATTTATCAATGTTGCACAGATGCCATGGGAACCAAAAAGGGAAGCTGTGATTTGTATATCCATGAGGTTGCTAAGCAAAGAAGCATCTTTTCCCTTACATGCTGCACAAATGCAGGAAAGCTTTAGGAAGATGCAATCACTATAGAAAGGAAAACCACAGGTTGACAAGGAAGAATAAGTTATTTGAAGTTACATGAAAGCTTTCTGTTTAAATGCAGGGGAAACCTGGCTAAAAAAAAAAAAAAAAATAAAATGTGGTCACAGCCAAAGGCTCCAACTTATTATATCAAATTGTTCCTTACTCTATTCCTACTATATGAAAGACTCGGTTTATTTTCACATTGTGGTATTGTCCTTTATAATACAGGATTTCAAAGAAGGTGATCTTATGAAAAGTGAATCAGAAGCCAGAAATACTGAATGGAAATGTGCTTCACATCCAAGACAGCCATGTTTAGCATATTTGAACTTTCAAAGAAACTGTTGGTATGGCAACAAGAAACATTCATAATTCAAAGGTAGAGTTGATAGGGTGGGATATATTGTGTATTCACACAACTTTGTATATTCACATTCAAATATACATTTTGAAGCCTCTGTTATTTGATTAGTTTAAAAGGCATTATCAGTGCCATAAAAGATGACCTCATGTTCATTACACGTCACTGTTCTCTGTCTAGCTCATTTTCATTCAATGTAAAAATATCTTACTTCACTGATATGTTACTGGAGCACATTAGATCAAGCAGTCAATGTGAATTTGCTTCATAGCCTACTCTAGTAATGGAAACACTCCAAGAAAACTGGCAAAAGATTTAGTTTGTGGTACTTGGCAAGATAACACAGTATGTGAAGGCAACGCATCTTCAGAGAAAACAAACAAATCAACAGGCATTTCATCACTTTCAGAATTCATTAGCTCAGAGGAATTTAATTCCAATTCCTGTATGGGCTCAGTGTAGTGAGGTGGGTGGGTGTTCCAGCAAGTTTTCTGGTAGATTCTACTTTAAGCATCAGTTGATACTACACTCTGCAATTTAGCCAAATCCTTAAGTAGAATTCTCTGACACAAGACCTCTTGCTTTATTAGATCATGTTTTAATTTCATTATGCCATAGTGGGTAGATACCATTTGTGAACAGTCAGCATGACCAAGGTCATATTTTCTATTTTGAACCAAATCATCTATCTGTTACCTCACTTTGGCCAAGGCTGTTACTGTATTTGACTTCACCTTCTGTCAGTCTTCACGTAGAGCAACAAATCTCCTTCAGATTTAACAAGCCTTATTAAGGTCTTTAAACAGTAGCTGTGAAAAGAAAGAAATCCCCAACTTCTTTTAAGAGTTAATTGTGTTTCCAGTCAAGATCAGTATCCACTTTTTTGAGTGCAAATACAATGCTGGAAAGCTGAAAAAATAGCAAACTCTATTTGCAATTCTAATTCTGTTGCATTAAAGAAAAATATCACTTTTATCTTTTCTTATATCCTTATTAAACCAGAATCACTGCATTTTCAGATCATGCAGTAATGAACTCTTTTCCTAATTCAGTATTCAGTACTAAGTAATTTACAACAATTTATTTCAGTAACAAATTAATTCCAGAAGTACCACAACTAACGAAGCACTGATTCACTACCTGCAACCCAACCTACGTTGGTTTCTGTATTTCTACCTAGTCCCCCAAATGAGTAACTGCAGATCCTCCACTAGCTCCTTCTTTTCTTTGACCTGACACTCAACAGATGTATCTCTGGCCCCATCCGTGCTGACTGCTGGGCCAGGGAAGAGGTGCTGCTTGGCAAACCAGGAGGCAGAAGAAGTAACTTTAGCTCTCACTGAGCTAAAGGACACTTCTTTGGGGTTTGCCCTCTGCACAGATGCTGATTGTGGTAAGACTGGTAGGGACTTTAAACCTGAAGAACTTTTCTTGTCTGCCAAATCTCTTTGAAAGTGGCCAAGAAGGTCAATATTTATTCTAGGCTGCCTGGTAGGCAAGCAGATGGCTTGATCACATAGGGTGTTTTTTCCTGTAAAGGCTGCGGTAAGAAAAAGAGCTGAACTCATTCCATTTCACATTCTTAGTACTAAAACTTTAATAATTAAGTATTCTAATGCTAAATCTTCCAAATCTAGCTTTGCCAGTAGAAAGTGTGATTGTCCATAAAGCAAAAGTTATACCACATTATTAAAGAATATACTCAGAAGTTTGTTTATTTGTTTTGAGTTTTTTGTTGGGTTTTTTTTTTGGTTGTCTTTTGTTGGTTTTTTTTTTGAGAGGGGGAACTGTGTGTTAAGTTTAAGGGCATTCCAGCAAGGCTGTGACATAAGAACTTCAGCAAGCTTATAAAAGCAATCATTTTTGCTAATGAAATGTCTCAGATATTTAGGCATCTCCAGGACACAATCAACTTTTTTTATTACTATTATTCACGTTTATTTTTAAGGACAAACAGATTCCAGATGTCTATTTTTCTGTTTACATCTCTCTCACCATTATTCAGAATTGTAGCTTTTCATAGAATTATTTTACATAGCATTTCTTATTCCTAACTAGTGTCTTGCCAGTACTAGATTACTTCAACTCAGAACCAAGTTGTATATCTATATTTTGTTCCTCTCTCCCAATTTTTTCCTTTGGTAACAAAGAGATTTTTGAATTAAAAACAAACATATGATTGGCAAACCCTTAAACCTTGATGTGAGAGACAAAGTAATCTTAGTTCTTTCAAGTAATTTCTTCTTTAAAAAAATCTAAATCCATAAGAACAGGGTAGTTTATAGAATTCCTGATGGGACATGAAGACTTCTATCAGTATTCAGGTCCAATATTACTACTGAAAGTAGAAACTTATTGAGAAGACCACCATACCAATGGGTGTCTGTTACTGAATGTTTATGGATGTGAATCAGTTCATCATGAAACAAAAGCAGTGCCACTGGAACACAAACGTAGCCAACATATCATTTGATATCACTGTTTAGGAGGCCAAAGACAGTTGCCCTCTTTTATTGGGTGCATTATATTGTTGGGTGTATCTGTTCAGTCTGCAAAGGACATAGCATACTAGAGGGAGAACAGCAGAAGTCTATGTGAGAACTAACTTCACTTTTTTTCCAAAAATAATTTAAAACCCGATTAATATATGTCAACTAGATAGCACACATTTATCCCCTGTGATCTTCCTTATATAACCAAAGTATCATTTGACTTTCAGCATGTTTCTACGTCAGGACAACTAAGGGAAATATACACATGCAATTAGTATTCCTAGGTAACGCCTGAATAAACAGATACCATCTAATCTACAAAACAACAGCAAAGCATTAACACATTAATTCTCATAACACTCCTGCAGAGAAAAAAAGACAAGAAAGCATTACTATGCCCATTTCACAGACTGCAATAAGACTGAGCATTTGCAGGAATGGTTTGCTCAAGGACAAAACAGATATAATAATGATAAATCAGTATTTCCTTCCTGCCGAGCTTAAGCTAAAGATGACCGTCTCCCTTCTCTAAGCTGGAAACAACATACAGTCCCCAGCCTGCTCTCAGAAAAGAAGAGGTAATACAATCCTAAAACCTCTGAGGAAAAATAGGCCAATAATGTAGCCCATAGCCTGATACAGCTAGAGTCATTGAAGGTTATTGCTTCAAAAGGTGCTGGGAAAAAACAAAGAACAGGTGTTTGTGCTGATGGGAATAAGGACAAAATCCAACACCTATTTTTGGAGTAGCAACCCTTGCTCCATGATTTTTGATGTCCAATCTTAATGACCCTAAATATTCTGAAAGTCAGCTATGCTAGAAATGTCAAGCAGTGATTCAAAAAACTTCCACTGTTAGTGCAGCAGCAGCTGACCGCAAACACTAAATTCAGGATTCAGACAGTTTGTCTCAGACTTGGTCTTACCTGAAATAATAGAAACCATGTTTGCCACAACCTTTTAAGCAAGTAGAAGCCACAGAGTGTGAACATACTTCAAAAAACGGTCTCTGAGGTATATATATTCTGATGTATTAAAAGGTTTTTTTAAAGTCATTTGGTCATTTGTTTGCATGTATTCTCCCTTACAAATGTAAGCAGTCTACACTGCCATAAATGAAACACTTGCCAGACTTCAAGGCTTAAAGATTCTTCTTTATGAAGTAAACATGCATCTAGCCAGGCCTGATCATTGCTAGCAGTTTTTTCTGAATTGTGGTCAGCAAAGCATGGTAAATACTCCTTGCCATAACCCATCATGATAAAAACTCCATGTCTGTACCCCCAGCACAGCACTGCAGTCCCTCCCTTACCACATACACTGACACTCCAAATAAATCCTCTGGGCTCAGCAAGCCTTGCACCAGGTCCTGGTTCTGCATGATGGTCTGGTGAAAAGGAAAAGTTAGAGAACAACCTATGTGGAATAATCACTACAGAAGAAACTGATAGTTATCTAAGCCTCTGTGCTTGAGACTCTGACAGGCTCACTCCATTATTAGAACATGTTAATTAGTATATGCTCTCTGGTTTCCTCTCTGCTACTCTCTTCTTGGCAAGTAGGAAAAAAAAAAGTTGAAAATAAGTGTTAATTCACCTTATAAATTAACACGTACACAATGGAGAAGTGTTGTTTGTCTATTTTCAGTTTGACTAACTTCATAGCACTTGAAAAAACAAACTCTAGCCTCATAGCTACGTGAAATTATCAACCAGTATGAATCTTGTATCAAATATCACTGTCATAATGTGTTGATGAACGGGGGATTCATTTTGCTGCAACTATGGAGAGTGTCAGCAAGTGCTTAGCAAGATTTTCTTACTTTCACTGAATTCCAACAAAGATGGGAGGTGTCTGATGAGAGACAAGCCAAGAAGGAAGACAATGGGAGAAAGGAAATTTTTTGCTGATCAGGAGATCAGAAGCCCTGAAAGATGCAATGATAGTAGCTGCTATGGTTTGCAACTTCTTTCAGGACAGTGTCCCTGCTGCTGTGTTGCCAGGCTTCCAAGTTACTTCTGGGTCTTTTGGATAAATATGAAGCTTCTTGCTTAGAGCTCATCAGTTCCCAGTTGCAGGAGAGTCTCAAAACAGCTAAGCACAAACAGAAAAGCCTAGCCCTAAGGTTGCCAAGCAGTTTTGAAATCTCTCCTGCACAGCTAAAATCCTGTCCAGTGTGATACTGGTTAAATGGAAAGAGAAGGTAGGAGAAGTGATGAAGAATTATTCAGAAGTATTTGTAAGCCAACCATATGTGCCTACCAAATGTGTCTTTTGGCTCTACTAGTGCATCAGAGGGCATTGTGTCCTGCAGAGAATCCCAACCTGGGGGCAAGGGGACCTTGCCTGAGGGATGTGGGACCTGGACAGGCTCTGAACCTGAGCCATTTGTATTTAAAATTACATCAGCAGATCCTATGCAAATAGAAGCCTGAAATATATGATTAGTATAGAAAAACTCTTTCAGTGAAAAAAAAAAACAAAACCAAAACCTACACACACAAAAAAAAAAAAAAACTCCAAAGAGAACAAAGCAAATGTTCAGTGTCTTCTGTTTTTTCCATTGGTGAAATTCTAACATTGGGGGATCCTTCGGAAAGAGCTGCTGTTAACTACAGACAGATGATGACACTGATAATATGCTGTCTTTGCCGTAAATATCATCCTTTGTTCCTCAAAATACAGAGCTGCTATTTACATGTTTGTTGCAGCCAAGGCTCAGTTTCTCCTGTAGGTCAGAGCAGAAGATTACTTAATTACATTCTTTTATGGCCGAAAATCACTGATTCACATCTGCCTTTGTATCAAAATATATCCGCCTTTCATCTAGCTATATTAATTGCATCAAGTATGCATAGTCTGCATGTTAGTGCAAATGAAAACTACATCATCTAATTTTCTACTAAAAACAATAGATTTAGGAAATTAGTCATATTTTCAGTTGAAAAGTTAGGACACTGTTCTGCTGAATCATTTGCAGTGTATATTCATACCACAGCTGATTGTCAACATGAAGCCTAATTTCTTTTACCACAAATATGAAACCAGTCCTTAACTCTGATATATACAAAAACCTAATCATAGATCTAGGTCCTGGTATCTCTCTAAAGTAACCCCAAGGTTACTTCTGACATTCATTCCCTTTGACAAACTTCAAATACTAAATATTAGAAGCCAGTATATGCCTAACACTTTTCAAGTAAAAAGACTGAACTGGAAGAAAGTTTAATATACCATATCAGTGACAGATTCTATCTTTGCAGGCTTGCAAGCTTCAGGAGCACTTTAGCTTTTAATATAAGAGAAGTCAGTTGTTCTGTGTCGCTCAACAAAAACCACAAACCAAAAAGGAGTCTAGACATATCAAAGCAGCTGCCCACAGCCCTGGAGACACACCAAGTTTTCAAGGGATGCCCCTCTTGAGCTGCTGTGAGGACAGAAAAGTTTTCAATGCTGTTGGCCCCAGCTATGAACCATAGCTTCCTGAACAACTGTCCTTGGGCCAGTAGTCCCCACCCCAACAGTGCCACGAAAGAAACCCACTGGAGACAACTTCAGGCCTTGCTTCCCTTACGAGTCCCATTTTCAACTCTTTTCAGGGATTGTTAAGTACAACTTTATCTCCTAGAGAGCCTTGTGTCTTTGGAAACATAATATTTCCATCTCACAATTAAATTTACAGTTATGCAGAACAAAAATCTACCTACATCATCACAAATCTACCTTTTGTTTATGTACCAGTGAAGGGCTTGTGTGCTGCCTCTAACAAAGAAGGTATGTAAGTTACAGAAGTGCACCTTTTCCAACATTAAACTCATTTTGTGAGGGGGCATGAAAATGGGTAGCCAAAGCAAACAGATGATTAATTTGATGTGCTCAGGGTATCCCATGCTGCTGAGAAAGCATGTTGCAGTGTTCCATGCTCCCAAGGACTTGAGTCTATATAACTATTATACTGTGCTGAGGTAGTTCACAAAGAGGGGGAAAAAAAAAAAAAGGCTTGTATTACTGTCATTATCCATGAGAACAGGATGGAGTCTTAGACTACTGAAAACGGTGGGAGATTTTGAGTTGTGGAGTCACTGTCAGCAGGGATTTCAAAACCATTACTAAAACTACAAAGAAATGGATGAATAATACATCTGCTGGAAATTACACTTGTGGGGACATCAAAATTATTCACCAATTTGGAAAGCATGGAGGGTTAAATATTATGACAATTTATTTTGACATTCTGTAGAAGAAATAGTTTCAATATTTTCAAAATAGGAACAATCTGATTTTCTATTTTGAAATAACATATTTGTTTTGAAATTGACACAGCATTGTTCTGGATTTAACAAAAATGTTTCAAGTTGGCAAAGAATAAATTTTTTCTTCCTGTTGAAAACAGAAAACAAACTATTAAACTCATTAAAAGTTGTTTCAGCTTGTTATAAGCATTGCCTCCAGAATGTTTAGTTCAGCCACTAAACTCTCAAAAAGGTGGCAAAATGTATCATTCCTACAGCTCTTTGAAAAGAGAGGGGGGGGTAAGCAACTGGAGATGCATACCTTTCAAAAACTCTGGTTTTGAGGTTTGCTTTTCCTTAACTACTATCCCACTGCAGCACAAATTTAGTTCCTCTATTGTAAACCCAAGATAAGAACATACTTATCACTTAGAGCACTGTACAGCTCTTTCTCCCTCTGTACATCATCTGCCCCTTACCATTTAGCTCCCCTCATACTCCATAATGGTCAATAGACCCTGGTTCCTTCGAGAGGGATGTAAATCACTGCCTGCCTCATGGGGGGATTTCAGTTACACAGCAAGGCTCCTTCTGCTTCTCAGTCTGAAAATTTGTGGCAGTTTCATTTAAATGAATCACAGAGCTTTATATTAAGTTACATACAACATGGAATAATGCAGTTAATACAATGGTTGAGGTCTTATTTTTACATTAAATTCAATTTATTCTTATAATGTCTCCACTATTTCAGCTTTCACTATGCTGCAGACTTAGGCATTAACCATATATGAAATTTATTTTAGAGGCTGCCAGGAGCAGAGAGATGGAGAATCCGGACAGGCATATGAAGCAGATACGTGAAGCTCTGCTTGCCTGGGTTTAACAGGAAAAGTAAATTTGAATCCAGTCAGATATGTGGCAATGAAACAGCAACTCTTAGACTGTAAAGCCCAGTTCTGCAGTGGGAACTGCAATCTCAAAGTCACAGATTACATAGAGCCCTGAATATTACAAGTGGCCCACAAAAACAGTCTTCTCTAATCCAAGGGCTCTGGCTCAAGGAAAACTCAAGTTTTTAAAAGATGAAGGGTTAGATTCTGTACTAGAACTTTTATTGGCTCAAGCCAGGAAAAAAAGGAGCACAACTTGAGGTAGGTCTCCAACACTGTGTAGTATCTGGTTTTGGAGCTCTGTCAGAAAAAATGAAGCTTTACTCAGTGTACCCATAGTGTGAGAGAACCACAGCACTTTGATACAGACACCTTTTCCTCTCCAGAGTCCTAGTCAACCCCTTTCCACAGTCATCAGAACAAGTGGTGCAGCTGCTCATGTTGATCCTGGACACCTCCACTTAAGCAGTGAGGCCATGGCCTCCATGCAATGTCAAAATGTGGCTTTAGTAAGTACAAATAATTTATCCTACAATGCAACAAGCAGGTTTTTTTTTTGAACAGGGAAAAAAATCCTCCTCTCCTGGTTAGCCTTTTCTGTACATTCTTTGTTAAGTCATTTTTGTTCAGTTTTAAAATATCACTATTTGCATGAGTTGCAGTAGTGACCAGCAAACCATGCGCCAAGGTCCCCCTGATGCATACGGCACTGCACAGACCTAAAAGATTGTCCCTTTCCCAAAGCATCTGTAGTCTGCAGAACCTTAAAAACAGTGCATTTACTTAGAAAGAAACACAAGGACAAACATGATGTTATGTCGAACATAAATGATGAAAGTGAATCCAGGTAGACTCCTGTTCCCTTTTGCATTAGGAAAACTTGATTCAGTTAAAAGCCAGCAAATGTAAAGTACACAGAAGACATCCTCTTATATTTAGAATAATGTGTGGAACTCAAAGACACTGCTGAGGTTTTGCGGAAGTAAAACTTGGAAGTACTAACTTGGCAACCTTTAAACAAGAATCAGACATTAATAAACAAACACAACATCCGTAATTTCCATCCTTGGTATGGAAATTACAAGGAATGTCAATCATTTGGCTTGAAACAAATTACCCAGTCAGCAGACACTCCCAGGAGACATGTTTCTTCACAGAGGAGAAGAAAATGGAAGTAAAAGATCAAAAAAATTTCAATTACAAGCACTGGATGTTCACCACTGACAGAAACACAATCCTAGAACGCATGGACATTTTTCTGTTTTAACAGGTAAGCACTTTGTATCAGAAAGTTATTCTCATTTCACACTCAGTTTAACAGCACTGTTGTCCAGAAGGTTATTCATGATTCACAGCACCATGAAAACAGAATTCAGCCCTTGGCGTTTTACTGAAGAGATTCAGTATCAACAGAAACGTTCTTGTATTGAATCCTGGTGAGCTAGTAGTCCACCACTGTCTCCAGTTTGAAGATTCTGCTTCCATTCCATTTATGCAATTTAGAGAGACTCAGCTTGTTTCATGTATTTTACCACATCTCAATCTCACTCAGAATAAATAATCATTGCCTGAAACCAAAACTATCACTCACCATCTCTTTTTTGCCTACAGACTCTTATAGCTCATCCTCTCCCACTTCCTCATTCTATTTGCCCTCTCCCTACAATGTACGTTTGCTTTCTTCCATGTTAGCACCACCTCTTTTCCTTTCTTATGCTCTTACATTTCCTGCTGCTTAATTCTGCCTCCATCTCTCTACAACTGCAACTCTTACCCTCCTGAAGAATTAGGTTGTGCAATTACCTGAGGTAAGTTTTCCCATCTAAGAAGTTTTCCCATAAACATAATGGCAAACAGAAAAAAAGAAATCAGTCATACTTGGACAACAGAGCTCTTGAGAGACATTATTGTGCTCTATCCTCCTCTATTTGTATTCTTGTGCTTACCAGAGTGATAGTGGCAAGTTTCTTGTGAAGACTTTAAAGTTCCCATTCCCATTCTGGGTTCATTTAACATACATTGTAATCACGCTGCTGAGACTAATTCATTTGAAATGCATGCAGATTAACGCCTCCGATTTTGTACTCTAGGTATTCTATTGTACCACCTAGACACTGGCCTTAGCCAGTGGTACTTTCAATAGACTTCAGAGTCTGCTTCATTTGCTGACTTGATGTTACCTCTTAGTGAGTCCTCGCATTGACTCAGTTTGCAACACTGAAAACGATCAACTGCCAGCCTTCAGTCAGAAAACCTGCCTACTTTTTCTCTTTATACCAGAACCTATTCAGAGAATTCAGTTTTAAAATTTTGCTGATAACATATGAGAGCAGATTCAAGTCAATTACTTCTACAGTATTTCTGGTCTTTAAAGGTAGTAGTCATTAATATGATTAAAAAAATACAGTATGAAGCATTTGTTATGGCAATAGTGATGCCAAGTCAAATCAAGAACAGTTGAAAACAATGAAAGGGCCAGTCTTAAATAACTGCATAGCTACTTTTGAGGTTGGGCAGTCATCTTTTTTTTTTTTTGACTGCTATCGCACATCCAGAAACAAAAAGATGATACATCACCTCTAAAGTGTTAGGTTTATTTAATTTTGGCTTTGGGTGAGACTTCCAAAAAAAGTGTGTAGAGAGTCAATCTGCCTAACACAATAGGAGCAAATAGATAAGGCAGTAGAGTTGTGAAATTAACTTGTTCCTCAAGCATCACTGTAATATGAATAGAATTTTCAAGAGAGTGTTTTGCTTTTTTCCATTTCTGATTAAGAAAATGCTAAAACTCCACTTGACTTCACAGAAAGGAAAATATCAGCAGTGCAGTCTTTTTACTACAAAAAATAAAAAGCTGATTATGATGGCAGGTGCTGAAAAGGTCAGTATGCTAATTGGCAGGAAAGTCTTGAGATTCAGGTAAATGGGGATAGGAAGACCAAGAAAAGATGGATGAAGATGCAAGGAAGAAGATGCAGCATGCAAGGAAGAACTAAAGAATGAAAATAATATACAACAAGGCAGATAAAAGTGTATATTCAGAGACGTATTACAGGTAGAATAGAGAAAATTCAGAGATTTCCCATTAGAAATAGCAATTTATAACGATTCAACATGCTGTGAGACATCAGCAGAAAACAACTGGAATCACATTCAGGTTACCATTTCTGCATACAGAAGTGCTTAAATCTGACCTATTATGCAGCTTTCCTAATCCTCATGTTAACATGCAAGAGCTGACATTCAGCCCCTTCTTAGCAATGCCTTCTTTGGATTGAAACCAAAGAATTCAGTTTTATTCTGTAAAGCGGAACAATAACATATTCCATTTCTACTAAACTAAACAACAGTATATATATTTTTTCCTCGTAGCTCTGACTTGTATTGCATCCCTCCAGTCTTGGAGGAAAAGAGGGCCAGGATGAAAAAACTTAAACTTGCTCCCTATAGAAAAAATGAATGCAGTCAAATCACCAGCATGGAAAATAACTGTACGAGCCCTAGGTACCAAAGCTTAGCCACAAATAGCTCATAGTGAATAATACATACGTTTTAAAGTCAGTTAAAATAAGTGCCAGGTCAGTTATCAGACAGCAGTGAATTTGCAAGGCTTTGAAACAAATTATTTTTTTGATTCTTCCTCTCTGAGGTACAAAAACTTGAAGTGCGGGCAAGAGCTGGCCAGTTCTGCAGTCTTTCACTCCATCAAAACAGACTGGTGATGCTGGAGAGACAATAGTAACATGAAAGAGCCAGCTTTGACTTTGTGAAATGAGTTCTTGACGTCAAGTCCTAAAGCACTACTATGCCTCAGAAGTGGAAAGGATTTGTCTTGGCTGAAAATTTCAACAGAAAAGCAACAGACTACCACCATAGGCCAATTGCCTTGATTCCAGTTTAATTTCAACTTTAGAAATATTATGTATTTGGCTGTCAGATGACAACCTTTTTATGACCTAAAACTTCCACACTGTAGGTTCACACTGGTGCTTCAGGGCTACCCTCCTCTCAGATTAATTCAGCTCCTCAGACTGCTAAATGCTGGATGCATTTTCCAGCCTTGGAAAGGTACCAAGGGTTCTCCAGCAAGGCCATTAGGTTGAGGGCATTTATGAAAGGGAAAAATGAATGAAAATCAGGTAGTATATGGAAATATGTCATCATTCCCCACAACATTGTAAACTGCTCTGGTCAATGAGCCAATGGCTTTAACAAGCAGTAAACTGCTGTACTGAAAATGCAGCCAACTGATTATTCACAGGAGATCTAAAGCTTTTCAGTCACTGCTTTCCAAGGATTCAGTAGAAAGGTGTTTGAATTGCAACACAAGTTATTTTTTCCTTGATGTGCTTGTTCCTGTCAAAATGTGCTATTTTGCACAGCTCAGGCAGTTCTGATCACCTTCAGCCAATACCTTACCTCTAATGGCAACATATTATAGTGATCCAAGGACTGGAACTGTTATTAGCAGTGATATTATGTATTTCCATACTGGAGCGGGAAAAACTATTTTTATACCAAGACTTGGCAGGAAACATGAAAATAATTATTCTTAAATAATAATGAGTGAAGTATTCCAAGAAAGGTTCATCTTCAATTTCTGTTTTTCTTGAAAAAAATAGGTGATAAATTTGCTGTTTAGAATTAAGAAATTATACCTGAAAAAAAATATATGGAGCTTTATATTCTGAGGGAAGGTTTTGCTCATATTTTACTAGAGCTGCGTTAAGTTACATTTCTATTTGAGGACTGAAAAGCACCAGAATTAAACTGCAGAAATTCCAAAGTTCACATTATTAGGGTCTTAGTTTAATTCTTGTCAGCAGAAATGAAACTGCTTTGCCTCCTAACCACTTATAAAGAATTCCAGCCTCACACAGACATGCCTGAAAAATGCCTGGCCTGAAGTAAATCATGCAAAGATCCTCAAAGTAGCATCATTCAATACAATTCATTCACAGAAAAGTACAGTATATTCTTCCAGATGAGCAGCAGCTGTCCAGCTACTGGTTTCTATAACGGCATGTTAAAACCTATGCAGCCTAATAAATTACACATCATCAACACATAGCCCTGTGTAATAACTGAATGATTCTAACTCCCATATAAATTAATAGACAACAGACATTGAACTGTTGCATTTTTTTCAGTTTTGCAAGACTTTGCAGGAAGTTTAAAGGTAAATAATTTCCACCAAGATCATTCCTTGTTGCATTTTGTGGGATATTAATAATTTAGATAACTCTCCCCACAGAATCCATGCTGCGACAATTTGGAAACACTGAACGGAGTCTTAGTTTTCCTTTGCTAAGCAAGAAGCATAAACTACCTTAGAATCACAGAAGTTTTTACCACACAACCAGAGATAAGAGGTTTTTGTCCCCACAAGTTTTACCACCGTGAGGTTTAAGCTTCCCTTTTTTTATTGCACTTCAGGATACTTGGATGCATGCTTTTGTCTCCTCTCCTATTCCAGTAACTTAACCAAGTGAAAGATAGATAGCATTACTTTGCCTTGATAATCAACTGTACGACACATTCAGAAGCAGGAAAATCCCATTCCCTTTTCTCCTCTCAGCACTATCAACATTTATGAAAAAGGTACATTCATGACTACCATTAAAAAGTGTACATTACCTTCAAACAGGTTTTCACATGTTCCGTTTGTTAAATCAGCAACCTTTTATATCACTTTAAAAAGCTATGATAGTATTTACTTTCTTAAAATATCTTAATTTATACATTTGTATTTTAGTAATCCATACTGCTTCCACTTTAATTAGTCTTACAGGTGCATTCAGGTTCTGTTAAAGTTTCGTGTTTAGTTTTTGTAATGTTTATATTAACAATTCCTACAAAGACATCTATTCTTCTAAATAGCCTGGACATTGTTTTTCTTCCAAACTCCTGTATAGAAATCAAAGAATTGTCCAAGAATAAGAGACACTCAAAGCAGCATCTTATCTAAATACAATCTTCTGTGAATTATTTCTTACCACAGATAGCCTTCAAGCACTAAAGTACAGTTTAAACATATAATTTCACACCTGGGTGGCCTACAACTTTAAATCCCTACAATCCTTTCAGAAAGTCTTTGGATACATAGGCATGTATTAAGGACAGACAATTCTAAAGAACATAGGAAATTCGACCCAGAAAGAAGATTGTGATGAAGAGTTTGGGCTTTTTCTATACCTTCCTCAAGGTACTGGAGACCCGGTATTGCATTTCTGTCAGTATGGGATCTCTCTTGGACACTCTGAGGCAGAAATTCACATGGACTGCTGTAACATGGTCTCGTACCTGTTTCCTCTAAAGTGGGCTCACATTAGCAAGCACCATACTGGAAATCCTATGTTGAAGTCTTCTGGGAAGAACTAGCAATAACATAGAGAGACCATGGCTGAAATTTACTATTATTATTATAAAAAGCAGAAACTATCTCATTTTGAGATACAAAAAAAGATTTTAAAAGTTTTAAAAAAATTGAGTAACATTTACAAAAACACCAATGTCTCACCTAAGACTTTGAAAATATCATCTTCATTTAAAATATTAAGTATATCCACAGAAATGTCTCAGGGCTAATCCATGCTTTTGAAGCTAATTGTGGATGCCTATATGAAAGAGATTGATTATATCCAAAGCCTAGTTTTATCTCACATCACATAAAAGAGAGAAGGAAGTGGGGAAAAAAAACCCAACAGGTACATTTCTTTTATCTTCTTGTCTCTGTCTCTGAATAAGCGAACATCATCCCTCTTGTTAACTCCCAACTAAGTAAACCTTAACCTCAGATCTAATTCATCATCACTATGAACAAGCAACAGCCACGGAATGGCTACTGGTGAGCTCTAAATGCAAAATACAGAGAAATTAAAATCAAATGCAATTCTGCTGTTATATATGCTTATTTAATTGGCACTTGACATGTAATCCCATTTTAACATGGATTGATGATATTTGAGGTTAGAGGGTAACCAAAACATGCTTGTTCATAGCTTTCTTGTATCATGTAATGCTTTTTTCATCCACATTGATTATAAATTCTCATCACAGGTTCTAGACTGCAACTGCAAATCAAATCATGAATGAACAAGGAATACAAATTTGTAGATACTGACATGTGCTGAGGTTCTAGACTTTAAAATTAGCAATGGATCCTATTACCAACCTTGATAATGTTCAGAGTATAGGTTGATGTTGCCAGGTGGGACTGTCTTCATTGACAGTATTTTGCTCAACTGTCAGCTTCAGTTAGATTTTGAAAGTATTTGAACGTTGATCGTGAATGATTTTGGCATTTCAGGGAATCTACCTGAATTTTAATCCAGCAATTTGAATCCAAACCCAACTAAACCTCTGATTACATCTAAACATTCATTTAAATACAGAGTCTTCCACTAACTTGGAGTGTCAATAGCAACAGACTCACTAGTAACAGTCATTCTGAGCATCTTTTGTCGTGGAAGCACCAGACAGATAAAACATTCTTCTGTCTGCTGTAAACAGCATGAAAAGTAAACCTTTTGCTGCTTAAATGACTATCTTCCTATTTGTCAACATGCTATTTGTGTTATCTTTGCTTTAGGCTTTTGGACCACTATGAGTTTTCTCACTCAGACTACCCTCCCAAAAAAATCAGCACATGGTATGCTAGTGCTTTGAGTTCTATTGTACCCATTTGGCAATGATGAGTTACTACCAGTTTTCTTAACGCAACATTTCCACTCATAGCAAACTGGCGTAAAACACTATCATGAGCAACACTGTGAAATCTGCTATTTTTGCCAGATTTACAAGGCCCAAACCTATCCTAGATAATTTAGGCTAGAACAAGGCAGGCTTGCTGAATGAAAGAGAAATGCTTGTCATCATGCTGTTGGCGGTGCAACCTATCTCATCTGTGGTGGGTTAGCCTTGGTCAGCATCCAAATGCCCACCCACCCACTTACCAACTTCCCCCTGCCCAACAGGATAAGGGTAGAAAATAGGATGAAAAATCTCATAGGTCAAAATAAAGACAGGGAGGTTGTTTAATAGTTACCATCACAGGGAAAAGAGACTCAACATAGGGCCAAGTAATTCAATTTATTGCCAATTAAAATATATTTGGATAATGAGAAGACACAAATTAAAACAACACCTTTCTCAGTAGTGGGCTACTTCCCTTGATAGTTTACAAGATCATCCCTGAGGGAATACCTTGCCTTCATACTTGACAGGAGCCACCAGAGGCTATGGGTTGTTGCCTCTCTTCTGATTTCTTTGTCTATTCCCTGATCCCTAGCATGGTATCCCATCTTCTGGGCTTCCTTACCTTCTGATTCCTGTCAATCTCAGTATCCCAGCATCTGAGCAACCAGGCAGCAATCCATTCACCTGGCAGACACAATCTTTCCACATATCTAAAGTTCAATCAGGGACCAGGTGATTTCTGCCTATAGAGTGATTTCTGTCACCTCCTTCTCCTGTTTCCTTGCCAAAGAATCAGCTCCCTGATCAGACTTTTGCTCCTCCCTTACTAATTGATGCTATGGACCTGTCAATTTCTGCTTCCAGTTCTTTTTTGACTACTGGGGTGATTATTGTAGATAGGGTTTATGTCCCTGTCTTAATCATGGTGTCCTCAGATGAAGATGCCCTCCTTCCTCTGGTCTGATGGAGCTTAACAGAGGCTCAGTAGTCACAGTGACAGTGCTAGAAGCTGATAGGTCTCATTCAGGTAGGCAGGGCACTCTTGTGTCAAGTGGTGCTCCAATTCAATGGGATTACATGCCCATTCAGGCATAAAATCCCAGGCTTTGGAAGGCAATAACTGCCATAGGCACTTGCCAAAGCCTCCCCAACACCCTGCCACTCAGGCATTGACCATGTTAGGGCACATTTCTCTGTCACCTCACCAGTTGTTTACTCTTACACCTGGATGAAATCATGTTCCACTTAGAAGAGAATCCAACCATACCTTCACTGTCAAATGCCTAAAATTCCAGGAGATGTCACCCTACCAACACTTAAAATCATAGTTCTACAACAGCTCATAAAGTGATATTCATGGAGACCATAAAATATTGGAAAGCCTATGGAAGTAAAGCAGTACATAGTCCATTACCAAGTGTTATATTGAAAGCAGCATGTGCACTAATATATCCTTTCCTTCCTAAAGTTCCTCATATGCTTACACAAACCACTGCATGCAGGAGTTTGAGAGCTCATCAAATTACAACAGAGCATTTTCATTTCCAACTATCTACCTAACACCTCTTCTCCAATGATCTCAGAGTAACTCCTAAGATTGGGGATTTTGTTTGCATCTTTTATTTGCTTTGCCTTACCCACACAGATGCTGGCAAGTCAGTTACATGCCTTCTCTTGATGCATCATCCCACGAGATATACAGGAGACGCATCTATCTTACGAGATTCTCTCAAAACCTAATTGATCCTTATTAAGTAATATAAAACCCAGAGGCCTGTATAAACATGATTAGACACATGATGTTGAGTATCTACAGTCTTTTCACAACAAAACTAATTTCTGATAAAAGAGCTATCACCTGAACTCCCTTAAGAGTACAGTTTATTTTCTTAGCATAATTTTTGCCTTTGGTTACTCCAATACTTTTCCAATCATTGTTTTTACACAAAGCCATGATCAATTTCTCCTTCTCCTTTCCCTTTGATAAGCCAATTTTTTAAATTTTATCATCCTTCATAGTTTAACAAATCATCCTTTCATAGTTTAATAAATTTTCTCACTGAACTCTACACTACATTTGGACACTATTGATTTCAGAACATCTGGCGTTCTCCCTCAGGTAAGAATGCAACCTCTCCTGTCCTGTCTTAATCCCAGTTTACCTCCAGATTCAGAAACAGGAATTCCTTTCTTCTCATTAATACAACAGACTCCCACTTCCAGCAGCAAAGGAGACTGAACTTCTAATTAGAGCTCCAATCTGAACTTGGGAACACTTGCTTATGTATGGAACAAATAAGGCCATAACTCCATGCCTGAGAAGAGTCAGCCCATCCCAGAAAAGTCCCCAGTATCTGATGGCCTAGTCCTGGCTCAATGTAGCCCCCTAGAATTCCAAACGTATCATTCCCAGATTAAACTGAAGTCAAATTTAGTTCCCACATCTCTTTCTGATACCTCAAATATAGTTAAACTAAACCATGCCTGTCTGCTTTGATCAATACCAGTGTTGAGGACAGAGCAGGAAGAGAGCTATTTAGCCAGGTGTCCCTTTGTAAAGACTTCCTCTTTACAGTGAGTCAGAGCAGAATATGGGTTTGATACAGTGCGGCTGATAATAAACCTGTGGGTAGATTAAAAGCTTTGTTTAGCTCATTATTGCAAAAAAATCTTGATTTCACATTCACTCCCACTTCCCTCAATTAAAAGAATGTTCTTAAAAGGCTTTTGGTTTTTTGCTTAGCTGGGTACTTGAATAAAAAAGACTAAACAGCATGTCAGAGCAATGTTAATGTGTGCCTCAGTTCCTGTTTGTATATAGATGACCAAATTCATAGCACTGCAGTTTTGCTGTAACTTACTTGTGAATAAGTTTGCTAGATTTGCCATTTTTTAAAATCACTCAATTAGGACAATTCAAAGAAAATGTCTTTTCTTTTAGTTCTGCAAGCACATATAAAACGTGTGCAAGCCCTATAATATTTTTTATTTCCACCAGCTGTTGGGCACAATCCAGACTATGCAAAGCAATAGCCAGTCTGTTTTATAATTGGATCAGCCCACCCAGCCCTAAAAAGGACTCAATACCAATTACCAGCATAAGAGTATGTGAAAGCCTACCTGAAAAACTCATTGTGATTTCCAAAGAAATTCCATTATTAGCATTTAATAGGTGAGAAGTTCTGGAAAAAAGCTCAGAGCAACACTCTCAGGCAGATTCTGAGACAAACATCTGAACAAAATAGAGTACCATAAAGCTTGGTAAAGGCTTTTAGTCAAAATTTCAAGCTGAAATGTTCCATGCATCCATGGATCAAGAAAATGCCTAATAGGAAACTAAGGTTTGTACCATCAAAGTACCTAGTTTTGGTGCTTAATATAGGAGACCGATTTCCTTTGGCTCTCTGTCTGACCAGCGTCAAGAGGGAGCACCAAAATCAGGTGAACAATAGACACCACTACAGAGGGACAGCAACACATGAAGAAAGCACTGCACAGCCTAAAGCTGCAAGGCATTTACAAAATGACCAGGGATGCTGTCACCAAGACTAATTTTATTATAGTTAGTTTCTTCTCTTCACTGAAAAAACATGCTTAAAATATGTCAGTCCTGAAACATTCCATTATTCATTTAAAAAGATGCATATTGAAGGATGCAGTTGAAAAGCACATGCACAAATCTAGAACATAATACCTTTTTCAATATCGTCTTACTCTGCGTTTCATTTTAATGTTGATGGTTTTCCAAATGTGCTATGTCTTATCTACTCACACTCCTGACGACAGAGTCTCTGCTCCAAATAGATTGCAATCAAAGACTGCAATAAAAATAAACAATGAAAGGAGGGCCACTGATTGCTTTCAGATGACTACTTAGGCCAGATTAACTATCTGACTTCTAGAAATGATAATTGTGGATTTTAAGGAGCAATACAGTCAGGGAAAGACCAATATTATAGCACAGGGCTAAAGGAGAGCATCTCAGTCTTGACAATGATGGACACAAAGATTTTAGGGAAAGAGAGAGACAAAAAAGAAGTCTGATAGATTGGAATGACAATAGAATAAAAAGGCAACAGAAGTTATGTAGGTATAGAGGCAGCTGTCAAAGGCCTTGAAGGAATGGTGTTTAAACAATAGATAAGAAGGAAGCAAAGAGTAAATAGAAGGATTAAAAAAGACATTCTCAATCTAACAGAGAAGACAGAAAACGTCAGTCCTAATCATTTGAACAAGATTCATTGAAACGGAAAACCAGATATAAAGACATTGCAAAAATCAAGGTGAAAGTCAAAGAAGCCTCAAAATAAGAACTATCACAAAAACGGATAGAAATAAAATGATAATATTTCAGTGAATATAGAATCATAGTATCATAGAATTGTCTTGGCTGGAAGGGACCGTTCAAGACCATCAAGTCCAATAATCAACCTAACACTGACAAAAACCATCACTAAACCATGTTGCTAAGCACTTCATCTACCTGTCTTTTAAATACCTCCAGGGAGGTATAATAATATCTCATTTTGATTACGACAGTCTTTGCCTATCCAGTACACATCTGCACTGTTACTCTGGTAATATTAAAAGACATATACATTCTGACTTGGCCATCAGCAATTTTGATGTTTCAAAAAACGAACAAGTCTGCATAATCTCAGTGCTCTGGCTTTAAACAGCAAAGATCAGAAAAAAGCATAGAACTGAGAATGCCAGGTTGTAATCATAAAACTGGAAAAAAGCTCAAGTAATCAAAACCATTCAATAATTTGGGGGTTAAAATTATCAGGATACATCCTTAGTGAAACATATACAATTTTGCCACATGTCACACTTCCAGTTCACATTCTGAAACCAGAATTCTTCACACTCTTTTAGAATTCTTCAGTTCTGAAAATCTGTGAATGAAACATTCCCCTAGAGTGTGCAAAACCACAGAAACACTAATGTCATATATCCATATAAAACAGTAATTAACATTTACTTCAGCAAAAGTTAACAGCACTGATTAAGCTGGCATACATCTTCATATCCCCTTCCTGAGATTGGCTCTACCATCCTGCCACTTCTTTTCTTTGCTTTAGACAAGTAAACACGAAAATTACAGGAAGCCCAAGTTGCATGGTTCTGAAATGAAAGGACTGCCTGCAGGACGAGTGGGAGGAGGACAGGCAGAGAAATCACGCTCCAAGCCTTACCTTCCAATTAGCAGGAACTCCCCAAGCACTCCCAGGCGCCTCATGGCAATGAGGATCCCCCTCACCGTCATTCCCTCGCAGAAGCAAACCACCACTCTAGCCTTGGGTAATCTTTCTCGCAGCTTGCGGAGCAGGCGATCAAAGCTCTTTTCCCCAGCATTGCTGTAGATCTTATCTGAGTGAGCAATGCAGAGACCCTCTTGGGCAGCCAGCTCTTTGAAGGCTTCCATGCCACTTTCCCCATAATTTCCTGTTTAAAAAAAAAAATAAATAATTATAACATGCATGTAACCAATTAAGGGGCAGCCACGGTGGGAAAGAAATAGCTTTCCTCAAAAAAAAAAAAAAATCAACTACCATTAGCAGAAGGAAGAGCAAAGGAGGTCCACCAAAGTGAATATATTTAGAGCTTAGTGGAGCAGCATGATGCCCAAGTATTAGTAGGTCTTAACTGACCTGGAGACTGCAAGTTTCTTTTCTTACATTGATTTACTGGTGGATATTAAAGGCAAAGAAGAGATGCATATGTAGAAAAGGGGACAAGGACAGATCAGACAGTGAGGAAAAAGTTTTATTAAAATTTCTGTGGCAAAAATCATGGTTCTGCTAGTCCAGGAAAACAGTCACAATAAAGAGAAAAGAAAATTTCATTCTAGCTGTTCTGTACCACATGCAGTTCCTGCTCTTAAAAGTGAGTGAAAGATGGATGTAAACTTAAAACACACTGTGCTGGCAGCATTTTGAAAGCCACTTACAGTAATCTGACTGACCAAAGTTTGTAACATTTAAAATTTAGGCTCTATGTTTCTCTTGGAATAGGATACTTTCTGTCTGTAAGAACTTCAGAAATACCTCTTCCTAATACAAAAATATTTTAACTTTGTGGTAGAGGCAACATCAAAGCTGATACTCCCATTCCCTTTATTTTTCTATTTATTCATTTTGGAAGCTAACTCAACAGCTTTACAAAACTCAGACTGCCTTCATCTGTGGACACAGGTGAAATCTCATTTTTCCTTTGCATATTTTATGCCTGTCACGAGTACAGGATTTATGATGAACATCAATCGGGCAAAAAGAGCAGACGGATTACAAGAAGTTGTCTATTAACAGTAACAAGAAATGTTTCAGAAAGAAAAGCATGAATTTTAAGCTATCCACCTTCATAAATTTTGCTTAATTTATTGAGGGAGCAACAGATATGCTGATCGCTTCTAGACCCAGACCTTTTCAAGCCACGAGTAACTGAAGAAGACTTCCTTCCCCTTTTGCAGCAATATTTTGAAATAGCAAATTGCAATGAGGACTTCTGAATCAGCTTAACTTCCTCCACAAAAAAAAAAAAAATAATCATAACTCCAAAGGTGTAGCCACCAGAGAGAAAAATCAGCAGTAGACAGTTCAAGCATTCTTTGTAAATGAGTGCACAGCAGAAATGAGTGCATTTTTCCAGAAATGTGGATCGTTTGCCACAGATCAGACACACTATGCAGCCACACTATGACAGTCGTAGTCATACTAGGGCACAGCCAAACCTGCCAGGCCTAGTGTCATACACAAACCTTGAGTCCCACAGCCTTTTGCACTGTACTGCCCTAGTTTCTCACAAATTTACAGTGCAGCAGCATTGGCCTCTTTTCGAACCTGTGATTCAACGCCAGATACAGCAAGCACGTCAGTCTGCTTTTTTGACTGTGAGCCAGACGTACCCCAGAGCAGGAGCGGTGCCGTGGCCCTGCATGGCTGCAGGGAGGGGAGAAGAGAGGAAGAACACACCACCAAACAGCCCCCACTGTGGGCTCAGGACTGGGGCCCCGTCCCACGCCCCTGCATTTGGGTAAGCGATGTAGCCTCATCACAGGCTGAGAATGACACAGGTGGAGATATTTCCATATATTTATAATGGAAACCTGCAGCCACCAAGGGATTTACCCCAGGACCTGAGGTCAGGCAGTTTGAGCTGTACTGCTTTTGCAATTTGCCTCAAGTTCCAGACTGAAGCAGGACAGCCTCGTTGCTCACTTGCTATTAGCAAGCACCTTATGCTTTGGAAGGAAACTAGGATATATTTCCCAATTCCATGTGAAACTTCATGCAGCACAGACTCATTTGAAATCAGTAGGACCACTCTTAAATCTTACCCAGGGTGAGCCAGGGGACTAAACTGAATCTTCTTAGATGTTTAGGCAATGCATATTAGAAAATAAATGTGGTAGGTTTCCTATCTAAATATTAAGCTAGGATGGGATTTTCTCATACATCAGTACAGCACCAATTCTGCCGCATGATTCAAGTTAATGATCTCAATAAATGAAAAATTAAATTGAATTATTTTACCCAGCTTCAATTTTGATTGCATAACAATTAGCTCAAACAAAGTCACACTTATACTATCAGCCTATCAAAATACAGGCTGAGAGGAAGTAAGATTGTTGCCTATAAATCCAACAAGGGTGAGCCAAGGAGCAAAGAAGGGGAAAAGCTAATTAAGATCAAGAATAATACTGACACAAGATCAAATAGGCAAAAAAAAAAATTGGCAGAAGTAATTTGAAAGTAAAATGAAACCTTTCTAACCCTCATATGACAGAAGTAGCCGAACCACTTTCCAGCAGCAGCACAAAGAGAGAAATCTGATGTTAGATTGGTGCCTGCTCAGCTCACAAAAGCATTATATGATGTATATGTCTGAAACAGCCAGCAGTGAGACTTGATGACCCAGGAGGTCCTCTCAAAGTCTGCTTGCTCTGCTCCCAAAGAAAGACAGCATGCTGCACACCTTGCTCCTCCAGGAAAAAGGACCAGGGAGAAAATGAACACCTAACAGATGCTAGATACATTGTTCAATGCACTTGAATACAGGAGTAAGCACAATATAAGGGCATATATGGGATAGAAAACACTAATTAATTCTGCACAACAGACGAGAACATATCCATCTATACCAGCTTGCTGGGTACATCCATTTCAATCCACACACATGCAACAGCTGAGAGGGGAAATCTCTAATGAAAGAAATCTGCACAAGATGGGAGTCAGTGAAGAGATATAACAGGGCCATGGGCTGAGGATCACTTTTCCTTTGAAAGAGCCATTGAAGAAATGATCCAATCTTACCTGCAACTGCTTTTTGTTACCAGAATCAGCTGTGAAAAGCTAAAGTATTTATTATTGCGAGGCTACAAACAACTGATTTTCATTCTGACCCATGCCCAAAATTAGGTGAGCCAGTAACACCCTTTGAGCCCCACAGTACCTTGCTAATTTTTAACACTTTTTTTTTTTTTTATTTTAGCTCTGTTCAACTTGTACCCTATTCAGACCAGATATTTTCCTTATAGCCTCCACCAAGAATCTGTACAGCAGTGTAAAGGTAAATTCTAACCCTATCATGGTTGCAATCTTACTAAGAGGATTTTGATGACACTCTTCTCTCAGTGCCAGAGACAGCTCTGCTTCACCACTGTAAAAATTCTAGATAAGGCCATTCCTGAGAGGGATCCACATATCTGAAGATGCTGGTGAGAACTACAGGTAGTAAGAATTATTCTCACTCATTGTATTACTTGCATTAAATATCATAACAAAAACATCAAGATGCTGTAGTAAAAATCAAAAATGTTATCTTGAGCGTCAGAAGACAGACAAAAGAAGAAAGTACAAAAAATTTAGCCTCATAAAGTGCTCCTGTGAGACAGTAAGTATTACATTTGTGCCACAGCTACGTTGGAACACTATTTGCTTGCGTTAACACTTGAGCTGCATGGAGAGCAGAACCCATGAGCTCCATCTAAAAGGTTTATAGTCGTCTTTTTATTATAGCTGTTTGGCAAATTTACCCCCATTCACTTTGTCAAGAGAACCATTTATTTTTCATTTACGAAATGGAGTGGAAATGTAGCCTTAGCAATCAGATGCTTATGAGAATCCTGGAGATTGCCTTCTTGAGGGATGCAGAGTGGCTGTGTGGGTCTCCCCAAGCCACGTGACAGAAAGTGCTGTATTTTTGAGGAGGTTATAACCAAAACAGCGTGTCCCACATAAATCAGTGTCTGATTTCATTCAAGCATAGGGATTATTTCTGGGGCAGCATAAGAAAATATGAACCATCCATATTTGTGCTGCAGAGAATATCACCTTGAAATATAGGCTAGTACTTGCCTAAAAAAACAAAGCTTAAAGAAGAAGAAAACCATAATGCTGAATAAGAAGACAGACTGTTCTCTCACTCTGCTTTTAGTGTCAATAGGAAATATCAACTATTTCAGAAACCCCTTTAGAGACACACCTACAAAACCAGCAAAAACCCGCAGCAGAGGACTATGCCTGGAAGAAGTTCCAATGCACTTAAATAACAAAAGGCAGGGAGCAAGAAATACTTCACCTGCCTGGGACATGAATAATACCTTCAGGTGAGGTCACCTATTCCTTGCCATTAAGGGCTTATTTGCTGCACTTATTCTTCTATTCCATCACAGCAGTAAACACAATGTAGATGAAAGGTGAAAACAAATGAAAAAACCATACACCTTGCAAACACCCAGTGAAGGAAGCGCAACAATAAGACAACCACAAAATCTAACGGCAACACGGGGTACTACAGAGACAAGTGGTACCGCAGGAAGGTCCCTCATTTCACAAATAACAAGTGAAAAACTATTCTCTGGCCTCTTCTTTTCTCTCTCAACATTATGATCTGTTTGTTCACCTCTCCCAAGCTTGTAGATGCCTTGCTGGAGGTATGAAATTTGATCATTGTTCAGCATTGATTCACTATAAAACAACTCTTTTCCTCAGCTAATTAACTGCTTTTTGGCAGAGAGAAAATAAGAGGAGAATGAGAGCACTGCATGACATAACAGCAAGAAATAACACTCAAAAGCTTCTCTACCACAAAAGCAGATTATTTGGGAAGAGCAGAACAAAGACATGATCTGATTATTTTCTTCCTCATATGTTGCAATAACTAATTTACAAAAACAGGTGGTAATACTAATTACAACAGTAACTGTAGCGGTCAAATATGACTGGGATGACTGGAAGGTTTTGAACCACTGAACAGAAAAAAAAAAAAAAAAAGAAAAAAAAGAAAAAAGAGTGGCAGTTTTCTCCCCGATACCATCCCGTGTTTCCCTGTGTGACAAGGGCATCTTTGAATAGGGCCAGTAAAAAGAAAAAGATAGAGTCATCTAATTTTAATGTGTTTCTTACCAGTTAAGCCATCATGTACATACTCTTAGTCCATTGCAAACTGAAATTAAAAAGTTCAACCATCAGATTTAAACTAGTATGTTAGTAACAGGTAAGGAACACATACAAAATCTGTTAATGTGTCTCAGATGACAAGCAGACATTTTCTAAACTAATAATTCACTCCCTTGCATCCATTCGTCTACACCTTTGATTGGGAGAGTTCAAAATAGAAGCCAAAGACTACATTTATTCCCTAAATGTAGCAAACTAACAAAAAAAAAGAAAAATTGTAGAAATGGATCTATCCATGTGTATTATTTTGGTATATCCCAAGCATAAATACGACACTCATAGAAAGCAGCTCTGCTGGCGCATGGCTTCCAGGACTGTTAAACTGACACTGTCCCTCCTCTGCCAGACTTCTCTGTCACTGTGGAAAGGGCAAAGATCAAACACTTCCTTTTTTCCCCAAGAATGTCTTTTTCAAGGCTAAAAATCACACTGATGTCAGAAGAGGCTTCTTTTTACCAGTATCAGTTATTCCAAACAGGACTTAAGTTTCCTTTTTCAGAGAACCCTCTTCACTTAATGTTGACTTTGCCACCTAAAGCCCATTACCACAGTCTCTTTTCAGAGTTCAGGTAGCTTTCTCAACATCATTTTCTTTCTTCACCGAGTATGTCTCACCTCAGATGTTTTTAAGAGACAACTTCAAAACAGGCAAGTTAGGCTACAAGAGCACTTTACATTTGGGTTGGCCATTTTACAATAAGAAAAATTCTGCATGTACACGAACTCCAGTTCTGATATCAGTCAGGACAAAGCAGTGAAGAAAATGCCAGAAGAAAACTTCAGTAGGCCTAAAATCCCAGTCTAATGGCAAAGCTAGAAAGGAAAACTCTACCTCTCATTTTATTCTAAGTAGTTTGCAGATAAAAAAGCCCTTCCAATGTTGACCCCCAAGGACAGTTTAATGCAGGTTTAACATCACAGATACCCACTGCAGGTTATTTTTCTTTAGCAGAGCTAGAGAGATTTTGCGTTGGGTGGAAGCCTCACCGTGCTTTAATTATGGAGAGGGCAACTCACTATCAGAAACTGAAATACCCGTGTATACACTCTGCGTTCTTTTAAAATATTTTAGCAAAGTTTTCTGCTTTCACCACAGATTTGAAAGCAACTGCACTTTAGCCTGATAAAAGCCAGAGGATGTGTTAAATAAATGAATTGAGTCATCTCTGGTACACCACAGACCTCTGCCATCCGTGCTTACAGCCTATTTCCTCCTATTTCCTTCAGAACTTCAGACCCTTCTAGAAACACAAAAAGTGAGCTGTTGAGACCAGACTAGTCTTTTCATTTTCTAAAGTCAAGTAAAACTGAGAACAAGGGAGAAAGGAAAAACAGAAGATGAAAGGGTGGAGTTAGATAATTTTTATAGCCATAAAACAATACAGTATTCCTATCATCATCCAAGTTTTCAGAGATGTATCTATAAATCGAATAAGAAAATCTGCATGATTTTAGTAAATGTTACTTACCTCATTAATTACAAAGTATGCACGTTCTGCCAACAGGTCACCATAGCAATGTATTATCTCAGTAAAGAAGACCCAAACATAAGTAAAACTCTACTGCTCCCTACGGTGATTACATTTAAGCTTTCATCTGGAATGAGGCAGGTGCATCATCTTGAAAAACTAATTGATATTCTTGTCAGAAATACAAGCACAGGTGAAGTCAGTCCTGAAGTAATGAGCATACTAGTGTTAAATTGCACTTCCCTCATAAGAGAAATACCAAAACATGGTCTTATGCCAATACTTTTTTCCTAAATGTATTCAAAGACTACTCCCAATGCTTGGTTATTATATGTACAACAAGGAGCTTTAGAGATTCATTTATATTCTAATGGAACTATATCCTCTCCAACCTTGGCCGATAAGATAAGATACCGATATCTTGGTACAAGATAGTACTTGTAACAAATTTACTTGCTGAACTTAGTCTTTCTGTTCATGACTTGTCATAAACAAGTAAGCAGCTTCAGGTTTTCTTCAAAAGTTACTAAAAATAATGTACTGATGCCTAACATTACCTGTTTGTTAGTTCTGCTGATGAGCATTGTTTGAACAATGGGTCACAGATGTTTTCTGTTTCTTAATGAGATTGGAGAAAGTAAACATAAGACTAGTTTCAACACTCTCCCATCAATAATCTCTGCTGTTTTTTTGAGGCTTGTTTTGAATATTGTAGTTAGTAAAATCATTTACAAAAATAGTTGTAGAAAGAATACCCAAAAGGGTCCTTGAATTTGAAGAAAAATATTCTCTTTTCTTTTTTTTAATACAAGCAGATATTTCATAAAGCAGGAATGAACTATATGCTCAGTTCTGCTCATGTTTCAGCGATTATGCATTTAGTTTAGTTCACGTAAAGCACAAGATTTAAAACCTTGATGCCAACCTCTAGCACCCCAAAATCACACACAAGAGTACTGTACTATGAATGAAGGTTTGAACACAATGGATTGAATGGAAATTAGAAGCCTATTTCTACTGTTTATCTGTTTTCTGAACCTGAGGACACAGAGAGATCACAGTTTCTGACATTTCCCCAAAATTTTGAGAGTTAAAAATAGTTATTTTTATTTTTTGAACCTGATACTCACAAAACATATGTTTTCATGGGCTGAGACTTTGAAAGCAAACAGCATTAGCTACTCCATAAAGAGTCAGCAAGACTATGAGCACTTTCCGATAACCTACATTATCAATGGCTTTAGGAGGTAGCTAGAAAGTATGTTAGAAATAAGATTATTTTTTGTGTATTTTCCACTCATTTTCTCATTAAAGAGAAGTCAGTGCTTGCAACTATTCCCACTGCAGTCCTTGATTTCGGTGGCTACACTATCCGATATTTATTAATTCTTAAGAGGGCCAAATGAACTATTAAATTTTATTTCTTTCTGTCTGTTAATGTGCATCATTGAAATAAATGTCCAAAATGCTACTGACCTAAGATATAACCCCAGAGCTGAATGTTCACGGCCTCTAGGGAAATACTGCATATAAATGATTTTTAGACACCAATACTTTCTGTTTATGTGAGCCACAGATCTCAACGTGAATTATATCAGGTTTGGAATAACATCTAAATAATAAATCTTAGTCTTCTTTCTAAAAAAACTATACCTAATCATGGCTTATCCATCACCAGATAAACTGTTCATCTAAATAAATAATATTCTGGCCTTTGTTGCAAATGAGAAGATAGACTTTTTGATGTATGCTTTACCAAATCCCTAGATGTTGTAATCTTCTTATTCAGAAGAAAATTATGTGATTTTAGAAAGAATTGTGTTTTAACTTAAACACATTTAAGACAGACAGCAGCTGCTTTGCCTTATATGTCTATTATAGAATTTGATGAAAACAAATATAATTATTTCCAAATAATATCTGAACTTGCTGCCTACTCACTGCCTACTTTTGATTTTGACTATTATGATCAATCATCTGTAATCAATTATATCAATATAGCTGGAAGAAACCCAGAATAACATATTAAACAATTCTCCCTCTTCGATTGATATAAGGAGCAAGACAGAAAGTCAGAAAGGTTTAGATGCTGAGTCTGAAAGCTAGAGATAAGAAGTAAAAAGATATTTTTAACAATTTAAGAACAAGGCCTAGGAAAAGAGAACTGGAACTTGTAAACAAAACCAAAATGTATGTAAACAGACGTGTTTCATTTTTACAGAATCAACACTTTCAAAAAGATTTAATTTAACTTTATAAATATTTTTTCAGTAACACCCCCCCTCCAAAAAGCATTTAGTCAAAGTATTTCCAATCACCCCTAAACTGAAGTCCCAGTTCTGCAAGCACTGTCACAGATGTTGACTTGAATACTCACTGCGATGCTTTAAAAGACTTAACAACAGAGACGTTAAATACACGGAACAAGTGTTCGTAGGATTTGAGACTGACAGAAACCAATTTTTAAAAATCAAATCCTAATTTTGAACCGTTCCAATGATGAAATGGAGGTGAGATAATCATGCTGGCATTTCCAATTGAGTTCATAACCTCGAGGATTAACACAACATAAATGTTTGAATTACACAATGTTAAAAGGGATATCTGGTGCTGATTGCGGAAACATTTGAAATACCTTTCCCCACAGGCTACTGTAGTATCTGCAGATGAAAAGGTGACTTAATGCTGAGAATCCAGGCAGAGCTAGTACAGGAAATGACTGTAAAAGCTGGATTACCACAAGCAAAGAACAAATTATTAGTTTACTTTGCATAGCTCCCACAGAGGTATTATAAGAGAGTGAACTTTAGAAGGGCAGACTTGTGAGATAGAAAAAACTGGGTAATGCAAGTAGGGTAAAGTGATAAGCCTGAAAACATGAGATATTGCAGAGCACTTAAAAACGCTGCTTGTTAATTAAGAGCAAAATGAACAGTTCACCTTCTCTTCTCTGAATTGCCATTAAACTACAGAAGCACAAACTGGGACTGAGCATAGATATTGAGTTAGCTAAGTCCTAAAGGAACAAAACTGCCATAAATCTGACAATAAACTTCTGCACTGACTAACACACTTTTCGCTTTCACATCAGAAATCCCTACTTTCCCTTCCCCTGTATCTCTCTCCCAAATTTCCCTAGCTGATAAAGGTTTTGAAGAAGAGTGACCGTAGGCAACCTGGAAAAAAATAGTGAAATGATGCAGCCATCAACTGACCTTGGCAGCTGGGAGCCACCGACTCTGTCCACCAACACATTGCATGCTGACAGAGAAGCCCAGTGGACGTGCATCCACAGGGCTCTGTCTGGCTGTGGTCTGACCTCTTGAGTCCTCTGGCACCTGTGCCTGTGCCCAGGAGCACTCCCCGATCACCTCTCCTGCCCTCTGGGCTGAACGGGGGAGGCCCTGGGGGCGAGAGGCCCTCCCTGCCCTCCTGAGGTGGGTCTTCATGCCTCGTGTGTCCCTGGGCGGATCTATGCAACGCTGCTGCGCAAACCCATGAAACAGCTTGTTGGAGGGAGTAAAGAAGGACCCTTTGCTGGGTTAAGAAACAGAAGAAAGGACAATTCATGGAGAAAGACAAAAAGATTGGG
>JAOXNO010000024.1:51939627-51967421 GCA_028565335.1 Limnodromus scolopaceus | reverse complement strand
GGGAGTAAAGAAGGACCCTTTGCTGGGTTAAGAAACAGAAGAAAGGACAATTCATGGAGAAAGACAAAAAGATTGGGTTTTTTTTCCCAGAGATTGCAGTTGTGCTTTCTCCATACCCAATAGCCCCGTGGCTTACAGACAGCTCCTGAGGAGCAACATCTAGGTGCTCACAAGTTGTACGGTCAACCATAAGGCCCCAGCAGCCTCCTGTCCCCAGCTGGAAACAATCTGAACCCCAGCATGTCATCCCAGCACAGCTCCAGCTGCTCAGACCTCAAATAAAGGCTCCTGAAAGGGTATGCTGAGGGAAGGGAATGGAACCACCCGCTGCTGAAGGCCCCTGAGATAACCACAGGCTCTGCAAGCACCAGGGAAGACAGGGACAGCCCTGCTTGCTGCCACCACCTTGTCTTTTCCCAAATTGCACCTGTGAGGGAAGAAGCATGTGGAGGAACGAGGCCCCAGTGAGGCAGGCAGGCAGGCAGGCGGCGGCAGCAGCAGGCCCTGGAGGCAGGGCAGTGCCAGCAGAGCAGGGTGCAAGCCCTGGCATCTGGGCTGCCCCCAGCTGCCGGAGGTGGCTGTTGTCAGAGCAGGCATCTCTGCCAGGTCGTGTCCGGTTTATTGACATGGGAACTGGGGTTGAGAGGGGAAGGGGGAGAGAGGGAGGTGGGTGACACCGGATGGCAGGGTGGCAGATGGGAAATAGGAGGGGAGAGGCCGAGGCCATGCATATATCGAGCACATCCAAATACAGCAGCTTCTGAGGGCAAGGCAGCTATGCCTGATCCACTCTGCTGCTTACAGGCTCTCCAGGAACACTGTCATTAACTGCTGTCAAAGCAGGCTGTGAGATGGCAGACTGCGAGGCAGATTCGGGTGGCCCACCAGCCTCGGCTTCAGCACTTTGCTGGCAGCAAGTCTTTCATCAACGCAGCTGGGTCTGATCCCACAGCTGTGGGAGCCAGGACAAATCCATCTGCAGCTGTGCACACCTGATCTTCTTCGTTAAAACACAACAGGTGACTCCTCAACCAGTCTGTGCGGTTGCTCCAGTGCTGTGAGACAGCACAGCCCCCACCTGCCAGGGTTTTTGATGAGGATCTCCATCAAGGGTGTAGAGGAGCAATGGGGCTTTTCAGGGTGTTCTGTATTTCTGCTTTGCCTGAATCAATAACTAACTACATGGATACCTCTTGATCTTGTGACAGCCAATGTGGTAGATCTGATCCATGCACTAAAATATTCCATATATTTCTCTCCAGCAACCAGAAGATCTACTTTTGACAGAGGGAGTACAGCAGTTCAACAGATGTACTTCTAGAACTGGGAGTGTTAGAAAATCAGTCCCTGAAGTCCTCAGCAGGCACCATGAGAGTATGATCCAAAAGCACAAGACACTAAAAATTCCATTTTGGCATTGTATAACCTACACTAATGTGCCTCTGGTATGAAATAACATAATGTTCTCTGACAAGATGTAAGCAACATACAGTGAGAAGATACTGAATCTTTCAGACGTGTCGAATATTTTCAAGCCAGATGTCATCTGCTTCTTGTATCTAATCCAAATACAATTGACTGAATTGGTGCTGATACAAAAACAAATATGAGATCCAAAAATAAACAAATTTTCTGTTTCTAGTTATACTGGACAATTTAATTTCTTAATTCTTTTCCTTTTTTTCCATCTCTCCTGTAGGCCCCCTTTAGGTATTGAAAGGCCACTATAAGGTCTCCCCAGAGCCTTCTCTTCTCCAGGCTGAACAACCCCAACTCTCTCAGCCTGTCTTCATAGGAGAGGGGCTCCAGCCCTCTGATCATCTTTGTGGACCTCTGCTGGACTTGTTCCAACAGGTCCATGTCCTTCTTATGCTGAGGACTCCAGAGCTGGACGCAGTACTGCAGGTGGGGTTCATCAGAGCAGAGTAGAGGGGCAGAATCACCTCCCGTGACCTGCTGGCCACACTTCTTTTGTTGCAGCCCAGGGTGCAGTTGTCTTTCTGGGCTGTGTGCGCACATTGCTGGCTCACGTTGAGCTTCTCATCCACCAACACCCCCAAATCCTTCTCCTCAGGCCTGCTCTCCAGTCATTCTCCACCCAACCTGTATTTGTGCCTGGGATTGCCACGACCCAGGTGCACTTGGCTTGATTGAGTTTCATGATGTATAATACAGGTTCAAATACAGGTATAATACAGGTTTATACAGGTTCAAATTCTGTATACTAAGGTCTTGCATAAGCTCTTTCTCTCTCCAACAAAGCATTTTCAGCATTTAAATAAAGACCTGGTAGTCCTTTGTACAAATCCTACAAAATCTCCTCTCCACCATAGTAAGCAAGATTTAAGTTAGATTTGATGATTGTTAGTACAGAACCAAGATTTCACCAAGAGAATATAGAAAAACTTGACACTTACCAAACTTTTGTAGAAAGAAGCTAACATTTTTTTTTAAGACATAACTAAGATATACCAGTCACATACCACTTTGAGTGCCACTGATATGTCCCTTTTATTGATTTTAAATGTATTCTTTCATAGCACTATTTTTAATGCAACTGAATAATTTGGTTTTATGGTTCGCATGCACTTGTCTATTTGAGAAGTTGATCGTGATGCAGTGACCCTACAAGGCACCTCTAAGTAAATGAGATTTGCCTTAGCCTATTTTGAAGAGCCCTCTCCTATTAGATGCTATGATTAGATTGGATGAAACAAGTGATGCTTCTGTAAGTACGTGATTGCATAGAGAAACAAACCCACAGATGCTTGGAATAGGGAAGTCCAGGGCATCTATGAGTCTGCACTACATGAGAGCAGAGATGTTTAGGGTAAATCCCACTTATGTGCTAAGGGAATTGGATGGCGCAGAAAGTGTTTAGCTGTTTCGTTATCAGCAGGATTTCTCTGTTTCTAAAATGCTGCTGTATTTTTCACTATCCGTGTGTTCAATAAACAGTGAACGGTCTTTTTATTTAAAATATGCTCTGAATGTAAATTTTTCTCTATCTCCTTTGAGAAGGAGATAAGCTCCTTTGGAGCCTCAGAAGGTAATATTGAAATTATCCACTGCTCATTTCCTTTGGTGCCATCAGGAGCCAGCTCAAGACTTCCCAGCTGCACAGACAAAATATCAATGGGTGGAGAGGGAGAAAAGACTACTAGTGATAAACAAAATCATACACAAACTGTTGTCACAAATTTCAGCATTATTTCCTTTACGGATTCAGCTCAGACCCCTCCAGGATGCTTACCCAGAGGAATAAGGAGATAAGAAGCTCCCTCACGTATGCAATGTGCACAACTTCCATGAGCAATGCGAAGCAACAAATTCCAAGCTGTTACTCTCCCATATGGACAGAGAGCGAAAGATGCCTGCCAAGTCTGGCCCTGACACTATTCAGTTGATGCGACGGCCTCTCTTCCACTGTCACTGCAGCCCCACACAACGAGGTGGGGGGAGGACACAACGTAGTTGTGGTTTTGATGCATCTGGGAGGGTGACTACAAATGCAGAAGGCTGCTCTTGAAATGTCAGCCTGATGACAGGAATTATTGGCACAACTGTGAGCAAGCTCATTCCTGCAAAATCTTTGGCAACAAAGAATCTCAAAATCATGTTCAGAATTTCTATGAACGTACACATCCTATGGACATTTGTTAGACTTTTCTATGGTCCTCTCTCCTTCATAACAACACTTAGGTTTTTTACTTTATGAGATTTTCTGTCTAAGATTAGTTTTGTCCTTAAAAACATCTCCCACATTGCTACAGTATTTTCAAAGTAACTACAATCTTATCATATACATCTGTCCAGGTTTTAATATAATCAGAAAAGCATATGGTTATGCATATTAACATATTATGAGAAGGAGATGCTTTAGGCAGACCTCAATTTTCAGCTTTAATAACTTGACTATTTATATGCTGCTGGAAAGCACTCTAAATGACATAGTGAGGGTCAAAATCTACTGTGTTTTGATTTCGCTGATTGAATCAGGAGTTACATGCATTAGCAAGTGCAAAAACAGGCACTTAGGGCTTATATTTTTGATATTTTTTTAAATGTCATTGCAACTTTATGCAGAAAAAAAGCTAAGGGATTAAAGCTGTGTAAGTCTGGAGATTTAATGAATATCAGCAACGCTTTTCTTCTAACTTTTGCCTCTCTTGGTTCCAACATTCCTATATATATTCTACAAGTGGCTGCTGTCTACACAGAGGTAAAGAAATTGTGTTGCCAGGATAGTTACAACAGTACAGAGGGGCCACTTTTAAAAGCAAAAATGTATAGTTGACAAGGCAGGCTTATAGGCTTTTGGAAACCTAGGAGATAAACTGATTATCTTTTCTGAGATAAATTGATTTTAAAAAGCGTCAGTGTACAGAGTTGAAAAATTTAAGAGCAGTATAAAAAAAAATCATTACTGAACTCTAGAGGACCATCAAGTACACCTTGTGGAACCACCATGACAAGATTACTAAGGAATCAAAAAAGATAAATGGCCCTACAAGAAGCTTTTGAAGTCTAGGAAAGGTCAGTTGAAGTGAACGGTATATCATTGTATTCTTTTATCTGACCCCTGAAAAGGCTTTATTTTGGCTGATGACTATTGGTATAGTATTTTTACATAAGGATTTCCCTATTTAGCTAAATAGTTTGCCTGTCCTAGTCTTAGGCCAGTGCTTTTTGAGAAATTCCAAGCTCTTATTAACTTAAACCAAAACTTTTAAATGTTCCCCATTAAAAAAAGACTGAAATTATCAGGACTAAATATCTATTGATTTTATTTTTAAAAAACAGAGGCTCAAGCAAATGATTGCTGAAAAACTTGAGGACTGCAGGCTTATACGATACCTCTGAGAATTCTTATAATATAGAATGGCAATAGTTCCAAACTGTCTTATTGCATCTTCCTTAGCTTACAAAGAGGGCATATCAAACCAATTAGACATGCTAAAAACAAAATGGAGATATTAGAAAGCAAACAAAACAGGATCTGATAAAAATGTAAATTGCTAGACTCTGCTAGAAGCAAATTTAACTTCTTATTTAAAGATAGTATTTTTAAGACATCGTCTGACAGCTTACTGCAATTATTAAAAAAAGGAAAAACAAGCAAACTGTTTATTTACTGAATTAATACATGGGAACCTTCTGAAATAATTTATTGCATAGAGGTCTGTAACCAAAGGAGATGTATCTCATGAGTCTTTTTTTCCTCTCTGTTCTCTTCTGCTTAAGATTATTCAATTATTTAGTTGTGGGCAAAAAGCCACATTCAGAAAGACAACTGAGTAGCCAAATTCTCAATGGCACTAGGACCATGTTTGGTGGCATACTGCCAACACATCTGCCAAGGGAGAATTACCTCTCTTCATGGAGGGATTGGCCTCTTAACTAGTGCAGTGCCTTTGCAGCTTCTTTCCCTGTACTGCTTGCTCAAAGAAGTTGTGGTTGACGCTTTCCTTGGAATCACTTTCAGTCAGTAAGCGTTAGAGAAGCCTCATCATAACACCCAAAGAAAAGCTCAGGAACAGGAGGACCTTCATCAGGACTTAGATCCTATTGTGATGAGTTTCACTTGGCACTTCTCAGCTGCAGATTAGTGTCTATTTCAATAGCCGGCAAACAAACAGCATGATTAATAATTATATCTGAAATACGTTGCAGAAATACCTCTGAAATCTTGTTGGAACACAACTGCCAGACTTCCTTTCAACCTACATCCCAAAGACAGCTGTAACTGAAATTTTACAAGTAACGTGCAAGAGTTCCACAGCCCCTCCCTCCCCATAGCACTCCTGCTGTTAAATCTCATCAGCAGTTATAATAAAATAACATTTGCATTTCCAATGAAAAAAATCCAACTTGAGAAAGAAAAGGCTGTTAACAAAGTCATGCTTCAAAATGTCACCTCACACATTGCCTGGGAAAAGAGGTTAGATGCTACAGTTTTTTTTGGCAATGTTAATCAGATTAATTACTTCATTTTGCTTACAATCCAAGAAGCTAATGGTTTTGCTATTTTGTAGGTAGATATCTGCTAATAACAAAAAGTATTGATGGTAAAAGATAAATGGATTTAAGAAAAAAGTCTGAATTACCTATTTCACTGACATCATAGTGCTAAGGGAAAAAAAAATTGAAGCATCACTTCCTGAATTGCATCCACTTTAGTCACATTGTTATAGGTGTCAACTCTGTCAGAATATCATCTGTCAAACTGAATTAGTGAAAAATTTAGTACTTCCCCTTTAGTGAGGAATAAGTTTGTAATGACATTTCAATTTTCCTTCATCCTCTTGTTAGGACTTGATAAATGCTCTCTCACAAACACTGGTGATCTTCTGACATGGTGCCTGTACTCTAATCTAGAAAATCTAAAGAAAGTCAAGGGCAGAAAGCTTTCTGGTTTTCTTAACATTTCTTGAGATCTCAGCAAGCTATTTTCATCTACAGGATCTAATTTGAATGCATTAGTTGTTTTTTCCTCCCCTCCTAAATAATGTTTTATTTTGAGTAGATATCCATATTAACAGAGATTAATGAACATAAAACAGTATGTCAGTGAAAAACATTTGAAGCACTCCTGTATGTTCATGTGTGTTATATACAACAAGAAGGGGATGAACTATTTTATACCTTACCTATGAGGTGCAGTGAAAAATTTTTATTTAATCACAAATGCTCATTTTTCTTTCTTTTCTCATAAAGTTGAGATCCGTCATAACACCACACAGGGAAGAGACACTTCCCGTGAGATATCTGCTGTACTTACTATCCTTGAGAAACAAAATATGGTTTTCTTCAATGCAAAACCCAACTGTAGGAACAGCTAAAGGCACAACAATGAGTCAAGCGGCCCAAATGTTGACTGGGCAACCTTTCTGAGAAACGCTATCAGAGATTTACCATCTTCTGAACACACACAGCAACAGCCATCTGCTACACAGGGAGCTCTGTCACTGGAGCTGACTCAAAGTTTGTCAAAAGCATGAGCAGAATGGAGGAGACGCCCTGAGATACAGGACTGGGTGAAAGCTCTGGAGCAGCAGGTTGGTCACTCCTGGCAGTTCCCAAGATGCGGAGGCTGGGAACCCTGACCACTACTCTCCAGAGGTATCACTCCCACAGCAGCAGCAGCTACTGTCTCATAGGTCATGTCTTCCATTAATGACACCAGTCAGCCCTGCCTGCCAGACTAAGCATGGACAAACTCAGCAGCAGAGCTGTGCCTTCCTCTACCAGTAAGCCCTCCAAGCCATGTTCTTTGCTTAGAACTGAACTGGCCTTCCTGTTTTGGAAAAAAAAAGGAAAGAATGCCATTTGGCTACAGTTGGTGGTATGGGAGTCCAAAAGGTAACAGAGAAACGGTAGAAGCTGGGAACTTCAGAATAGAAAAGAAAGAAAGAAATAAAAGGATATTGATAAAGGACAATGATGTTGGGTCAGCGCTAGGAGGGATTCTGCGGAGCAGGAAGAAGCATTTAATAAGTTTTTATATTCTGTATTTTGAGAAAGAGTCAGATAATGCATACATACCAGAAGACGATGGCTGTATTGATGGTGATGATGAATGGTAATTTCCCTTCCCAACTCAGAAGGAAATCAAGTGGCAGCTCCAAAAAGCAGGCATTTTAAAATGGATGTGTTCAGATAACTTCTGACAGAAGTTGCTGATGAGCTCTCTGAACTACTAGAAATTATTTTTAATAGCTTTTGGAAGTTGTGAAGTGCCAGAGGACTGCAACAAAGGCAGTGTTGTGCAATACTTTGAAAGGATAAGCGAGTTAACCTGAGTGATTTCAGGTCTGTCAGCCTGACATCCATTCTGGACAAAATAACTCAGGAGCTGACATGGAACTTGAGTAAGAAAATAATTAAGGGAGTGAGGCAATATAACAGATGCCAATCATTAAGTGTATGTGGAAATTAGATCTTTCAAATTCAGTTATCCAAAATATCTTTTATCAATGGATTTACAGGCTTGGTTATTAAAAGTAATAATGTCAGTGCAATAGTTAGATTTCCACAGGACATCTACCTTCATTTTGCATGACATTTTGGCTATGAACATGGAATGATAAGAATCAGTATCTCATATATAAAATAGATTAAAATTTGGCTGGTATGTGGCAACATGTATTTGCAGTGAAGGAACACTCATTGAATGGATGTCTCTTTATTGTGTCCCATAAGGATCTGTTCTTAGATTTTACAAGCTAACATTAATCAGAGACCTGAAAAAACAAAAATACAAAAGCATTACCAATAATATTTGCAAATGACAAAAAGATTGGGAAACAAGTTACTAACACAGCGTTATCTAAGTGATTCAGTTAACTGGGCATAGACAAAGAAATATGCAGTTAAATACATAAATTTAAATTCTCAGGAACTGAAATGGTGCACATACAGGATCTCGGACTCCTCCAGAGAATGCAGTTTCTGCCTTGAGGATTATAATAGATAGACATTGAAGGTAATATTGTGGCTAAAAAGTAATAGAATTGTTCTTTAGTTATGCAAATAATATTTCACAGCATTATGACTGCTTCTGCAGTAATATCCAGTACTCCAAGATATTGGAAAACTGGTCAAGTTTCAAAGAGTAGCCATCAAGATCATGAAAGAAGGGAAGATGCTACTTAAAGTGAGCTGTCCAGTCTCCTTCTCAGATGACAAAAAAAAAAAAACCTCCAAAGCAAGAACCAAAAGCAAAGAGTTAAACAGCTTTTAATTGTAGAAGGAATGGAATTCTAGAAAAACATTTCAAGAGAATGATTGGTATTAAGGAACTTACCAGGCTGGATTTTAAAATGGGTTAAGTGCACACACACAGTTATACAGTGTGGGGAGTCCATGAAGAAGATGCTTGAAGAATTGTGTGATTTTGAGTTGGACTGGTTCTTGGGAAACTTCTGCTCAAGTAGTACCAAAGCTGGACCTCTGCCTCTAGTCTGCATTCCTAAAATATGTTTCCTATTTCAAAACAGTTGAAATTCGCATATAATCACACCTTCTAGAACACTTGAGAATGTCTTAAAGGTGAAGACACTTTCAAACTTAAGTGTAGCAAATGTCATTTATCTGTAACATGCCCCTATAACTTGTCAGCACAGTTGGTGACACAGATACCCAGGCTACTTAAGCACAAAGCACCCAACCTGGGAACTGTCCATTAGAGTGCTGGAGGCTATAAATCTGGTTTAAATAATAGTACACTTCTAACTACTTGACTAGCTACAGTTTGAAATGCTAATGCCATTATCTCTAACGTGTTAATTGTGGAAGCTTCAGTATGCCGATCTTACAAACTCAACAAGGACTCTGCAGACATAAAAGTTCAAGAGAAGCAGTTCAGCATTTAGAGGGCTCATCAGAGGAGTGGGGAATATGGCTTCAGTCTCAACAGGAGCGGAAAAGAGTTCATCTTTCACACAGGAAAGTGACTTAATCACTGAAATACGGTATTTCTTGAGCTGAACTCCACCAGATCTGGAGTTAACTTTCCTTATAGCAGCCCGTATGTGGTTGTATTTTGGATTTGTGGCTGAAACAGTGTCGATTACGCACCAGTGTCTTGGCTATTGCTGAACAGTGCTCACACAGCACCAAGGCTTTCTCTTTTTCTCACTCTGCCCCATCCTTCCCCCACAGTGAGTAGGCTCAGGATGGGCAAGAAACTGGATGGAGACAGAACCAGGACAGCTGACCCAAACTGGCCATGGAGTTACTCCATGCAATATGACAATGTGCTCAGCAATAAAAACTGAAGTAGAAGGGGAGTTTGAGCTTCCAAGGGGGTTGTTGTTCAGAGACTGACTGGGCATAGGTCTCCCTGTCAGATGTAGTGAGCAATTTCCTTTGTTTTACTTGGGTTTTTTCCCTCCCTTCCTCTATCTGTGAAGCTGTCTTTATCTCGACGTACGTTTTCTCTCTCTTGTTCTTCCTATTTTCTCTCCTTGTCCCATTGGTACAGAGCAAGGAGGAGTGAGTGAGTGACTGTTGGTGAGTGGCTGGCTGCTGGCCAGTGTCAACCCGCCACTTGGAACTATGAACACATACAAAAATTCTTGCAAAATACAGCAGTGTAACATTGGACAGTAATGCTTCACAAAATGGTATTCCTGCCTTCTCAGGGGAAAAGTTGATCCAGAATCTCTTCCAGTTAGTGTGATCTGTGAGATAACATGTAAAATAAGAACCATTATCATGTTTCCCTCCTTGGCTCTCACTAAGACTATTCCAGAATAAAACATATTTTTTTATGTTGAAAAATTTTATTTTCAGTTGTCCAAAGCACTTTTTTGCATAATAAATACATGAATGAATCACCTATCTCTGCAGCTGAGCTGTAGCCAATCACCATTTCAAGGGGAGTTAGAATAAAGGCAAAGCAACCCCACTTTTTTGGTTTTCGTCGTGTAACTGAACCATATCTGGATCCCTCTTGTCTACTGGATCTTTTCCTAATTAGCAGTGAAGCAGAATTCCTTGATGTGTGCAGAATTTAAATGCTCTGAATAAAATCACAGTTGCAGAAATTAAGGGTAAAACATCTGTGCTTGCAGGTGTGCACTATCCCCATCCTCTTATTCATTAAAATGTATGGCTTTGCCTGTTGGTGCTCCTGATTACAGTATGGAGAACATCCTTTTCCTTTTATTCTAAATAACAATGGCCCTTGTCACCACAAAGATAATTAGTAGCAGCATAAAGCCAAGTTTCCCTGAGAATTCAAATGGGGATTCAAAAAGAATTCCCCTAAAATTCAAATGTACACCACCATGAAACAATTCTTTATAAAGATTTATATTTTTAGAATGTATCCCTGAAATCTTTCTACATAAAAATAAGGCAAACTGATGAAATATTGTTTCTATTAGTAAGATGTACAGGCTTTCCCTCAGCCTGTTTTGTAAGCCTATTTCCTCATAAACACGTACACTTTCCTCATAAGCACACATGTATGCATTGAAATTGTGTAATAATTATACCCCAAACCTCTTCCTACAGAAATCAGCGGAAAATCTTCCATTGACATCAATGGAAGCAGGCTGAAAGTAAATTCTATTTTTAGATTAAATAACTTACAATAATAAAAGGCTAATTATGATCTAATTGTAATGATTTTCAAATTCTTTGCTTGTCTGAAAACTAAGCTTGCAGGTCAGCTCAGACAGATCTATTTTTTTTCAGTCTAAATTAAACGGACTTTGCAGTGATTGAGGGCATGATCATAAATTCTGTGTGGTTTGGAGATGCTTACATCTGGTTGTTCAAGAACAGTACTGAAGAAGAGAAATTTGGCAATAAGTATGTGCTTTTCCAGAAAGCGGTACCTTCTGAAAACAATAAATAGTCAACTGAGGTTTTTAGAAATTGTTCTAGGTATTAATGTAGATTCCGAAATGCGGGCCTGGGAGGGGAGGCTGCAGGAAAGGCTAGGAAAACTTGGTACAGAAAGGTACAGGCTACGATTTTTAGAGGACAGGATGATGAGACCCAGAATTAGAGGCAGAGCCAGTTAGAAGATTCCTGTGCGATGTTTCCTCCTTTGGAAGGTGCTGATTCAGTGAAACCAAATGATTCTGCAAGAATCTCTTCATTTCAACAAACTTATCCCCAAAACAAGGAAGCTGCTGTTTCGTGGAAGCTCCCGTTTCGTGGAAGCTCCCAGTCAGTCACCTTCTGTGTTCTTCTGGGTACACAATGAAACCTGCTACTGAGCAATGAAGCATACGTAGTGCTTATCCTGAATATGAGTTGTAATTTTGTAATTTTTAAAAAAAAAATTCTGATTCACAAAATATTGTGTATTCTGTAATTTAAGTTAGCATTTGTTAGAGGCTAGACAATTAAAGATTGCTTCTTTGGAAGTCCAGAAAGTTTGTAGTTTGTACTAGTATAAGGAGACTGGCAACACCAAAAAGCCAGTAGCCTTTCACAAGAGAAGTCCTTGTGTGTTGGAAACACAGAAATAGTTCTTTTCTTTTTCTGCTCTCTATGTTATTCTCCTGAATGTATTTTGATAGAAGAGCTGTCTAAGCTTGTGAATTTAAACACATACAAATCAACAATCTCAATGTATTCATTAAAAAATGAGAGAAGAAAAAAATCCAGGCGATCTTTGCCCTAGTGTGACCAAATGGGTAAAAAAAATCAGAACAAATAAAATATTTAAAAATAAATCCTAATTCCTACATGGGCAAATACAATGAAGTTTCAATATTCATTTAGCTGCCTAGTTACCTGGACCTCCGATTTACAAAATTAGAAAAGATAGCCGAGCTAATCAGCTATTATTTCAGCACTCCACTTTATATTAAGAAAGACAGTGGCAACTAACTTTTACCTGTCTCTTCAAAGCAGCACATCCAAATCCTGCCTTTTTTCTCCAGTGGCTGCAACCTCTAGTCAACCCACAATTTTTGGCATCCTCTGATATGCACAGTTCTAAGGCTGTTTGGTCTCCCCTTAGCCTAACCCACTGCACAGACCTTTACAAGGCTTATAAATGTCAGCTTTATCAGTAGAAAGCCTGTCTTTAATGTGAGATAAGCACATTGTGCCTGACCTTGTGAGGCACTGGACACTGCTGCGAGGTGAGCAATCTCCAGGAACTGTGTCCCGTAAGCGTATGGTTAATTCTTGCCCTCCATAATTCAAGTGCTTAAAGTTAGTGTTCACCTGCCTTTTGGGATCAAGCAAGAGTACTCTGCACTTAAAAGGACCTTTCCATAGGGTCAGATGTATGGCTAAATTTCAGTCAATAACTAATCTCCCATTGACTTAATTCAAGCCAAATCATAGTTCTGAACGTAAGTACAGATGTATTGCCAGAATTCTAAAGAGCATTTTATTATTCATATGTCCTCAGGATACGAACTATAAAAAGCAGTGATGTGACTTTGGGTATTCATGGTACCAGCACATTTGTGCTTCATACTTCCCAGGCAACACCACAGCCGCGACAGAAGTGGAATACATTATTTCACATACATTTGCACTCAGTAGAAAAGGAACAAATAGGTGTGACAAATACAATGAGTTTTCAAACATGGCTATACTCTAAATTGCCTTGTAAGAGGACATTAAGATCTTCATTGCATGAAGGGATAGCATTTATAGCATGCTGGCTGTGTTCTGAAACAACCAGAAAATATCAAAGCCCATATTTTCTCTGTTAAAATTAAAACAAATATTCACCACTGAGTTCCTTTCTAGAAAAACTGCTGGGCAAAAATGTCAATTACCCTAGCTACAAACTTCTTGTTTCCTTCTGTGGTGGTTTTTTTTATTTATTTTGCATGGACTGTCAGATGAATTATATCATACTAGGTACAAAGTACTATTCTAATTAACAAGACCATTGAAAAATGTCACTGCATCCTTTCGGAAAACTTGCTGGTTTCTTCAGTCACAGGGGCTGATATTTATGTCATAAGTAAGAGGACAAGTGCAGTATACAATCCACATGGAAATTTCCACCAGGGAAACAAAAATAGTAGGAACTAAAGGGCTCTGTAAACTAATGGTAAAACAGGTAACAAACACCAAGTGAACAAATATTGACTTAAAATAATGCGTATGAACTGCAACAGCAGATTGAATTTGACTGAGGGGATTATTTTGTCCTGAGTTTCTCTTCCTCTGCAATCAGTATCAACAGCACAGGATACTTTGAATTTTCCAAGGCAGCTAAGCAAACACATGAATGTTAAGCTACTCTTTAATTTGGACTTTTTTCTCTTGCCTGCTTATATAATCAAAACTATCCATAAATGAATGTGATTTAAGGGCAGAAAGAGCCATCAACTCTTCACATGTGACCACCTGCATAATGCCAGCCCATACGTTCACTCCAGATCCCGCTGCGCTGTGTCCAGTGACTTGCATCTTGAATAAGACTGTTCTGAAACATCTGCAGCAAATTTTTATTAAAGAGCATCAAAAGTCTGAAAATGGATCACTTTCCTCAGTCATTTATCCCAGTGGTTAATCATCGTCATAAGTTAAAATGTTTGCCTTTTTTCTCACCGGAATTTGTTGGCTTACCAGCGATTGGTGCTCGTTATGCATTTACCCATTAGGATAGAGCACCCTGGAGCTCCTACTGGTTTTGTTTGCTTGGAGCAAATGAAACGTTTTTTGATAAATCGAGCTGTATGTCTTTTTGACAAACTAGGTGGACTAGACTGGTTTAGATTCCCACTATAAGGCATTTTTTCATCCCTCAAATCATTTAGAGTTTTATCCCTATGTCTTTTCAATATTTTAACTTTCTTTTTTAAATGTTAACAATATTAAATAATTAAAATGAACACAGAATAGCAAAAATAATACTAATATTCCTTAGCTTGAGATAAAGGTCCCATTTTCTCAAGGATGACATTAGCTTTTTTTATTTTGGATCGGAGGTTTTTTTGATGCAGCCCCTCTATAACCATATAATGTATTTAGAACTTCTCTCACGGACGCAGTGTAATCTGCACGTGTGCTTTATTCCTGTATTTATGATTGACATTTGAAAATGTATTAGCATACATTTTCTTAGACTGGGCCTAGCTTATCTAGATATCTGAATCTTCCCTTTTTCTCCCCAGTAATTGCCATTTCCCAAATCTGCATATCTTGTCAGCAATTATGCTTTGTATATCATCGATGGAGACAGTGATGCATTAGACTCTTTGTCAAGCTCTGTGCAATGCAGTAGACATAATCTCATTTGACGGTCACTCTTTGCTCATTGAGGTCAGTGTGCTGAGTTTTAATTTATGCAAGTCTATTTTCCTGACATTGCATAGTGCTTTTTTAATAAAAATATCCTGTAATGCTAATTCAGTGCCTTATAGAAATCCAAGATATTTCATCCGCATTGTTATCTGTAGCTACGAAGTTTGCACTTTCATCAGGGAATAAAATCAGGTTTGCGAAGACCCATTTTCTCTAGAACCACACTGATTGGTTTTAATTTAATTACAACTTTTTGTCAACTGAATCCTGAATCATCATCTTATTATTTTTCTGGGGATTGCAGTCTCGGTAGGCAGAGCTGTCTGGCATAGCTCCTTTGCCTTTTGTGTTTGGATTTTTGGCACAACTCAACAGTGTCCATTTTTGGCTATTCCATAATATATTAAAATTATTATCCCTTGCCTCCCACGACTTCATAACATCAGTTTTGCGTGCTACTGTCCTTATGCTGCGGACTCAGACTTTTACTACATCCTTATCCTACCCTTTCGCAAGACATCAACATTGGAGGACACTGTTGCAGGCATGGTTAAGGGCATGTGTTTAACAGAATATCGGCCATCTCTTTCTGAGGTCAGTAACAAATCCAGAAGGAGCTCCTGGAAAATCTTCCTGTCATTCTTGTAATTTCACTTGCGGATTAGCACTGTGTGGGAAGGAGGAGGAATTCTGACTCTGGGTGACTGGCACTGGCACCATGTCACTTACTATGCACGAACTGAGCTGTCAGATGTCAAAGTCCTGGGTCAGTCTTGATGGTGGACAAAGAATGGTTTGAGTCAGGTAGGTATCCACCTGGAATAGGAAGGCTAAGCCTATTTACAAGGGAATGCAGTAACACCTGAGGACTGCAACTGTGGTGCCTTGAAGGGGAAAGGAACAAGAATGGACTAGTGAGAAGTCAGGTGGCTTATCTGAGGAAGTTCCTGCATGGTGTGCTGTGACTAAGTGATACCCAGGCTGCTGGGGCTGCTGCCTGCCTCATTGCCCCTTGTTGGGCAATGAATCTTGAACACCTTTGTTCCAGCAGAGCAACTGTCCCAGCTCAGCACTTTCCTTCAGGTAGCTGTAGAGGTGCATGGGATTTTTTTTTAATCTGATTCTGAATATGAGTTTATCCTTCCAGAGAATTATGGCCTGGCATGTTACCTCTGAGAGAATGCTGTTGGTCCATGCTGTAGCCCGTTCTGACCAGCTCAGTAAGAGCGGATTTCAACTTTGCAGTCCTTCAAATCATCCTACCGGTTTTAGCAATGCCAGTAATACAGCATTCCTTTTCAACACTGTCAATATTCAGTTTCAAGTATTTGCTGCTCAGGCGAGAGACTAAGATTTGCACACGTGGAGTTTGCAGCCAGAGAAATACGTTCTCGCTAGAAGGATCACTATCTTTCTATATACCCAGCACAAGGGTCTACATGCCAAATTTCCATTCGCTAAAGCCTCTGAACACCACCATGCGGGTAAGACAGGTTTATATAAATAAGCATGAAAGGTTTTCTCGCTTCCTGACAATTAATTACAAATTTATCTTTTATATTCTACTCCATACAGGAGGAGACATTCAATGTTCAATGGAGCCTGGCCAGACATTTTAAGAAAGTATTTATGAACACTTGTTCAGATTTCAAATAGCTGTCACTTCAGCAGTATTCATGCCTGGTTCTTATTGCTGTTTGCCAGGACAAGTTTTGTTTGAATAAATGTTTGGAGAATTACTAACTTATACAAATCCATCTGTATCCACAGACGAATAAGGATGAAAGTTGCTCGTCAAACTGCAAATTGTGACTGCATTTAAGAATATGAAAGTTTGTTCCTCAAACAGTTTGCAAAGAGAAAGAAGAGTTAAATTCACCAGGGAATTTGCATGGGAAGAAGTGAACTAGATTCAGCCTTCTTCTAGTTGGAAGGAAAAAAATAATGTATATGAATATCCTCTAATACCTATGCAAATCCAACAAACGCAGTCTGCCTCCACACCATTTTACACTACTTTGAAAGAACTATGGGATCCTTCTAGCTGTGGGATTCACAAGCCCTGTGGATTTTTAGTGCTTTCTGAGAAATGTCAGCTCCATAACCCAAAGCCATAACATCTGATGGCTGTGCTGGGCCCCATTCAGGATTCAATAGACTCAACAGACGACCACCAACTGACTTCAGTGAGCCTTGGATCAAGACCCTTACAGCTACTCTTGCTCTCTGCACCAGCGTGGGACATGATCTGCTCTACTTTGTCTGCCAGAACTGCCTGTCCTTACAACCATCAAATTTCTATCAGATTTCAAAGGTACTTTCAAAGGTACTGGGTGCTAATATAATTCAAAAATATTTTAAGAAAATAATTAAAAACATTCAAGAGAGAATACAAATGGAAATTGTTCAATCGGAGGACCGTGGCATTGTATGACAAACAATAGGACTTTTCAGTAAAATGAAATATCTGCCGCACCAGCACAAGACAGGCACAAGCCATCTAGGTAGTGGCATGTCACAGGAGGAAAGGACAGCTTGTGATGCACAGTACTTTTCATTAAAAAGCACCCCACGTGTTCACAAAACGCTATTAACACACCCTGGCTCTGTATGTAGTGCTGCCAAACTGTACGTTAGATAATGGAAAATGAAGGCACATCTTACATACTGTGCATTGATTTCTTTTTCATGTGTGTTACTCATCTGCTCATTGAACTCACAATGGAAGCAACAGCTCTTGATTTAGTCTTGAGCAGTACACAATACCTAACTATACAAAAAATAGCCTGCAATTGTGACTGTACTTTTACTGAAAAAATCGGTAATATTTAATTTAAAACAAAATAAATTGTATAAAAATGAGAAAGCTGATTTCAAGGAAATTAAAAGGAGCCACTAAAAGAGTGAAATACTAACAAATTATGCAGAGACTATTCAGAAATATATGAGAGGCTGAAAGCCAAAGTCCAAAAGGATCAAAAGAGCCAGCATGAAAAAGCAGAAAAGTAAATTTCCTAAAGCTATTAAGATAAAATTAAACAAAACAAAATTAAATATAAAATAAAGTAAAATAAAATAAAACTTTAAAAAGTCTAAGTTGTGTCCTAGTGAGGGAAAAAGAAGAGAATATAGCTTGGCAAATGAAATACAAACCCACAATAAAACAAGATGAAACAATTTTGAGATATAAAGGCATAGAATCTAATAACCCAATATTCTTCAAATATTCCAGAAATGGGAAACTTGCCTGATATTCAGTGATAACCAGTTATATAAAAAGAGCACTCAGGGAAGATAAAACCATAACAGAAAGGTTAAATTAATTCTCTGAGTCTGCACTGCCTGTGAAGGCGGATAGGGTGGTTCTCATACAAAGGTTGTTCCTTCTGTAGGATAAGACTGAACCGTTGTCTCAGAGTGTCAATAGAATGTATTCTAGAACAAATCCATAAGATGGACTATAACAAATTGCCAATATCAGCTAATTTTCTGTTGTGGTACATTACCACCAGTTAAACTGGACTTAGTACCAAAACATATGACGTAAAAAAAGTAATTTTATATTTTCACATATCAGTTTTCGTTTTTCAACGGAACTTGTGGAGCGTACAGAGGCATAGAGAGCAATCCAATGAACAATGAACATGATATTTCTGCAAACTTAAGATATTTCTGCACAAAGCTAATTGATAGGAATCTTAACAGAAACAGTATTAATGCACAAGTAAATAAATATGCCGTATTAGGAAGAACCAACATAGCTTTTGCAAAGAAAATACCTAACTCAGAAGTTTATTAGACTTCTTTGTTGGAGCAGGTAACCACATGAATGATGCAATCACTACAGAGTACTTGGAATTTAAGAAAGCTTTTGATGAGGTCCCTTCTTAGTGGCTCTAAAAGAAATAGAGGTAATACAGGATGAGACAGAAGGTCCTGGATTAATAATTGGCTAATAGATAGGAACCAAAGTTTAGGAAATATAGTTTGTGTTAGTAAATGAAGAATAATGCACATGAGGAAAACCCCATCTATAATGGCCTCTGAAGTTGGCTTTACCATTTAAGAAAAAGGTTTTGTGGTAATTTTGAAGAATTTTCTGACAACATCCATTCAGTTTTTTCTCAGCTAAAAAGGCAATTGGGAATTACCTTTTATTGGAAATAAATTGGAGGTTTATTAGGAAAGGTCTGAGAGCAGTACTGAAATTGTTACTTCACGAATGAATTTAACCGTGGTGTACCCTCACCCTGAACACTGAATTTAGCTCTGTTTCCCCACATTTCCTTTAGGAATTAGAATTACAGAAGAATTAAGAAATGATGGCAAGGATTAAGAAATGATGGCAAGTTTAGTATGAATGTATGAAGGTAACGCACTCATCAAGGAATAGTTTAAATAACATTCACACAACATACAATTAAGTTATAGAATTCATTATTACGATACTATGGAGACTGAAGTATAAATAGATACAACAAGGGATTAGACAAATTCATAAAGGAAAGGTCCATTGGCAGCTGGTAGCCCTAGTATTTGGGAAGCTGCTACATACTGGATCTGTGAAGGTATGCTCTGTACACCCCCTGCTCTTGCTTCTTTAATATTCAGCCCACTGTTGGAGGACCAGCAGAGGAATTTTAATATTGCTTTAATTTTTATTTCCATTCCTCAGCCAAAGGCAGCTTATTTTTCCCATGAAACAACTACTGCAAAGAGCCTTTATATATACAGCATTCTCAGCCATACTTCTTACACACCGTTTGTCTACAGCGTGAGGTATTCTAACTGGGACAGGATTTTAAGAAATGGTCCTCATCCTGTAAGTGTTTCTTCACTGGTGAAGAAGTAAGATTGACATAAACTCAATTGACTTCACTCTAGGGTCCACGAACAGCCCCTCATGGGCACTCCTTTGTACTGGACAGAAACTGGAGCGACCTCTGAATGGCTTCAAAGATCACAAAACTCCTGCCACCTCTCTCAACAGCCAACTTCGTGCTGCATTGATAGGCAAACCAGATCTAGAAAGTGTTCTTTAGGCTGTATATTAATTACAGTAATAATAATAATAACACCACCAACAGCAGCAGCAATATTAAGAGTTTGGGAAAAGATTCAGCCTGAAAAATTAGCCCACAAAACTGAGCTGATTTACCCAGTGGATGTCATTCATTTGCTGCACACCTCTCCCCACCCATCCCCAGCAATATTCCTTAGCATCCCTTAGATACCTGTAGGTGAAGGGATGGTTTCTTTAGGTGAAACGCCATTGTAGTTCGTGTCCAGTGAGTCCAGCCCTCCCATTCAGACTGCCAGCACAGGTGTTAATTACTGCCATTTGTGACGGTGGCTTTATGCTGCGAACACCTGCCACCCAGAAAATATATTGAAATCCCCGCTTTGTTTCGCATGGGTCAGTGAGCACCAATTAGTAATGACTTTGATCAGTATTTTGCTGGGTTGTGTGCGGCAGGTGCAATGCTTCTGGTCTCCCACTACAGCCACCAGCTCACCGATGCATCAGACCCCTGAAGAACCTATCTCAATGGGCGACACTACTTCTAGTTATACAATTTCACTTCACATAGCTTTTGGTTTTCTGTCTGAGAAACCTAAGCACAAGCACCTTCATATTATGAACCATATGTTCAAAGGAATATTTTAGAGGCACTTTCACATAGCTTTTTTGAGAAAGCCAAGATCGTTTGACTTTTTTTAAAACAGTCTTCAGTGAGATAAGAATCTTGCAGGGTTTTACAAGGATCGTGGGACATACAAATCTGAAAGCAAAGGCATAATGCAGAAAAAAATAGAAGTAAAGCACAAATGAACCCATGGTGTTGACAGATAAATATGAACTCTAGCAATATTGCTGAGAAGGCAGGCACAGAAGTTAGATGAATCTTTAGAGCTGATTTAACTCATGCAGCTGCCAGTTCTGCAGTTGAAAAGCTAGATTATTTGTGAATTTAGGAGTACTGCAAAGCAATATATTTTCAAGAAAGAATTTCTCTTGATCTCTACGGTGTTTGTCATTGACAATAATTTTGTCAACATCAATCAATGTAAATGATTCTCCCAGTACTTTCTAACAAATACAATTAATGCATCCAGTGAAGGGAATATTCTAATCCCTACTTGCTTTCAAATAAATTTCTCTTCTCCTTAGGACATATCTCTCTCCTTTTTTTCCTTACCACAAAGCCTCTGGAGATGCCTAGCAAAGCTAGTTAGATGGAGAAAAAAGAGATTGGAATATGCATTTGTGAAAACACATCTCGGGTACAATTCAGAGCACTTCATAAGGTTAATATTTAAAAGCATTTTTGTAACTGTTAGTTCCAATAGAAATATTTGTAAACCCTGAAATTTCAAACATTTGGAGTTGCTGTTCTCTATTGCCTGACCATAATTTTATCAGAAAGTATCAATCATCGAGTGACACCATGGATCACATTTTTAGAAACAGCTGTAGGAATGCCTTGTGAGAAATTAAATACACTTGTACCAAAATTATTCCTTTGAGCTCTTTGATGGTTATTGCCCCACTTATCTTTAAATAGAGGTATTATTTTTTTGGCACCTCTAAATCTACCTCAGTGAGTTCTGCTGAAACAACTTATTTCCTGTGAAATTTGCAAGAAATATTGTGCAAGATTCACTACCTTCCCTCCTCTTTCCAACATACATAACCGTGCTTATGAGTTTCCTGTAGGTTACTACAAGGGAGAGTGCGCAGCAGCCAGGTTATAAAAGAATCATTGTGAATATAATCTATCTACAATCTATTTTGCTCTGAAAGTCTTTACAGTTGTGCCATCTGCTTCTTCATAGTTCATTTTAAGCCTTATGCTCAAGCAAAAGGAACAGCCTGGCAATACAAATCTGACAAAATCAATCAGGATCAGAAACATCTCAGTGCTCTCAGTAAAATTAATCTATAAACAACCAAAATTTGGTGCAATTAACTTAATCATTCCATTTCCGAAGTCTAATTTAATCATTCCATTTCCAAGGCGTTTCTACAAAGTTTGCATGTTAATCTGTTGGAATGGAAATTTTTCTTATAAAGGGGTATTTGTACAAAGGTGTAAGAATGGTCTGTAAATCACAAATGGCACTCAAATGGACCTGTTCTGCACATTCAGATGGCATATTCAGATTTTGCATTCACAGAAACAAAAATCTCATATACATTTTGCAAGGTTAACACGTATGCAATGAGTGAAATGAAAAGCCAGGCACAAGCACAAAGTATTTCTATTTGTTTATTCAGAAGTGATCTCCTTGCAACATGAGGCAATAGACAGGCCTCTTACACCATCATCTCTCCTATTTTTTGTGTTAGAGGAACAGCTAAAGGTGAGGAGGGATTTGACGGAGGCTCCATCCTGATCACCAGCCAGGGTGCAGGCATCTTGTGGGTTTTGGAAGTTGGTGTAACCTACAGCAATCTCACGACTGCTCTGCATTTTCTGGTAAGAACCCTTCTGTGCCTTCAGCATCAAAACAGCACAGAGGTGGTGCCCGCCATCTCCAATCAGCATTTCTTGCCTTGTCCCAGGGGCAGCTCAGGGTCTGTTCTCTGGGCAAGGAAGAAAGTGTCCCCGTGTGGTTCTTCACAGTTTACCAAATAACTGGTGGCTGCCTAGTAACTTGAGAATGATACATGACTTCTCAGGTTACTTCACTGAAGAACAGAATATCTCACTTTGAAAGTAAACCTTAGCAAGTGAGGCTCTTCCTGCCCATATCACACTCGGGATATGTCCAACTTAACACATGTGCTTTTGATGTCTTTGATTTCCATAGGAAGCCTTGGCTTGGAGTTAGATATCCACTTATGTGCATTTCCAGATAAGAAAGACTTCCAAGTCTAAAAACCGAGATGTACAGACGCCAAGAACTCCAACATTTAACCACTTTTGAAGAAGTCTTAAAAAAATAATAGCCTTGAAAATGCCTTGCAGCTACTATACAGTCACACAGCCTTCTGCCGGCAGATGCACAGATTTCTCACATCGCTTAATGACTGCTGCCCACTCTGGAAAAAATGCACTCTCATGATGTGCAACTATGCTCAACTCAGATACATAATGAAATAACCAAGCATAGTAACTCGCCTTTCTTTGTTCTTGAATGTGGAGCTTTATGTGTCAATTTTAAACTAAAGGGAGCAATGTGGGCCTTTGAAAACAGATTTTATTCACTAACTGAGAAGTTTCTACCCAAGTGCGATGTTTGTACATCTTAATAAACAACTCTGAAAAGAAAAACCAGGCCAAAACAAGTACAGCATACCTTCATGCAACTTCATGTACTAGTGTGTAGGGTCTGTGTATAGTTAAATGTCGTATTCACTCGTTAACACTAATTATCATATTAACACACGAAGAATAAAATTTCATGTCAAATGCAATGTAGGATATGGGGGACTACTTAAAGATCATGCTACAGGCTGGGTGACTTTATTATCTTCATTCTCATGGCATGTATAGGCTTCATGTTAAGAAAGGTGGACACCAATTGTGTGATATTTATTTTTATTGTGATATTTTCATTAAAGGTATAATTGCGTAGGCTGGTATTGTTTTGGGCATCCAAATAATGCCAGCTAGCGTATAGAAATAGAGGAAGGGTAAACATAGGGGTTGGATCGTTCAGACTGACTGAGAAAGGGTGCACGGCCTCTGGGCTATTTCTGTGACCCCGGGCCACCGCAGGCTGAGGAGCAGGATGAGCCAACACAGGTGTCAGTCAGCTCACTGGTCTCGTTGCATCCCCTTGTGGCTGGGTGGCTACAAGAGCTGAGGATCGTCCATTCTCATGAGAACGAGGGATCAGGTAGAAACTAAGCAGCTTTTCTGCTCTCAAGAAGTGACCAGAGTGGATGTGGAGTACTCAGAAGGTGAAACAATTAACTTCTTCACAGTGTCAACCTGTGCACTTCCTAGAACCATGCCCATGTCCCTGCTGAAGTGATTCTCCAACCCGTGATACCCTAGAATTCCTCCCAGCACATTTTGCAGCCCACCATAGAGTAGGGACCTATGAGTAAGTGTGGAGGAGGAATGTTTCTAACTACACTTTATCCCCGTATTTCCAAACATAGCACGGATGGAGCGGCTCTTGTTCACACAGACTGTTATTCAGAGTGGCTTTGTATTGTCTGCAGAGCGATCCCACTTTAACACACCAGCAAGCAGATCTCTCACAGTGAATCCATGGGACTTGAAACAACAGAAAGGTGAAAATTTACACCAATTTTCATTAATACTAATTTAAGTAGGAAAAAGAAAAGGTCTTTGGAACCCATTCAACAGGAATTGGGATGGGGTTAATAACTTGTCTTTCTGGGAAGAAACATACAAGTTGAAGCTTGCTACATATTTCCAGTGGAATCTGTAGCTTGAATCTAATAATAATGGTATGGCAGATACAGATTCATAACAATCTTTTTAAAAGCAAATATGAATCTCAAGCTGCATAATGTGTAAAATCCTTATCACATTTCCTAAAAGGAGACTGTTGCCTTGTGGGGTAGAACTGATCCACTGTTTTCAAAAGTAACACTTCAAAGTCTATAAAAATACCTTGCAACAAGCATTTTTTCATCTGTCAGTAACACATTAATAAAAAGCAATGACACAAGCCATGACTGAAATTGCTATTTATAATGATCTTTTAAAAACGAATGATCAAATAACCTTCATAGTCTGTTGTCTTTTCCAAAAGGGAGAGGTCCCACTAATGTTGAGGAGAGTTATATCTAAGGAGAGTCGGGAGAGGGAGGGAGCAGGTCCCTTGAGGCAGCTCCTCGGGCAGAGTTAGCAATAGCTCCACGAAGTGCATTGAAGGGAGAGACAAGAGATTTACATCAACACAGAATTTACCCCTTTCATGTTTATTTTTCACCCCGGCCTGGCACAAGATCTAATCATATCTGTCAGCCATAGAGAAGCTTAATAGCTCATGTCCAACTCTTGCTAGCAGTTCGTTTTCTCATTGGAAAAGGGCACAAATGAACTGTAAATGTCAGATCATTGCTTCTTGTTCTTATTTCACACCTCCAACCCCACCCCAAATTGCAGCACTTTCACGTTTTAGGTGTCCAGTTTAATCCAATTCGCCCTTGAATGTTGTATATGCAACTCTTCCCGGAGATTCTTTATTTATTCATCATGATGTATGTGCTTAACTCTTTTTACTTAGTCATCTCTGTGAGAATAAAAGGTGTGGAGTCAGCTCACAAACCAGACGGAATCATAAATCAAATCCATACAAGAGATACAGTCAGATAAACAGAATAGCTGCAAAACTATAGCAATAATGTGGTCAGGGTTGCAATTTTGTACTTAAAAATCCCGTTTTGAGGATCATGACTGGACTACAGGAAAGTCATAATAGTACAGCAGAAGAGTTTGCTTTCTATCGGATGCAATTACTGCTGCAATTCATGTTGGTCCACCTAGCCTGGCTATAAACCAACCTCTCCTTTTAGAAATACCCTTACTTTTGGTATTCTCCTGATATTTAAAATCAATAAAACCTGTTGACTACGAGCGGATTGTACAGAGCAACATCTTTTCCTATTGCTCAAGCTGCATGAAAACGTGCTCGCCCAGACCTGCTGACAAACACCCCCCCACCCCTCCCCGGCTTTGCAGGGGGCTCTCTGGACCGCAGAGGGATTTTCCACGTTTCTTCCCTCTGCGTTCGCAGTCCCCGGCAAAGGAGTTCACGGGCGGCGACGCCGGCAGCTCATCCCGGAGTCCCTGCGCGGAGCCGGAGCCCTGATTCCCTTTCGCTCAGGCAGAAACGCCACAAACTTCCCCGTGGTGGCGGCGTGGGAGTGAGACCCGCTCGCCGGTCCCACGGGCAACCTCCGGAGCCCACCGCCACCATAAGAACATTTGGGAAGTTTTTATTTACCAGGCTCGGTGTGTGAATGAGGACGGGGGACGGGACCGCCGGGAAGGCGCCCGAAGCCTTGCGGGGCTTCCCTGAGCTGCTGAAACCCCCCTCCCGTTGCCCGCAGCCGCGGCGCCCGGGGCCGGGACCAGGGGGGCTCCTCCGCGCCGGAGGGAACCGCAGACCCCCCACCCCTCCCAGCAGTATTCCCCCTTCCCCTTACGGTCTCCCCGGGTGAGACCGTCTCTCTCTCTCGGGGAGGATCCGGCTCCTCCGGGGTCCCGGCGGGTAACCCGGCACCGGCGCGTCCCCGGGGGGCGGCCGGGGGCTCCCGGGAGAGGCAGGGGGCTGCCCTCTACCTACCTTCCGTGTGGACGGCGGAGACGTAAGTCCAGTTGTAGCGCTTGACGATGTCGAGCATGGCCCTGGCTTGCAGCGTGTCGGAGGGGACCACCCTGAGGAAGTATTTGTACAGCGTTTTGTCGCTCAGGTCGATGCTGGTGGCGGAGTAGGCGATCTGGGGGATGTCGAAGAGCTGGAGCAGGTTTTGGACTTGGATAGCAACCGAGCTGGAGCCGGGCCCGATGACCCCCGCGATGGGCTTTTTCACCCTGGACTGGGGCTGGGGCTGCGAGTCGGAAACGCAGCGGGTGCCCCCGTCCCTATCGTCCCTGATGGAGATGAGGGAGTCCCGTATGAACTCGATGCTCTGCTCCAGGGCCACCGAGGAGTGCCAGCAGGAGTCGCGGATCTCGCTGCCCAGGGTGATGTTAGGCAGCAGGACCGGGTCGGCGTTAATTTTATCCAAAGTGTGAAACATGGCTTCGACTCTCTGGATGCCGTATTGCTCCCGGATTTCCCCGCACTTCCTCTCGGGCACTTTCTCAGCCGGCGGCTGGTGATGGACAGAGAAAAGGGCCCCGATGATGACATCCCCGTCCGTCCGAGCCACCGACCGCTGCGAGGAGGCTGCGGAAAGAAGCACCTTGCGCCCGGCGCTCCTGGGCAGCACGTCCATCTCCAGGAGCAGAGCGGGGAAGAAGACCAGCAGCACGCCGATCATTTTGTTGCACGATGTCATCCAGACCCAGGTTACCAATTTCAAGGGCTCCTCTTGCCTGCACATGGTTTAAGGACATGTAGGAAATGGCAGCCGCTTCCCCCCGCCAGCGCCCAAGTTGCTCCAAATAGCATCACAGCCCAGTCTTACAGCATCGCTCTCGAAGGTGCCCAGGCAGCCGTCATCCTAGTGACTTTTAACCTGGTGACATAGAAATAGGGGATAAAACACGCTAATCGGGAGATCGGTGTCAAACCAGAGCTCGATAAAGCAACCCCGCACAGTTCAAGGAGATGACTGCTTCCGCAAATATCCAGGTCAATTTGCTTCGGTAAGGGCTCTCGAAAGGAAGTTTCAAGAGGGATTAAAATACGTATTTATTTGCCTTGACATCCGATCATGCATACTCACGGATGTTATGTTTATGTGATCCTTCTCGTGTCCGCTTTTCGAGCCAAGGCGGCTGTTTCCCGCACCTCCAGCAGGCACACACACCCCTCCGCCCCCGGGAAGTTTTGGAAGTTTCACAAGGTAGTTAGCTCATCTGAGAGGCGTCCCAGGCTGGCCCCAGCGGCCCCAGCCCTGAAGGCGGGGTGGCAAGTGCTTCTCTTCTCCCACTCTGACTACCTGAAAGCATCTTTCTCAGCTCAGGAATTTCCTTTCCCGGTACCGAAAGGGGTGAAGAGAGGGTGCAATCTGACCTGCCAGCGACGGGAAATGTCATTTAAAGGTCAGTGAAGAGAGGAAGAAAGGAACCGCTTTACAGTTTAGATTAACTTTTCCCCGTGTAGGGGGGCAAAACTGCAATTCAGCCAGGGCCACACATATGCGAGCCGCGGGGCGGGGGGGGTTGCAAAAATACACGTTAGTTACTAAGGCAACGGCGGGCAAAGCCCTGATGTGCCTTACCGGCACGCCTGCCTTGCCTGCAGGCTTCGGGGGGGGAGAGGCGGCCGGCCCGGCGGCTGGCCTTTGGAAGCTTGAAACGCCGCGGCGGAAAGGGGGCGGGCGGCGCGGCTGCCACCGCCGGTGCCACCGCCGCCGGGGGAGCGGGCAGCGCGGCCGGGCCGGGCCCCTG
>JAOXNO010000024.1:51919530-51939527 GCA_028565335.1 Limnodromus scolopaceus | reverse complement strand
GAGCGGGCAGCGCGGCCGGGCCGGGCCCCTGTTGCACGGCGGCGCCGTCAGCACCCGGGACAGCGCCCGGTAGCCCTGGCCGCCGCCCGGAGCGCTGCCCCCCGCCCCGCTGTCCCCCGGCTCCGCTACCCCGCCACCCCGCTGTACCCCGTCCCCGGTACCCCGCTCATCCCATGCCCTGCTACCCCGCGACCCGGCTCTCCCCTTGCCCCGCTGCCCCGCTGATCCCCTGCCCCGCTACCCTGCTATCCCGCTGTGCTGGTGTCCCGCCGTCCTGTTACCCCGCTGTCCTGCTGCCCCGCTGCCCCACTCTCCCGGCCACCCCCGAGCAGGGCTGGGCGCTTCCCCCCAAACTTCTGCCCTCCGCCCGGGCGCCACCGCCGCGGTCCCCCCGCATGCACACCCGTAGACACACACATACACACACACGCGCGCGCCCGCACAGCACACACCGAGGCACGGAGACCGCCCCAGACTGGCCACCGCTCCCCCGTCCCTCCCCGGCGGCGGGCAGGGGGGTGCCGGTGCCGCGGCGAGGGGGCTGCCCGGCCGGGCAGCGCGGAGGGGCTGGAGACCGCCACGAGGAAGGCGACGCTCGGGGGAGAGAGCCGCCGTCCTGGCTGCGCGGCCACACGGGCAGGCAGGGCACAGCTGCCTGAAGTGCGGGCTCCCCCGGGCAGCCCCCGCAGCCCGTCTGCCCCGTGCTTTCTGCCTGCCCCACCGGCAGCCCCGGGGCCGAGACCCGCCGCCCGGCTGGAGGGCTACCCCGGAGACGTACCTGGCCGGGCGAGGCAGCGGCTCCCTGCCTGCTCGGAGCGGGCATTGGCGGCTCTCCGGCCGCCCCGAGCTGGCGCGCTGGCGGCGGGGCGAGGGCTGTGGGCTGGGCGCTGGTGCCCTCTGTCTTCAGCACGGCTCCACCGCAAGGAAAAAAACAGGTCATCCCGGGCTCATCCATTATCTCATACAGAAGGATCAAGGCATTTTCTCTCCCCCCCCCCCCCCCCTCCTTAATTTCTTTCGGCTATTGTCTTGTCAGCCAGCAAGAAAGCATCACCCGGAGCCGGCTGGGGCTGCAGGGGAGGTGTTCGCTCTCACCTCCCGCGGCTCTTAATTTCGTTATCCTCTTGCCACAGTTAGCAAGAGCAAGAGGCTGCTGCTGCTCGAAAGGGACCCAGACCACGCTTGGGAGACCCGAGATAGTGAAATGTGCCAGTCTGCCTCGCGGGCAGGGTTTCACTATTAAAACAAATATTTATATTTAAAAAAAAAAAAAAAAAAAAAAGATACTGCAACAAGATAAATCACCTGTAAGGATAAAGGCATTGAGATTACAGTTTTCAGGTCAAGATGAATCTAAATGAGGCACGTGAGAGGCATGTCAGATTAAAATAATACCAGATTGAATAATCATAATTCAGACGACCTGCTTGCATCCCTAACACAGGTCTCGAGTGTTTTACTTGACTGTATGAAAGTTAAAGTTAGATTACCTCCCCACTGGGAACTCTATAGATATTTGCCCTACTTTTGAAAGAAAGAGGCAAGGACAAACATTTAACTATTGCTCATTCAGAGGGTTTTCAGTGAATGCTGCCTCAGGGGTGTCTTCTCCCTGTGTCAATATTTGCATTTTTTTTACTGACACACAACTTGTTATTTGCCTGCATCGTGTGTTTATCCATGAAGTATGTTCATTATGGAAGACTCAGCTGAGGGGTTTGCTGTTGCCCACTTTCCCTGCAGGTCATGCTTCCCAAAGAGTGAGCCAGGGGCAGAGGGGCTGCCTGTCCTCTGCCTCTGGGCATGAAGCTCTCCCAGGGCGCCTCAGATCCAGCTTGGGGCAGCTCTACCATGACCAGGCCTGGAGGGGCATCCAGATGCGCACATAAAAGGTGAAAAAATTCCCCTTCATCCACACTTTCATAATTAAACTTTGGTCTCTGCCCTTGACACAACAAACCTGCAACATGCCAGCAAATGATTCCAATGGTTAAGCAAAAGGTTTGCTCCACTGCCTCTGTCGGGGGAAGCATTTGCAAATGCTCCCCTTGGTTCTTCCCAACATATAACACCCTGTAGCCTTCATCGCCTCCAACCTGGCCATCGCAAAAGCAGGAGGTCTTTCTGCTGAGGTTCATGCATGGCTGTCCCACAGGGCTGTTCTCCCTCCTGTGATGGTCTGGGTTTTGCTGAGACTGCAGAGCAGATCACCAGCTCCTGATGCCCAGCCATGGCCTCAGCTGCTGCCTCTCTAATACCTGCAGCAGCAGATGGGATTAGGTGAGAACTGGCAGAGGTCTGGGGCTCACGAGAAGACACCTGGGATGTCAAGGAGGCTTTAGGAAAGGCTAAGGAAAGAGAGCACTGGGACCACAGTAGCTTCAATCTTCCCCTTAGGTCATGGGAGAAACAAAGGATTCCCCCATGGGGAAGTAGCATCATGTGACCCTGCTGTCCTTGTCCCCCCACAAAGAGGCCAGAGTCACCCCACTGCCTTCTGCCCCGGTCTCCTACACATCCTGATCCTGCTCTGGCCCACAGACCTAACTTCTCCCTTCAGAAAAAGCCCATGATCCAGGCCTACTTCTTTCCCCAAGTTTCTTAACACATGGTAGTTTTATCATCTGGTAACCATCCTTGGGGCACTGCACTGGAATGTATTTTTTGCAGAGATATGAGCTGCCGTCAGACAAACAGAGGATCAAGACAAGAACAGAGCAGGGGCTGGAGCTGGCTGTAAGCAGTGTTTGCTTTCCTTGGGAAATTACCTGACACTGAATATTTTGCCTTCCTGAAACGGAGGAAAAGTGAACAATTTTCAGTCTCCCATGAAACACAATTTAAAAATCAGTTGGAGGTTGATTGAAATATTCTATTTTGATAGCATCAAAAGTGTTTTGTTCTGTTTTCTGTTTAAACATTTTATACAGCGTAGCACAGTGTGTAATTATTTTTACTTCAGATGAAATCAATCATCAGCTTAAAATGGAAGTTATGTTCCAGTATTGCTTCAAAAGATTTTTTTTTTTGTTACAACAGGCATACTCCTGGTAAATGTTTCTGTTTCATCAAAATGACCTCTTTCAACAGCAAAATCTGCTTTTGGGAAAGTTCTGGTCAGCTGTAATGAGAGGGGCTGGTGTATTGTAGGAAATGAATTGAAAGGGGGGGTTGGTTTGGAGTGGCAAAGAGTGAAACTTGGAAACCTGGTTTGCTAAGACATGACTTTTCGTTTCCCAAACATGTCTCATCCCTCCTCTACTTCCTACCAAGAGAGAAAAGAAGTCAGATTGACTGTCTAGTTGTGTAGACTCTCCTGCTAATTTATTGGGGAGATTTAAAGCCATTCTGAAAGGATCAATGCTGCTGAAATGATACAATTTTATTTTGCCTTGGAAACAAGTAGAAAGCTCATGTGTTCTGAAGTCGGTTAAAACATATACCAGCTATTTTATAAATTGTCAATAGTCCTTTCTGTTCTGCTCACTCAGATGCTTTCCTCTCATGATTTACAAAAGCCACCTACCACGTATAAACAGTGTGCATGCAAAACATTCATAGGTAGCCCTCTGTAGTAGATATTGAAATGTTTGCTCATGAACAAGGACTTAGAGTCATCTCATCATCTTGCAGGCTCATTCAATCAAAACAGGGATTTTAATCTTCCCAATATATTCAATATATTTTCTCATTTTCTCTTAGCAAAGCAAACACTTCTCATAGGTTTTCATTTGAAACATGTGCCAGCTACAACATTGTTTTCACCCTTCTTTTTTATGTTTAAGGTCTTAAATCATTCTATATGTTGAGAAACAAAGCAACATCATTTTTAACAGTTTTGATTACTTACACTTACTTGCTGCAGCTGCTAGGAAATGAACATTAATGGATCGATGTCAGTATATATGGTGCTTCGTAAAGGTCTGATTGCTCAGCTGTTCCTTGTACTAGGAGATCCATTAAAATTAAATAGGATTAACCCATGAAATTTAGGCCTCACTTCTGCGATACCTAGAAACCAGTGATAGCTTCTACACAAACTTGTGATTATATGAGGCTATTCTGCTCTGTTTTTTTGTCAGGCATACACACTCCTTGATTCCAAGGATCCTCAGAAATTTGAAAGCTTCCTTTCCCAGTTATCACGCACCCTCTCATCCCCTGTCTCAAGTCACAGTATCTTGAGCGTATTTTACAGGCTTAGGAGATTTCACATCCTTTTAAAAGAACCAAAATACCTCCTCAGAGATTTAGTCAGGAGGGAAATGTCTGCCTAGTTATGATTTCAAATGTCTTTCAAATAAGTGTGAGATCCATATCAATGCAAAATTCAGCATTCAGAGATGTCTTGAAAATTTTTGACACTGTAAGGATTACAGACTCCATGAAGTGATGAGTAGACTAGATTTATTCAGGCATTCAGCAGTTTCCATCTCTGGCTAGCAGAGCTGTTAATAAGCTAAGATTAATTCTTTCTACATTTTAAAATAAGTAACTGATTGCTTTTATAACCCCATATTAAAAAACTCTCAGCAGAAGTGTTTTGTGCCGACTGTCAGGGCGAGAGGCTGGAACAGCGTGCTCCAGAACAGAACGGGCCTGGCCTCTCCTCAAGGGAAACTCATCTCACAAACGGTTTCTTTGCCACAAACCCGGGCCGTCCAAGCAATGACACACAATAGCCAAAAGCACCCAATTTCCTTCCACTACAGAAAGGGCAAGTGTCTCAAAGCGTGGAGATTTCCTGGGCACCCACTGTCACGACACCCGTGGGCAAATTTTGTCACTGATGGCTATGGACGTGCTCCCAAAGAGTGAAGGAGAAATCAGATGAACATCTCCTTTGCTAAACAACATGAATATTCGGTCCTGGATAATGTTTCAAGCCATTCCTGTATTTATTTGTTTCCTAACTGCAAAAATGTACTTAGGGTGCCCTCTAGGCCAAAATGCTACACGATATTTACAACGCGCTTTTATACACACCAATTCTATCCAGCTCGATTAATTCTGATAAAACCATCTTGCCCTGAAATCCTCTGATTTCCCTGAAATCATCCCCTAAGAAACAACCTGAGTAAATAGATAAATCTGTGCTGGAACTTGCATGCCAACAAGCTTGCGCTACATCAGGCCAAAGAGAAAAGTGCATTTCAAAGTCAAAGGTCCACAGTTTCTGAGCCTCACACTCTCCATTTAAAATGCACAGACGTCTAATTTAATTCGGAAATGTCAGTCTGAATCACTCTGGCTGAACTCACCAGACAGGGGCTTATGTAAGTGTGAAGAGAGAGACGGTGTCTTGGATATATGGGATTTAATACAGATTAACTAGATAGGTCTACTTAATTAGATGGAAACCAACAAACACGACAAGGAATTTAACTAGAAATCACTGTACGCTTTGGAAAAAGATTTGGTGCTCTGTTTGTGGGAAATATGGCAGCTAAAGCACCCACTAGCTGGAATTTTCTAGTGATTTTCAAGGACGGCTCTTTAAAGCCATGGTCTGCAGGAATCCAGTCTGGTACCATGGAAAACTGGTAACACCTGCACATGTCAAGGAAGTCCTTGCCGTGCAGATGAGGGAAAGGTGCTCCTGCCCCCTCCTGCCGTCTCGGCTTTCAGGCTGGAGCTGTGGGTCAGGAAGCCCTTACGCTGCAAATTTCAGATACAAAAAAGAACAAGTGACTCAGGAAGATTGAAAGTTTGCTCCCAGACTGTACTATGAAAGAGCACATCTCTGCACCGCGCAGAGGGAAACCTGCAAGTGCCTACTCATTTCTGAAATTTCCCCAACGACTACACTTTGTACTGAAGAAAACAACTCGCTATTCACTGGCCGTTACCTGTATCCTTCATTTCACCACACAATCCCCTTCTAGATATTTTGTAAAATGAAAAGAAGAAAAAAAGGTCACATTAAAACCCACAGATGTCGGAGACAAAAAAGGCTAGCAGTCTTTCCAAATTGGGAATATTTGACACATAACTAAAGAATCAATGGAGGTTTTATAAATATGAGTTTAGCAATCAAACCACGTATAACAAATATATCTGACACATTTTAAATAACCTTTTCAATGCTCAAAAAAGGGCCCAAATTAATGGATCAAAAGTGTTACTTATGTTGAATACCCCAGAACATTACTTTTCCCATTTACAGTCTATTGCTGTTTATGTAACACTGAATACGAGATCCTTTATCAGCTTCCATAAATACCTATTTCTGAAGTCTGCAATAAAAGAATAAAAGAAGTCTGCAAATAAAGAATGGGAGAATGGAATACCTTAAAGATTAGTAGGATTTTGTGGTGACCTTTAACTGAAATGATCTCATTTTCAACCCTGCACCTTCTTTACGTATTTATGGATTGACGGAAAGGATGCCTTAAAATCACTGCCATCAGACTGTTCATCTTTAATTCACTTTGCTGTCACTATACATGTGAGAGGCTAGTTCAGAGCGTTTAAAAAAATAGTTCTCACCAAGTGTTTACACATGTTCTGACATCTTCTGTATTATAATAAAAAGAAGAACAATATCAGAGTACATATGTTTCTTTTAAGTACTTCTTTTGTTTATGTTCTTCATGAGGAATTGCCTTGATAACAGAATCTGCACACAGACTTTATCATTTTGACTTTCTATCCAGGCAAAGCATTTCTGGAAGCATTTCATTACTTCAGGATCTATTAGAATCATTGTTATAACTCTCTTTCCTCTCACTTCCCTGACAGTATGCTGCTGTGGTTTTGGTGACACATTAATTGCTTTTTCTCTGTGATTTCATTCTGGTGGAGTGGCTGCACTGTCCCAACTGGCCCACTGCCATTTCAGAGATGCCAAGACCTCGATCCTCACCTGGGGTGCCTGGTTCCTCAGCCACTTGCTGTAACTGGCTGGTCCTTAGGGTGTTTCAAATCCCAGTTCCTCCAGAATCAGACTTTCTTACTCTTGTCCAGTTATGCAACTCTACTTGACTTAACACTGGCTTCACCACAAAAATTGCCTTTATTAAGGAAGGAAAACAAACATCAAGCATAATGCCACCACTCCTGATGAAGTAGCTGAGGTCCAGCTGATCCAGCAGCTTGAATCCATTGATTGTGAATGCTGATCCTCAGTAAGTATATTCAAGTGTTTTCTATCTTGCGTTTTCATCAGCTATTTGCCTTTTGCCACCCATTCTCTAATTAGGCAATATTTCATTTATATCTGCAGTCCACTTATGATTAATGGCTCACGTTTGGTTCACGCATTGGTTCACTGAGCTTCAAACACTATCCTTAGATGTTTGCTCTCCTGCGTATCTCCCTTATATGCTGTTACATTTTTTTTCATTCTTACTGAGCAAAACATAGTTATAAGACACTTAGAGACCCTGATTTTCTATAAACATTCAAGTAACAATGTTCTGAAACACCAAACTCTCTCATATGCTTTGAACTCGACATCCAGAAAAAGGATGCACCAAAACCCATTGATTTCTTAAAAAAATCTGGCTTAATGTTTGTAGCCATAGGGTTGAACTGAAAATTATCAAAAAGGAAGGCTAGAAGTAGTGAACAAAATTCAAAGAGAAGAACCTCACATAGTCTTAATTAAAGAACACTTTTATCTTGGTTGTCTAGGAAATAAAACCAGTGTCTTTCCTGTGCCTACTGCCTCCACAGCCTCTCCTGACAAAATACCAGAAACTATTCAGCCTGCAACTGGGGGAAAAAAAAAATCACTGAAATTTGAAAAAAGTCTTTGAGATAAATACGTTTGTTCAAGTTCAAGAATGTCAGCAGTTGACTAGAAGAAGCAGGCCCACAAAAATACCCACACTGGGAGACAGGCAGGTGAAATAACCAGCAGTGGCAACCAGGTGCCCAGACAGCACAGCGGTGGGCCAGCTGCAGAGCAGAGTGTCTCTGCCCTGGGAAGGAACAACCTGCTACTCAAGAGAGGTGATTTTCAGAGGTGGAGGATGGAGTGGTCACTAGGCAAACCGATTACGTCTGCATGATTACTCGGGCTGGGTAGGAAAGAGGGGTCCTCACGGAACCACCAATCCCCTCTTGTATAAACAGCATCTCTAGATTATTAATTGTAACTCGCAAGGTGATTCTTGAAACTTGATTAGCAATGAATGCATAAAGGGACAGGAAGAATACATGGCTGAGGTGGTGTGTCATCATACTGTACATATAGCGCATAGGCAATCAACACTTGCTTCACTAAGTTAGGAGAACTCACTTAAGGGAAAATTTCTAAATAGCAGTTACTTGTATTGTTTAGAGAATATCCGCATATTCAAGATGATGAATTTCAAACAAAGTGTCATCGTGGTTTTCAAATTATCTGTACAAGCCTGTTGTGTAAGCACGTATTAATTTCATGACATAGCCTTTTATTTTTATTCTAGAGGACTTTTTCTTGATAGCTATAGTATGTGCTTATTTTCATAGCATATGCTTGTTTTTGGTTTTGTTTTCCTTTTTCTTGGCAACAGCTTCTATAAAGACTCTTCTTCATCATCATTGCACTTTTTCTTTAGCTGCAAACCGTAAGTTCCCAATAAATTACCCTAAACCAGCTCAATTGATTTGACAGCTGCTATCTGTCACTACAGTAATAGGCAGCTATTGAATTCCATGTCTTTATTCAAATTCAACAAACTCTTTCTAGCACTGCATATAAACATCTTAATTCCTATAGTGTTTCTGATTTTTAAACAGTATCTGCACTTAATTTGTCTTCTTTGCCCCATGTTCATATCTCGGGAAACTGGCTTTTTGTGCTGGATTTGGATGGGATAGAGTTCATTTTATTCATAGTAACTAGTATGGGGCTACGTTTTTGATTTGTGCTGAAAACAGTGTTGATAACACAGGGACGTTTTAGTTACTGCTGAGCAGTGCTTACACACAGTAAAGGCCTTTTCTGCTCCTCACACCACTCCATGAGCGAGTAGACCAAGGGTGCACAAGAAGCTGGGAGGGGACACAGCTGACCCCAACTGACCAAAGGGATATTCCATACCATATGACATCAAATAACCATTATGCATGATGGAGCCCTGCTGTCCTGGAGGGCTGAACACCTCCTGCTGATGGGAAGTAGTGAATTAATTCCTTATTTTGTTTTGCTTGTGCACGTGGTTTTTGCTTTACCTATTTACCCAGTCTTGACCAACAAGTTTTCTCACTTTTAGTCTTCCAATTCTCTTCCCCATCCCAACGTGGGGGAGTGAGCGAGCAGCTGGGTGGTGCTTAGTTGCCGGCTGGGGTTAAACCCCGACACTTTTTCAAATCTATTATCAGATCTCTCAGCCTAATGAACATCTTATGTCCTATCTGGCTTTTATTTTTCTCTAAATTCCACCTACTGTCAACAGAGGAAGCAAATCTGCACATCGGTTATTCTTACTTACCCTCCTTTAGCAAACAATGTAGTATACACCACTCAAGTAATTTATACAATATTGTCAATCTATTTTCTAAATCTTCCAAACGGTTGAGTGTTCAGCCTAAACCTGTGTGAAAAGTCTTCCCTGTTTGCTTTCATTTTGTGGCTACATGTAAATAGACTCATGACACACGTATAGAACCTAATCCCAAAGAGTATTTTGACATACGCTTAACTCCACTCTCATTTAACACAGCTTTTAAGTTTGTGCCCTCAGCTCTCTTTTTAGAAATTGAGGAGGAGGGTAAGGAGAGGAATCCAGGGGTACGTGGTGAGAAGATCACCTCCAGCTTCAGTCGTCTAGTTCATTTTTTATTTTGTTTATTCATTTCTAATGCAGCAAAGCCTCGTGAATAAATAAATAAAAAAAAAGGTCTGCCCAGTAAACATTCAGAGGAACTACTGTTCTATGAAGGGAGCACCACAGGTGTTTTCCACGCATCACAGCTATCCTTTCCACCCCTGTATATGCTTTCTAGTTCAAGATCCCCACAGCTGAAGAGAGAGACATCCTCGCCTACTTGTTGCTGCAAGAAAGACATAACGTCTTTCAATGCCAAGAAAGACCAGAGTTCACTTTGGGTCCATGAGGTTGCAGGGTACATACGAGAGTGTGGAAGAGCTCTAAGGGGTGTTAGAAAATGGTCGTAAATTGTACTTTGTAGGATGCTGTGATTAAACTGTTTTATCTCTTTGACCATTTTAACTGTCTTGATTGGAGATAGGAAATGTGGCTGAGAGGAAGCTGTTATTCAGTTTGATGCTATTTTTAATTTTATAGTGTAGATAATGTATTCAGAAACCTTTTATTTGAAGGCAATCTGCACTAAATGCTGTTCAAGAGTATCACATCTTTATATAGTTTATGGGATAATTTTGATTAGATGCAGTTCTTAGTCCATGGACAGAAGCATATAATACCTATAATAATTATTGTAATTGTACATCAGAAGTTGGCTATTCAGGAGAAAGCTATTTGTTTAACATGTAATACTTTAGGGCTATGAGATAGGGAAGTGTCTGCATTTGAACCATAAAGCCACTTTAGAGCAGATTGTCCTTTACGTTACTTTACATTACACATATCTTAGTGATCACTCAAATTGAAGTTATCTTGCTCCAAATAACATTAACTTCATCAGAATCTCTCAGAAATGCAAGGCACGAATTGGGAAGAATCACCTTGGCTCACCAGGGAACCACCTTGCTTGTGCAGAAGCAGATGTGAGAGGCACGTATTGCCTGGGAAAGGTGCCACCAAAAGGTCAAACCACACCAAATTCTCATCAGGCAAACCAATCCCAAAGCCTGAAGAATTTTGGCTGAGCCAGATCAGGCAGAACTGGAAAATGCGATCTGCCTGGGGCAGGACCCTCCTAGGAAAGCTCTCAAGTCGCAAGAAGCTGGGACAAAAAATCTGTGAGGGTTTTCTTGGTGTGGATGCTACCTCTTTTCTCCCTTCTCACACGATGGTGTTTATTTGGCTTAAGAACAAGGAGCAAAATTTTGAAACAACAGCAGCAGCTGCAGATAATTCTTCTTGAGTTACCAGAGTAGCAAAGTAAAACAAAACTTCACATCCGGGGTTAAATCACTTTTGGTGGATAACTTATAAATAACGGTAAGTGGCCGGTTCTCTGAAAATAACCTAGCCTTTCTCGTGTAACCAGCGATGTCTGTCTTCAGGTCTTCTGACACCGGGCTCATCAACAACACACTGACCTGTGCCTGGAGCTGGACCAAGCCCAGGGCAGCAGTGAGTGCAGGAAGCTCACCTGATGCTTCTCTCTTCACAGGACCCCACCAGCAGCTGTTTGTGGCACTGCCACACTTCTCATCATTTGTGTTAAAACTGGGTGTCGCAGGTATTTCCCACCAGGTAAATATTTTCTGAAAGGCTTCCTGGCAAATGCTGTTTCCAAGTACAGGAGAAAGGAAAAACTATCCTTGGCCTGTGGTAGGAGCATCCTTGTTGCTCTCCTTGCAGAAAAGACATTGTAGGGCTCCCTGTGGACTGGTGGTGGTGAGGGGGATGCCCGTGGGGGTCCGCTGGGGCAGGACCTGGCAGTCAGAGCCCGTCCAACCACCCCAGCTGGGAGAGGGGCAGGCAGGGGCAGAGCCAAAGAGGGGTGGCCAGGCAGGGACAGTCAGGGCTAACGGTGCCCCCAGCGCCCTGACAGAAATACTTATGCTTTTGGCAGGAGCCAGGACTGTTGCAATTTGTGATAAGCCATAAATAAGATGCTTATCAAGCCAGAAGATAAGCATTCCTTGTTTTGCTGATATCTCTACACACAACATTGTAGTATTGTTATTTATATCCTATAACATCTTAATCATTTATCACTTTCCATCTGTGCTGCAGACCCAGGACTTCATCTATTTGGAACAGCTGCAGGTCCCTAAGCATCCTAGGAGAGTATTTTTTTGAAATGTTTTTGTATTCTGTTCCTATTGCCTAGAGAAACAAGCTGAAGTTAATGAAAAGTAATAATGTGTTGGAAAAAAAGGAAAAGATTTATTTTGCTCTGACCATGTTACTTCCTCTCACAGTCGTTTTTCAAATAAAAGCCTATTATCCCATCTCTTTGAACCTCCCAATTACCTCCTCAATTAAAAAGGTTTATTTTTTCTCCAGCAGGGTTGCGAGATGTAATATCTCATTGTTTTATTGTGTGACAAGGTGGTTGTTTTTTTTTCCCCGAGACTGAGTTCAGTGGTGTACGGTCACTTCTGCTGACTCATTTCCCCAGCCAGAGAAGGTGGATGCTCCAACCCCAGCTAAGGAGCATGAACAGTCCTGTGGTACACAGATGGGACACCGTGTAGGAAAACGCCTTGGAACAAAACAAGTCAAAAAGAAAACCCCTCAGAGCACTGAAAGCAGGAAGATCAGGTTGAAGCATGGTTTATTATTGAAATTTGTGTACAAACTTTGTCACTGTAGTGCTACACAACAGATTACGCATCTACCCTGGTGAGGGTACAATAAACACGGAATTATTTGTTGTCGTTTTACAGCTAGAACACAATCCATGCAGCTGGGTTTGACTGGACGAGGAAAGGCAAAGTAGAGAGTAATGAAAAGACAACATCTACAGATATTGGAGATTAAAGAACAATATTAGATTTCCATTACAAATTTCTGTAACTGGAAAAGGCAACTAGGTATAGAAGTACAAAAACTAAAGTACTTCAATTGCTTGCACCACTTGTGCTGGTTATAAACCACACACTAGAGGTGCCCACCTACTCAGGCTGTTCCATCAGTCCCCAATAGATTGGGCTCCTTGTGGTACCATGTAGAAAAACAAACCCAAACGCACATTTGGGGCCCCAAACCAACTTCTCATCGCTTGTTGCTCATTGCGTCTCTACGATTTAGGCCAAAGACAAGTAAAAACATAGTTTGATCAGTAAGTGTAGGTATACGTAATATTCAAATTACAATGACATTTATAACCAGAGAAAATACTCTCATTAGGTAAGATTGCTGCCTTAGTGAGTTAATGCCCCAGGCAAAAGTAAAAGGTCATCTCAGGGATGTTTCAGGCACCTCTCTACCAGGGACTTGCTCCAGGGACCCACAGTGCCCCACATAGCAGGGGGTCTAGAGGCTTCTGTTCCCTTAATGCTTCTCCCTGAAGAGCAGCATCAGCCTCTTACTACCACACTCGGGCCTCTCCTGTTCCAGATGTATTGTGCCTTTCAGAGAACTGTTGATGGGACCAGACCCCATCACACCAGCAGCACCGAGCAGCCAGTCCTGCTACCCAGCCGAGAACTGCCTCGCTGTGACTCCCCTGGGGCGTCGTGCCGCATAGTACCTCCCCACCTCACACACTGCAGGTAGAAGCATCCCCGTGTCTCCTACCAGAAGTGCTGACTGGCACTACACAACACCCAGACAAGGTGTAACCGCCCCGAAGCACCGGGTAGTTTGCCGACAGCTTTGCGGTATCTCCTCGGCTGTTTGATTCAGCCCTGCCCGCTCCCTCGGCTCAAGGTCAGAACCCACGGTGCGGGGTACAGTCCTACCCCCGGTAACACCAGGCGCTGCTTCTGAGGAGGGGTAATAATCCAGGTGGGCTCAAAGGTGAATTTTGGACAGATAATTAAACATAACACTCCTCTAAAGAGAATGATTATTAATCTTTTGCCATGGAGCTACATCATTCTTTAACAACTAATTTTAACATCAAACATTGCTAACCTGGAAGAAAACATCTCTGGAGGCAGATTTTCACCTACGCTAAATAAATACTTTGGTTTGTGGCTTGAGTACTGCAGGTCTTTCTGTACTTCAAATATTATAAATCAAGGAAATCACATCCTTAATGAAGTTCATATTTCCTTTATTCGTATTTTCTTTGACAGGAGATAAAGAGACTGCTGCTCACTTCTTTATGAGGAAAGTGGCCAAAAGAAAATTGTCCCAGAAGACTGCACATTTTTGTTTAAATTTCACTTTGAATTGCCTTTTTATCCACAGTGCAGACCACAGATAAGAATTTTGCAAGAAGAAGTTTTCAGTGGCTTAATTTTTATATTAGAGAGTCAGCTATGAATCCAAATCTTCTCTTGCCAGAGTGTGAAAATAAGGATTTTTCACTGCCAAGAAAGGTATCTCTAATAGATAATCTCCGAAATATCTCTGTCGGGAGTGTCCTTCAGCTCTCCTCCAAACCAGTGCCATGTATTATGTTATAAACATCTATATTTTGAGCCTAAATTTCCAAATGTTTTTACTAAATTTACAATAAACTTTTTATTTACTTAATTCCAGCTTGATTAGAGGGATTGCTTTTTCTCAGGAACTGTAAACTCTTTCTTTACACGTTTTTGTTATGTAAAAAATAAAGGCTCCTAAAAGCACTATTAAAGCAATGAAAACACCTTATTTAGGTATATATTTAAATAACTGCAAGAACTGGATTTCAAATCCTACATAGTAACTCTAGATGATGTCCTAGATGCAATGACATGGTTATGGTTTTTTTTTCCTGCTCTATATTTAGATAGTCTTTTAAAGTGTCCTTTTCTCTTGGAAAAAGGGAGATGGGCTTAACTCCCACCAGCGACTGCTCATCTGCTCCCCGTCAGGCCCGAGGTCAGGTGTATCACCTGGTTTTCACAAAACCAGCACGTAGCTCAGCCGAGCGGCAGATGGACAAGGGTGGACAAGAATTGTGCCTACACGTGCCGGGACAGATGGCCTGAAGAGTGTTATTCTGTGGGGTGCAGACAGGTTCCTCCCAGAGATGCTGTGTTAAGAGGCAGAAGGGCACGAGTAATATATTGAACTTTGCTATTTTGAAGAAACAGAGCTGAAGCCCTGAAGAAGTGAAAAAAAGAGAGGCTTGCCATCCTGTGGCTTCATGGTATCGTTCCCTGCGTGCCAGGGAGTTAGCCCACTGGCTTACATGATTGCTTTTGGCACAGAAAAATACTCCGCTGCTTGTAGCTCTCTGAAAAATATTTAAATCTTCTGCTATTCTGCCTGAAGCAGTATTATGCACTGTGGATGGCAGCAATTATATGATTACACTTTAAAAGTCCCACTATGATAGCTAAGTTATATTTAAACACCAAACACTAAGGAAGCTGGGTACAGCCAAGCCTATAAACATAATTTCCTACCAGGGCACAGAATACTGACCATGAGTTTATTTACCCGGGATAGGCTGGAGCCATATTATGCTTCCACTTGGCTCCACCTTTTCATTTCTATCCTATGGTGACTTTCATCTCCAGAACTCAAAAGGTATTTCCTACTAGTTAATAAACTGATAAAACACCGTGAGTGGTTTTCTACCCTGTTTGCCGAGGCACACAAATGCTCAGTTAGCTCTTCAGTGTAACTTACAGTCCCTGTGGCGCAGGGAATATAGTCTGCCTGCCCTCAGTCTTAGTCTTCTGCTGCAGCCGTTCACGTTTCCTGCCACTAGAACCATCCTGGAGACAAATACAAATTTGATTTTCTTTAGAAAACTTCTGCTTGCCTTCACAACTAAAATATTAGTGGAAAGGGCTCTAAATATCACACCAACTAACATGCTGTTTTCTCCATCCTCCTTCAAAAAATAAACCCTTTGCAAAGCAGCCTGTCTCCCGCTTTTATTTGCTTACTCTTTCTGGGATTTAAAAGTTGCTACTGAGAACAAAGGGGAATTTTTATCCATAAGCAAGGGAGGCTATGTTCTCAAGTGCGGTCAAAAAATCCACACGGTCTCATTTTGTCATGTTTTCTTCTCTTCATACCGTTCCTTTCTATTTCATTAAATTAAATGGCAATTATCTTCTTTCATGCATTCAAGCTCTTTAGAACAGGAGGCAAATTACTAGGTACTAATCACTAGGATCCTTAGTCACTAGCTGCTGAATAGAAACGGGCATTCTTCCACCTGCTCTTGACCCTCATTTCAATAAACAGCTCGTTTACCCTGAGAACTAAGGAAGATATTTCCTACAGAATGTGGGTGAGAGAAAAGGAGAGGCTCAGACAGAAATCGTTATACAGAACAGGCACCCTCTTGGTGCCATTGTATTTTCCCCTCTTCTGAAATCAGAAAGGTTCCTTTCTTGCTTACTAATTTTTACTTCATCCAGATGAAAAAATAAAGTTCACTTTTCACAAGTGCTTTAAATTAAAAATCTTAATAGAACACCACCACTACCAAAGAAAGCACAAATCCCAACCCTGGAGAGGAAATCGTTAAATAGAAGACATGCGCAATCTAGAAATTCAAAAGTTAACTAAAAGACAAGGACTTAATAAGAGATTCACAGCCCTTAGCCTGTGAACAGAGCTCACTGAAGCATAGAGTGTTGTCTGCTATTTCTATACGGATTCTTGAAGTGTATGCCATTGGAGCAGTTTCTAATAATGGGTGAGTGATTTGACTACCATCTGTCATGTGTTTTTCTTTCATTCTTTTCCCACAGGAGAATATGCGATGTAATGTTTTGATTCAGTCACTTTTGTCTGTTCTTTTTTGTGCTGCTGTATATTTATATTGGAGAAGTCCGAGTCAAAGCAGTGCTCTTTGGGATTAAGTGGGAAAGGGGTAATGTTCTGATGATCACCAGTTCCTGGGGAAGCTAGGGTAAGGGCTAGGTAAGATAGTTACTGCCACAACATTACATCTGTAATGTGTTTTTCAGTCTGAAGAAGATTGGGAAAATTTCTCTGGATGATTCATCAGCTACTGGATTCACAAGTGGATGGAGCCTGTGCCAAAAGTTTAGCGTTCCTTCAGAAATTCAGAATATTTACTCTCAGAAGGAGCTTTTGGGGGACTCACAATTCTGAACTGGAAATTGGAATCTGAATTGCGAGTTGTTGTCAGGGAAGATCCATCACATTTAAGCAGGATTTACAGATTTACAATAAAGTAGGATACCGCAATGTTCCTTGCTACCTTTATTGCCAATTGTACATCCCAGGACATTAATAAAGATGTTTCCTATTACTAACCTTAGAATCAGATTTGGATCCTTAGAGGAAGCCTTTTAGGTTACAACTGTGTATCCTCTATCAGGCATGCCAGTGGATACAGGCTCGTTCCTGGGCAATTGGCACAGCTCATAGAGTACCCAAGGCCTTTTGGAAGGAGCTGTGCCCAGTCTGCATTTAAGCAGGACTTAATAAAGGCACAGGCCTCACACACCTCATGAGAATCTCATCACTATAACTGGACAGTCATGCAACGCATTGCCACTGGTGCTAGTATTCCTGGGAAAGCTTAACACCAGAGCCCCGTCCTCGGAGCTGTCCAAACCCAAAATATAAAGGCAAGAGAACTGCAATGTGCAATGGACAAGGTGAAGTCTATATTCCCAAGTACACTTGGTTAGAGATTGCAGGAAAGGGGGACTGTTCCACCCAGCAGACTTCCCTTTTCTCTCCCATTTCCCACTGCTGGTAGAGCCCAGACTTCATCAAATGGAGGAGGACAAGCAGCAGTCACTGGTGGGGACGAGCAGCAGTCACTGGCGGGACTTTCTCACAGCATCAGGTCATGAACAGCAGGTGTGGAGCACCTGCACGATGAGTCCCACATTTGAGGTCCCATGTCGGGGGAGGATCCATGCCCCAGACTGACAGCATACCATTTTTACAATCCCCTTACCTCAGTAACCGTGATGAGAGTTGTCCTCTGGCTGCCCCGGCTCCTGTCATTGAGAGAGCCAGTTCAGGATGGGAAAATCTGATGTTCACATCTTGCAACGTTAATTTGGGTGTCATGCCTTTAAAGGGAGCTGCCTACCCAGGCATATGGCTGCATGCCAGGAGGTGGGAGTGAAACATGGTAGCTTCATAAATTCCTAGAGGAGAAGCACATAACTTCAGCTGCTCACTATCTTACGGATTGAATCAGCAGCTGAATCCCAAAAGGCACGTCCAGAAATAAAAGGCCTCCATCAAAAAACAAAACGAAAAAAAAAGGTCCTTTTAACAGGACCTTCTTGTTAGGAGGAAGACAGAAAGCCTCCCAAAGCAACTCCAAGCCACTGGCCTGGCAGTGCAGACCCAGCAACCCAGCACAAGCCCACCCAGAGGCACAGATCACTGGGGCTGTGACTATAGAATGGGGCTGTGTAGTCGCCCACTCCCAGGGCGATGCAGATCTGGCCTTAAGCTTTTTGAACTAATAGGACCTTCTTCATACTTTGAGCCAAACTAGCTCTTTTGGCACCTCCCCACCAATTTCTTCCTACAGTTGCCAGAAAACTTGCTAGCAGTACAGCTGTGCTTGCAGCACCGGCAAGGACTCGCCAGCATCAGCATCCTCAGGGCACCACCAGCCCTGACTGTCCCTGCCCAGCCCATTGGGGCTCCCCCACATCCCAGGACCCCACATCAACCCCCGCCCCCAGCAGGGCCAGTCTAGCTTCCCACAGCTCTGCCCAGCCACAGGCCCCACCGAGACATGGCCCCAGAAGCCTCCCCATAAAACAGGTTTGCTCACTCTTCATCCCCTTGGTTGCCCGTTATTCCAGTTACCAACATACACGAGAGTGGCTTCCCTTTTGTCTCTGTTCTGCAGCAATTTACTGTCGTACCACAGGACTGAGTGATGATTCTTAAGTGAATTTTCACATAGGAATGCCAAATGCTCATGTAGCAAACTCAATATTATTAATTGAGCCAATCAAACCACCACAGCATAAGGGCCAACACTCTGAAGGCTCCATTCGCTAGTGCATACCACAGTTTCGAGCAGCTCCACTGAACGCACAGGGGCCTTACCCTTCCAAAAGGGCTGAGAACAGCAGAGAATCAGATACAGACAAGTAATGACTTCACTTGTAAAGACTAGTACTAACAAATGGTTGATAGAATTGCTAAAAGGAAAAAAAACAACACCCAAACAACCTTCTTACTGTAAATGGCTTTGCAATTTGTATATTCACTGCTGGTTTATGTCCCCAAGTGTGGATCCACATAATTCACAAAAAGATAAATATTGTCATAGTTTTTATTGAAGAGATATTTATCATTAAACATTAATTCAACTAACTTTGCCTTTTTGCAGTGGTAATTGCCCAGAAATCCGCTCTTTATCACTGTGGTTACATGAATTAACGGACCTTTGTGCACCTCTCCTTCCTCCTAGCAGTGTTTCACCTCACGGACTGCATCACGGTTTCCACCATCAGCACTGCTTGGAGCAAGCATTTCTCAGTGTCACCTTTTCCCCTGTGCGACTGCAAAATGGGAGACCAGACAGCGGCTCCTCCCCTCCACCAGTTTCTAAACCCAGTAGGCTTTTTAGAGCCACAACACAAGCACAACCGGTGCAACTACTCGCACTTAAAGTGACTTGAGCCAAAAGGTTTGTGTTAGTCCCGTCTCCCCCCCCCCTCCCCGCGGGGAGGCCTTACTTCCATCACCCCTCACTCCAACGCCTGCCACAGAGACCGCGAACACCTCACAAACCCCCTGGGGGCCTTTAACTGACCCAATACCCTCCAGCCTCGTTTTTCGAGGCCGTAACCCAGACCCTTCTCCGCCTCGCCTGCCTCGATGCGCCAGAAGGCTTTGCCTAGGGAGGGAAGAGCAGACGGACGGACCAGGCTGCAGCTGAACACCCCGCACCGTCGCCGTCGCCGCTTCCTCCTTCGCCGGCGCCTGCGCGCGCTACAGCCTCGCTCTCGGCCCTCCCCAGCCACGCCCCACTGAGGGCAAGCCCCGCTTTCCCCGCCCCCGTTTGCCCAGGGAGCTGCTTCTGCGCCTGCGCTGCTCCCCGTCTCCCCCCCTCTCCTCCCCGCTGCTTTTTCCGCTGGGCGGGGCGAGCTGTCACCTTCCCCGCATCCCATTGGCTACCGGCCGGGCCAGGGCGGGTGCGCGCGCACCCCCCGCACACCTCCCCCTCCCCTGGCCGGGGGCTTCTTCCAGCTGTGCCAGCGGCCGAGGGGTCGCCAGACCCGCCCCCCCTCGCCCCCTGCCCCAGCCCGACCCCCTGGGTGCCGCTGCTACCGCCGCCGCGCAGGGAAGGAGCCGCGGCCGCCAGAGCCGCCGCAGCAGCGTTACCCT
>JAOXNO010000024.1:51904568-51916613 GCA_028565335.1 Limnodromus scolopaceus | reverse complement strand
TTGAGAAAACGACAAGATGAGTAGTCGTCGAAAACGTGCGCCTCCATCAAAAATAGATGAGGAGAAAAAGAAAAAGCTCTGCTGGAATATGCATGAAGACCGGAAAAATGAGGTGATAACATTAGATGATGAAGTGACTAATGAAGACCATGGTCCAGGTCCAAGCACTTCTTCTGCATCCTTCATTGTTATAAATGATGATAGCACTGATGAAGATCTTATTCAAAAGGCAGGCAGTGGTTCAAAATCTGTTAAGTTCTTGACAATTAATGATGAAGACGACTCTTATTCCATCTTGACTCCTGTGTCAGTACAGCTAAACATTGTAGTCTCGCCATACCGTGCAGATGGGTCCTGGAAAGCTTTGTTGGGAGAGTTTGCTCTTCATCTTCCTTCTGAGCAAATTCTAACTGACAAATTCCATGAAAGGAGCTTTACTTTGAGAGGAGATCCTGACGATCAGCTGCAGGTCTGTGTTCATGAGAGAAGTGAAGAAGAGTACAGTAATGAAGCAAAGGAATACCAGGGTGCTTATGAACAATCTATTTTGGTGGAACCAACTTTAAGTGGTGAAATATTGGAAGGCTTGAGGTGGTTGCAAAAGAAAAAGATAATTGGACTTTATCAAAGACCTGGAGAAGCTCAAGCTTTAAAGGTATGGGTTCATATATTTGTTTCGCATTTTAAAAGTTCTTCTTTTTGGTATGAAAGATAAAATAAAACCCTCTGAACAATGAAGTCTGGCAGCTACAATAGACTTTTATAATATGATAAACATATATAGTTTCTACATGCTTACATAAATGTTTTCAGTGTGTTTTTTCCTAAAATTTTTTTTTTACTGTTACTAATGTATTACCCAAAGGAATTAAAGAAGCTTTTAACTGGAATGTACTGTATCCTCTATGTGGTGATTTTAGTAGATTTATTGTATCTGTCTACATCTGCTCACTTTCAAAGCACTGTTGTTATTTTCTTACTCTTATGTTTATAGTATTCTTGTCATTCTAAAAGTTACTTAAATGACTAACTGTGTAACCGTTTCACAGGTTGGAATTTACCTTCTGGAAGCTGGGCTAAGTAAACCAGAGTTTCTCAGTGATGGAGGTGGAAGACCCAAAAAAGCTAATCAGCTGATCCAAAAACTCATGGAAAAGTTCTATAGTTTTTTAATTCCAGGTAATGCAATTCAATTGGATGTTGATGAATATTTTTTTTTCTTAGTAAACTGTGGTCTTTTTTTTTAGTAGTTTTAATTGTAAGGGAAAATAGTAAGTTATTCCTGCCATTTAGAGTAACTTTATTTTCAAGATAATATTATTACGTTAGTCTCTGCATGTTTTTATCTGGCCATTAATCATATGCTAATGAGTTTATGGTCAAATTACAGGTGATAATATTCCTGCTTTATAGATAAGGCACTGAGGCACGTAAATGTTTGAGTCCTTACCTTTTTGGGAGTAAATACAGTTTTCACTGATTCATGTGGGCGTTTTGAACAGATCTACAATAACTTGCCCGAGTTACACAGGAACTGTTCAAAAGAACCAGGAATTAAATTTGGAAAGCTTTTGCTCCTAGTTTGGTGCCTAACACGCAACTGTGGCAACAAAATATCCGTTTGCTTTGTATTGAAAGCAGTTATAATGTAAACTACTACAAAATGCGCCTTTATGACAGTTTTAATAGTACACTGCTGCAAACTTACAAATATAGGCCTTGTCGTCATTTTGGAGTTGAAGATATGTTTGCCATGATTGATAATGCGTGTCTTGAATGACTTGCTGTATGCAGATGAGCTGGAGGAAGATGAGGAAGAATCTGACACGGAACTAGAGCGGCAAAATATTGAAGAGCTTTATGACTTTGTACGGCACACCCATCAGCAGGATATCCAGTTACTGAGAGAGGATGTCCAGCATCCTGCATTAATTCCTATCCTGAGGCCATACCAAAGGGAGGCTGTCAACTGGATGCTTCACCGAGAGAACCTCACAAGCAGTGGCAAGTATATGGGTCTGGAAAACTTGCGTAATTGAGGGAAGTGGCATTGTATTGTCAGCTGTAATGTTTTCTTGCTGTTTGATTAGTGAAATAATTAACAAAGCTTCAAGTGTTTTTATAAAAGCTGTTGCTTGGGTAGTACACTAAACGATGAACTAAACCGCTGAACAGCAGCTGGTGTCTCTTGTAGGTCATGAAACACTGTGGAGGTAGATGTCTGCTTTTTGTCTCTAAATGTCACAATAAGGCTGTGAGCAATTCTGAGCAGTGTGCTGTTCGTAGGGAAACCTCGTAATGGTAACATGAACTCTTTCTCCATAGAAAATGCGCTGCACTTCTTATGGCGAGAGGTCACCACTCTGGATGGAGTAAAAATCTACTATAATCCATTTACTGGCTGGTATGTTTTTATAGTTATCTCTTTCTGAGGACACCTCAAGGTTGTACTTTGTGAAAACCTTATTGGCAGCTTTTACCTGGAGGACCTAAGATAATCCGTAACTGATGTTCTTCGGTTAGCAATTAAAGAATTAGAACAATGATATATTTGATTTGGGAATAAAAAAAAAAGAAAAAAAAAAAAGAAAAAGGCAAACTGGACTGTAGAATGCACAAGTAAGTATGTAAATCTCAAGTTGAAGACATAATTGTTAAAGCTTTTTTTTTTAAATTTCAATGCAAATTTGTAGTTTTAAGATTTACATTTTTTTAAATTAGAGCATTGGAGGCTTTAACCTTCTGATCCAATGTTTTTAAAATCTAAGGGAAGGAGGCAGTATAATACTTTTTATTAATGCTGGATATTGCACTGCTAATTCTGTTTCACTTTTCTCATTAATTTGGTTAGAATAGAACCTTTTCATTGCTAGTTTGCTTTTTATTTTTTTTCCCTATATAACTTTCAGATCTTTTAACACATGTGAACATAAATATATTTCAGTTCTTTGGAGACTAATGTTATGATATGCAAAGGTGGGCAAGTCAAGGCCTGTTAGGAGGGGAAAACCAAAAACTTCTGGTGTATGTTTGTCTGTGTCACGTTTGCACACGCAGAAAGCTTGCTACCTTTTTTCAATCTCAGCTTATCTAATAAAAGATAATGCCTCATCTTATAAACTTTGCCTTGCTGAAGCTATGTTGTGTGTGTCCCTGAACACTTGCTTCTCTGTCACACCATTCTATAGTTACTGACTTTCATTTGGAAATTTACTTGAATTTTAGTATTATCCGTGAACATCCGATTGCTGGACCCCAGTGGCCCGGAGGTATTTTGGCTGATGAGATGGGTCTTGGAAAAACAGTAGAAGTGTTGGCTCTTATTCTGACTCATACCCGACCAGACACTAAACAAGATGATCTGACATTACCTGAGGTAAGAAAACCAAGATAAGATTCAGTATGAAGAAAACACTTTTCAGAATTAATGGAAATGTATTTCTCTTGAGTTTATTGCTTTCTGTTTTACGGAAGTCCCAACTTAAAGCAGGATTAAAGTACAGTGAAAGGTTTTGCTTTATAGGGTGTGATACTTGGTGGCATAAATAGCGAGATGGTTTGCACGAGATGCAAATGATAGTTTGCCATTGTTGAAGTGTGTTAGCAGGCAGCTGTACTGTTCATAGGCTGTTGGAAGTTTACGTGCACTCCAGGAATGTATAAATACGTAATTTAGTCTGCTATGTTGGAAATGATTCTCCCCTTCACATCATTGTATTGATGAGTATCAAACATCCATTAGACATGGGTTCTGTGATAAAATAGGGATTATTAAAACTCAGTGAATAAAAATTTTTCCTTCCCCTCTATTTCATATAATAAATGGGCTTATTCAGTAACAGTTTTCCATCTTTTCACTTTCCTCATCATGTGTCCTGTGGAGATCTAGCACATTCACTAAAACCAAAAATTCTCTCTGAAAGGAGAGAACCTTTAACCTTAAGTAAATTCTTACCACTTCTGTGGGTTCCATCTTTTTGAATTCATGGCAGCCAGTTTCATTGTACATCTATTCATAACGATCTCCTGCCTGCTGGTAATTTTATCAGTTAAAAAGACCCACTTCTCAAAGAGGGAGGAAGATTCTTCTTAAATGTATCAGAGGGTCAGGACTGAGGAATGTGAAGGGGAGCATTGGCATTAAAGCATCTGGACATCAACTGGCAGCAATAGTTAGAGACAGTAAGTTTTGGAGAGCTGGAGTTACGAAACTGTTTCATGTTATGAGTACTTGCGCCAGATAGCTAATATGTTGGGATCTTTATGAACAGAATTATATGACATTGCCTGTGGTTAAAAGATCCTATTCCACTCATCCAGAAGGCCCCTTGTCATCTGTATTTTTGTTGTCTTTGTATGATGTACTGGAAAAAAAGAAAGAAAACAAAAGGGCTTTATTCCAACAGAGACTTTCCAGATGACTCCTGGCTTGCATAAGCCAATGTCAGAGTTACTCCAAGTGTATCAGCTCACTGTAGGGATCAAACAGTGCCTGGAGTTTCATTGCAGTTACTGTTTAAGAAGTCTGCAAAGCAACCAGTTGGACGGGGCAGAGTGAAGTCTCAGTGAATACTGCTATAAAACAATTAATCGTAAATATATTGGCACTGCATTTGTTGCAGCTTTGGGATTCTTTTTTTATATCCCTGTCCTTGAATATACACCACCTTGAATTAAATTGCTATGCCTGAATCATTAATAATAGAGTAAGTTTTGGGGGCACAAACCCTAAAAAGAGAAACTTACTTGTTATACAACTAACTAAGGCTTTTCAATCTATATTGCTTACCTCCTTCTCTGTTTCTTGCTACATATTAAATATTACGTTTTCCTCTGCCCATCAGTAACCTAGATTGCTTAGAGCTTATAGATTCCTGCAACTTAATTCTGAAATAGTGGAGGACCTAAGCGGCTTGAAGGACTGCTCTTTCTCTTCTTGGTGTAGGGTGCTGAACAGCATTTGCCAAGAAACTGAACTGAATGGGGTATCACTCTGTACACTAAAAATTAGTTATCTGAGAAAATTAGTGAGATCAGGCTACACGCCTATAGCAGCTCGTGCTTATTTTCAAATGTGTAAAGATTATTGAAGTTCAGAATTGCTGTGAAGAGACATGAGATAATAACTATTTAATGTGTTCTGCATTAGGGTAAGCTTGTGAACTTCTTTGTTCCACCTCAGCCTTTAGAAGGAAATAAAAAGAAAAAAGTAAAGGAAATGGAGTTTAAATTGAAAGAAAAAATACAATATCCCAGTAAGTATTTCTGATTACTTTTTTACTGCATTTGGCTTTTGGCATAAGCCTTAAATTGGCCACTAACTATGAGTTCAAGGCTATTCTTCACTTCTGCAGAATTAAATGATTCTTTTGCTGAGTGCTGTGATGTAGGATTGCATGTTACAAATAAGTGATCCACACTTAAAAATAAAGTTACCAATTTAGATCTCTGTGCTACAGAGCTTCATGCAACTAAAGGTTGTAAGAGAGTTTATGCATTTAACTGAAATACACTGTAATTTTACAAGGTTCAGTAAAAAAATTGAGTGACTTATTTCTGTTGCTACTGAAGAACAGTGATTTGTAGGGCTACCTCAAGTAAATCATTGTCAAAACTGCTGCCTTTTATTTTTTTTTTTTTGCTTTGGTTTAGATGAACGTGGTGTTTAGAATTCCCTTAATATGCATTCTCTAAGGTAACTTTCGTTTTACCTGAGCTGTAAGGTTTTTTTGCTTTGATTTTACATATAGGCTTACGAGTGATGATATTGGCAGCTGTAAAGGAAATGAATGTGAAGAAAGGAGCATCCATTATTGCAATATTTAAGTACATCAGTTCTATATATAGGTATGACATACAGAGAAATAGACGGCTTCTCAAAAGAACTCTAGAAAAACTAATTGCAGAACAAGTAGTAGAGCAAGTCAAAGGACATGGTCTGGCTGGGTCTTTCAAGCTGGGAAAGAATTACAAGGAACAGAAGAAGCGAGAAAGAACCAAAGAGCAGGTAAAAAATGCTGTGGTAGTTAATTCAAAGAATGTTGCAAAGGCAGATCTTATTTCTACCAATTGCATGCTGCTCTCGGCTGTGTTGTCGGCGTGCACTAGTTCAGTGACACTGGCTTATTGATAAAAATGAAGAAAACTGCGACATTTCCTTTGACATTCATGAACAAAGAAGCAGAAATCATAAGTAGATGAAATTTGGGGCTAAAATATTAATTACATCTGTCATAAATCTTTTTAAATAGAGCTGTGGGGGCTGGCAGGGGTATTGTTCTTACTGTGAAGTTGTCTTTTAAACACTGGTAAACATTAACCAAATCCTCAAACTGGAAATAGATCTAAAATCTTAGTAGCTATGTCATGATGTGTTTATAAGTTCCAAAAAAAACCAGGTGAGGAGAAAGTCTGACATTCTTGGTTAATTTTGCTTTGTAGGTAGCTAGGACTTCAGAAAGCAGTCAGAAGAAACAGTTGATTGATGCTAAAACTCAAACCAAAGAATCAAAAAATAGCAATGTCACTTCTAAAAATGTCCTTAAAACCCCTTTACGGGTGGATATCACCATGGAAGAACATGATTATTGTACAACTAGCAAAAATAACAGGAAATCTGAAGCAGATAATGAGATCTCTGTAAAAGAGAGTGATGTTAAGCAAGAAGCTGCAGTCCCAAAGTCTCCTGATTTGCATGGCAGCCTCCTTGTCTCCAGTGACATGAGCAGTCATCCTGATTTTGACGTTTCTAAAACTACAGCTGATGTCCAGCAGGAAGTTCCAAAGGACCAGTCCTCACATTCCAAAGAACATGCCGGCAGTAGCGTACAACATACCACTTCTGTATTTCCATTTAATACCTCTGAATACCGTTTTGAATGCATCTGTGGGGAGCTTGGCTTGGTCGACTGTAAAGCTCGTGTGCAGTGCCTGAAATGTCACTTATGGCAACATGCAGAATGTGTAAACTACAAAGAGGAAAACCTGAAGATCAAACCCTTCTACTGTCCCCACTGTCTCGTGGCAATGAAACCAGTTTCTACAGGAGCAACTCTGATAATTTCTCCGAGTTCTATTTGTCATCAATGGGTAGATGAGATCAACAGGCACGTAAGATCATCATCGCTTCGAGTTCTGGTAAGATTATGATACTTCATATTTTGGAGAGTTCATTTATCAAGGCTTGGGGCTTACTGTTTGACACTGTATTTAAGTAAAATTCAGAGGTTCTTTGCTCTCTGTGTCAGAACTTTATATTTCTTTCTATTGGACCTATGCTTTGGCAACACACAGTGCATTTGTGTCCCAGAAAGACTGTCTGCATTTAGTTCCTTAATGTTTTTCCTTATCAGTTGGTCACTGGGAGATGATACAGTGGACTAGATATCTTCATCAAATGAAAGCAGATTTTGAGCAGTTGCAACAACAGGTGGCTTCTGAGAGGGAAGGCTTCTTGTCATTTTTTTTCCCTGAAAGATTACCAAGGAATTTAGAAAGGCCTAGCTATAGGTGTTTTGGCAGTGTCAAGTCTCACTGTACATTTGCAGCCAAGCATCTTTCTGACAGTTGCTTCTCATTTTATTCTTGATAAAAACAAATGTTTCAGTAGGTAAAGAGTATACTGCACTTTTGAATTTCTGTTTCTCAAGCTTTACAAAAAAGTCTTGAGCCTTGGTATTTATTGAGAATAGCACCATTACAACTTTGGTGTTGCCTCTATAACATCTGCCATATTTATTAGAATATTGCTTATCTGGAGACCTTGTATTGTCCATTTACTTGATTTCTAATAGCTCTATCCCTAAAATAAACCTAGTTATACATATAGTAACTATGGGTCTATATGATGTTTCAAACGCAGTTAACACAGTATTCGAGGGTAGCCATTGTCCTTTATTAATGATGTAGTCAAGTTTTGTCCTTCATATTTTTAGCAGGCAAGAATCTTTGTAATGATATAATGCATTGAGAACTGTAGATCCCTTATATTTTGAATAAAATAACAGTAGTAGTAGATAAAGAGAGGAAGCTTTGTGTTCAGGGATATATCTGATACCTTCAGTTATCCTGCACAGATACCCAATGTATAAATGAATTCTAGGCCTCCAGTAAGCCATTTGTGTGAGCAGTCTAATTAGCTTTAGCGCAGCAACTAACGAATGTGTAAAACTTGCAGTTTTCGTAGGACCCAGTCCAAGTTTTATACCAGCTTTGATGAAAACTGTCAGAAATAGATTTACATGGTAACAGTAAAATAGCTTAAATACTGAATGTTAGTACTTTAGCTGTGTGACACCCTCCATTCTAAGACAGTTTTCATTTTCTTTTAACTGCCAACTGCAAGTCATCCAGACTTGCTTTCAGTGTTGCTTCAAAATGAAAATTTATTTGGCTTTCTTCTCTAAAGTTAAAACAAAAATAGTGCAGGTGTTTCAAAGAACCAATTTTCCGTGTTAACAGGTCTTGCGTTGCATGTGAAGAGTGTTTTTTATTCTTCCAACTGCTTACAACCCATGGGAAATTCTAATGGTTTTATGTAACAGAACAAGGAATTAAAATTTATCAGTAGGTCTTGCTTTGTGGCAGGTTGTCTTTTCCTGCTGCTGTGAAAACAACTAAAACTTGGCCAAGTTTTAAACCTCCAGAAAATCTGTTCATAAATACTTGGAAGAGATCATTAGAGTTTGACAGCTATTTTTTTTTCTCGTCTTAACAATTGCTTCAGTGAGCATGCTCTTGTGTTTCTTTGTTTCCACCCCCTCCCCTTCTCTCTCTGCCTTTCATGTGCATTGACCTGGTGGCACATGCCCTGTCGTCACACTCTGGAGCTGAACAGAAATTTTCTGCAAGTGTTTCTTCCAGTTGACAGAAACAATCTTGTCATATGCACAAATATAGAGGAAGATCATTACTGGAAGAAAAAGTACAGTTAACAGTGAAATCATGTGCTGATCAAGGGGTAAATAGCCAGGAAAATCAACTAAGGCTTGATAGGGTCACTTTAATTGGTATTTTTGACTACTAGTTGCACAAATTAAGAGAACGTTAAAGTTTGTGACACCAAGGGATTGAAAGATGGTGTGATTTTCTTAAATGGTAAATGTGTTTGTAGGTAGTTGCAGCTAAACACTAAGCAAGATAGTCCATTCTTATATAATAAATCATGAACTCACAGAATGAGAGAGGAATAGAAATATGCTAGCTTTTTGAAGATGAGATAAGAATATAGATTTATTATTTTCTTAAAAAGATAGGGATATTCCTTTGTCTGTCAGAAGAAAGCCTTATCTATTTTAATATTGTAATTAAAATACAAATCTATATGAGTGGTAAGAAGTAGCTGATGAGAAAATTCTTCAAGTTAAGCAATGGATACCTATAATTTTGATGTTGGTTCCTGAAGTCAATTTGGGAGCAAGACAAAAAGTTTGTGTAGAAGGGGAAAAAGGCAATTGATACATAGCTCTGGTAATAATTGTTCTTAGTAGCTAAAAATCCTGGAGATTGAAAAACACTTCTATTCTAAAAATATATTTTGATTGCATACAGTACCCCACGTTATTTGAAATTTTAACATGTCTTGGTATTGTAAGTATATTGGGACTCAACAGTATGTGGTGTATTTATTTTCTTTAGATACAGAATGCTATCATGGGGAAGCATGTAGTAAAATGTTTGGTTTAGCTTGTTAATTTCTTTTTTTTAAACTACTGTATGTGTCTGAAAGGATTATGCTAAAAATGATGAGGGAGATAAGAGAAAAACTTTTGATATTAGAACAAATGTCAATATAAAAAGTTTATAATAATATTCTGTTGCTGCACAGGGATTGTTTCTTTCTAGGGTATTCTTTCTATCTCATGAGTCTGTGTAGAGATCCTTTTTGTGGATAAAACACTACCCAGAGTATCATTTCTGCTTTTTAAATATTTCACTGCATACTTCTGTCTTTGCCTAATCATGCGTGAAATTTTTGGGGCGATAGGGAGAAAGGTAATGCGTCTGTGTAAAGGAGAGGAGAGGACTGGACATGTAACACTGGCTTAAGTAATACTGCTCCGTGCAACGTTACAGAGTGCTTAATCTTGCAAATAATTGGTGCAACAAATAACTGTTGCAGAAAATACTGAAGTCCTCTTTTTTTCAAAGGAAAAAATAAATGTTTTGCGAAGATATAAATGATCATACATAAAAATTTTACATCAACAACTACATTGCATTTATTATCTGTGTTACTTGTATGGAGTTCACACCGTGCTACCGTATGAATACAGGTTTTATGAGTGGTTTCGTATTACATGAGCAAGACTGCTAAAAGCACGTGTGTATTAAGCTGTACTGGTATTTTTGCATTTTTATTAAAGTGTGTCTTAACCTTCCTTCTTCGCTGTTGTGCTATTGAATACAAATCTGTGTAGGTGTATCAAGGCGTGAAGAAGCATGGCTTTTTGCAACCGCACATGTTGGCAGAGCAGGAGGTGGTTATCACAACATACGATGTCCTCCGCTCTGAACTGAATTATGTAGATATACCCCACAGTAACAGTGAAGATGGGCGCCGTTTCCGGAACCAGAAGCGGTACATGGCCATCCCAAGCCCCTTAGTAGCAGTGGAGTGGTGGAGGATTTGCCTTGATGAAGCACAAATGGTTGAATGCACTACTGCAAAGGTATGACGTTCCCGGTCATGCGTTTATTTAACTTGAAAAGGTTTTGACAAGCTGATTGTAAATAATACAATAGACTTCCCTGTCCCCCTCTTAACCTTCAGCGCGCTCAGGTAATTTGCCCTTGTAGCTTGTTCTTCAGAAGTGAATTTTCTGTTGGAGGTATTTACTGTTAAATGGTTCTCTTGCTGGAATTTTGGCAGACTGAAGTATATCCAGCTCAAAAAACACTTAGCATAATCTATACCGACAGTTTAAAGAACTAGGTCACCATGTTGTGTATGGTGTTTGATAGTTTCAAACAAGACACTAGCCTGTTCAGTGACATGGTTCAGAGGCATAGATATGTCCTTTGGGTCTAGAAGCTAAAATAGTCAGCAGTCTGTCTGCAGACTCTAGGGCTGCAGTCTGCAAAGGGAGGTTATTTTAATTAGTATTCATCCAGTCTTTTTGCCCGAGACAGGAAGACAAAAATACTGCTTACATAATGGCTTATTGCCTTTACTTTTTACATATTTTTTTTTTTATATACAGTTTCTTTTGCTCAGTGTTTGCTTTTGTGAACACTTAATTGCACTTGATTACTTGTAAGTAGATACGGCTTTTATCAACTTGCATTACATTCAAAAAAAGCTCAATAACTTTATATACATTTTTATCATATATTGTACCAAAGCTGCTTATAGATTTGCTAATTTTATATACTGAAAAGATGTTCGTACTTCTTAAAAATAAGGTCCATGTGTTTTCAGACTGTGTTCTACTATGTCTTTGTTTTTTCTTTCCTGCCATTGGTTCTGTCACCTTTTGCTAGGCTGCTGAAATGGCACTCCGGTTAAGTGGAATCAACCGCTGGTGTGTCAGTGGCACTCCTGTGCAGCGAGGATTAGAAGGTGAGATTTTTATGTAGCGGTGTCATCTGTGGGTTTTCCCTGTGCTGATAATTAGGTGGTGGTTTGAAACACTTAAAATGTCTGCTAGTTTTGCTCTGAATTCATTAAGTACTCTGACTTGGTAAGCCATAAACCTTAGCCGGGTAATAAAGCCACCAATAAATATATTATTATAAAAATTGCAGAGCTGAAATCTCTTTATCTCCCCGAGTTAGATGATGAACACTTTGGAGAGTAGAGAAGCTGTATGTCAAACAGCTGACTTGAGTCTGTTCTTCAGTTTTCACTTAGCACAGTGGGTAAATATTAATCCCTCTATTTCAGTTTGAGATAGTTTGCCCTGGTTACAGAATCTTTCTAACTGTCAAATACAGCAAACAAAGCTGTATTTTTGCATAGCCCTGTATGAAATACTGTGGGCATCAACTGCCATGAACACAAGTTCTAAAAATCCTACTAAAGCTTTATGAAACTGTCTTGAGTCC
>JAOXNO010000024.1:51885710-51904468 GCA_028565335.1 Limnodromus scolopaceus | reverse complement strand
AAATACTGTGGGCATCAACTGCCATGAACACAAGTTCTAAAAATCCTACTAAAGCTTTATGAAACTGTCTTGAGTCCTTATGTAAGGACTTAATGAATTGAGATGGTGGAGTAGGGAGCTATATGTTAGCAGGTGTCAATTATCTTGTCTTTTTGTGACGTACTCAGTTTCTGTAGACAGGCTTTAGGCGAAAAAAAAAGGGAACTGACTAACTTCTTTATCTCCCTGTGTTCTTTGGTAATTTAGAAATGTGTGGTACACATCAAGGCAGTGAGTTTGAAAGTGGATAAATCACTGTAAGCATTTGTGTGTGTATTTTTGAGTTCTTTTTCAGATACCAAACTATTATAAAAGTCAGCATTGTAGATTAATTCAGTTTGGAATTGTGGACTAAATTTATAAATACATACAATAGTTGTGAGAATACATAGATAATAAAGCAAACACTGTAGAAAGATGTGACTGATTTGACTGTCATGATTAACTTGTTGAAGTTCTTAAGTGTGATAGTGTTGATTTAATACGTATCTGAAACATCAAGTTGTCCATAATAACAATGTTGGCCAGATGCTTAGGCTGCACTGAGGCTGCTCCCATCACATAGGGGACAAAAACCGCTGGCTAACGTGAATCTGTGCCGCTGCTGCTGTATTAAAGTGGGATAGGACCTCTGGGTAAACAATGGCTTCCTGCAGAGAAATGATTCCCAGGATTTTTCTTCCTCCAGCCTCTTGACGTATTTGGTGAATGTCTTTTTTTGCTCTCAGCTGAATAACAAAATTACCATAAAGCTAACAGAATAAAGAATGTAGCCACCAGATCTTTAAGAACTATCTGTGATACCATCAAACAGTTCTATTTCTACATTGTCCACATGCAGCATTTAAACTTGTGCTTCTGTATTTTTCCAGTAAGATTTAAATACAAGCTTAAAGTCAGCATGTCCTTAAATTTCATCCCCAGAAATTATGGGTTTCTCAATTGGGCAGAATTAGCAAGATGTATTTTCTCATTGAGTAAGAAAACAATTAAAGTGTGTTTGTTAATTTCTTCTGCCTTAGTAGAAAAATGAAAGTCTTCTAAATTGCAGCCCCATTTAGAACGGTGGGCAACAAACAGGTGGTGCACAGCAGGCTGTGAAGTAATGATACTGAGCAATGTTGTTTTAGAAAAACCTGGCAAACCCAGTTAACCATATGCAATCACGTAATTTCTGCCTCTCACCCCTGCTCTGAATAGGTTTGACTTCATCGCTCTGTTCTTCTAAACTTGAAATTAGTAGAGTGTCTCACAAATAGTTATATTCCAGCAAGTTCTATCAAAATCAACAACAAGCTAAAGTAGAGAACCTCCATCTTCCCCGCCCAGTCCCCTGCCTTAAGTTAGATATTTTAGGGAGGGAGTTACTAGAAAACTAAATGGAAAAGATAACAGCCAGAGTGTAGTTGCTTTATGCCTGATAACCTTCCTATGAAAGTTAATTTTTTTGGAGTCATAATTTGAAGTTTTAAAACACAAACACTGTACTAAACCACTTTCTTTTCTTGGCAGATCTGTATGGATTAGTCCTTTTTCTTGGAGTTGATCCTTACTGGGTCAAACACTGGTGGGACCAGCTTTTATATCGACCTTATTGTAGGAAAAATCCCCGGCCTCTCTACAGTCTAATTGCCAAGATAATGTGGAGATCAGCAAAGAAGGATGTGATTGACCAAGTAAACAAGTTTTGGGTTTTAAAATTCCTGAATGATATTTATCAATAGCTTTATTTGCAAATTACTTATTTTCTTTTTTTTTTGATTGCAGATTCAAATTCCCCCCCAGACAGAAAATGTGCACTGGCTTCACTTTTCTCCTGTGGAGAGACACTTCTATCATCGCCAGCATGAGGTGTGCTGCCAGGACGCGTTGGCAAAACTCAGGAAGATTTCGGACTGGACTCTCAAGCTCAGTAGCCTGGATAGAAGGACGGTGACTTCCATTCTGTACCCTTTGCTGCGGCTGAGGCAGGCCTGCTGTCACCCACAAGCTGTTCGGGGAGAGTTCTTGCCATTACAGAAAAGGTGAATTTCTGTCACTTCCTAAATGGCTTGCTTTATCCAAAGCAGAACTCTAATTGTCCCTAGTAGTGCAAGACTTCTACAGTTCTCAGACAAGCCTAATTTTACGCTGCTTTAGTTAAATGTGCAACTGTGCTACACCAAGCTGTCTGGCCTCAGAAGCTGAATAGAATACAGTAGGGTAGTTACTGTAATTCTTGTGTTAAAGAACACAGTACTTAAAGGCAGTTGTTTGTGCAGTAACATTTTAACCTTATGTTGTTGGTGGATACTGGGGTGTTGTAGGTGATAGATTGAGTGTCAAACAAACCAGATTCTTTTTCAATTTTAAATAAGCCCATTGATTTTCTTTGTGTCTTACAAAACTCATGTTCATAAATGAGAACAGCAAACAAAATGAATAAACAGAATGGAATAATTCTTTAATTCAAAGAACATATTAATGTGAGGTTGCAGAATTTGTAAATGTAGATCCAAACTTGAAAGCTGTTCAGATGCTTTTTTCTTTTTTTTTTTTCCTCCTTTTTTTGTATGCTTTCAAGATCATCTTCCTCACAAGTACTCTGCAAATACCACTTAGGTCTCAGCCGTTTTTTGACCCAAAGCATGTTGCTAGCACTTTTTGCAAAATGTAGCTGTTACTTTTTCAGTTAATTAGAGGCAGCTGTTAAAGAACAGGCTGTTTCTGTTCCAGGCTCTAGGAAAACTATCTATGTTGTTTTGTTTTTAAGCTACACATACGGAAGAGCTTAAACTTTTAACATTACTAGTGTTATTTCTACTGTCTCCTGCTCTTGTTCATTCATTTATTCAGTCTCTTTCTATCTTTTTATGAAGTTTTGTGTCTTACTCCTTCCTCTTTCTCATACTGGGCACCTACAGTGCCTGTCAGCTGTATTGGACTTTGCACCTACTTCAGCACTGTGCTGTAGTTCTTTCTATCCAGCGGTCTGCTAGTGTAGAAGCAAGGACTCAAGCACTGGAGATCAATATTCCCACCAGCCCATACAAGATTATTTGCATTAAAATGAGCTAGCGGAGTACAAATGAAACACGTAAGCTGAGCTGGATACGCTGAGGACAGTGTAGTACTGTGTTGATTTTGATTGAATGCTTGTGGAGTGACAGCTGCATAGTAACTATAGTGGAAAAATAGCAATGAAAATGAATTTTTTTCTTAAAAACATATGCACAAAGAAAAGTTGTATCCAGGCACTATTTACATACCTCTTGTGAACCACACTTGACTGCAGGATTGCACATTCACAGAACAGAGAGAATATTTGGCTCCTGACTTTGCTTAAATATATGAGAAAAAAATGAAGACATTCAGTGCTAGGAACTTTGATGAGGAAGAGAAATTTACTGAAACAAGAAAGTTGATGCTGGAGCATATGCATAAGAGAAACTGTCCTGAAACAGGAAAGCTGAGTTTGGAGCATATTTTATGTTAGATGACTCTTTTTTTCCCACCTGTGTAGCGAAGGCAGTAGATAAGAACATCTACTCAGCAAAAATATAGCCCTCAGAAGGGAGTTTTTCTAGGCTCCTCTAATTAAACTGAGTGAAAAAAACCCCTTCTTTTTGTCTTAATGGATAGTCTCAGACTATGCATCAAATTGAATACTTTATATGTACATCCTTGCGCCTTTATAATTTTTCTTGAATCTGCTGATGGTTTTGAAAATGAAAGGTTAGGTGGGCAGTCATGGTAGAAGTATCAGAGTATGAGTAGCAGGTGCTATGTGTATCTGCCAATACCTCCGCAGAATTCAGCTAATTATAAATAGTGATTATATTGATTTAAAGCCTGCTCTACTATAACATTGTAGTGTAAACTCAAGGAACAGTTTCTGCAAATGGAAAAGTGTTGCAAGGAAAGTAAAATAAAGTCCTAGTCAAGGATAGCCTTCTGGCGTATCCTGGGCTCAGACTGCACAGGAATTAGTTCGTCTCTTACTCTACTCCACAGCACTAAAAGGTAAATAGTAAATGCTTCTCCGAAAGGTGAATGAAGCTGAGGAGCAGAGTTTTGGGGAGGGGGTTAGTGTCTGGTCTCACAGCAGCAATTGGTCATAGAACAGTCTCAGCTCAGCTGTTACAGACTGTTGTTGCAGTTTACTCTCCTGTATCTTTGCATCAGTCTTCTTCTTGTCTGGATTCTTTGTCTCTTGGCCTTACCCCGAGCTATCCTTCGTGCTCCTCTCTCATTTCTCTTCTTGCTTTTCCCTCCCTCTCCATTTCCTGTATTCTCTTCTGACTAAATTCCTCTCAAGAATTACAAGTGCTACAAACAAACATAGAAAAGGAAGTTTAAAATTATACTTGCTAATCTTCGCTATTCTCATTCTACAGGTTTTCCTCTATACCTTGACACCTCACCTGTTTTGCATGTTTAGATTGGTGGTGGAGGTGAGAAATGTCGTCCCTCAGCTGTTTTCATTTGAACAGCTTCTAGAAAAATGAAGTTCATTTATGCTTGTTGGCAGTTCACCACTGTAACAGAAGGAGCAAAATATTTTGCCCTGTGGAGGATTACTTTACCTAGTTCTAATTTTCCTCTTGTTCCAATTTTCCTCTTGTTCCTTTACGTCTTTCTATTTCTAGGAAATATCAACCTCTTGACATACTCAAGTTAGGGTAAAGCTCTAGCTGGAAGAACAGGTGACAACTAGGGGTTTGGTTATTTTTTAATAAGTAAATATATCTTAAATAAACATTTACACAGTATGTTGGATTCATGTAACAATCTTTCATGCTGCACAGCATGACAGTTGTACTTCTCTAGTGTTGTGGTTTTGTTTCTAATGTGAGCCATTTGGTCTCCATTTCAGCACCATGACCATGGAGGAATTGCTGATGTCTCTGCAGAAGAAATGTCGAACCGAGTGTGAGGAAGCTCACCGACAGTTGGTGTGTGCTCTTAACGGCTTAGCTGGTATCCATATCATTAAAGGTAAGACTGGATGGCTGTAGCTTATTCTTCACTCCTTTCAGTAGGATAATTATGGGTTAGATGACACCACCAAACAGTGGAGTTTTTTTAATTCAGGGAAAAAGTGACAGTCAAATATTGGGGAACTAGAGAGGCTTGTTAAGAGTGTTTCTATTAAAAACCAACATTCATTCTAGATAAGGGAGAAAAGGATAGATGTAGTTTAGTACATCTTTGCGATCTTTTGTAGTATTTCTGGCTCTTTGTTTTATATATCCTTTCTTGATTCTACCATCTATGTGTATTGGGAGGATAAAAGAAGTCATACTTATGTAATTCTACTTAACCTGCTTTTGTTTGATCAGTGTCATGGTTTAACCCCAGCTGGCAACTAGGACCACATAGCTGTTCACTCACTCTTCCTCCCTCCTCTGCCCTCGTAGGGTAGGGAGAAGAGGGAGCAAAAGGAGAGGGGAAAAAAACCCACCTTGTGGGTTGAGATAAAGACAGTTTAATAGAACAGTAACAGAAAGGGGAAATAATGGTAAAAGAATATACAGAATAAAGTGAGGCAATACAATTGCTCACCACCTGATGATTCACTGCCCAGCCCATCCCTAGCAGTGATTGCAGATCCCTGCCCCCTGGTCAACCCCAGTTTCTATAATGAGCATGATGTCTGTGGTATGGAATATTCCTTTGGCCAGCTTGTCCCATCTGTGGTCCCTCTCAGCTTCCGTGGGAAGCTGAAAAAGTCCTTGACTTACTATAAACATCACTTAGCAACAACTAGAACAATATGTGTGATCAACATTATACTCATACTAAATCCAAAACACAGCAGCTACTAGGAAGAAAATTAACTCTATCCTGGCTGAAACCAGGACAATCAGTACTGCTTTCCAGGCTTCCTTTGTGCCCCCTGCCATGCAAACTGCCTGCTATGCAGCTCTGTCAATATAGATTTTTGTCTGAATTGGGAGGAAAAAAAGCTTTGAATGGGAAACAAAAATAAAAAAAAATAAATAATAAATTAAAACAACTTAGTCATGAACGTGAAAGAAATACCTCTTTGCTTAGTAACAAAGTTGACAAGCTGCTTGAATTTTTCCAGTTCATGTGGAAGTCTCCTTCAAAGATGAGAACAAGCAAACTGCCTGTTCTGTTACTTGCCTTACAGAAAGACTACATTCAGATTCTCTAGCCTGTAATTAGTAGGTTTGAAATACTTTATGATTGCAGGATGGAGATCAAATTTTTCAGATAGAATTAAGTGCTTAAAAAGACTTTTGTACAGATTAAATACTTATAATATACTAATAGCAAGAATGAAGTTTGGCCCTTTTTGAAAAGCAGATTGATGAAAACTGCATCAGGTGAGAAACAAAAGCAGGACTGAGGCAGAGTTCTGGCTTATAACTTCTAGCCCCTCCAGCATTACTGTTACACTCAGTCATCTTTATCAGCAAGGAGGAAGCACACCTTATATATAAGTAAAGCCATGAATTTATGGTTAGTATAATTGAAATGTTACAGGTCTAAATGTTATTAGTCCAGATATAATTGTTACAGGTGAAAAAAAGAAAAGTAATCACACTTACTTATTTCTGCTGTTTGTCCTGCTTTTATGCTCGCTTTTCTACTGCCCTTCTGGTCCTGAGGTCAATGGTTTCATGCTGGTGGTGGCAGTGCTATGGCTAGGTGTCACCACCTGGAGTTCTTCGTCAGAAGTAAGGTGTTTGTGTCAATGGTTTCTACTTTCTCACTCAAGGATCCAATTAGGGTCATTTTTATTTTTTCTAGCACACTTTTACACCTTTTTCTTTCTTCATTGGTCTGCAGCTCCACATTAATACCAAATTAGTGTACCTGGTGCCTTTTATGAATGTTACATACTATTTCTTTGTTTTCTTTGTTGCCCCTAAAACCAGTTTTGTCCAGCTCTAGGTCTGCATTTCTTTGGCTGTGGGTGAGTTGTTTATAGCCATGGCTTCCTTATTCACTGCCAAGCCTCTGCACCATCTCTTAGCATCCCATGGCTGTACTCCTTTACACCGCATCCTATATCTTTACTTTTCAAGGCCTCTGCTATTGTTCCTAGGCCTGTATTTCTCTACACTGCATCATTGTGTTAGTTGTAAATATGTCATTCTACATAGAATAACTGCTTGTTATTGCTACCTATATAAAGCTGTGATTGTACCACACAAAGTAAAAAAAAAAAACAAAACATTAGTCATAGACACATAGAGAAATTGCTGTCACAGCTAAGCCAAGTTAAAGGTCCAAGCAGGTCAAGAAAAATTCAGAGGAGGCCTGACAAGTCTCAACCTCGAGGCTTTGCAAATTCAGCACATAGCTTTGGTCCTGTTATTACTAGTAATGGCCATAGTGTACTGCAGGGCTACAGCCTTACAACTGGAACCTGCTTCAATGCAAGAAGCAATAAATCTTTTTGAAATAGGATTCTTACACTTCCAGATATGTAGGAAGATGATTTTTGGTTTACTCTGTTATCTGTCTTTATACATTTCACGTCCCTGTACTTCTCCAAGTTTTTAGAGTACTCTAAGACTGTTACTGGCTAAGTAAATTTCTGTCAGTTGACACAAGAAAATAAAAATTGATTATTTTTTTTTTTGCTGCTTTTCCATATGCAACTTCAATTTTGTCTTTCCTTTTTAGTTTATATAAACTGTTTTCTGAGAAGTGATTGTGATGTTAGCAGCTTACATCAGTAGTTATGCTCCCTGCATGTATTTAATCATTTTTGCATTTCTGAAGTGTGACACGACTTTCATTGTTTTCACTGGAAGAGTGAATAATGTATTTGCAGTGTGAATTTAGTAATGCATCACTGCAGCGAGTTGTAGGTGATTTATTTTTCTTGTAGTGCAACATGTGAGATTTTTGGGACTTACGCAACCGTGAATGCATATTTTTAGATCGAGAAGTCTACAGATCTTGCAGTCACAAAAGATATTTAATTTAGAACCTGCTTTAGTCTTTGTAAAGTACAATACTCTGTCTTTAACCAGGTTTGTTTTTTTGGGGGGAAGGGGACAGGGAATGTATAGGAAAGATTTGCTTGAAGACAAGCAGATATTAAATAGTCTCTCTGAAAGCATCTTATTATGTAACAAGTGATGGCCAGTCATGGCTGGCTGTATATTTAAAAAAACCAACATAATATATGTATGTGTATGTTTTTGTTATTCTTTTTTAATTCAGGAGAATTTGCACTGGCTGCAGAGCTGTACAGAGAAGTGTTACGATCATCTGAAGAGCACAAAGAAAAGCTTAAAACAGATTCCTTGCAAGTGAGTGAGCATTCAAATGTAAAGAGACGTAGTTAAGAACTGGAATACTTTAGATTTAGTTTAACAGGTCAGTCTTTTCTTCTTCCCAGTGGTGTGCTGAATGACTTTTTCAGCCTGCTGTCACTGTCATAATATTTAGATAGGAGTCTGTCCAGTGACCTTCACGTTTCTTTTTTTTTCTTAAAAGCTACTGTATTTCTAAAAACTCTTGCTTGCGAGTCTTCGTGGTATGCCAGAAGCAGTGTATGATCTCCACCTGCTGTTCTGCAGTAAATTAACACGCTGAATTCCTAGACTTGTGTATGTGACTGCTCACATTAATGGTACTATATTACATCCTGCGAATACAGGATGCGGGGTTTGGGTTGAGAATGATATTAACGTGCCAAATGAAAGAGAATAATGAAATTGTTGCACTGCATAAGACGTTCTCTGAAAGGGCATCAAAACATGAAAAAGAATCAACGTTAATTTTTTGTTAGGAAATATATTAATACATTTTGAATACTATTTTAAAAATACGATTCTATTTTCCTGATAAAAAAGCAGTGGTTCTGTAAGTAACATCTTTATATTTCTTCAAGAAATATCAGTTCTAAATTGACCAAAATTCTCTTCAGCATAACAAGATACTTAAAATGTTAATGATAGATACATAAGAAGTCATGAGTTGTCTATTTCTTTTCTTTGCTTGCTTCACCAAGTTATTTTCTGATTATCCTGTGTATGGTCATCTGATGGCTCTATTGCTCTTCTTTGATCCCTCTTTCTCCTTTGTGACTTCACAGAGGCATTTTTCACTTAGCATAGCCATATAGCCTAGCATAAACTTGTTAAGCTACTTGTAACAAGATTGTTAATTAAGCTGTTTTACTGGATTATGCAATCCAATAAAGCTTTTCTTTTTTCCCCAAAATGTGCACTGCTTAATATTGTCTTTGAGTAGTAAAACTGAACTTCTGTTGAGTACTTCCCAGTTGTATAGGCTTAGCTCTTGAAGACAATGCCCAGGCACTGCTTGCCAGTGCTCTTCAGTGGCTGAGACAGTAATAGAGCAAAGGTGAAGTAAATCCAGGAGGTGAGAAGGGCATGAATTCTTGATACTGGAAGTTGTTAGTATGAGGGTTTGGGAGATATGCAGGCAGCAAAATATTAGGGGTCTGGTTTGGGATATGTAGGGTGAACCTAAGCAAGAGAAATAGACTTGCCTCACTAATGATCAAGCTTATTTTCCCTAAACATAAATAAAAAGGTAATGTTTTATTCAGTCATCTTTTATTTCAGAAAAGTGAAAAATAAGAAAAATCTTTGAAGCTTTTGGATGCTGATTTTTTCGTTATACTTCATTTTGCTTTAGGCAGGTGAAGTGAACTGTCTCCTTATAATATTCTGAAAGGTATATACAAAAGATTGTGCTCTGAGATAAATAAGTTGTTTTCCATGGTATCAGGAGCTGTTTTAATTAGGTGGGTGAGTACAAGACAGAATCTGATGACTTGGAATCAAACTTTACTGCTGGTTTCTTTCTGAGGTATTGAAGAAGATCTTCTAATGTTTCATTTCCTACCTCAGTAAAATGAGAAAAAGAATGTTTATTTTCTTTACAAGATGCTTCCAGATTAACAGGGGGAAGAAAACCCACTAATTTTAAATGAATACTAATTTTTTGCTGTAAGCTTTTGTTGGTGTTTAAACTTTCATGTCACAGATGTTGCAATCTGTTTTTTCATGATTGTTGTTGACTTTGTGTATACTTAGAGACTTCATTCTACACACAACTTGATGGAATTGTTGTTGGCGAAGCACCCAGGAATTCCCCCAACTTTGCGTGATAGCCGACTTGCAGAGGAGGTAAACATTGTTCATTTTTATATACATATATTTTGAAGAGCACCTTTTTTGGTTTTTTTTATCCTTCAATATATTCTCTAACTAAAGATATAACATTAAATAGCTTTGAAGTTAACTATGCACATTTCCTTTCAGGTTAGCAAAATAAAGAGTTGTGTAGCATGTGAGATGGGAGCAGAAATGTCCAGTAGAACGATGCTGTTCTGAATGCTTGTGATCTCTGTTATGTTGTGAGTGTTTAATGGAAGTTATGTGATGGTGATTAGTATCTGTCTTATTATTTGGATATCTTGTGATATTTTATAATTTTTATGCAGATTCTATGCATAGGTAGCATTTTTTTCTGTTTTATTGAGACTTGTTCTCTTAAATATTTAAATAAGTTTCTACCAGCCAGAAATACTGCACTTTTTTTTTATTAGCCTATAACTCCAGCAATTTTTTTAATATTTCCTTCTCCTGACATTATTGTAAAGAGGAGGATCAGAAAATTTGTATTTTGCTTATAAATGTGAAGCAGAGATTGTTCTTCGTAGCTATCTTTTGCCAGTAGCTCATCCAAATACCTAAGTCTTATCCACTGCTGGTAAAATGAGTTCCATCTGTAACAATAACATAATTAGCTCAATAGAAACAAACAAAAAGAAGAAAGACTTAACTTTATTTTGTCCGTTTTAGGTTATGTTTATCTAGTGAAATCAGAACATATGCTGAAAGATACATATGTATGCAAATGTTACTTGTAAGAAATATAAGTTAGTTGTTCATCACTTTTTAAAATATCAAATAAACTGGTACTGATTATTTTGTGGAAACAACTGCATAACAAGAGGGTATGTCAGAAATATTTTTTTATTAAAAAATTATACCTGATGGACATAATAAAATTTAAACTTTTCTTATTATTTTATGGGTATGTTTTATATGTAGGTAAGTTAAATTGTCCTGTTTTCAGATTGTTCTAGGATCTTTTTATTGTTTACTTATTCAGCACACTATATTTTAATGTACACTGGAGTAAGAATTATTATTTAAATTCCAGTTCCTTTTTGTGATGCAGTGTATTCCTGTTGGATTGTTTGGGCTTGTCTAAAACCAAAATTGGATAGTTGGTATCTTTGTAGTAGTTTGTCTTCTCAAACATTTTTTGGGCTTACTAGTGGCTAGATTCTAGAGAAAAAATTAATGCTAAATATTGCTTTGTAATGAAAGTGGGTAGTATGTAGTCAGTAACAGTTTTAAAACATGGTAGCTGGGACGGTTTTGCATTTTCAATTACTCCTCGTAAATGAGTTGTGTGTAATTTAAGCTCACGCTTCCATACAGGCAGAACAACTTCGGCAGCATTATATGAGTAAATCCAATGCAGAAGTTGCAGAAGCCCATCAGGCCTTGCAGCCAGTTCTTCAGACCATTCGGGAGCTCCAGAGAAAGGCAGGTACCTCTTACGTATTTGGTCTCTGAACTTTGAGATTTTTTTAAAATATTATTTCCATCTGTTTCTCCAGAACACCAGGTGTTTATTATCTCTAACAGTTCTTTGAAGGCCTGTTTGGACACAGCCCCAAAACATATTCTGTGTTCCTGTATAAAGGCACACAGTACTTGATGAACAGATGACTAAAGCCAGAAGCACATGGTGGGATGATTCTAGTAAAGTTTAACACCATGCTTGATTTTTATATTAGCTGTGCTTTACATGTAATTTTGGTAAGTAAGTTGTATATTATGGGCTTGAAACATTTCTGTTGGTCTATCAGATGGTATTTGAGTTACTTTCAAAGGACATGTTCTTGGGCATGCATTTAGTCATTGTGCTTAAGGATTAATTGTATTTAGTCAATGTGACAATTCAGATTTCATGGGAAGGTGCAAATCCTTAATGAAGTAATGAACATCTGAGTTAAAATGCTGCTTGTCACTTGGATAATAATAAAAAAATGGGGGCAAATGGCAATGAGGAAATAACTTCTGCATCTTCTTTCACCTTTTAAAATTATAAGGTCACTTCATTGTTGCTCTTAATTTCACCAAGAGCTTGCTTTCTCTGATTAAACCGTCCTTTCATCTCTTTTTGAGAGAGAGAGAAGAAACCTTGAGATTATGATATCTCTACATGGCTATTCTGTGTTGGTGGCCTCGGTGAATCTAACTCTACTGAAGCAATTTGAAGGTGTGGAAGTAGATGGGAATGTAGAAAACTTCTTGATCATGTGTTCACTTAAACAGGAAAGGGATATTTTTTTAAGCATACTCTCACGTTCCACTTCCTAGGACTTCACCAGTCTCTGTTTGAGTGTGAAGCTATATAAACTTCTGCTGCAATGAGGAAAGTGGGTGGTTGTTGAATGTTTGTGGATAAATCTGTTCTTTTGCATACAGATACATTCAGGTTCTCCTTGGTGGTTGGATGTCATCCAGACAGCAATACAATATGCCATCGATGAGGAGCTTGTTCAACGTGTGCAAAACGAAATAACCTGCAACTACAAACAGCAGACTAATAAACTCTCCATGGCAGAGAAGTAAGAGAATAGCTAAAATAGGCTATGAATGCAGTTAAGTCTGCTCAGATCCTCTTACCAGTTTGTGCTAACAGTTGCAGTTAAATAGCAGACATTTTTGCTTCATGTCATCTGGGCTGCAATTAAGTTTCAAAAACAGTCCCTCAAAAAGCATAACCAGATAGAAGAATTGCGAAAAAAAAGCAGGAGAATTACAATTTTTTTTCCTAGACCAGCATTCTTTTAAATGTTCCTTTGCCTTATCTACTGTGGTTTTACAGTCTTCTGTACTCATGGAACTGCTGAGCAAGAAAGACTCAAAGTTTATTGCAATAAGATTGAGTAACTTCTAAAAGAAACTGACTTGCTTAAATGGAAAGTAGGCAGACAATACCAGAAAATCCTTGTGTAACAGCATAAAATAGCATCACTGTTTTTCTGAGCAAAGGATTTTGGTTTGGTTTCATGTTAGAGACAACAATAACACCATTGTTGTTGTGTAATTACAGAATAATGGATTATAAGGTACATCTGGAGGTCACCTAGACCAACCCCCAGCTTATAGATCCAGGCCCATGCTCAGAGATCACCCCGATTAAGTTGCACAGGGATTTGTCGTGTTGAGTTTAGGAATCTCCAAGGAGGCAGATTTCATAGCCTCTGTTTGAAGCCTGCTCCAGTATTTGACCCACTTGTTGCAAAAATACCTCAAATTAAAAATCCTTCTATCTAGTTAATATTTCCCATGTTGCATCTTCTGTCTGCTGTCTCATGTCCATTCACCATGTGCCTTTGAGAAAAGTTTGTCTCAGTACCTTCCCGTTAGATAGATGTAGAAAGCAGTAAGGTTTTTCCCAAGAGATCTCATTTTAAGGCTGAATAAACTCTTTTCTCCCACCCTTCTCTTGTACGTTCTGTGCTCCAGCTCTGTAAGTTCATCACAGAAAAGGGACACATAGGAAGGAGAATGCTCTCACAGTTTGACTTCTGGCAATTTTCTTAGATACATGAACAATCCTTACGCTCCTAAATATGGTGTTCCTGAATCATGTTTTAGTTAAATACATATTTATTATATAGAAATATATATAAAAATAGATGTATGTAAATTTATATACATATGCATATAAATATATAATCTAATGTGTATAAATTTAAATACTTAAAATATGCACAGATTTTAATTAAATATGTAAAGACACATACTCTGGTATGACTACTCTGTTATCATGATCCCAAAAGGTGGCAGTTCCTTGCCATTGCTGGAAGTTAGCATATCTTCTGCTTTTCAGTACTTAATGTAATTCTGTTGAATAATCTAAATAAGGATACAAAACTTTACCTCTTCTTTCTTCAAAACTCAGAATTATGCTGAGGAGGAAGAAGGAAATTATGCTCATTCAAAATGGGTATTGGGGCCACCCAGCTGGAGAGTAGCTTTGCAGAAAGGGACCTTGGGGTGCTGGTGGACACCAAGTTGACCTTGAGCCATCTGTGTGCCCTTACAGCAATGAAGGCTGGCTAAATGGTATCCTGGGTTGCATTAGACAAAGTATTGCTATCAGGCTGAGGGAACAGTCCTTCTATTCTACAAATACCAGACATCATCTTGGAGGATACAATGGAATGATTTCTAACAGCATTACATGTAGTAGTAATAAGTATTTGCTTACGATATGAACTGTATTTCTCTTCTCCTTCAAAATACTGAATTAAGTATGGATTCGGTGACTCAGTGTGCAATTAGTTCCCTTTTTCTTTAAATCAGGTTCCGTGACTGCAGAGGCCTTCAGTACCTGCTGACAACCCAGCTGGAGGAAGTGAAGAAATTCCAGAAGATCGTAAGAGAAGCAGTGAAAAACTTAGAAGGCCCTCCCTCTAAGCAGGTTATTGAGGCTGCCACTATCTGCCATTTGCGACCTGTTAGACTTCCACTTAACAAGTATGTCTTGAAAATAGAAAATATACTTTAGAGGTGTATTATTAAATTTTCCTTCATTTGAAATAAGAATAAAGTCTTTATTCTGTGCTCAGGATTTGTGTGTACACAGATGTCACAGATCCATTTGTTAGAATCATGACCTTACTTTGGTTTTATTCTTGTAGAATCTTTTCCTGTATTGAGTGTACATTTGACTGTTCAAGTGTTCTTTTTTTAGGACCTTGTGTGGTTTATATGTTGTTAGGGAATTACAGGAATTACATTGGTTTCTGATGAAATTCCGAGTGTTTCTGTTTTCAATTTTCTGTATTGCAGCTGTGTCTTCTGTAAGGCTGATGAGTTGTTCACAGAATACGAGTCCAAGCTCTTTTCTCATACGTAAGTTCATAGCTTTGTGAACTTCTCACTATTAAAAAAATAAAAAGTTTAAAGTTTGATCGGTTTATATTTTCTACAACATCAGTGATAAGTATTGTGCTTGGTTTGTTTTTAAGCGTTAAAGGCCAAATGGCAATATTTGAGGAGATGATAGAAGATGAAGAAGGGCTCGTTGATGACCGTTTGCCCACCACAAGTAGAGGACTGTGGGCAACCAGTGAAACCGAACGTGCCTTGAAAGCTATTCTCTCCTTTGCCAAAGCTCACCGAATGGATGCTAAGTTAACCGAAGAAGGCAGTGCATTTCTGGAACTCTATGAAGCATGGAGAAAGGAATATAAGGTACAATAAATGAGATAGTGACGAAACAGCTGTATAGTCCATTTAATGTAATATAAAAGAATTTAAGCTGAATATGAACAAATCTAAGTTGTATTCCTGAAATTAAAGTTTGCCTACGCAAAGCTTTTTCATGGTGCTTATTACAGGATTTGTTTTAAAATGGTTTTTATATGATTTAAGAGTTTCTAAAAGCTATGCTGGCTACTAAGCAATTCAGTTAGCAGTGTAATTGCATCTATTAAGACAGTATACAGATATAATTAAATGTGTTCGCCTGTTTAGTTAAATCAGAATGTAGTAAGACTGAGCGAATCGAATGTTGCTCCATTCTGTAATTCAGTTTACCGTCAGTCTAGCTACAGATGTCCTTTCACTGTTGCTTTATTTCATGGATCTTGTTTACTACACATTGTAATCTAAAATAATTAGTCTCCTATTGCTTGGATCAGAGAGAGCTACAGGAGTATGTTGTGGCTTTCTTCCTGCATCCTTGTGTGTCTGTGTTTTCTCGCAGTGAGTGGAGATGGGAGAAGAGCTGCTGGACACAAGGGTCTCATCCTGTCTTACAGCTTAGGTGTAATCAAAAGTGTTTTCTCTTGAATGCTTCTCTGTCTCATTTTTAATTAACACAGACTTCAGCTTCAGTAGAACACACTTGGTACACTAGTTTCAGGTTTGCTGACTCTCTTGTACACCCTTTTGGTTTTTTTGTTTTTTCAATGAGGTCAAATTGACATCTCAATCAGCATTTAGTTATCTGATAGTAAAAGTTATTAAACACCTCATTAAGTTGTGCTGTTCTCACAAAGTCAGGTTGCTCAGGTCACTTGCTTATGGTACCAAAATGCTGATTGAAGAATTGAGCTACAGGGATGATAGTCTGTGAAATAACCCTTAAATCTAAACCACGCTTGCATTAATGACCAGAAATTTGCCTTTTACACCCCACCCCAAACTACCATATTTATTACCATGAAAATAAGCACAGTTTGTGGTTAAATTCAATGAATTAATAAATACTTTGAAAACAAAAGTGAAACTTTTTGTTGTTGTTGTTTCTTAGTCATACACACTTTTTTTAATAGTGTTTTTTCAAATGCAGGAGGCTTTGTGCAATCCAGATAAATGCTTAATATGCACAGACTCTGACTTGGAGGAGAAAGCATAAGTAACAGGCAGGCTTTTCTATTAGTGAATACTAAGAGAAGAATTTTTGTGCGAGTTTAGTGAAGAAATTGTACGATGTGGATACTTGAAGGCAGTCCTGGGATTTCTGAGAAAGCATCAGGTGGCAGTAAAATTATTAATAACGCAAAAAGGAAACCTCCATTACTACTGGTGTTACTTGAATTAGATTTTGGACTGGCAAGCAGACCCGTACTAATTTGCTTTAATCGTGCTTTTTTTTTTTCCTTTTAAGAAACAGTAATTTTAGCTTAGTTTCTCCCTAATGTTAGTTTAGTTTCTTTAGTTTTGAGGGAGTTAGCTCCTTTCACCTTATTCTCTGTTTTCACCCTGTATGCCAGGTTTAATATACAGTGATTTTATGCTTGTAATCTAGGCATAGGTCAAAACAAATGCCTCAGTAGTCTTTCTTGAGCTAAAAGAAAAACTCCAACCAACGAACTAACCAACACACTCCCCAGAAACCGAGTGTTTAGAAATATCTTTACAGCTGAAATATCAGAAATCAACTAATAGTAACTTTTGGCATTTGCAAAAGGTCTTAGAATTTCAGTAAGATCACTGGAGATTTTTTATAAAACACATGAACAGTGGAAAGCTTGGGAAGAAGTATTTTACGGTATTATCAGTAATTTAAAAATAATGTCAGCTTATATGTATAGTATACTTCTAGTATATGTATAGTATATTACATTTCTTTTGTAGAAAGCCAGAATTTACTTTTTCCAGGTAGAACCGAATCTGGTGTTATCTTCATGTTGTGCTCATCTGTGCTTTTATTAAGACTACTCAAACTGTTAACGTTTCTTTAAAGCTTACTTCATCTTTAAGAAGCAGTCTTAGTACTATAATAGCTAGCTGTTTAAAATTGCTTAATAGTTTTTCTTTATTTGATTCAGCATTTGCTTAGTCTTGCAAGGCATTTTGTTTCTGACCTTTTAGTTGCATTATTTATTGTAATAGTAATAGTTGTGTAAGAAATGAGACAGCTGTTTATGGTTGCTCATAAAGAGAGACTAGAAAAGAAAGCAGACAAGATGATCTCTATACTGTTTGTTTTCCTTCGTAGTGTGTTGTTGTGGGTGAATTACTGTAAAGAAATATTATCCCTTACTCCAAAAAGATTTTCATGTTATATATTGTATCACAGGGTCATATAAAGGGAACTCAAGTCAGTTCTGCTACTAATTTGTTTAGACTTTTCTTACAGTTACTTCATGAATATTGGATGGTACTGAGGGATCACGTGTCTGCTATTGATGAACTGGCAATGGCTACAGAACGGCTGAGAGTGCGTCACCCTGACGAGCCAAAACCAAATCCACCAGTTCTCCACATCATAGAACCGCATGAGGTAAAGTACTTGGCAGGAAAGGAATGGGGTTTTTTTTCTGCAAGAACCTACTTCCCACAAAATAAAATCTGTATATAGACCTATGTGTAAGGTCTATAATATGCCTCTGTTTCCATTTCAGAAAGCCTTTGTGGAGTAAAGGGTTCTTATCTGTTTCTACATTCAGCGTATGGGCCTTTTTAAGTTTGTAACTCTTATTTTCGTACATTTTTGTCAGCCTTTTGACTGAAGAGTGGCATGCTTCCAAGAGACTGCTGCCCTTCCAGCAGCAGGTGAATGGCTCTGGGACCTTTCTCTGCAATTGCCTAGTTTTCCAAGCTGGTGAAAAATTAAGTTGACCTGATTTCTTACCCATATTGCTAATTTCCACAAGGACCTAAAAAAAACCCAAAACCCACAAACAAAAAAAACCTGGTGAAAACCTAAAAGACAAATCTTTTTTCAGGACCTTGGAATTTCTGAGCCACCTCTCACTTTCTCCTCTCACTTTCTGTTCAAGAACATAGAGAAAATGCTGGCTTGATTTAACATCTTGTTGTTTTGGGGTTTTTTTCACCAATATGTTTTCAATAGAAACGCCAGTATGTTTTCAATAGAAATGCTTTGTGCTTTTTTTCAGCAAGATTCAGAGCTTGATAGAAGTGCTTCTTTTCCGTCTGTAGGGAAATAGATATCTCATCTGTGCAATTTTTAAAAGGAGTACTTTGCTTAACAAATGTTTAACAAAGTGTAAGAATTATGTACGTATTTGCAACAATAAAAGACGCATCTGTTGCTTTGGCCTTCATCCTTGCCAGGATGGCACGGCTTAATAACTACACCACTACCAACTGTAATTAATCTAAAAAGGAGTCCGCTTGATGTTTCTATTGTATAGAATGAAAAGT
>JAOXNO010000024.1:51871675-51885610 GCA_028565335.1 Limnodromus scolopaceus | reverse complement strand
TGAAAAGTGAAAGCTTCTAAGATGTTTAAGGAAAGTAATTAGTTGTTTCTTACACATTGTTTTTGGAACCAGCAGTAGTCTAGTATCTCCTTGGCTATAAGAAGATAGATGATGGAGTGAAATTTGAAAGAAACTTTTAAAACAATTAAGTTCTTTTAAATTTGTTTTGTCTCTGGAAAGAACTAATGATGCAAATAAAACAATAACGAGCAAGTTTATATACCTCCTGGGTCTCAGCCCGTTCATGGTACTGTGTTCATACTGGGTACAGGAAAGGAATAGATTATCAATTTTACTGGGGGGAGAAGTGCATCTTAAATACACAGAATGAGCTGTTCTTCTATCTGTCCCCCAGTTATTCAGGTGAATTTTGCAAAAAATGAACTTGAGCCTTATTGTAAAACTTAATTATTTTTTTCTTTTTTTTTTTAATATGTATTTAATACTGTTTCCATAGGTAGAGCAAAACAGAGTGAAACTTTTGAATGACAAGGCAGTTGCGAAATCACAGCTTCAAAAGAAATTAGGACAACTTCTTTATCTCACTAATCTGGAGAAAGTAAGCTTTACCATTCCTTGGTCTTTAACAAAGTGATATATTCTGTTTACCTAGTAGAAGAGACCTACTATTATTTTTGTCTAAAACTTATAAAGAAAATTTATTTTCTGTAAAGATTCATTACATGTTAAAATATAGTGTGGTGTTCTCTGTGTTACTGCAAAGTTATGAAGTTATTTATTACAGTATATATTTTGGTTATTTGCTTAATTATGTAGCTATAAAACTACAAACTAGTTTTAGATGGTTAAAACTTTCATTAAAACTGAGTCAGGTTTAGTAAGAAGCCTTGTAGAATTGCGTATCTCCACATACCCTTGCTATTTTACAAAGACCTTAAACAGAATGACAAGCGGGTCTGTGAAAAACAACAACAGACAAACCCCATCTATGTTATGCTATTTTAATCATAGTGTTCAATTAAGTACAATTATGCTTAAGTAAACATAGTTAAGTGTGATTAATTGTATGTAAGTGTTTTTACAACAATGTAAAGCTGAAAGAAAATATGAGGAGTTTCTTGTTTGCATCTTGTATTTTACCAGGATTTTTCAAAGCTGTGGTAGAGATGCAGATGCTGCCTGAAGGGCTGCAGCATGAACTGGGCTCTTCTTACTTACTGTAAATTACATATTTTTTAACTCCTCAAGATAGACTTACTTATTCATGAGTGAAAACATTTTTTAAGGACTTTGTTATTCAGTTTTTCTAGAAGCTTGTTTTAAATATAGGATAACTTTTTTTTTTGTTGAAACACAAAATTTTCTTTTTTTTTTAGTCTCAGGATAAAACGACTGGGGGAGTTAACCCAGAACCATGTCCAATCTGTGCACGTCAACTGGGAAAACAGGTAAGATATTTACTCATCAGGTTTTGGTTTTAGACTATCTTTACCTAGATCTGAGTCAGTTATCTATCAAATTTTCAGTAATTGATTTTAAATGAACATTGTGTCAAAACAGGAGAAATAAGCCCTTTCCTGTAACGTATCAACCAGCCTCTCCCCTGAAGTAGCATCTTGCTCAGATACAAGCACCTCTACTGCCTTTAGCCATTAACATCAATGCTTAAGTGTTTTGACAGACGTGTTCCAAGGATGCAATTAGTGTGTTGCTGATTGTCTTAGCTCTGAAGTTTTGCTTTCATACTTTTGTCAGAAAAATTTGTTTGCCATTTTTAACAGAATGAAGAAATAGAAAAGCTTCTGTAGTACACTGTTGTGTTTTACTGTAACTGATCTTATTTGATAGTATTATTTTATTCTAGACTCTAAAAAAAAAAGGGATATTAGCTATTAAATAGCGGTAAAAACCAATAGAATAAAGGTTGACAATCTGTATTCCTTTTCCCAGCACTTAACTCCTGAACTGCAGGAGTTGAAATTTAAATGAGATTTAATGAAAACTGACCTATATCATAAAAGCCATAGTTTATACTTTAGTTTATAATTTACTGGCCATGCATTAGGTATAAACATGAAAGGACTCCTGTACAGTCAAACTAAATTGACTAGTTTTTTAGGGTGGCTATTTCTAGGTGCAAAAACATTGGTATACAAAATACTTCTCTGTAAAGGGAGGTCACAGCTGACCCTCTAGGGTGGTGTACTAGACCCTCAAAGGAAGGACAGCTTCTGCAATGCAATCTTCTGTTTCTAATGCATTCTGTCAAAAAAAAAATATATATATAAAAAAAGCTTCTCTGTTCGAGATCTTTTTTCTTCTTAAATCCAAAGATGTTGTCTAGGACTTAACAAGATGTAAAAGTCGAAGCACTTTTGTTAGGAATTCTTTAATAAAGACTGATTCTAGTATGAATGTATAGATAAAGACTTTTACAGAAGGTCAATACAAACATCTGTGTAATTTTTTTTCAATGTTGTAAATACTTAATCTGTGTACTTAACCTATGCATTAGGAATCGTTATTCATAGAAATGAAAGACTGTAAGGTCTTTCTTAAAGTTTAAACCTGGGAAAAAGCAAAAAATCAATAATAAATCCAGAGAACTGCTGTGGATCAGGAATCTTTCTGTGCTGGGAAACTTTGAAATACATGCTTTCTAGTAACTGGTGTGGTGAAATTCTAAAATTCTTCAATTTTAATCTGATGAGTTTCATGAAAATAATGTTTCTATGAAAATGTAGTTTATCATGTACTAGTACCCTGTTTTTCTTTTGCATTGATCCAAAACTGATACTGTGTTGTGTTTTGTTTTGTTTTTAATTCTCTGCATAGTGGGCAGTGCTGACGTGCGGACACTGTTTTTGTAATGAGTGTATAGCCATCATCATCGAACAGTACAGCGTTGGCACCCGCCGGAGCTCAATTAAATGTGCCATTTGCAGGCAGACAACATCTCATAAAGAAATATCGTATGTCTTCACTGCAGAAACTGCCAATCAGGAGGACGATATTCCTGTAAAGGTGAATGTTGTTTATGTGAGCTTCCTGGCCAAAACTTTCAACAGTGTGTGTCTTCTGTGTTTTGTTGCGTACTGCATTCAGGCAGACAAATGTACCGTATAGTTTTATAAGTAGGTTCATTTTTAGAATTGGTTTCATTTATAACAGATATAGTTCTTTTTCTTTTGACTTGGACATTATGTATATAGGCCTTTCTCACATGAAATTAATGTTTCTGCATCCTTCCCCATGGAAGGATACACATTTTGCTGTCAAGTAAAAGGTTTTTTGCTTTGTTTTTTGTATCAATCAGTTTTAATCTGGTTAGTATAGTTAAAGTAATAATGAAATGTGCAGACAAAGAGTTCTGTGGTATCTGTGGAAGTTTCCTTGAACCTTGTGGGTGTACTGGGCTTGCTGGCCTGCACTGAATTCAATGCTACTATGTTCATGCTACTTATGTCAGCCTCCCTGGGCAACTGGAATTCCATTTTATGACTAGGTGCTTCCTAATTCAAATTATTAGATTTGAAGTAGTTGACAGCATGTGGCACCAGGGGGAGTAAATAAGCTGTATTTTTGAAGTGCTGGGTATTAGGACCTCACTTCATACATGTTCTTAACAGATTATTTCTTCAGGATTTAGAGGTATTAACCTGTTTCTAGCAAGAAAATTTCAAATAGGTTTAATAAATTACATTAAAAAATGAGATTAATAGAATAACTAAATTTCATAAATAAAACACAGAAGGAACATGTCATCTACTGTCCTATGTAAAGGTTTGTAGTGTTTTCTCAAAGTATTTCTGCATTAAAAACTTCAGGTATGAATTCTGTGTGAATTTGCGCGTCATCTTGAGCAAGGCCAATTCTTATTTCTTGAAAAATTGACAATTTATACTGTAGTTTCATTGTATGTACTGTCAAAAGAAACAACATTGGTAAAAAAATTCTACCTCATATTCATTTAAGGAAAATTAACAAAGAATAACTAACATACTATGCTTTCTGTAGAATACTGAGGTTATGATTAATATCTTGCAGTATCTGTATGAAAATTGTGTGATTTATTCAGGTTTCATTTTTTTCATCTGAACTTTCTCAGTCCCTCTGGTCTCTTTCAGCATTCAGTACCTCTCCCTTTTTTTTTTGCCTTTTCCCTTTTTTCTTCTGTTGTGTCACATACATCTTGCTCTTTATTTTACCAGCACTAGCCATCTTAAGTTAATGTCTTAGATGCAAAAGGACTCCTATGAGTGGGAGCATTTTATGCTGAGAGAGATTACTGGCATCCCTGCATGTTTTGGTTCTGTAAAAGCTTCCAGTGCCTGGTCAGTATTGCAGTGGCTATTGCCAGCCCAGAAATCTGAGACAGCAATTGTTTGTTAGAGGGCAGTTTTGATTCTAATCTGTGCTGCTCCATAATTAATTAGAACTAGCTAATTTGTTTATAAATACTCACCTGGATATTCAGCAGAATAACAAGCTCAAGGTGTATGGGTAATGAGTGGGGTGACAGACTGAAAACCAAGAACTCATAATAGCAGGGGTATTTCTGTCAGTTTCATCTCTCCGTAAATATTGAGAACAGAATTGAAAATTTTTGTGTGCTGTGAACCAAAGCTTTAGTCAATTGTTAGTTCAATGACAAGTCTGATGTGGTTTATCTAATATAATGCAAGCGGAGGGATGGTAGAACTTTGCACACTGAGTTACCTTTTATAAAACCTAGAGCTAAAAGAGACTGTGACCACTTTGACCATTGTGCTTTTCCTTTCTTTGCTGTAATTCCTCTGACTGATATTGCACAGTCACATTTGTAACACCTGAGTCACAGAAAGTCTGAAGGGTGGAAAGATCAACAATGGTGGCTAAAGCTACTGTCTCTTAAAGCAGGGAAAAATAGGACCTGTGATAAGGTCCAAAAAAAGTCTCTGAGGAAAAGACAGTCAGAGCAGATCAGCAAGAACTGTCATCACTGAAAAGCACATAAATGACCCTGTTGTGTGGAGGAAATACCAAAAGTTACTCTCAGATCTCCTAGCTGAAGCTGGTTATGCTTGGCAGGCAGCTGCCCTAGGGCTGCAAATGTGTCATTCATCCTTGCAGATCATAACACCTACTGACCGTTTTTAATTGTCTGCCTGACTTTTGGAAACAGTATTAATGTCTCTCAGGTGCAACAGAGATGTCATGAAAAAAGCTGGTTTACTCCTATGTCTGTGACACAGAGTTGGAATTACTATGGAAGACTCTGGGAAATCTAATGGTACTGCTTATTGCAGTAAAACAGTCTGCAGGAGATCTTTTACGTGTATTTCTGGAGTACTCATTTAGCTGCATAACATCTGAATGCTCGAGCAGCCCAACATTGGTTCCCAGCTTGTGCTTAGACTTGCTGACATCCTTCTCTGCCAATTCTGCAAGCAGCATAACTTCAGTAAATTTGATCTGTCATTGTAGCAAGCCAACGTAGTTAATTCAATGTTCAGAGGACAGGTGCAGACAGAAATAAAACAATATTTGTCCATCTGAACCTACTGCAGCTTATAATTACTATGCGTGTAAGAACTAGTGAGGAAATTAAATAAAGCCTTCTTAAAAAAACTCATTAGGTTAAATTGCTGTAATATGAAGTACATGCTGAAGGAGAGGGAGATACTAAAGAACTGTTTCTTGGAATGCCCTTCCCAACTTAAGGGGAAAGGGAGCAGTACAGAAATCGAATAGGAAAGTAGAATGTAGTCATTGGATTCATTAAGCATGGAAATACTTCTGAATGCAGAATGTGAAGATGATTCCATTGCAGCAGGCAATCTTTCAAGAGTTAGTTTAATTACATTTACTGATTCCTTATTATTTTAAATATAATTAACAAGCTTCATAGTACTGAGGGTAAGTTTGGTTTAGCCAGAGTGAGACACAAAAGCAACAGATACAGTGTTCGGGTAAGTGTTTTCATTGCCAGTTTTCAAGAGATACGGAGGGAGGGAAATTTAAATGTGCGTTTGGAAGATTTCTTTAAAGGTTGTGCCACTAAGTTAAACCTCAGGAGGCCCAACTGGCGTGTTTGGTGCAACTGCAGTGCTTGGGCTGCCCGTTCTGCCTGGAGGAGCACGAGGTGGGTCTCTCTGTGCAGCACTTTGTTCTGCTGCGTACGGCACGTGCAGAAACACACGGCTCCTCCCGTGGCACTGCGTTGTAAGGGAGGTATGAGAGCAGTTCAGTGCTGCTTAACCTGCCCTTCCTTCAGGATGCTAATTTTTAAATTTGTGTAAGATATGTGAAAGTCCTAATATAACATTATTTAATAAAACAGCAAGTGTGGAAGGAGTTGTTTAATACCCTACTTTACTAATACTGTTCTTTGACTTTTCAAAGGGAAGTCACTCTACCAAAGTGGAAGCTGTGGTCCGAACGCTGAAGAGAATTCAATTTAAAGATCCAGGGGCTAAATCCTTGGTCTTCTCAACGGTATTAATCACCATTTTTTATCTTGTCTTTTTTGCGTGTGTGTGAGTTTAAAGCAGTCATGCTATTCTCAGGAATTAGTTTAGCTACCAATATGTTGACTCACTCTGTACAGCCACTTGATTGTTTTGAGAATTTGTAGGGCAATTGGTGTAACTGGGACATGAACAATGACCGTAGTCAACAGATGTAAAAGCTTGTTTCTTTAAAGGGCAAACGCTTAGATTTGTATGGGAGCGTTAGAAATTCTAGGTGTTCTTAAATGCAATGTCCAGATATTTTTGATACATTGTAAAACTGGTTTTGTGATGGCTACTGATTTCTTTTATTCAAGCTGATCTTTTTAATTATGTTTCTTATTTAGTTTTACGGAAGATTCAGTTCCTAGCACATAAATCTTTTTTGGTTGGTTTTTTTTTTCTTTTTTTTAAATTGTGAATGCTAGTATTTTGAAAAGCCTTTTTGGTCTGCTCTTTCTTAGGGAACTTAATTAGTGTATTTTAGTTGTCATTGCTGTTTATAATATTGAGTTACTTTTATCATGTGTGGTTTTCTTTTGTTTCTTTTTTACAGTGGCAAGATGTGTTGGACATAATTTCAAAAGCTTTGTATGACAACAACATGATTTTTTCTCAGATCAATGGAATTAGTAAATTTCAGGTACATAAAGGATATTTTTCTTAAAATTACTTTCAGTGAGGAAAATTACAGTCCATAGAAGTTAATTTGATCCTTTTACTTCATTGCTTCGTTTGAGAATTGAAAGAGTGGCAGATTTGTTTGGCAGGAGCTTTGATCTCTAATTTACTAGTTCTAAAAATCATAACCACAAAAAGTGACAATTGAAAGCCTTTGGAGATAAACAGTACATTCACTTTTGAGAAAGTTCACACGGATGTTAAGGATGGGAGATTCAATGTTGCAAGAAGTTCTTGCCTTCCTGATACATGTCAAGTATTTGTTCTGAGCTGATAGGTCTTGGATCGGTTACACTGCAAGATTGTCACCCTGGGGCCTGTAGTAGCTGCTGTAATTTCATGAAAATATGTCCCCCACGCTCTTTATTGAGGAACTTCCGTCACACTGCTGTGATTTTTCCCTTTTAGGAAAATCTCTCTGCGTTTAAATACGATCCCAACATCAATATTTTGCTGCTGCCTCTTCACACGGGTTCCAATGGACTAAACATCATCGAAGCGACTCACGTTCTGCTTGTGGAACCCATTCTTAATCCTGCACATGAGCTACAGGCTATCGGCAGAGTCCATCGCATTGGCCAAACAAAGTAAGAGTCAAAATTGAGTTGAGTGGTTTAGACGTGGTCCAGAACAGAACTGCATACTGTAATCAGAATAAATCTAGTTCACCAAACTTCTCAGTTTTGGAGATAAGGGTATTCATAGGAATCGTCTTTTTAAAGATGAACATATAAGAGTCAGAAAGATTAAAATAAAAAAAAAGTTTGCTGAAAATACACAATGTGTATTTTAGGGAGTTCTTTTGTGCTGTGGGGGTAAGATGCAGAAGCAAATTGTATTTAGGCATTTAGGAAAAGTGTACTCTCTTGCGTCCAAAATCCTGAAAAAACTTGTTGAGCTGCTGTCTTATTTTATGTGTGCTGTTGATGCCTTAGTTTTTAACTTCGAAATTCTGCTTGCAAGCATGTCTAGAAATGTCTTAGCTTTGCAGGTCTGAGCAGCTCACCATTCATGCCACGTGTGGCCAAGTTTAGGCACAGCCCGTCATAGTTTTCTTGAGAGACTCCTTCTGGCTGGTCATTCCCAGCTCTAGATTTGGATCTGCATGAGTTGTTGGGGAGTTTTGGGGAAGATTTTTCCTTGGTTTTTGGGGTTTTTTTCCCCCAAAAAAATTATAGTATGCACTTTTTAGGACTTTTTTTTTTTTAGTTTTTCAATCATAGTTCTGCCCTCACCCCTGTGTAGATTTTACATCAGTAGTACTGAACACTTAACAAAGATTTTAGAACGTTTGTCCTGAGTAGATAAAATGTTTTCCCTTAGGTTTCATGTCACTTGAAAAAAATTATAAAAAAAGACCTGCACGTGAAGAAGAAAATTAGCTGGAATCAACTCTGCAATAGTATTCTAGAATAATAGTGGGGTTTGTGTTCTGGGAATGGTGGTAAAGCAAGAGGGCATGAATGAGCATGTATGTGAAAGAATGTTTATGAACAGGTGGATATTTGGGTTTGATGAATTTGAATTTGAACTAACTGTGAGGGCATAAGAAAGATTGATTGCAACAGCCTGCATTACAATTTTATGTGATGCTGGCACAAAAGGCCTGGCAAAAGCCTTGCAATAAAACCAGCAAGAATGTGTGCTGTACTGCTTAAGAATAAGACTTCAGCAGGGCTTTTTTGAAAAAAGGGCTATGGTCAAGTACAGTGAGCATAAGGGAATAGTCTGTTTACCTTCGGTGGTGCAACTATTAGCAGTTCAGTTGAGGTCTTATTTACTTCTCTTTTTTTCTGGTAGACCTTTACCTATGAATCACAAAGTATTCCCCCAGAATTCTGCAGTGTAATATTACCTGCCAAAGTGTCAACTTAAGATCTGAAAACCATCCAAGCGCTTTCAAGGGTTCATATCTTGAAGAATGTTTATACTGGGGAGCTGGACTGATTTTTCATTTTTATCTTTGGAGCTGACTCTTTTCCATTTTGCTTTCTTGTACCTGACATTTCTTTTTTTATTGCAGCTTTGTTTTTGAAATGTTACTTTGTAAATGGAGTTCTCGTTTTATATTTATTGACATTTTGGGTTTTATGTTTTACTGGTGTTTACAATTTCATGTTTGCTGACTACAATTACTGATCTTTTTTAAAAAAAATTATAGTATTATGTTATCGTCAAGAACAATATTGTTAAAATCCTTGGAATGAGCTTTAATTATCCATCACTGAGCTCTGTCTCTTGGACTGACTTGTGGCAAGTCAGTATAAACATTATATATAATCAGGGGGCCAAAGTAATTTCATTAAAGGACAGGCTCTTGAGGACTGTTTGTTTGTAGTAGGGACACAGAAACCAGAACTTTGCCCAGCATCTGCTTTAGGATTTTAGTTAATACAGCTTATATTCATTTAGTATGTGACCCAGCCAAGTGGAAGTTGTGTGCTGTGGGAGGCACTAAGCGTGCTTAAATGTCAGTGGAAATTGTCAATCCCTTTGTAAGATTTCTTTTTTAGAATTCAGAGGCGTTTTTTCAGCGCTCTTACAATAATTAGTATGAGACAAAAATGTGGTTTTGAACTTTGACAGTAACAGCATAACTTCTGCTCACTTCTGGCCTTGCTTTCTTTTTTTAAACACCTTCAGATCTACCATTGTTCATAGGTTCCTGATAAAAGCAACAATAGAAGAGAGAATGCAGACTATGCTGAAAACTGTAGATAGAAGGTATGTGTTGAATTTTTTTAAAACATTGTTACTGCACTGAAAATGAAAAGGTGGTTCTCAACTGTACTTTTATTACAGTTAGGTATGCATATCTTAAATATAAACTTCAACTGTTCTCCTTCAAATTGTTTTCATTGACAAAAAAGTTTTAAGACTTGAAAAATTGATATTTTCCCCTGGTTCCCGTCACTTGAAGCTTGAGGTGTTTTAGTTCCCTGGAGAATACTTTATTTACATTTTGTATATTTTATTTCATAAAAACACAATTAATTAATAAATTATGTGTTATGATTTATCTTTTCAGCTTACCTATTTCCATTAGTGTAAAAGCATTGCAACTAATTGAGTAACACTAAGCCTGCCACTGGAGTAACAGCATTTGTTCCAAGCTCTAATATAAGACACTAATTCCTTCTTTCATTGTTTTTAAATTCTTCAAGCCTGGTGTGTCAGTTCTGTGTCACACTGGTTTGTTTTGCAGTCAATGTGAGAGTTTTCCACATGCCAGCTCGTAAGTCAGTCTGGTGTGCAGTGACAGCCTGGGAGTGGAACAAAAGTGGTATTTACATTCTTTATGGAGAAATTGTCAGAGGTTTGAACCTCCTTATGCTGTATACACATCATAGCAAATCTAGGAGGCGGCCTTAGTTTAAGAAAATCAGGTTTTTTTCCAGTTTTTTGGCTGTTACAAATTGAGACTAAAAATTTACATGTGTATTTTTGGTGGTAGTTGTGAAAGATTTCAGCTTTAGTTTTGACAGAATGATTTAATCAGTTTCCGATTCGGTAAATTAGCACTACTTTTGCATATAAAATTCAAATAAATATGCAGTGGTTGAATGATCCAATGAGGGCTAATATTTTGAAAGTAATATCAAACCTAATGCATGGAAGCTGAAGCCAATCCCTTAAACGTGAAGAGGGCAAAGCAGATTATGCCATGTTCTGCTGCCTCTGCCGTGTTTGGTGTGACCACTGTTAGGGACAGTAGATGGACTTTGTATCTTACTTAGAATGTGCAAGAGAAGTAGTTGATCAGTGTGTGTATCTTCCCTGATAAAGTTGGCTTTCCTGCTGATCTTCGAAGCTGAAGAGTTATTGGACTCTGAACGATGTGGTCTGTCTTCAGTGCTTACAGCTTGGTACTTAAATTGATTCCTTCTCTGATGTTTGCATGCAATTTTTTCCCACAGCCACACGAGCTCTTCCATGAAACAGTCAGAAGCCTCAGTTCTGACAGTGGCAGATTTGGCTGACCTTTTTACAGAGGAAACGGAAGAACTTGAGTAAAAACATTGGTTTGGCCTAATGAAACCAGAACATACCTGACCTATAACGCACCGGTATATAATCTACCTGATCTGTCATTCCTGTAAATATCATCTAACATTTGTATGTAACAAAGCTATTGGAAATCAAAGTCTTAATTGTTACTGTTTTACTCTGTGGTGAAGTTCTTAGCAGCACACTCTTCTGATAGCACTGGAGGAAACTTGCACTTTGCACATTATACAAAAATATGGATTTTATTCCCAAAGAGCATTTGACCTGGATGCTAAAACTGAGATCTTGGAGCCTTGATTGAGAGGATTTTTACCATCAGGTTTGATTGGCTAGTAGCTCAGTCTGAGAGCAAAACTATGTGGGTGGTTGGGTGGGAAAGGGAAGTGGAAAAACACAAATCTAATTTTTTTTACTGTACAAAGAATTGTTAGAAAGAATGACTGTAAATTAATATTCTTCTAGAAAGGGCTTGTTAGTATTTAATGCAGAGTTATTGAACGTCTTATTGGTAACACTTTAAATGACTAATCTTTGCTAATAATTCAGATATTTGTATTAGGCCTTTAGATATTCATAAAGACTTGTGACAGTTAAAAATTTCATTGTTAATGCTTGCTTACTGCAAAACAATGCTAATTAAATTATGCTTTTTGTATGTGTGTTGGTCTGGTAATCAGTTAAATACTTGAACTTAGTGTACATGTTTTCACTTATTCTTGAAGCCATGACTAATTTAGTGCTTTGTCAAAAACAAAAAAAGGAATGCATTTGTTACAGAATTTTTAAAAACTTAATTGGTTAAGCTGCCGATCGCTTTATAATAATTCGGTGCTTGTGTACATTTTCTCACCCTGATTTTTTCTTTCCCTTAAAGATGCAGCAATCTAAATATTCAAAGTATATAAAATTAAGGTAGGCAGTCTAATTATTAGGTACCTAGTCTAACTTAGATAATCAGTGGAGAGAGGTGAAACTTGTGTGAAATTTTATCCTTAGATATGTGAGATCACTCTGCCCCATCTCTATTGACAGTAGAGAGCTTAGAAACAAAGCTAGACTATCTTTTAGACTGATGAAAGTAGGTAAGATAAATTTTAAGTCTTTTGGCATAGGTTATGGATACCCATTTACATAACATCATTTTTGAACAGAATAGTTATTCTGTTCAAAATATTATTACAGAAGCAACCTCAGTTACTCTGTTGAACACAATTTTGTGTTTAGAGGCTGGGCACATGTTTATGCATAAGCAACAGGCTACTTCCCTCAAATTACAATATTTACTGTTTCAGTAGACAATGGTTTTTGTATATTTTAGAAATCTTAGTTGAGGTTGAAATTACAATGAGTCCTTTAAGAAATCTCATCTTAGAATTTTTACTCTAATCATATCTGCTGAATAGATTTGCCATATAGTTATTGAGCTTCTTGAGTTCTGTTTTCAGTCATAATACATTTATGTTGCACCATTTGGGTATTAAGCCTATCTGCATGGCAGACAGGTTTTCTGCTACTGACAGCAATTGTGGACGGAATTTACATGAAAAATATTGCATCAAGAAGTGGGTTTTTGGCATTTATAATCGGTTGTCTTTCTGGACCAATTAGATGCTTTGTACTAACAACTAGTTGAGTACATTTACAGACAATGTATCTTTATTTCCCATATCTGTAATATGCATTAGTCTTATTTATACATTTTGTTTTGGGGATTACTGTCTTTTGCAGATTACAGTTTGCAGCAAGGGAAATAGAATAGGTAGTGGACTCTTTTTAAAATGAGATTGATCAAACAGTTTGCCCAGAAACTGTGACATCTCCATCCTTGAATGTATCAAGAACTCAAATGACCCTCAGCAACCTGATCCAGCTTCGAAGTTGGCCCTGTTTTCAGTGGTGTGTTGGACCAAATGACCTCCATGGATCCCTTCCAGCCTAAATTATTCCACAGTGTACTGGAGATCATGCCGTACAGACACTCCAGGAACTCTGAGGGCAGCAACATTCCAGTTTCCTTATCGTCCTCAGAGACTTTTAATACTGTAAAACATAATGTCACTGAATATTACAGCTGCTGTTCACTCTGAGAAATGATATATCTATGTCAAAAACTGTGGAACCACAGAGTGCTTACATTCATAGCTTCCATTTTAAATAACTAGATATGGGAATAATAGTTATCGGTGAATGTGAAGGTGGAGAAGCATACTGAAAAACATCTGTGATGAGAGGTTTCCCAAGCTCTGCAATTTTATGGCTTACTTATACAAAAAGATGGTGGTTTCATTAGTTATTTACAAAAATGTGGCTTTTGGATTCCTAACCAAAAGCATAGCTTCTCATCAAACAGTGCCGGAGTCCTGACATGTTTTGTATGCTTACTTAACAGCATGGAGTGCCAGAGATCTGGCATGTTGCTGTGAATTGTCTCCGGTATTAGCTGAATGTTCACAAGTCCATGGGGCCTGATAGCATTCATCCCAGAGTTCCGATGAAGCCAGTGGATGTTATGGCAGGACCCTTCTCAATCATCTACCAAAGGTCTTGGGAGTCTGGGGAGGTCTCTGCTGACTGGAAGGTAACTAAAGTTATTCCAGTTCACAAGAAGGACATGAGGGAAGACCCAGGGAACTACAGACCTGTTGGTCTAACCATGGTTAGACTGAGGTTAGGGAGGGAGTAGAGCGATAGGACGAGGGGTAATGGTTTAAAACTGAAAGAAGGGAGATTTAGATTAGATATTAGGAAGAAATTCTTTACAGTGAGGGTGGTGAGGCACTGGAACAGGTTGCCC
>JAOXNO010000024.1:51837938-51863452 GCA_028565335.1 Limnodromus scolopaceus | reverse complement strand
ATCTTCAAGACCCACCTGGATGCAGTCCTGAGTGATGTGCTCTGGGCAACCCTGCTTTGGCAGGGGAGTTGGACTAGCCGATCTCTAGAGGTCCCTTCCAACTTTGTCAAATCCGTGAATCCGTGAAACAGAGAGCTGGGGCTCTCCCTGTGCACACCCTGCAAGCAGAAGAAATAATCTTCCCTTCACTTTGCAAAACACCAGGGGTTTTTATGAACAATTGTAAAGATCGTATAGAAAAGACAAGGGTCTCCTCACCCTGGCTGGTATAATTAAAATGCTCCCTGACATGGTTGCCTTCTTAAGGATCTTAGCACTGGATGTTGCTGGAGGTCTCTCCTCAGACAGTAGGACTTGCTGACGCTGTTTTCAGCAACCCTACCAGCACGGTTCCGCTTCATCGGGAACTGAGCCCCAGCAGATGGGTCACATTCAAGTAAAAATCTCCTGTGGCTGGAGATCGTCTCTTCCACATCACCAACTGGATTGGCCCCAGCAGCTCCGTGAAGCTGAATATCATCTGTTTATTACTAATACAATACTCAGTATTTACTTGTTACTTTTCCTAGAGACTTCATAGAAGGAAGTCTTAGACTTCACTATAGGAACGGAAAGACACAGCAGAACCTTCCTCTGTCTGACCATTTTTCTCAGCCTGGGGGCTGCTCTTCTCACATTGCCAACAGGAGGAAAGCACCCCAGTCTTCTCTGGAAACATCTGTACGTCACTGCCTCCCGTGCTTCAGGAGGTGCTTTTCAGATCAGGCCCTCTGAATCTGCTGACTCAGAGCTGGCTTGCTACTGGTTCGCATGGGAAGAGGGTATTTCAGGGCTGGGGTGTACTGACAGGGGGTGGTGCCAGGCCATCATCTGGTGTCAGAGTAGATGCCTCCAGAGCCATCAGGTTCCAGGAGCCTTACTGGGCAGCTCACCAAAATTAGTGTTTCATACCGAGGGGCAAGAATGCCTCTTCCGTACCACAGTCTGTGACAGATGTCGCACTCCTCCCTATCCCATCCAAAGATCTCAGCACTTACAAGTTTTCTGGGTCTCTCGGTATCTGTGCACGTACCCACGTCAGGCTTTGCACTGAAAATGGCCGTGTAAGTGGCACACACTACCCTCAGCACCAAGAGTGTCATTACAAGGAAGAACCTGAAAAATGAGCTACACTTTCCCTAATACGGACCCGCATTAGGATTTGCTCCTTGTGCCGTTTGCTGAGATCTGAGCGGAAGGGTTCTGCAACCAACGGGAAAAACAAAGTGTGTTCCTTTCCATTCCTGTGTCCCCTCCGGGGACACTGTGTCCCTGTGCTAGGCACAGATGTGAGGGAAGAAGTGCTCCAGCTCTTGCATGCAAGACATAAACATTCTGGATCTCCACGAGCCAATTTCCAGTTCCCCAGAATCTATATTTAGCAACGCTAATGAAACTGAAAATAAACACCTTGGGTTACATTTAACAGATTACCGTTTTCTTTTTTTTCTTTATCCTTTAGCCATTTCTCAGGTTGCCGCACTTGCTCCCTCATTTGAATTCCAGGGCCACACCACAGCTGAGCCGTTCCTTGGTCGGCTGCTGGTCTCAACCTCAACTCTGGGCCGTGGCTGTGAGGCCTCTTGGTAAGCTCAGAGAGGAATCCACGGCATTACTAACGCTGGGGCACAGGGCAGGCTTGCTTTCTTGCTCGCTCTTCACTCAGACTGTTGCCCTTCTCAAGGAGGGATTGGCATTGGAGAGGTTCGCATCGCTACCATTTAATGTGATACCATTTATTAAGGGACTTGCTGGCTTGGGTAAGCAAAAAGAAGACATCAGGCCCTAAAAGTTGCTTAAATTATTTCTCAAAGAAAGTTTTTCAAGCTTCCCCTGTATTTCACAATTCAAAAATTGGCCTACGTTAAAGAAAAAGAATAAAGTAACAGAATTGTTTTAGCGATGGAAGTTGTTTGCTATCGTGTAGATCTTTAAGGTCCCTTCCAACCTAGAAGATTCTGTGATTCTGTGTATAACAAGTTTATTGTATCTCTATTGCTACCAGTGGAACAGGCGTTGGGCAGGTACCTAATTTTGGTGATCGTTAACCACCCTGGTATGATAAGGTGTGAGGCTGTAATTACTGTTTTTCTGGCATATTGTTTCAGTGATCTCCGAGTTAGGGAACTGCTAAATTAGGTTAGAGCATGATAAGATTTCAGGAAGACTGTCTGAGTCACCCACTCCAGCCATCAGGGATGAAAGCTCCCAAACTAAGCTTTGTCCCCCGAGATGTCCACCTCCCCCTGCGTGAGCTTCCTTGAATGGCCAGGACTGCCAAGAGGTGGGCAAAACAGACCCAAGGAAACATCCCGCTGAGCTGCTGACGGGTCTCCTCAAGGGACGCACGTTGCACTAGCGCGGACACACAGATATAAATACCTTTTAGCTATGCAGAACGAAATAGAACGCTTGGTGAAAGTCCACACTTGGGCCTAAGAGACTGATCCAAATGTTGTTACTCTGCTCCTGTTTCTACAGCTGACGTGGGATTTCTAGGCAAAATATACTTTAAATACAAGATCCAGTTTCTGTAAAAGTTTTTCTCAAGTCCTTTTTCTTTGACAGTGCCAGTCTAAAAGCCTCACGAATCCCAAAGTTTTTTACTTCATGGTGCATCACCGGATTTACGTGTGGGCAAATCTGCAGTCAGTGGCAGGAGATGTATCCCAGGGAAGAAAAACACAGCTTAGAGAGTAGAGTGGAGGCATTAAGGGTCTGAAGGGCAATGTTCCTGAGGCATTCAGCCACTTACTTGAGCACAATTCTATGTCAAGCTGACTTGGAAAAAAAAAAAATCCAAATATTTATTTTTTTACATTTTTGAATCAACATTTTCAAAAACCTTCCATTTTATGCGGAAGTTGCTATTTCCTATTCAGGATGAAGATAAAGGTAAAGGATTAGGAAAGTAAGAAAAACAGACATTCTGACTTTTTTTCCTTAGTTGTACTTATTTCATTGTACTTTTTTTTGACTGAGCCAGGGAATAGTTGTATTTCAATCCAGCAATCTTTTGTTGAGCTCCGGGTAGAAAAGGTTTTGTTAAATCTGAATTAGGATTTAATATGATGAGGACCCAAACTGAACTAGGCTGTATAAACTCAAATGCTTAATTTTAATGTTTATAGAGAAATCAATGAAACCCTTATCTGACTGAAGGGCCCTGACTGAGGTGGAGATTCCAAGAACCTGTTTTTCTGCAAAAGATTTCTCCAATTCTAGAAAGTACTCATCCACATTAAACAAATAGAGCATTTTTATGCCTTCAACTGTGGGTTTTTTTCCCCCAGTAATCAGTATCATTTCATTTGATCTCAGTGACAATGACATAGTGCTGTAGTTAGGCTCACTGTAATAGTGTAAAACTTACTGAATTTGGACAGACAAATAATGCTAGACTATGGATGTCATCAGCAAACTGCTCCTGCAGCACAGTGGGCTCTGTAGATTTTAATCTGAATTCAGATGTCTCACTAGACATCTTCACATCAGAGAAAAGAGCAGAAACGATACATCTATTTTTCTTTAATTCTTTCTAATTTCCCCCCCTTTCAGTAGTAAGGGAAATAGAAATTGGTGGTGGTAATGCAAAGAGATAACTCCAGGCTATCAACTTGGTGAAAGACCAGAACACATGAGAACAAAAATGACAAAATCCCATCGCTTTCCTGAGTTCAGCTGCAAACCTCTTCAGCTTAATGTTGTCTGATCACCTCAAGCACTTTGCATGGCACAACAAGATCTGTTTCCCATCTGGCATAAATCAGCAGAGGCCCAGAGGAGTCAGATGAGGAAGATCTTCCCGAATGGCTCTTTGTAGAATCAATGATGAGAGGTTGTTGCTGTTGTTCAGACATCAGTTTCTGAAGCCTTGAGAAGGAACCAGCAGGCCTCTGTCACTGTCCCCTCTAGCAATAGCTGAGAATCCAACCTCGTTCACTGTGAATTTTGATGGATAGCGTGTTAAAAAAGAAATCACAAGTCTTTAAATACAAGACAGCCTGCAATGAAACTTTGTTCAGGTTGTAGTTCTGTTAATATTTCTAAAAGAGTAAAGGTTTGCTTTGCAGTTCCAGCACTTCAGCATTTCATCTCTTTCTTTTTTCTTACTTTCACAGAAACAGCAATCTTTACATCCTATCCCACAAGTGATACAAAATTACATAAGGCTCAGTTTGTTCTGTGAAAATCTGGTTTTGTCCTACTTGAGTCGAATGAAAATGTGATGGTGGGAAAAAGGCTTCTATTTTCCCACTCTACTGTGTATTTTGCTGAGTTGCAAGAGCCTTGCATTCCTATTTGTTGACTGCCTACAGTCACCGGTGTACACCGACTGGCATTTCGGGGTGGAAGAAGAGATAATGTGGAAAAGAACACGAATATGGTAAAATCCAACTGCCCTTCACATGCATTTTGCTGGAGCTGGATAGTAAACCCCTGCAGGGTGTTTACTATTGTGCTTTGACCTCTTGCCTGCTGCTGGGCAATTTATATTATTCTCTCAGCCCGTTAACCGTAGTTGAAAAATGAAATTTTGTGCAGTAAGAAGAGGGGCAGAAATACACAACTTTAGATTGGATTTTGCAATGTACTCCCATCAAACCCAAGGAGAACAGAATTATGAGAATACTGTAATATTTTGCTTTGACATTTTAATGACTTGTTTCATGTTGGAAAAGTTAAAAAAAATATTTCAGTGCCTTCAGAAAGAAATACGTTAGTTGGCTTTAAAATCACATTTCTCATTTTGCAATTAACCTAAGGGGAAAAGTGAACATTTGAGTTGATTCAAAATGTTCTTGTTTGTTTGTCTGCTTCTTTTATCAGAGATAAAAGTCCACATAATTTCTATTCAGACAAATTTTTTTGGTTGTTTTCTTTCTTAAGTTTGGCAACTGATTCCAAAAAGTCTTTATCTGTGACATGCTGACAACACTTGAATGATTGGAGATGTCATCTGTTATGCAAGAAAACTGTGTTTTGCAGCATAAACCAAAGAGTAAAAGAGGAGCGAGGTTTACACTGGAGCTCCCTAAATGAAGCTCAGAGGGTTTTGTTACGGCTGCCTTCCAGCTCAGATGACCCAGACAGATGATTAGACATGAGAGATTCGCCCCCCACGATTCAAGAGCAAAACTCTGCAATAAAACATCTCAGTGCTTCTGCCTGCATTACTCCAGAGCTGTGTACAGAGCCTGAATGGGAGCTCTACTCAGCTGCCAAAGAAATTCTGAGTAAATGGGGATATAAATCTCCTGCTACTTAGTGTTCTCCATCAGTGCAGCTCCCAGCCATCAGCCGTGCCTCCCATGCGTCTGCCAGCCAGAGTTCTCCACGACATGGTTGAGAGTTTCAGTCTAAGAAAAAACCCAAGCCCCCATTTTGAGAGTTTGGACCCATGTTCTTTCTGCTGCAGTACACAGCTAAAATCATTAGCTCCTTGTTTATTTAATTCTTTAGAAATGAAATGTTCTGTTTCAGAGCTTGGAATATGTATATATAAGGTAATGACCATCTAGCTATAAAACGAGCTGATGCTAACACATAACAAGCTGGTAAAAATGATAGTTTAATTCCAGATCTCTGATTTACACCCGAACGCCCCTGAATGCCATGGTGCTGAAAAGGGGAAAGTTTACATGTTCAGCATGAAAACCAACTTGACAACTTGCAGAAGCAGAGGTGTAATATGCTCAACGGCCCGCTGTTGAAAAGGAACCTTTTTTCCCCTAAATGCCATGTTTATTTCTTCTGGTGCTACAGCTGGGGTGGCTTAAATTACAGAATAGCACATGTGTTTGTTGATGAAGCACATGGTTCTGTATTTAATCTGTCTTTTATCGCTGCTGCTGGCCTGCACTAGTTTCTTATCATTCACTTGAGTATCTGTGGGGAATGCTGATGTTTCCAGAAAATTTTATGACCATGAAGAGTTTGCATAAACTTAATGCACCATTTGAATAACTGGTATCATTAGTAAGATATCAGAAGCATTAGGCAACGAAAGCAAGTATGCTTATTCTGCAAAACTGCAAATTTTCTCTAAAAGACTGACAGACACTAATCAAAAACCAGATGTTACTCAAAGTCCACGGCAATAGATCTTTGTGTGGACAAGAACACAAACTTCCTTTTTGTGCAGTTTCGGAATTTACACTAAAGAAAGAGTCTCACAGCTGTAAAAAGACCAAATTCAGAAGATTTGCCATAGATGTAACTTAAGAGAAAAAATCAAGCAAGACACAACCTTGTGAAACTTACGTTCCTTGGATTAAGAGCCATAATTATATTTGCAATGTGAATTAATGAAATATGCAAAAAATCAGGATAAACAGGTGTGACTGATAGGGGAAAGAAGAGAAAAACACTTTCCCAGAAGCCAGGGCATTCTGCATGTGAAGGAAGGGGCATGGGAGACTGCCTGAGTTTTAGGTTTTTAAACACCTATCACCAAAAAGGTGATGTGTACTTTTGGCTCCACTGCCTTGCGCAGTGTGAGTTTAATCATGCCTGGCACCAACTGTTAGCTTGAAATAAAAAGCCTGGAGTGTCTCCTCCCATAGACACATGTGGAGCAGTATCTATCTCCGGCTCTCCCTCACATCCCTTTTGGTCCTTCACCAGCCCCTCCACGCCTTCACCACCCACCCTACTGCGGTCAGCAGTCAGGTGGGAGGCAGTCTGGGCCCATGGGCCACATATTCTTTGGGCCAACGTGCCAATGGGGCTGCCAGCAGCCCACGTTCAGGATGGGAAAGGGAAGGGAGAGACGTGGCCCTTCTCCCTCTCAGCATTGGAACCACTTTCCTTCTCCATCTGGATGTTGTTTTACAAGAGAGCAAGAGCAAGCCTGGAGCACATGCCTGAGCCTCCCCTTAAACCACCCCATCCCCAAAGCCAGCCTCTTCTTGCAGAACCATGGCCAGGCTGTGGGTTGAGGCTGGGAACCCTCCCGAGCAGAGCCCACCGTCTGCCGTCGGGGTAGTACCTGGCTCGGGGGAGGAGAGATCTCTCTTCGCATCTCAGTGCTAACAAAATAAACATAATTGTTATTAACGATGACTGCTTTTAATAGAGCTGTGCGGTGCACAATGATAGAAATGTTCCCATTAAGATGGGTTTGTACAAACAGCAGCTGCTGACAAATCTCCTTGTCTCCTAATGTTTCTTTATTAACTTTCAGACTTCCGATGACGCACATGTTGTCTTCACAAACACAATACAGAGTAACTTCTTCAATAAAGTTGGAAGAACCTTTACCAATATTACGTTTGCTTGCCAACACCCTATTAGTTACATGGCACAACAGCCTGACACGGAGAATAAGATCAGTGTTGACACCGGGTAATTCTTTTTTTCTCCTAACTGGAGCTAACACGCTGTTCTGCTTACAGATCCACTGAAAGAACCAGCAAAATTAAGTCTAGGGATGTTCCTTGCCTAAAGAATGCCTTTTCACATGACCCCTGTAATAAAGAATGAGGCTAGCAGAATTTGCTTTGGTCTGCTTCAGCTGGCAAGATCTCATGATTGCTTTATGGATGCACAGTGCTCACTGCGGTGGGGTTTTAGCTTCAGTTGTGGCCTCTGCCCAGGCCAAACAGCCCAACAAATTTTCAGTGTATATACTGGGATCTCATAGATCAAAGTCTCACAGCCAGAAAGCTCCCGAGCTGCCTCCTTAGTTTGCTGCAGGGATTGCGAGAAACACCTGCAAGCAGCTGGACAGACGAGTCGTGCCCCCCCGGGGAAGGACAGAGAAGTCCCACAGCCAAAAGCCTCCCCAACATCCTCAGCGTGGCTCCTCCTGAAACACCCGCACACGCTGCCTGCTGCTGGCCACAGACACGAGGTTGGCCTGGGTTTGGCATTTCAGCCATAAACACTGACTCAACGACTCACGGGACCGGCCACTTCTCCTTTTCATGGTAATCTAGCACCCTGTGGTTTTGAGCGGGGAACTTCTGGGTCACGCGCTGGACAAATGGCCACTGAATGTGCCCGAAGATGATGTAGAACCCGTGCACAACTCTTTGGGGGCACCCAGTGGCATCAGACCCACTGCACCTGCAATGGTGAGAGGACATAGCGGAGGGCCACAAAGATGCTCAGAGGACTGGAGCACCCCTCCTATGAGGACAGGCTGAGAGAGCTGGGGTTGTTCAGCCTGGAGAAGAGAAGGCTCCAGTGAGACCTTATAGCAGCCTTCCAGTACCTGAAGGGGCCTACAGGATAGAAGGGGAAGGACTCTTTATCAGGGAGTGGACCAATAGGACAAAGGGTAATGGTTTTAAACTGAAAGAGGGGAGATTGAGATTAGATACTAGGAAGAAATTCTTTACAGTGAGGGTGGTGAGGCACTGGAACAGGTTCCCCAAAGAAGCTGTGGATGCCCCATCCCTGGAAGTGTTCAAGGCCAGGCTGGATGGGGCTTTGAGCAACCTGGTCTAGTGGGTGTCCCCGCCCATGGCAGGGGGGTTGGAACTCCATGATCTTTAAGGTCCCTTCCAACCCAAACCATTCTATGACCCTATGACACGCACTTGCACAGACCAAGGGCTTTGGAAATACCAAGCCCGAGAACCTCACAGTGCCTGCACAGAGCAGCTACTCGGGGACAGCAGGATATGCTGGCTGTGCCCTGTTTGACCTGATGACGTGAGTAGGTCTGGGCCAACTTCCAGATTTCTCTGAAAAGTTCAGCGTAGCCTCTCACACCACAGACCCCCAGTCAGCAAAGCACTGAACCTGTGCTGCAGTTAACGTCCATGTCTCCTATTAACTTGAGTAAGATTTGAGTTTTAATTTCTGGATTTGCTGAACTGGGGTCTGGAGCAAACTCAGTTTCATCCATCATCTGGCAAATGATGACATCAGAAGTTTGGCATGTCTGGCACCTTCATAGTTCAGAAAATACGCTGGTCCATGTGATTTTAAAAGCAGTAATTTTATTTCTTAAAATGAGAGGCTTTTCAAAGACTTGAGAAAGAAATTCAAAAATAAAATGTAAAGCACCCAAATATAGATAGCTGTAAGGTACGCAGAGTGATTTTTCAGTTCAGACATGCTTCTGATCATCTGTTCATGGACTGTCTCGCTGTAGCTATGTGATTGATCTGAATTGTTCACAGAATGATTACACTGTATACAGAAGACACGAGTTTTTCCGTCTCAGAGAAACTATATAAAGATCTGAAGTTTGAGGATATATATACTACTATACCTTTTTTAACTCTGGAGGACATTTTTGTTAAAATCAATTTGGTATGTTACATGAATAATTCTTTTTTCAAATACTTCTGAGGTGAAGGTTGTAAGACAGGCACTGATACCAAGCAGCTACCACCACCATTGTGCCTCACAATGAACATGAGAGCTCTCACTGATATTTAGTCAACATCAACATTCAATTAAGAGAATTAAAAGATGTAACAAGGCAATAATTTCAGTTGTTAGGCACAGTAATTTTTTTTTAATATATAAAATTCTCATTAAGAGTGAATTAAAGAAAAAACTTCAAGGAAGGACAGTGGAAGGACAATGACAACCATGTTTCCTGTGAAGTCAGAGTGCCCACATGGGAACAAGGCGGCAAAGAAGATTATGACAGACACGGCTCTACCACGGCGTCCTGTGCCCTTTCTGTTCCAGTGATGACCACCACGGTGACCACTCTGAGCCTCTGGTCCTCCTTCTCTCAGCCCCTGTTCGTGCTTCCCTATCCAGGCATCATTCCGGTTACTACAGTTTTCTCTTTTCATAGGAAAAATCCATTACTACATTAGATCTTGCTTTAGATGAGCATAACAAGTGATGGAGTGATGTGGCTTGCACCAGATGTGGACTGTCTCACTTTCCTAGCCTGATCAACCATGTCGCTCCATGGGGCAGGTCAGTAAAAAGCACCCTTTGTTGCGTCCCCATGAGGGAGGTAGTCAGATGGAAGTCAAGACGGACAGTAAACTACTCACAAAAGGAATACATTTTAGAGGTATTACACATAAAGGAGGCCACCACAGAGGTTGTATTCTCACCTAGTCCGTAAATAACGCATGGCTTTCTGGAAAGGAAAAAGATCATAGAGAACTGGAGGCTTGCGAAACACAAGAGCCTCATCCGACAAACCTGCCATGGCTGACCAACGGAGCAGGCATCCTCGCTGGGATGAGCCAGTAGTGGAGTCAGGCCAAAGGGCATCTTCACCACATTTGTGTCATTTCCCTTCCTGGGTTGTCTTGTCTCTTGTCTCTGGAGCTCTCTGTGTGGCTCCCCAGGGCTTAGCTCCTGCCACTCATGGGTAAGAGCTCCTGCGTGCTGAGCGAGGGATGTTCCTGCACAGAGGAGCTCTCCTGTGTCCATACCTGGTACTTTCTCGCTGTGTGTTTCCTCTGGCCCACTCCTCCACCCTCCCTGGACGTGTGCTGCCAACATTCCCCCTGCGCTCGCACTGCTCCTCTGTCCCCAGCAGCCCGTTTCCCTGTGGCATCCAACTTTCAAAGGCTGATCCACTTCCATGGTGGATTTCTTTTTCTCAAAGTGAGATGAAGCTATTGGGGAAAGAAAATCTGTTTTAAATGAAAACATTTTAGTTAGCTTCAGGGTGTTAAACCATTTTTAACTTCCAGTGAAATTTAGATTTCTGGAGGAAAAAAAAAGCATTATTTTGAATGCAATAGTTGGCATTTTTCATTTTAAAACTGTTAGAAAAAAGTGTTGGAAAAAGATTTCAACAAAGTCCCTTCTCTCTTTTAATCCAAACTAGTTGCTAAACTGAAACGAGTTAGGTTCAGCCTCTCTCCAAACTGAATTTGAAGGGCATTTACTATAAATAACTGTCATATTTAAAAATACATCAACTTAAGTGAAAGTCTGAACCAGTTAATATTACAAGATTTTTCATCTAACAATAACCATCCCCTATTTTTTTGGGTTTCTCGCACGCACCAATTAGGTGAAGGCACAAACAACATGCCTTTAGCTTTGGAGTAGAAGATTTGTATTAATCACAAAATTGTATCTGTCTCCTTGCATGTTCCAAAACATTTAATAATTCAAATTGAAAACTGCGGGTCCACACCAACAAAAGATCCTTCCCACACTCTCCAGTACTCTTTTATAGAAGAAAGGTTTGTACTCCTATATCATACATTTAACGTTATTCTGAAACTAGGGTTGACTGAAATTTTTCTGAACAGCATTTTTCTTTTTTGTTACAAAAATCACGCTGTGTATTTGAGCATTTTTCCACAGGAATATATTGACTTTTAGAAAAAAAGTAATGGAAAGAATTATTGCTTTCATATAATTCAGTGTGCTTCATTTTGACTTAATAGTTTATGAATGAGGTTGAAACTATTCCAAATAAAGGTTCTTACTTTATGAGATTAAATACTTCAAAAAGAGCTTTTTGAGAGTTTCAAATAATATTTCATTGAATTCTTACTTCATGGAAGACTTTGAAAATCTATCTGTTCCTTCCAATTCATGACAAAACGAAAAGTCAAAGTAGAAACATTCTGTAAAGGAGAAATTATCTATATTTACCAACTCTATTATAAGATCATTATCTGAACTATATGTACAGTCTGGCCAAATATTTTCATATTACTCTAAGTTCTCATGGAACTTTATTCCAGAATTTAAGAATGTATTTGAATAGGCAGTAGCTAATGAAGGAAGGGAGGCTTTAAACATGCTAAGTAAATGCAGATTTGCACTGTAATACATCTGTAAACCTGCACAAAGCACATAGTTCCACAAGGAGCTTGCAGTTCATCTCTATGAATTAGTAAAATGAAGATTGCTTATAATTTAAATATATTACCTTTTCTCTGATGATAACTTGAGCGGAAATGCCAAGCTAATGTGTTTATCTGTGGGTAATGAACGGAATGACAAGCTGGGGATGAGCAGTAGCCGGTGGTGCAGACGGCGGGGATGGGGACGTGGGCTGCCATCTGACAAACCATCAGCTGCTCTTGATCCAGGTTAAGATATTGCTCTATTGCTCTCTCCCAGCTGCTCATCACGTCTTCCTCTCCAAATCCTCACCTCTGCCCATTTACCAGCTCAGCTGAGAGCTCTGGGTTACAAAGGGAAACAAGTATTTTACGTAGCATCAGGTCTTAATTTGGACCACTCTGCAGAAGAGGTTAGTGACTGATGAGCCAAACACACAAGTCAGCAGAAGGTGTCCCCCCCAACAGGTTTCTCTGCAACATCTGTCCTCTCCCTTAGGGCTTGCAGCTGGATGCATGTAATCCTTCATGTAATTTTTGGTGGGAGCCCTCAAATACTTCCTGGAATGAATCCAGAAACCTGCATGCCAGTAACTTTAGGGTGGTCTGCCTTGCAATTTTATTGTTAAATCTTTCAGCCCAATGATCACCACAGCTTTCACTTTAAGGGTAAATTTTAAATTTCACAATCTGCAGAAAATCTAAGGTGTATGGGCTCAAAACAAACAAACAAACAAAAAGAAGTAAGAGAAATTGAACATTTCAGCTAATGAAGAGCCTGTTCTTTGAGGCAAATTTACTTACAACAGACAGTCACTCTTCCCAGCCCCTCTCCAAGTTTACTATCTGTCTCCGTATTTTATTAAAAATGCTAAAACATGAAACCTCAAATCCAAACATTTTTATTCAAGATGGCACCAAGTTCCCTGGAGTTACGGTTTGCTTACTTTATGACCCAGTTCTCCTCCACAGACAAGATTTTCTGACTAAGCTGCATTTTTTTTGGCATATGGAAAGTATCATGAAATCTGCAATGTGCCCAGAGAACCTAGAATGTAGGGCATTGGATCTACATCTCCCAGCAGGAATCAGTATTCTCAGTATTTCACCTTCTGATAGTGTGCCAAATAACAAAATGTAAAAATTATTTTTCCAACATTTTCCATGAAATATTTTGTTTTCTTTTGCAACCATAAAATTGCCCCAACGATAAAAGAAAATCAAAACTTTTTTTTCATTGATGCTGAGATTTTTCTCTAAAATACAATAATGTCAATATGTGATGTCAAACATAACTTAATGTAAGGTCAAATATTTGCAACAAGTCCCACACAAAGATGGATTGCAGCTGAAATGAACTCAGCATTTCACCTGAACACTTTTTTTTTTTTTAAAGGCATTAAAACACTTATGAGGTCTTTGTTCACTTCTAGTGTTACGTGATGTCAATCTCGGCAGTTCAGTGTGAGGAATGACAAGAGAGATGACCTGCTCCAGGCCCTGCTCCAGCAGAGTCAAAGCAGCCCCCTTGGCCACCCAGCCCAGAGGAGAGGGATCTCTGAGCACTGGATGAACAACAGGCAAGGGGAGGGGGAGACAAGAAATGTTGTAACAACCCACCTGAGACAAGTTCATTGTATGACATCCAAAGGCCGACGCTGTTAGAAAGATGTTGTGCCACAGAGGCCACCACCCCCACACCCCCCCATCTTTTATCTTGCTACCTCCATCTCAAAGTCTGACACCCCACTACTTAATTTACCTTAAACTATCCGTTTCATGGGCAGGCACTAAAGCTTGATTCCTTTTGGATGCTCCAACCGAAGGTCAGACTTACAAAGGTACATCTGCCTCGACCAGAAGTCTGAGCTGGTGTATATTTAGTTTAGATGTGTCTCTGTTCCTAAAATTTTGGCCCTGCCTTGGGAGTTCTTTACTTTGTTTTTCCACCTTATTCTAACGCTCACAGAAGAAATCGCAGACAAAAGTGAAATGTTTTTCCTTTCAGTCTTTCACTTTTTCTATCATCTGGCAAGTCTGGAAGAATTAAAAATATTTTAAAAGTGACGTGAAAATTGAAAATGATTGTTTAAAAATAAGGTGGGAAATGGGACTTTTTACAGTGAAATGGTGTTTGTATATTCTTCTAAATAGTCTTCTGAATAAGAAACCACTTTATTATGAAAATTTAGAAAACTCTCACTCGCCTCTGCTTTTCTCAATTTGATTTTGATTCCTTCAGTTCTAATTTCGATTATTTTGTGGGATGCATGAGTCTCAGGCCTAGCCACTGGATCCTTCTCTTTAGTTAAATCTCTTCAATGTCTGATACAATCAGTTCCACAGAGTATAAGATTTATGACCTTTGGACCTAACTGCGTCGTGCCTTTTATTTCATATAGCTGCCCCCAGGTTGCCAAGGGGGAAACCTTGTCTGTTTTGATGAGCGGAGAAGGAGCAGAAGCAACGTTTAGGATCCCGATGTTCAGATTTGCTGGGTGTCTCTTACAATTACATTTTTCTGCACTGCAAGGTTCAGATTTGTCACAGCACTGCAGCTGTTTGCAAGCCCGCAAGTTGTGTGTGTGTGTGTGTGTGCGTGAGGATAAAGTGGGAGTTGTGTTACTGCTGGGCCAACCTAAAAGGTTGAGAGCAGGTTCCTCGCGTGGGAGTTTCTGAATCCCAGCTGCCATCATTTAGCTGGTGCTTAGCCCTCAGCAAAGCATTCAACCACAGGGCTCAAGCATCCCCATTTAGAAGAACGAGAATTCTTCCTGCAGGCCTGTGCAATGACTAAGCAGAAACGAAACCGAGGAGCAACCAGCAAAGGGTTTTATTTTAGCCTTACATCTACAGCTAGATAGATAGCAAACTATTTAACCATGATTAAAGAGGCAAAACTCCCATCAAAACCAGCTTGTGCTTTGCCTACGTTATTTGGACTGATTGATACTTTATATTACTTCTAGAGCAGCCTGTCCAGTGTTGCGCATAGAAAAAAAGATCAGTACTGATGGTAGTTTACATCTTAAATTACACACTTGTAGTCCCCCAGGAAAACAAGCAGCAAAGAATTTGTCTCTCTCTGATCACACAATGTAATGTGGTGCCAGAAAGCACGCGATATTACTTGTTCCTAGAGGAGTTATAACTAGGTGACATTTATAAGCATTCAGCTAATGAATTATGGCCTCTTGAAATAGAAGAGGAGTTTTCTAATGGGCGCACTATAATATTCCATCCAGAAGAACAGATTCTTTTATGCTGTGGAATCCTATAGCATTATGATAACAGCAAGAAGATTTATTATTCAAAGCCCAGAGGGGAAATATTTTGTAGATCAGAAGAGAAAGTACTATATCATATTCTCAGTGCTTATGAGCTACTGTGACACAAAATACAATATCTGCTTAATAGGTTTTAGGTGGTAGAGGTTTAGATATTAATGACAGCTGCCTCGTGACAACGAGGTTTTATGAACCAGTTTATTTATTCAAATATATACCTGAAATGCCACCATGCTGACATTAAACAAGGGAAGAAATCAAAGCAGAAGGCAGTATGACATTTTGGAACAACCAGATGCTAGGTCTGAAAGTCACAAGATTGTAAATGCACTCATCAAGCAAAGTCTAACAAAAACAATACTAGGATTTGCTCCTGGTTTCAGATATAAATGTCATTTATTGCTTCAGACTTTGTTACGTAAGTTGTCCACACAACAGCATGGACTGCCTTTAAAAAGACAAAACCCAAAACCTTTAGCAACATGTGATCCTATTAAATTACTGCTTAGTTTATCTTGTGATTCAGAACCTTGGCAATCCAAGGTCATGGGATTAATCAAATACTTTTGAAGGGCATAAATAAGTCATTTACCATTGCATCTGATTTATTTTATTTTTCCTAATAGGACCTAACCTAACCTCATCTAGTGCTGGGGAAAAGGAGATTATGGCACCATAAGGAATCATAGAATCATTTAGGTTGGAAAAGACCTTTGAGATCTTCAAGCCCAACCGTAAACCTAACACTGCCAAATTACACTAAACCATGGCCCTGAGGGCCACATCTACAATAGAAACATAGAATCATTAGGTTGGAAAAGACCTTTAAGAAAAGACCCTCTCACATCCCTTCCCAAATCTGGGCTGGTAGCAAGGGGAAGAGGGAGCATCTCCATCTAGAATGAAGCTTCTGTGACCTTGTTACAATGAAACCAATAAAGCTTGACTCCATCGCTTTGTCACGAGGCTTTTGAACTTGCCAAGATCCATCAGGATACAGGGACAGAAGAAACATCCTGGGCACCACAATATAACACCTGTTCAATAGCAATTAAGCCTTTTTTTTTAGGCAAGTATCTGTAATTACATAAATCAAAACCTCTAAAAGCCCCGTGATTTAAGCAATCCTGAAGCAACGTCACCAGCCTTGTCACCTTGGAGATTCTCTGTGTTAGTATTTAATAATGTGTGCAAAAACATATTCCACTAGGATTTAACTCAAGCTCTGTCACCAGAGGACCCAGCAGGGCATATTCCATACTGACCATTGCCAATGTGAGAAACAAAAACACCTGAGGATACATCTACAGAGTTGGTCTTGATTAGATCATAGAGGGGTATCCACTAGTGGTTGTCTTAAAGGGACTTGAATCTCCTTGTCTGTGCATTAGTATAAATGATAGCTGTGCTGCATTTACTCAACCGTATGAATAACACTGCTGGGGAAGGATAAGAAAGAATTAAAAAATGCATGGCCAGCCTTAGATCTTGAAACTGTGCAGCCTAATAATGTCAGCATCTATTCACTGTAGTTGACTCAATTTTCTCTTTGTGGATTAGGGTAGATTTTTGCCATGCAGATTTTTTAGGTTTTAGAACAAAGTGACATTGAGTTCTTAGTCTATTGTACGGGCAGGGGCCTTCCTCAGTTGTGAGACCTCACGATGTCTAAGGTCCATAAATTTGAGAGGATTCAGTCCCCCACTGCCAGGCGAGGAATTGTCCTGCCACAAGAAAATCTTACGGCTACAAATGAAGTCCTGCCTATTGACTCCTTCTGCAAACCTTTCTTTGATATTGCACAATATCTTTAAGCGGGACATTCCCAAACCTCGAGCACATGTGTTTATGAAGGGGAAGAGATAGCTACAGCCCTAGTAACTTCCCTGCACAGCTGTGACTGGAGGGAATTATGGGCTGAGAGCCCAATCAGTGAAGCAAGGTTTTATTTTCGTCTCTGCAGCTGACCTGGATGTTCAGTTCTGGGTATGTTGCAAGGGTGTGAAAGGGGTAGAATTTCTGAATCCTGATCTGTTTTATTATGGATGGTGAAAGTTCTTCCTTAATCCCCAGTCTTGTTTTTGAAATTCACTCTTTTTGGAGAACTGGACCAAGACAACGCCATGCATATCAAGATCTTTCCCCAGATGACTGACCACTTTGGGAATTCCCTTCCCCATTCCAACCAAGATGCTGAGAGATTCACCAGCATTGCTCAGCGGAGTTCCCCAGCATCATTCGCAAGAACGCGATCCCTATATTTAGGGGTTGGAGAGAGGGAAGGCTTTGTCCTTGGAAAAAGGGAGTGTACAGGATGCCAGATTTGACCTGTGATTGCAGGCAGAAGCATTTAATACGAAGGAGTGGCCTGTCTTCTCTTTGCAGAGAGTATTGGTTGAATCAGCCTGCTTGGAAAGAAAGAGAGGAAACAAGGAAATTACTCTAAAAGGCCAATTTTACAAATAGCTTAAAAATGCACTGTTTCTGTACATAATTTTCCCCATATATTTCTAGATCTGAGCATTCACTGCAATATTGCTCTCCTGATTATACCCTCTTCCGATCAGAATTGTTCTCTTCAGTATCATATTGACAGCCCTGTGCCTTTTGTTGCCATGACAAAATTGCCTCTGATTTATCTCCTTATGATACGTCTGCCAGTTCTGTCATGAAGAGCCAAGAGCGTACTAACCATTCTTTGAAACAGCCACAGCAGTTGTCCTTGCATCTGCCAGTCACCAAAACGTAATCCATAGCTGAGAATTTCTGATATATGTGGAAAATTGCTCCATATGACAGAGTAAGCTTTGACAAGAGCTTATATATAAAACAATATAGAATATATTACATATCATACATAATATAATATACAATACATAACACATAATATATAATACATAATATAATATATAATATTATGTATTATATAATATTTCTATCTGTATAGTATTGGCAGAAATAAACACTTAAATAAGCAGATATGGACATTTCCTCTTGTTGTATCTGCAAATACTAGGAACCAAGAAATAGAAATATTTCAAGCTCACAAATGAAAAGGGTATGTTACAAGCCTGAGCTCAATTCCTAAAGTATCTTCTGCTATACCTTTAATCATCTTAGTGTTTCATACTCTAATATGTACAAATAACCTTTCCCTTTTTGGATGTGACCAGCATTGCTGGTAGCAGCTCTGAAATGTAAATGCAGTTGGGGGAGTCAATAAAAACCCCATGGTGTAAGAATGAAATGTCCAAGTTTAAATTTCAACAACTTCATTGCTCTTGCTGCCGAGTGCATCCCCTGTACGACTAAGAGCATACGCGATGAGGAATTCATTCTCAGACAGACCGCTAGTACTTCTTTGTGAACGATACTCTTGCAAAAAAACCTTTTGCAAGAATGTCACCAACTTGCACTGGTGGGAAACGCGCTCCGGTACAGCTAGACCTGGGCAAGCTGCCTCAGGCTGTTTGTAGCTCCAGGCCTTTTCCTGCAGGTTCAGGCCACTGCTGACCTCAAATGACTTTGAACGCCCCTGTTTACAAGAAAAGTTAGTGTTCCACTACAAGCCCTCTGAGTAGCAGATAACTCCTGCTTTGGCTGCGGGACAAGCTGTGTCTTGTGTCTCTTGGGGTATGTGATGTATGGGTTTGTGAATAGATAGGTTTCAGAGCCCTCTCGTGAAAGAAGACAGCTCCTATGCAGGGCCTCGCAGACCTGGTAGAGCTCTTTCTTCCTCTACTTGGTGAGCTTTGGTTTCTAGGCAAGCGGTTTTGTGCGTGAATTAATTGACTGTTTTTTTTTTTTTTTAGAGAAGCATATACAGGCATGACAATTTGCAGTTTCTTTTATGAGGATTGTACTAACTGTGGCAGAATGACCAGAAATAAAAGAGGCTCGACCCCATTCCCCACTCACATGGTCTCTTATGGTCCCATTAACCAAAGCTAACAGGCAATAGGGAAGGAATTCCAAGTAAGTGATTCATAAAGTGGTTCATTAGAAAAAAAAAAGGTTTACGTAGCCTGGTGAAAATCACCACTATGTTTTTAAAGTAAAAAATGCAACACTGCTTTGAAGTTGGATTCTTATCACTGTTTAAAGAGATTAAAACTGAAATCTACTATAATCCAAAAAACGTAAACGTACTCATGCACGCATGTCATAAAGGGACTTGACTTCCTCGCCAGTGTGATCTTTTGGATTAGCACATATGTGCACAACCCAACCAGATGTTCCTGTATGACTAAAGAATACTCAGCTTCCTGATCAGTCCCAGTGACTGGGAGCAACCATGCCTTCCTGTCAGTAAGCTGTGACAAAAACTAAAGCTAGGAGTTTTGAGGCACATACGGTTGACAGTTTACTGGGGGACCAACCAGCTCTAATTGCATTACAGTGAGCCCTGACTGCTCCTTCTCCCTTTCGCACCATGATGCTGCCAAAGCCAGAAATAAGCTACAGGGTAGCACAACAGGCAGTAGCATGTATACGATATTTTGACCCTTGTTTCCCCTTGCAGCCCTCCATGGCACTCCCCAGTTCCTGGTGTGGTTCTATCACTTGACCTGCAGCTCCTTTCCTCCTCAGAGCAAATGCTGGAGTGGCATTTATCACACTACCAATTCAGTTTTGTAAGGGAAAGATGAACAGAAATTAAAAGCACCAGTAGCTGACTGAATCTTCTGACTCAATCACCTGAGCTAATGCTATCTAACACTTTACTTCTAAATTACAATAGCGCTGAAATAGAATCTTTATCAAGGTGTCCTTGATGCTGCCATGTAAAACAGCCATTCCCACCGCTCCTCGCAAATGCAGAGGCCGAGGGCCCAGCTCCTCCCTCTCTCCGCTGCTCCAAATCAGACACAGCTCCATCAGGTTCCCTATGATTACGCTGTTATAAAACTTAGGCAACTTAAGGAAGAATTCAGTCCTGAAGCGCTGTCTAAATGCCACCCATAATGGAAGAACACCAAATCACATGGTGGAGAGTTCTCCCTTCACACTGCAGACTGCTTCATCCTCTCAGCTGGATTAGGGAGGATGAAGCCTCTGTGAAACCACAGGAGAGACCCACAGGGCTGAAAATGGCCTCCTCCCCACAAAAGCAACCCCTGAGTTGGAGGCAATATCAGATCACAGACAATCGTATCCCGCACGTGTGTATGGCACAAAAGTGTTCCGGGAATCTTTTATTCAGAAGACCACCACTGCCCCTTGCTTCCCTCCTTTAAGAATCCCACTCTGTTCCTCTTGCCTGAACAACAACTGGAAGTAAAAGCAAAAAGCGAAGAGGATGTCATAAGTCACAAAGAAATAATCTTTGCACCCATTTGCTTCCTCAGAGTTTCAGGCGCAGTATTCCTTCTCCAAGTTAAATAAACTGGCACAGATTGTTTCTCTGCTGTCATTTTGCTTCAGAAATGTTCTTTTATAAATGTTTTTCAATTGGGGAAACCTGATCTATACCAAGATAATTTACTGTCACTTAGATCTCACTAGAAGGGGCTCCTCTGTAAACACTGCCTATAGCTTTCTCTCCAGATAAAACCAAGCTTCTGCCAGTTGAAAGCTGAGTCTGTGGGGGAAGCACAGTTTTAATCATAACCGGAATCTTTGGAGAACTTATTTCAACTCAGAAGAGCAAACCCTTCTCCGCCCATGCAGCTGACTATGACGTATTTTCACAACTCAGAAATAGCCTCATAATCTGCGGATTTCTCTGTAACTTTTTGGTCTAAATTATCACAAGAGACCAGAGGGTGCCACTTCTAATTAACCATTAAGTTTATGGTTTTCATTTTGAGATAGTTGAAGATGTCAGAGAACTAATGTTTCAGTGTTTTGTTTACGTTCAGACCAATGTAGTGTACTAAGAATAGCCGAGATGTAAACACTGTAATTTATTACAGGTATATTGCGGTGTGTGTTTTTCACCTATGAAAACGTACTCCAAACATAACCATCATCTGACAGTTTTCACTTTTGTCTTACAAAAAGGGTGGCTTTGTGTGAAATCAATGGCAAATGACTGCTAGAAGTCCTGGGGCAGTGATTCAAACCATTAACGGGATTATGTTTCAAAGATTATAATGACATATTGAAGTATTCATTAATGCATCCATTCATAAGATTTATAACCAAGCTTCCATACAACAGCACATTATTTTTTCCCATGCCGAAAGCATTGATCCTTTCTATCTTCCTACTCCATAGGTTTATAACCAACCAAGAGAGTCCAGTTCAGCAGGATTAAAACTTGATTGACTTGAAGGTATTTATATGCCAGTACCTGGGCCTGAGGACCAAAAATTCCCACAAAACACACGTGGTACCCACCCACCACAGCTTTCATGGTTGTCACTAGGTAGGTGGGCAATTATGCTGACATTGAGACATCTGACCTGATGTTAGTGTAGATTCTCTTACTAAAAAATCCTTCTCACATTAAAGATAGAATATAATAAAATACCACCAAACCCCCAAATTCACATGAGCTTCTCTAGCAACTTCTTTTACAATCTGTGTGAGACATTCAAAAAGTGCAAATGTTATTACTATCAAAAAACTTTACAAAAGAGAATCTTATTACTACTATGCTACTTCAAGTCTCTAGGCTATTTACAGGCTTTTTTAATGTTAGATGAGGTACCTTGTTAGAGAGGAGAGGCTTTGCGTGGAAAGGTATAAACATAGAGGCATTAAAGTCAGTATCAGATCTCTCAATGGGCCTATGTTGAAAACACAAACCCAGGAGGTGCAAAAAACTTCTTTTGAGGTCTCTGTTGTTTGGAAACATCCTGCTGTCAAAGCTGTGCAGTGCAAATTGCATATGTGGATTTGTGGGCAGATCTCAGCTGTTTATTTTTACACACCACTAAATACGAACGCTCACGCATTAGTAAATCTACTTGCAAATGCATTTCGGAAACATTTGTAATTTTTGTTCCTTCAATATCTCCGTGTAGAAAGAATTTCCAGACACAAATACCTGTTAGTGAAAAACGGAACTGTGATTGTTAGAATTTGAAACTAGAAAGTGCTTAAATAATTCACATTTATTAGAAAGTGACAGCAAACAAATTGCACCTTCTACAGCCTTAGGAACAAACGTGTTTTAATTCACATCCAGCTACCAGCTTACAGGAGATTGTCTGCACACCTCAGCAACCGCCTTGCCATTTGATACAGGCTTTGCTTCAGACGAGGGGAAAGACCTGAATTACGCCGCCTCGAGAATCAATTTACGCTTCACTCTTCCGTTGCCTTCAGTGACAGTGTCATGTACAGAACAATACTGGACCAGACACAGACACTCATTTTCCATTTATGAGTAACCAGAATGAAGTTTCATTCATTTTGGATTTAAGCCAGTAGAAAATAGCCTCTCCAGTTGTTCACCCGCTGAATCCTCAAAGACCTTCTAGCTTGTAGGTCAATGGTACTAAGCCAAATTGTATGATTACAACTTGCCCGATTACCTTAAATAGCAGTTCATGAGAATGATGATGATTGTCAGGTGGAGTAGAAGGGTAATAGCTCTGGGACTGTGAGCAAGTATACACGCTAACACATTAAAGAAGGAGCAGATTCTTCTCTGAACGACCAAATGACCAGAGTCGTCTCAGGTGAGGTATGAGAAAAGAAGTTCAAGCCACAGAAATTCATTCTCCTCGCTCAAAAGAAGCAATTAAAGTAAAAAGCCCTGCTTCTGTCATAGAAGCCCAGTCTCAGCTCACAGTCAATCAGAGACAAAAGCACTGCAACACCCCATGTAATTAATACCTTTGCAGCAGGTTGATCTCAGTCAGCCAAAGAGTATACTCCGTTGTGGTGAGAATAAGCAGCACAGCAAAATTCACCTGTCCCACAGGAGACATTTCCAACACGAAGCGGTTGCGAAAACCAATGACTATCTACATGGATTCTGCCCAGCAATTTGTATAATTGCCTGCTGATGAAATTACTTTGCTTGGCTTCTGTGAGTCACGGAGCCAATCCCTACCATCTTCTGGAGCTCACTTGGCTATATTATTATGTCCTGATCCTATAATCAAACCTATGAAGGAAAAAAAGGGCCTGTCCTGAGGATCAAGGAAGATCAAGGCTGCAGTATAAGGGTGGGGCAAACCTTAGAGTGCTTATTATAGGAAGAGCTGGCAACATTGCCTCATATTAAGGTCATCTCAGGCTTTGTCTTACATACCTAGCATGAAAATGATGGCTTATATCTTTCCTTCATGTTCCCTTATTTTTAGAGTAAGAACAGGTAAGAATCCTCTAAGACACTAAATGTCCAAACTTGCAACAGTCACATCTTTTACTTACTCCCCTCCAAACTTGGGCTAAGTGCAAAGAGATTTAGAATCTATTTGACTTGCTCCCAAAGACCTACAACCTCTCTCAAACAAAAATCTACACAGATGGCAGGGACATGAGGTCTTTGGAAAATGGGTGCAGGCAAACAAGGTTTTCAACTGGAAGTTTAAAGAAAGAATACTATTTCTTGTGAATTAACACACTCATATTCCCAATCTGTTCTCTTCTGTGGCCAAAAAATATGCTTATACTAATGTGCTCATTCTGAAAAAAGGCCATGGTCTAAATAAAACTGCTTTTCTCTCAGGACAAGACACAGTGTAACCCCTCAAAACACGACACCCACATCGGGAATAAGGACCCCTACAGCTGTCACACCCTCGGTAATGCCTGCCTAGTGACAGCCCCCTGAGCAGTTGGCTTCCACAGTCTGAAGCGCAGAACCTGCAAAGGCAGGCTCAACACCCTGCACCCCTGTGCGCAAGTTCAAGTTTCTGGTGAAAAGACTTCGCGTTTTGCTCAGTGATCTAGAAGCCTGCATGAGCTTAAGCCAAGCAGCCACCAAGAAAGGCACTAGACATGCCTTTTGGTGTTACTAGCGATGCCCGTTTCGAGCTGGCTGGAAGGAAACGCCTTGCTGCGGTGACAGCTTTAGCAAGGCCCAGCGCCACTGTGTCCCCCGGCGCTCTGAGGCGAGCCGGGGGCGTTGCTCGGTCACAAAGCAGCGGCTGTGCCCCCTTGCCCGGGTCCGGGCCGGTCCTGCCCTACCGGCTCCACCGCCCGATGCGGCGGCCCACTCGGGTTCAGGGCAGCTTCAAGAGCGCTAACCCCGCTGCCAGGAGACGCTGGCTCCCAGGCCGGCAGAGCAGGACCCGGGGCTCCTGAGGGCACCCCTCCCTCTCTCCCGCGCCATTGGAGCCTCACACGGCCCCAACGGCCACCAGGTCACGCCCCCCCCCCCCCAGCATGAACCGGCCCCGGCCACGCGCATCGCCCAACGCGGACTGCCCCCACCGCGCACGCGCGCCGCCGAGAACGCGACATCCGGGTCATTCCGCCCTTGCGCCTCACCCCGCCCCTCTGTGCCGGGGCCGAGGGGGTGGGCGGGTGGAAGGCGGTGCTGGCGCCGCGCGCGCACTCTCAACCCCTCCCCGCCCCTCGCGCTCGCCTGCTCCAGCGCGCGCGCTCGCTGATCCGCGCGGCCGTTGGGGGCGCGGCCGTCAGCGGTGGCGCGCGGGATCCCGGCGGGCGGTGAGGCGAGGCCGGGCCGGGAGAGGCGAAGAGAAGCGAAACGAGCGCCGCGGCGGCGAGAGGCCGGCAGGGAAAAGGGCGAGGCGCGGCGCGGCGCCGCTTTCCGCGGCCTCCTGCCTTGCCGAGCGACGGGGACGGGTGAGCCGCAGCTGTCCGCCACCGGCGGGGCGAGCCGGGGCCTGCGCCCCCGGCGGGGCCGCGTCCCGCTCCTGGCCGGCGGCGGCTGCCTGGCAGCCGGGTGGTAAACAAATGGCGGCCCGGTGGTGGCGAGCACCCGGGGCCGCGGCCGGGCGGGGGCGGTCGGGGGTCCGGTAGCGGCTCCCCGCCGTCCATGACAGGTCCCGGCCGGGAGGCGGGGGCGGCACTGCCCGCAGCCCCCGGCAGAGGCCGCGGGGGGTTCGGTGTGCGTGTTTCGCCGGTGTTCCCTCCCCCCCACCTCGGCTCCAGCGGGGCCCAAAGTGCTGAGTGTACGTCGGTGGTAACGTGCCATGTAGGGTGGCCGCCGGCCGCCCCGCCCCCGCGCCTGGCCCCTCTGCGGGCTCGCCGCCTCAGGGGGCGGGCGGCGGTGGCGGAGCGAGCCCTGCCGCCGCCGCCTTTTCCGAGCCCGGGGTGCTGCCAGCGCTGTCCGGGGTGTCGCGATATAGCACGTGGGAAAGGGGTAGGGCAGGGGTCTGCTTGGTGTAGGCGAGACTGCAGTCGGAGAGTCTCCTTTCTGCATGGAAGGAGAGGAGAAGAGAGCAAATAATCCAGAGGTATTGCTGAAATCCTTCTCTAATCCCCTGTGTTCGAGTATTTCAAGTAGCTGTGCTCGGATCAGGCAAGAGGTGGTGGTTTGTCTCTTCTCAATGCTTTTTTTGGTGGCTGTTACTGGCGT
>JAOXNO010000024.1:51809531-51837838 GCA_028565335.1 Limnodromus scolopaceus | reverse complement strand
AGTAGCTGTGCTCGGATCAGGCAAGAGGTGGTGGTTTGTCTCTTCTCAATGCTTTTTTTGGTGGCTGTTACTGGCGTGCGTTGGAAACTTTTTTTTCCTCTTTTATAAAGGTGAAGAAAGGTTTGTAGTTGTACTCCTGTAACCGCACAGGTCAGCAATCGGAAGCATATAGGGAGATGACAGCAGCTTGGTGAACGGCATGCACATCGAAACATTTGTGTGGCCTCACTTCCAAAAAAGTTCTAGCGCCACTGTTGTTTGCAGCAGGTCTTCTGAATTCTCCAGGGAGAAAACCCGTGGGCTGGAGAGACGGCTTTCTTTTGTTCTGTAAAGTTCTACTCGGATTTGGCTGAGGAGCTTTTCATAATCCTTGTTTCCCTTTTGCTGATTTTGTTGTTAATGTGCCAAAATAAGTGTGTTTCAGCATACTAATCCAAAACCGGGCTTGTGCTGCTGTAGCAACAGCATCACCTTGCTTGTGCTAGCACTTCAGGCAAGAGATCTCCCTCTGGTTTCTCTAGGATTGGTGTGTAACACTCGATGGTTAAGTCCGTTCCCTGGACAGCTTCTGCCTTCTGCTGTGTGTTAATGTCATACACCTTAACTTGAGCTGTGATCTGGTGAGTTAAGGTTCATGTATCCCTGCTGATGAGGGTGTTATTTATGCTTATTTATGATATTTCCCTCTCCACTCCTTTCCCAAAAGTACAAAAATATTATTAAAAGAACTTTGGTTGGTAAGCAAGTAAAATACTTGGAAGACTGAAAAATACACTGGCAGCTTTAATTCATCTTCCACTCTATGTGCGTGTAAATATCTGTGCATAATTTCTCCATAGTGGTCCAGTGAATCCAGAGAAGAAAGAGATTCAAAGGGTGAATTGGGGTTGTATTGCAAGCTGAGACTTTTGTGGGGTCTCTGTCTCATTCTTTTCCAAAGTGAGAAGGTGTTAGAGAATAGGAGAGTCCCAGCAGAATGGGTAAAGGCTATGCAAAAGCAGTGGTTTTACTTTGCTTCATGAATGTTCTTTCTTTTACGCAATTCTTAAATTTGGATTATGTTTTCCTTGTCTTCTACTTTGATATTAGAAAGCCGCTGGGCAAAGTAAGTGCTGAGTTTAACCAGCAATATCTGGTTGGAAACTTTCTGGTCAGGACTTACGCATGTTTTTGGACAACCAAGTTTTGTACTTGGGTCCTAAAGAATGTCTCATAGTACCTTTATGAAGAAGAAAGCATATATGGCTACAGTCTTCAAGTGAGGTCCTGTAGTTGCTGTGGATTTCAGCTTTGTTACAAACCTATGCTTTGTATTCAGTCCAATTGAACTAAAAAGAACAAGTAAAATTACCTTCATATTTATAGACCTATTTCTTTGGTGAGCTCTGTCTCAAATGAGACAAATGCTGTCTGCCTCTGGCAATGAGATCTGGTGGTATAGAGATGGGAGCAGGGAATCATTTATCTAGTGATCATTGTACTAGTGACAGTTCTCTTTCAGTTTCTTTACCTGCACAATAAGAATAACATAATTTGACCATTTGTTGATCAGGTTGATTTGTTGAGTATTTGGTTAGATTGTATATGGAGCAAGTATTCCTGAACAGACCACAAATAAACAAGTAGTTACATTATTAAGTGAGGGTTACAGTGAAATCCTGTGTAAACTGACTTAAGTGCCTGGGCTCTATCTAGTCTCAATACTGAATGAAGGAAAAAGACAGAAAAAATCTTGTAATATAAACTGATCTATAGAGACTCTCTGGCCAAGAGAGTTAAAGTCGCAGGGGAGCTCTAGATTTTGACTTACGTTGCAAGCTACTGTTTTTAATAGTTTTTGAGGTGACAACTGATGTCTTGTTATAATTTTCTTGTAATCTGTTAGTACTACTTGAATCTAAAACACCCTGCAAACCCTTGCAGTCTGTAGAATGTTTTAACTGAGTAGACTGTGCTCTTGTTTACCATATACCAAACGTTGATCTAAGCTTTTAATGTGAAATCATGATGAAAACTTAAGGCGTGAGAGCCAGAGGCGCAGTGAGGTAAAATTCTAACTGGCATGTTTACAGCTCTTCATATAAAACTTAAGGTAGTGGTTCAGGTTGATGGTTGAGTAGTGATACCTGGTTCAGACTTGGTTACACAGGTGCCTAAGGTTGGTGTGTTTACTTTGTTTATTGAAATTTAAGCTTTGTATTTATTTGTCTGTTTAGAGGCATATCTAATAGAAACTGTAGTTTTCTAAAAGTCCAATGGGACAGAGTAATTTGTTAGAGTGACAGATTCATTGCAAATAGGATCTTTTTAGGAGTATGTTTTATTGGCATAGATGTAATGCTCTTACAAAACCTTCTTTTAGCTGAGTCACTATTGTCACCGGCGATGGAATGTGTTTGGATGGGAATGTTCAGCTGAAGTCTTTGGGGGAAAAGTAATAGTGCCAAGCCTGTTGACGTCTGGAAAAGGCAGTCGAACTGAATTAGACATTAGAAATTGATGACACACTGTACGTCCTGCACAGAAGTGTAGTGTAGGTTCTTGTGTTTTCCAGTTCTTTGTTCAGGTTAAAAAAAATCCTGAAAGAGCTGGTATAACATGCTCCTTATGAGATATATTCCCAGCTGCCTGTCATCAACTATTTGACATAGGTTTTTTGAAACTGGTATTTTTTGCTATTTCCATTGGTTTTAAAACCAAGCCGCTCGGAAGGAGAAAAAGCCCAAAAGGTGTTGCAAAAATGTCTTTCATTTGGTAAGAAAATGAAATATCTGAAAATAGAGTAGGTTAAATTTGTTAATATCATCTCTGTTCTTGTTCTCCTATTCTTTTTGTTCTATTTTTTTAGTTTTTCAAAATATTTTAGGACGAACTCCATCTTTTCTACTTTAGTATTACCTGGTGCGGTGGGGGGTGGAGGTGGTCTGTTAAATGTTTTATTTTTTTGTGTACTATCTACTTTTGCTGTGCAGTTGTCACGCCATCTTCTACTAACAAGGGTGTATTTTAATAGAAAAAATAACCATAGATGTACAGAGTACATAACATCTGCATTTCAGTCTGGGATCTTGAAGAGCAGTTGTGTTGACGTTCCATTTACTTTAAAGTTGTTTTCTTGTTTTGCTATGGGAACTGGTTAAACTTGTGTAGTAAGACCTGAAACAGTATATTAGCAAGATTTTTGGCCTGATCTCTGTAAATATACAGAGGTTAGGAATTCTGCAGCAGCATTTATGAATTAAAATATTATGTAAGAGGAAGGATTTATTTTTTACTTTTTTGGGTGGCTAAAACTACCTACCAAAGTAGAGAATGCATTATTTTTTCCAGTAGTTCCGTTTATGATATCTGAGAAATGGCTTATTTTCTTTTCTGCTTTTCTGAAGAAAATATCTGGGTATAAGGTTCTCATTGTTCACCTCGGTTCTGCCTCTGTTAAGTTTTAGTGATAACCTATGGGTATGAACATACAGAAGAAGCAGCTTGGTATAGTACAGAGCTTTTTAATATTAAGCAACTGCTTAATAAGTTCTTATGTCTGAAGGCTGAAGCTGAACAAATTTTAACTAGACTAAAATGCAGTTTGTAAAAGAATCAAACTTTAAATGTATTTTTTTTTTTGTTCTCCAGCTGTTGCAGTCTTTAATTCGTTTTCTTTCTTCTTTTTTTCTTTTTTTTTAAAGTGGTTCCTGGGGGGCCAAACAATAGAATTGAGTAAAGTAGGTCAGAATAATAACTTTTAATATAAATCTTTAGCCTTAAATCTAAATAGGATACCATTTAGCGTGACTAACAGCTGGCAGTAAGCTAAAATAACAGAACATAGATTGCACTTTCAAAGTATGTTAAAAACTTTGTTTTTTTATGAAACCTGCAAAATATTACAACATTTGTAGCTCCAGATAATATAAGCATGTGACCTTTTCAGAGGATTGTACACATGGAAAGCAATCTGTACACCTGAAATGAAACCTTACTTCTCATGTCATTTCTTGCAGAGTCTGCCACAATCGAGGAGTCGCACTGCGTTCAAGTTCAGAAGTGCTTTACACATGAAATCTACTGGCTCTCTACCTGATTCTGCCCTGACACCTTCTCAACAGGTAGATTGCTTTTGTGCCTGAGCCATACAACAAGTGTAGCTGTTCCTGATTTTGTTGTCTTGTGTCAGTGTGTGGTCAAATGCACATTGAGGCATTTGGGTTTCTTCTTTGGGGAATGTGTGAAGGAGAGAAGAATGCATGGCAGATCTGTCACAAAAATACTCTAAGGAAAAGCCTTGTAGTTTTGGTTTTGATTTTTAACACTCATACAGCTTAACAGTGATAGAAGAAAGTGTTCTATGATTCTGTCAGAGCTTGTATTCTAAAATGGGCAAAGCCAGAAATGTGGTGCATCAGTGGAGGGTCTACTTCAGTCAAAGTAGTGTTTTGCTTTTGGTCGTTTTCCCCTTGAATTCTGGTTGTTGTTTTTATCAGGGTTTTTTTTTTTTTTTTTTGGCTGCAGTGATTTGGAAGGAAATACCTCACTGAATTCTCAAATATCTCACTGAATTCTCTGAATGGGAGGACGATTGTTTGCCACTAGGAGGAAAGGAACTTCTAAAGTGTTACTCAAAAGAATGCAAAATACAGGTCAGCTCCTGTAATAGGATGTTTAGGGCAGGAGTAGACATGGAAAAGCTTTTCTTTATAAGGTTGACATAAAAAAGTTGTGCTTCCTTATAATTCTAATGCTCAATATTTTTGCTGTAGTTATAAGTTTCTTTTTGTTTTGATCTGGTTTGTTTTTGAGGTAGATGGATAAATTCAATTTATGCTTCAAAAAGCAATTAGTACATACTCCTTTGATGCTAGATCACTGGTAAAACTAGAATCTTTCCAGAAGTATGTATCCCCCTGGTGTTTTTTTTTTCTTGCAATAAGAAGCCATGTTTTGAGTGACCTTTTACTGCCTCTTTTGTGTAATACATATGATGGTAATGGTAGAAGTAGCATACTACTTTATAGTAGTTTGGGCTTCAGTTATTGAAGCTCCTTCTCATGTGTTCAGTGATTAACAAAAAAATAATGTAGACTCATTCTAGATAGATCCAATATGTACACTCACTGCCAGGCAGGGAAGATTCTCTCTTCTTTGTTGTGGATAAATTTATGTTAGAGAATGCAGTGGAAATGCATCTATCCAAATGTTTTGAATCTGTTTTTAACTTCTCTCATCTGCCTAGTTGTAACAGAATCCAGGGTTGCCCTGATGAACCTGGGAATGGGGGGGGGGGAGTAATTTGTATCCCATAAGGCTGAGATTTTAAGTGTGGCATCTGAAAGGATTGTACTTCCTAAAAGTATGTGTGATGTAAACTAGTTTGAAGAAATACAAGGCTTCACAGAGTTCCTGTCAGGAACTTCTCTTTCAAATCAGAAAAATTATGTAAAAAAGAACAATTGCCTAGTACATAAGATAATAAAATACAGCAACATGCACTACTCTATTACCTGCGCAATTGAAGCACATCCCTTTAAATTTATCACCTCTTAGCCATGTTATTTCACGTTAAGAACTAGCAGTTTGTAATGTTATTTGTTCTTTTGAACTTAGCATTTTAAAGAGTAGTTGGAAATTAATGTAGCATTAGATTCATTTTGCTGTATGTCCATGTTTCCAGCCTTTCCAGACCAATGGAGAGATACTTAAGCAGGTGCCCAGCTCCCTAATATGAGGACAGTGGCTGAACCTTAGACTTCATGAAGTCTTGAGGAATAGAGTTAGAGCATCCTCAAGCGGGGATGGCAACTAGTGGTGACACTTGCCATTCTCCAGTTGAAACAGTTTGTGTTTTTCATCAGTTATTTGAAAACTGGTAAGTCAAAAAAGACCTCAAACCAACAAACCCAGAAACCACCACCCCCAAACCTCAAAAGGAAGCATAACCTGCATAACATAGAAAGTTAATGCAGCCATGCCACTGTAGTAATAGACTGAGGTGCTGTCTGAGGTGTTTTTTAGATAGAAAAATTGCTATACTTTTTGTGCAGGATAGGGATGATGAGACAAGAAAAGCTTACCTTCTAGAAGGCTGCAAAGCTTGTTTAAAGCATTTGATAGTTAGAACTGTTAGTCAAGGTGACTGATAGTTATCCTCCCATGCATGGTAGGATATAGAAGAATAAAACAGCTTGTTCAATAATTATCTGTAGTCCTGCCAATTCTGTTTTGGCAGAATATTCTAAAGTTGTTTGTTTGGTTTCTTTAATTTTATTTTTTCACACTGTTTTCTACCTCTTGCCCTATTTTTACTTAGCGTTTGTTTTTTTAACCACCTATCACTTAAATCTCTCTTTCACTTGGCTGTTTCCTCTCTGAAAGTTTTTGCATCTTACCAGACTTGTTAGCCACTCTTAGCTGGAGAACTGGGTAAAAGATGGATGTTTCTGAAATATGGCAGTCTCTTCTACAATCTAGAAAACAAAAGGGATTTTTTTTTAGAACGGTTTGCATATATTTGGCTGCTTGTGGGTGGATTTGGATGCTCCTGGGAGTTTAAACCAGTAATACTGCTTGTGTGTCTCTATTCTTCTACTTCCTTGAACCAGTAATTTAAGAACCTGTTGGCCTATTTAGTTGCATTTGATAGAGGGCAGAGTCTCAAAGATAGTTGAGCTTTATAGGTTTGGTGAATACAAGGTGGCTGAGTAATGGAGGGTTCCAATAGCAGTAATAGTTGCTGTGATTTTCTATCTTATTGCACCAGAGAATTCATGTAGGGAAGAGTAAGTAAACAGACTTTGGGTTTGACAATACTAAGTACATACAGCTCCTTCTACTCTGTGGTGTAGAAGAAAGTAAGAGCTCTCCCTTGCAGCTGAGGTATTGTGTGGTGACTGAAACCTCTATTATGCTATTTTAATGTTTGTGTTACAACAGCAACTGAAAATCATGTGGCTGTAGCAGCTGGAATTTTAATCCTTTTAATTATGACAGATTTTCAAAGCATGTTCTGGCTGATTTGGTCAGCTGACTGCATAGTATGTACAATAACATCAAGTGATTGCACAGATTCTGAGAGCAGTGGTCACCTCACTGGAACAGGATGTATTTTTAGGTTTCTCTGCTAGTAACAGTCAAGTGTGTGTACTTAAGCATCTCATATGAACTGAAGCTAGTTGCTGACACTGAGCTATCAGAAAAGGACAGCTGTTTGTTCTTGCTATAGTCATTGATCTGACACTGTCTTCTTGCCAAATTGTGGCAAGGAACACAATGGGGTATAAACACTGTAAATATTATTGGTACATGTTTTAATGACAGGTCATTTTCTTCAGGTCAGCAATGACAGTCTTTTCTAGCCCCTTCAATTTTCTGTATCAGAGAAAATGAAAGCACTCTAGCAAGAATTTTCTTTAATTCCCTTTTATCTAACAGTTTTTTCCTTTACAAGGCAATGTTTGGGAGGAGGGTGGTTCTTGTTCTCAGTGTAGTACTAGTGATATATTAGTTATGGTTCTTCAGAGGAAAATTACTCACATGTGGATGCTCTTAATGAATCAAAGAGGTGCTAAGTTTTGTGGTTCACAAGGTTAGCTTACAAAATGGAGTGAGTCGTGACCATTTGTTGTTAAAGAATGTGCTAATTCTTGAGGTCTTATCCATTTGTTTCAACAGTTTGATAGGATCATTTGGTTTTTTGCCTTTGGACTTGATTTCCAATTTGATAATTGAATTATAGCAAAAGCCTTTACTAATTTAAGCAACCCAGGAACTCGTCACTGCCCAAACCAGTTGTTGAGTTTGAAGCCCAGGTATTAAAATTAAAAATGCAGAAAAGGGCATTTAATATATATAAAAGGACTTTGTAGTAAGCTATAAATAAAATGTGAGATTCTGACTAAATTGACGTTCTGCAGCAGGTGCTGTGAAGTTAAAGCTTGTAAGCAGGACACAGAATTCTAGTGAATGTCCTGCTGATGGTCTACTGATGTCCAAAGAGATTTTAAATTATATATTTAGTTAAGGAACCAAAGGATTTGTATTTTAAGGGAAATGGCAATTAATATCAAACTTATTAGTGACCAATAAAATTCTTATTTGCAGAATCTGAGAGAATAGATTACTTCAGCTATTTAATTGATCACATGCATAGCTGCTTCTTTAACAGATGCTTGCAATTGTTTTTATATAGAACTAAATTAGCATCTACCTATTGGTAAAACTTGGTATTTTAGTGTCTGCTCTGGCTTCTGTATACTCTGTTAGTGGTATTTGATGTTTTCACCAGGTTCTGTCTTCTTCTTACACACTTCAAAATTTCATTTGCTTGTATGAAATCATTAAGTTTTGATGAATATTAGCTTATGTGTGACAGGAGTCCAGGAACATGAGAAAAGCCAGTATCATCATGCAACTCTGGTTTCACAGTCTGACTTTTAAAGACCAAGATAGCGTGCTGGGGAGGAGGATGTTTTACTGTCTTGATAGAATGGTCTTCTGTGTAAGCTCACATAGGCTATTTAAAGATAGTATTTAATGATGGTTGACTAATTTAGGGTATGTCTACACAAACAGTGCAGGCAAATATGAGCTCAGTTTGACTGGATTCTGAGCTGTCTGCATGTGGGCCAGCTTTAGCCTAGAAGCAATAGAACAGGGCTACCATAGCAGTGTGGGCTAGCTAACACATCTACCCTCTGCTCCAGAAGTGGCTCGCTTCTGGCCATCTTAAAGTCAGCAGGGTGCATAGCTTTTTGCAAATTAGGTAAACAATATCTCTATATATTTTAAAATTTTTTATTTTAAAACATAACTGTGGGTAATTGATTACGTTAAGCCTTGCTGCTACCAGACTGCTTGTTTTATGGGAGCAGGACTGTGTTTAGATACGTGAAGCAAGGGCTGGGCTCTGTGAGGGCAGTTGCATTATAAACTAGCAATTGTCTTTTTCAGGGCTCTTTCCATTTTGTATTAACTGCTTCAAAATGCACACACAACCTAAGAGCTTCCTTTTGATCTCTTGTCTACCCGCTTCTTGAGGAAAACTAGTTTGTTTTCAGTATTGATGCAATGCTGAAATTTTCCCAAAGAAAATCTAACAACAGGTTGGCTGCTGTATTTGTCAGGAATTACTTATAGAGGGCTTTGCTGGAAGAACTAAAAATATCTCAGAGAAGTCAAGTTTTCTCTTTTTCATTCTTTACTGAACATGTTTCAGCTCTTTGCGGTAGATGTGATCTGACAATATGCAAGTTGAAAGCAGGTTGTGCGCTAGGAGGGTTTGCTAAAATGTTTAGCAAGTCAGTCACAGAGTTCAGTGACTGATGCACTTGACAATTTCTTCAAAACTTACTTGTTGCTCAGTATATAAATACTAAAGTATGGTGGGGAAAACTCAGCTGTGTTTTGCCTGCTAAGTGTAGCACATATGCTTCTTTGTTAGAAGCGTTCAGGAGAGTGGGTGGCTAAAATATTTGAGTTATCCAGATTACGACGGATGGGGAGATGAGGACTGATTGCTACTTAAAGTTGGCATGAATTTCACAGTATTAAAAAATACAAGTAAGTGAAGTGTCACGTAGATTTCTATTTAAATGCTTTAAATTATTTAAAGTGGAGTGTCTAGAAGGCAGTTTTGTTTCCTCTTACCTTCAGTTTGAACAAAAGGAATAATATTAATTAGTTTTATTTTTAGAGTTTAGAGCATTTTTAATTTAAGAAGTTTTAATGCATTAAGACTGAAGTGTTTAGTCTGAAGGCAATGTATGAGAGCACTTGTTAGCTAGTTGAATAAGATAAGGAACCATTTCTATTAATTGTAAATTCTGTAAGCGTTTTATTTTTCCAGAAAATTGCTGTAGGGTGGGGAGTGAGGAAAAGATGGAACCAACCAACGTATTTTTGACGCAGTGTTCTGAGAGTTGGCTCTGTACAAGTCATTCTCTGGTATCTGTGAACTGTAATCTCTCGTGGTGTCACTTCTGAGAGGGAGTTTGCTAGAGCATGGAGGGGAGCTTGGTCACTTGGATGGGCCTGTGCTCCAGCTAATGAGCAGTTCCAGAGCTTCTTGATTGAAGTATGGTACAAAGATGCAAAGTGTACTAAAGTGTACTCTCTTCTTTTTTTTTTTTTTTTCTCCATACCACAACAAGGAACTGTGTTTTTTTTTTCCTTTCTGTCGACATGTTATAATAAATTATGCACTTGATTTTATTTGGATTTTTATTGCTGTTTGGCCTTGTTATGTAAAGTTGTTGTGTTACCCTTGCACTTTGAACTGCTGGTATTATAATCAGGATAGTCATAGGATGCATTAAAAAAATTAACTTTTGTGGGTTGAAATGGAGGTATACATAGGACAACATAGGGTAGTAAAGTTTTATGTAGAAGTTTTCAATGTAATAGAGCAGCTTATTTAATGTGTAGTATAATTGCTACCCTTATGCAACAGCTACTGTAAAAATAAGGGAGGAGCTATAGACGAAGTAAAAAACAAAGAGTGAAGAGCTGTTGTAAAGTACTGCTGTCTCTCAGAAACACGGAGGAGGGGGAATGGGACATGTCAGGGCATTGAGGTAAGCACTGAGAGCTGCAGATTGCCTTCCAACAGAACTGCATGAAGAGGGTATCAGAAGCTTAGGTGGTAGCAAGCAGCCCAATGAATAGGTTGCCTCCATTTAATTTAGAGAAATGGAGATGAGAATGAATCTAGCTTCCTTTATTTCATCTCCCTACTCTAGAGTTGTGTGGCTTATGATTTTAGGTAGTAGGCCATAGTCAACAATCATGCTTTGTTTTGACTCATCTATTTGCAGTGGGCAGCAGAAAAGAGCTGTTCCAGAGGGAAAGATTATACAATGTTTTTACCAAAGTTGCATGTACTATACCTGGTGAATAATTGCATAGACTATGTCTTGGACTCTGATACACACGTATATCTTTAACTTTCAGGTGACCTTTTTAAACACCATTTCTTCGAGATAAAATGTTGCATACTTGTTCTCTTAAAATGGCTATGATAACAGTATTCAGTTAATATTCTATGGTTTTGTTTCCTTTCTCTTCACCCAGAATTGGATTTACAGTCATGGAGGAACATCAACAACATTTACACTGTGTGAACTGTGTCAGCCGTCGTTGTATGACGAGACCAGAGCCTGGCATTTCCTGTGATTTGATTGGCTGCCCGTTGGTTTGTGGAGCAGTTTTTCACTCATGTAAAGCTGAGGAACATCGCATGTTATGTCCACTTGAAAGAGTGCCTTGTTTGAATAGCGGCTTTGGATGTCCCTTCATAGTAGCTCGAAATAAAATTGCTGATCATCTAGAAGTTTGTCCTGCAAGTGTGGTATGTTGTACCATGGAGTGGAATAGATGGCCAGTCAGTTACGCAGACCGAAAATCTTACGAAAATCTGAGTAAAGATGTTGATGAAGTGGAGCAGCTAGATATGGCGTTAGCCCTTCAAGACCAGCGCATGTTATTAGAATCACTTAAAGTAGCAACTATGATGTCAAAAGCAGGTGATCAAATACCGGAATCCAGAGAGCCAACCTCTGTCAAATCAAGTGCCCCAGACACAGTGCATTCAAATGGTTTGATGCCTGTAGATGAAGAGTCCTATGGTGCACTTTATCAAGCTACTGTAGAAACAACGAGGAGTTTAGCTGCTGCTCTGGATATCCTAAACACTGCTACAAGGGACATTAACATGTTAAATTCAAGACTCTGCATTTCACCACATGAAATGAAAGAAGATACTGAGATTAAAGAACACGCTTCTAATGGCATTGTTCAGGATAAAAACTCTGACCGTGAATATCCAGATGAAGATAACATAGGAGCAGTTGGGGGAATTAACTTTGATAGCCTGAGTCAAAATTCTCAAACGGAGCAAAATGGTTCTAGTGATATTTGTTATGATGTGGTGCAAAAACATGACTTAAATCTAAACCTCAGTAACTCTTCACTTTTGTGTAATGGCTTTCACGTAGAAAATGAGTGTTCAAAGGTGTTGGACCAGAATGAAGATCTTGATGTATCTAATTCAAAACCATCCAGTGTTGCAAATGGTGAATGTACTGCATCTCATGATGATGAAGCATTACAGTCTTGCAGCTCCTTACCTGTAACAGCACAACTTAAAGAAGTAATATCAGCTGATCACTTAGTTAATGGCAATGTTAATCATGTACTACTTCCCCGTAATGCTAATGAAGAAGAAATGCTAGAGACACAAGCAGAGCAAGAAAGGTTGAGAAACGTAGATGCGTTTTCACTTTTACGGCATCGATCATACAAATTCCTTGTTAACCACTATTGGTCTACACCAAAAGAAGACAAAGCTGTTGATACGTCAGATTTGGAGATAACAGAAGATCCTATGGGTCTTCAGGGAATTGATCTAATCACTGCAGCTCTGTTGTTTTGCCTAGGAGACTCTCCTGGAGGTAGGGGGATATCAGAAAGTCGCACTGTCGATGTGTATCGCGTTGACTTTGGGACCCAGACATTTTCTCTCCCATCTGCTATATTGGCCACAAATACAATGGTGGGGGAAATAGCTTCAGCTTCTGCATGTGATCATGCCAACCCACAGCTCTCAAATCCAAGTCCATTTCAGACCCTTGGACTGGATTTGGTATTGGAATATGTGGCTAGATACCAAACAAAACAGCGTTCAATGTTTACATTTGTTTGTGGACAGTTGTTTAGGAGGAATGAATTTTCATCGCATTTTAAGAATGTGCATGGTGACATTCATGCTGGCCTTAATGGCTGGATGGAGCAGAGGTGTCCTTTGGCATATTATGGGTGTACATATTCTCAACGAAGGTTTTGCCCTTCAACACAAGGGGCAAAAATTATTCATGACCGCCACTTGCGGTCATTTGGAGTTCAGCCTTGTATATCCACAGTATTAGTAGAACCAGCAAAAAGCTGCTTAATTGGACTGCACAATGACCATCTGAGTAGTCTACCTTTTGAGGTTCTGCAGCACATTGCTAGTTTTCTAGATGGCTTTAGTTTATGTCAGCTTTCAAGAGTGTCACGTTTAATGAGAGATGTATGTGGAAGCTTGCTTCAAGCACGTGGAATGGTGATACTGCTTTGGGAGAAGAGAAAGTACCCAGATGGAAGTTCTTCTTGGCAGATAAAAGAAAAGGTAAGGGTTTTTTTTTTTGTTTTGAAGGTGAAAGGGAATATATTAAATTAGTCACATCTTTGACTTTTTCCCTTAGTTTATTCCTTGATTACTATTGTTATTACTGGTTTTTGCTATAATAGGCCTTTAAATACAAAGATTGTCATATAGAACAACAATTAATCAAAATTGCTAGCAGGTTGGTTCAGTCTTCTCCAGTCTTGAAGACGTAGAAGTTAAAGTAGTATCTGTCTAGTTTTCACTTGATGTAAATAAATTAACCTCTGATTTTCCCAAGATTTAAAAATATTGATTGTCATTATTTTCTTTAATATCAATATTCCATGAAAGGGGGAAAGTTGCCTATGAAGTTTGCTTTTGTTGCCTTTATGCTGTTTACAGCAGTTTTAATTTTTGCTCATCTGTTGAGATCCTGTCCCTTTACCATGATACTGAGAGCCTTAAGTGTGTAAATAATTCTTACAGCCTTTGGGTCACCTTTGTATAGTACAGTTTTCACCATTCCCCAACCCCTCCAGAAGTGCAGAGTATCTGCACCAATCATTTGGAATTGAAGAAGTGATCATTTCAGAAATGGGTCATTGTGACTGGTCGTGCAATACATCATCATTTAACTTCTGATTGCACCTACTTCGTAGATGGAAAAAGGATTGCCTGCCTTTCTTCCCAGTGTTCAGAGTTGGCTTGGAATCTGAATCAGCCTGGGACTGGCTCTACAAAGTTTAGCATTGTATGTTTTTGTCATGTTGATTTTTAGCATGATTTATAGTAGCCGCAAAACATTACCTGAAAGTATTATAGCACGCATGTTTGATTTCCTGCTCTGAGTTCAGGTATCTTGAAGCATTTTGAGGCTAAGTGCAACCTATTTTCTAGGTTTGGCGCTTCAGTACAGCCTTCTGTACTGTGAACGAGTGGAAGTTTGCTGACATCGTAAGCATGGCTGACCACTTGAAGAAATGTAGCTATAATGCTGTGGAGAGAAGAGAGGAGGCTGTTCCGCTGCCATGTATGTGTGTAACACGAGAACTCACTAAAGAAGGACGTTCACTGCGCTCTGTTTTGAAACCAGTACTTTAAATATTGCAACCACTCCAATTGCACCTACACTCAAGCACCTGATATAACCTCGGTAATATTACGTGACACTTTATTAATGTACTAAAGATACTTTCTGGCTAAATCTACTCTGTCACTGTGTATATAAGGTTTGAAGTGACATTTATTTTTTATAATACTGTTTAGCTGGAAAGTAATGAAAGTTGCCTTAATGTTTGAAAAATTCGGAACTTGCTGGACAGGGTAGTTTTATCTAACTTATATAATTTAAGAACAAAATCCTAAGGTGTGTTTTCTGATTCACTGGTGCCCATGTTGCTGTTGACTGATAACATTTCAAAAATGGCCTCTAAATGGTATGCACACTTAGATACGAAACACTGAATTGTAGTGAGACAAAATCCTGACCAAATGTACTTTCTGTATTTGGTCTATTTTTTTTAACAAATTATAATCCAAATACTTGAAAGATAAGAAAAAATCCAAAACTTTATAGTAGGTGTCTTGAACATAGCTTTTAAGTGAATCTTTTCTCATGCAATTGGTGTTCTAGTGCTCTTCCTAGTTAACAGGTGATCTAGGATCAGCTTTTTTAAATTTTTTTTTTTTTTTGGATTATCTAAGTGAACTCAGATTTACAGCAGCTTAATTTTTAGTACAACTTCCTTTTGACATGTCAGCAATGATTATTTTTCTTCTGAACTATTAACAGTTACTTCACTTTTGGGAGCAAAACTTTTAGCGCTAAAAACATGGAATACTAGTTTTTACTTTCACACCTACAATGACATCGATATAAAATGTTTTTCCTTGTCCTGCAGTTGGCTGAGGATTAAATTGCTTGAGCAGTCAGAAATTTGAAGTATGTGATGAACAGTTTTGAATTTATAATGCAGCTAATGAAAGGGCTTTACTTGTTTTATGGTATTGTGAGATGTATTGTCTCCTTTTCTGTTAATTTGTCTATAAAAATGCTGCTTTTTTGAGGAGCATTTTAAATTACTGGTATGTATAGCAAATGTATCATCTTCATAAGATGAGACATGATTTGTTAATTGCGTAAAGCATATCAGAAATGTATGTTCAACCACATCTGTTAAATTAACAACTCCAATTTGCTTCCAGTCTTCCATAATAAAAGATCTTACAAAGCATTTGTGAACAGAGAATACATGCTAAGAAAAATGGCCTGGCAAAACTATAATAACTTGAACTGACTTTCCAACTTGTTTGTATTAGTGTTGGTGTCTCTAGCCTGTTGCACTTAGCAACTGTGCCACAAAGCTAAAACAGAAACAAACCAGAGCTTGGAAAAAAGAAATAGAGTACGCACTTCCATTATAGGAAAAAATAAGAGATTAGTAAGAAGGAGATGTTTACAAAAATGGCTAAATTTATTACTCGTAATTTCTGCACCGGACACGTGTTTATGGCTAGTCTGGCTGCAGTTCACAACTGCAGTATCTGTGCATTTCCCACTCTGGGTCCAGTCCAGCTAAACATTCACTGCCTTTTTCTATCCAGAGTGCTATAGGTGCCCAGAAAAAAATTAAATCTAGTTCTTCAGTGCCATGAGTTGAAATTACAAGAGCTCAAACAGAAGTTCTGCCTGGATCTTTGAACTACACGTTCTCTTTCCACACTTTTTCTTTTTTTTTTTTTTTTTTTTTTTTGTAGAGAGGAAAGGAGTAAACCCTCTACAGAAGTTTTATTTGCAGTAATTCTTAGCTGTTACCACAGTTATGTGGAAAGGAGAATCCAGATTCACGTACAAATCTGACTATACCAACTGGGTTTTAGGTAGGGACTTCAACACACACTCCCTCACACACACATCCCGCCCGCCATTCTCTGAGTGCATTGAAATGGTTATTACCCACAAATTATTCAGTACAAGGCAGGAGACAGACTCTCATCAGTTCTTGACTTTTAGCTCTAATGGCTGCTTGCTGCTGCTCTCCAGTGTTTAAAAGTAGTTGTGTGACTGAAAAGGATCGTGAATGTTGAGGAGTTTATGCATGCGTTCATGGCTAAATCTACTTTAAAACATCTGTCTTGGGTTACTGGTATTTTTTTCGTCAGCAACATGGTGGGTTTGGTACTTGGCGTTGTCTATAACTACCCAGAACCCTGACAAGAATGGTAGGCAGACATGTGTCTCGGCCACTTAGGGAAAGAGGGTGTTCAGTTAGAGGAGCTGGTGGTGGTAGAATCTCGCTTGTAGCACAGTGCAGATCTACATCTAAAGTGTCATCAGTTGTTGATCTATTAAAATGAACTTTTTAAGTACTTAGTGTTCTTCTTAAGAAATAACACTATTTCTCAATACATGCACTTTTGTTTTCAAATGTAGATACAGGCTTTTTTGTTAAATTAGTTTTATTTTTTATGAGAATCCAGAGCTTTTAAAATATCAATGTTGTAAACAAAATCTCTGCCTTGTAAACTGCTCCAAATGCAGGACGACAGTATAGTTAAGATAAAAATTTTTTTTACACTGCTATGCAGTTTGTAAAACATCTATGGTGTACAGTCAGTCTATCAAAATGTGGCTTGTTCACATTTGCCCTTGAATTTTAAAAATGTCATATCCTTTCCTGGTCCATCTTCCTTGCAGCATATATAGACAGCTGTTCCAGTCTTTCTTTTACTTGATACCACATTGCTACTTTGTTAAAAATATTATGTTTTCAATCATTATGCAATATTTTTTTGCAATGTCTGTTGAAATCCTAATAAAACTTTTGGAGTTTCTCTTTTAGTATGATTGTACTTTTATTAAAGCTTATCACCAGCCTTCCAGTGTTCAAACATGGTGCTCAACGTCTGCCTATAGAATTCCAGTAAGTACTCAGAAAATCTAGTTATATAAAGGCATCTAGTTACACTTAAACATTGCATAATTTGGAAGTGGTAGTCACAGTCATTTAGGTCTGAAGATCAGTCATTCCTTTTTAAACTATACACCTATTTCTATTACTTTGGTCTATTACGCAGCGTAGATTTCCTTCCACAATTAAAGTTTTCACTACGCAACATTGCAGACTCATATTGTACCTCATAGGTTTGTTTTAATTGCTTTTTATGAATAATAAATTGGAAAGATTATCTGATCGATATGATATGCACTTAGACTACCAGTTTGTGAAGAACACTTTCAGTGTATTGTCTCATGAGTAAAGTTTGCTGTAGAAAGTTGTTGCTTAAAATGGTACAGAAGCAAGAATTTAGGGCGGTTTTTAGATGACAGTTGTAGTTCAGACTGTTTATGGAATGGCAAAACATAAAACCTCATTAAAATAGAAGACTGTCCAGAAGTTGACCTTTTGTCCTGCCATTTGCTGATATGAGTATGCTAATATTCTTTACAAATAAAAGTGTACCTATACTACATAAATCTGATAATAAATTAATCTAAACTGTGTCGAGTAACTTGGTGTGACTCATGGTTTAATTTCAGCCATTACAAACTTGTGGCTATTTCACTTTTCAGACAGGCCACATTAGCATTTTGTTTTTCTCTCTCCGTAAGTGGATTAGATATTCTGCTGTGTAAGGAAATATTTTGTGTTTAACTTTCTTGATGCCTAAAGTATTCTAGAGGATTTGCCTGTATGTTTTAGCTTGTGGTTTGTTTGGTTTTTTTCTGAGAATAGTACTGCTGAAACCATCTTCATAGGCTCTTGCCTGCTGAATGGACTTTCCTAAAATGAGAGTTAAGGTCAGTGAAGAATTCAATGCTTGCTCTAATATCAGAAAGCTGATTTAAATTCCTTCAGTTAGAGTGTCTGTTCAGGCATCGTTGATCATCTCCAGATGAGCAAAATCTAGTGGCTGTTTACAGCACTGAGGAAAAAATAGCATTGAGATAGTGTATATAAAAAGTTACGGCATGTAAAGCAGAGGCTGTTTGAAGAATGGGATTCTCAAAGTGTGACTGTTCGGCATGTGGTGAATACTGTAGCAGTAATCCAAACTGGAGAGGAAAACTGAATGGAGAAGTAGGCTTAAAATAACGAAGGCGTCCAATCCCAACATAGACACTCATCTGAGGGACTGTGAGAGCGCTGGGAGTTTCTGACTTGTGCATGTGGCAACTGTGTTTTTCTGATGATTTATCAATCTTTCCCTGATAGCGGGAATCACCCTGCTGCTACTTGAGCTCTAATGTGCTTCAGTTGTAAACTGTCTCCAAGCGCTGCCTGTATTTTTGGATAGGTTAAGTTGAATGCAGTCCTCTCTACTGAATGCAAAGTATGTATTTGGTGTAGATTCTACCTGCTGGTGGTGTCAGGGGCGATGTTTGGTAAGAAAAATAGAAAAATTAATCTGCTTGGGTTTCCATCGGTATTTGCCAGAAAAAGGAAACAAAAATGTGTTAGGGAATGCAAGGAGCAAAATAAGAATATTGATAGCATTCACTATAGCTTGCTAATGGCCTGGTAGTCAAGAAAGCATTATTAATCATCATTAGATACACTCTGAAATGTGTCAGCAAAAGGCCACACCTCTGCCATTTTGACGAACCAAATTCTGCACTGCATGCAGTAGTAGGGTAGTAGGTATGCAGAGTGGTTATAGCCCCAGGTACCATAAAAAAGTATACAAAATAAGCATGTATGATTTTAACTGCAAAATATAGAAAGTAAAAAGCTAGAATTTCATCAGGTGTAGATTCACATATGGCTAGATTTGTAGAATCAGTCAGAAAAATGTGGTTTCTGCCTTGAGAGTATTTCAGTGGTGCTTAGTTTTATGCTAAACTGTGCTCACAACTATTTATTTTATTTAAAATCTTAATATGAACAAGCTTCAGAAAAATAGTAGTAGGAAAAATTGCAATGACCTTACAACGTTATTTCAGTCTGACGGTGTCACGATACAGTATAAACCTGAGGACTGAACACAAGAAATAGATTGTAATATATGGATTTCATTTAAGATTGGCCTTTTTTTCCCCCCCTAAGGTACGTTTTCAAGCATGTAACAAAGGAGCTGTCTTCAAGCTTATTGTGATTTCAATGGAAAGAATTGTGCTCGCAAGGTGAAAGTTGGGTTGCGTGAGTATTTTCACGGGAACATGGCAACAAAGGGGCAGGCTGCAGAACAAAACTAATCTGATTATGTGGCTGGTTAGCAAATGAACAGTCAAGAACCTGGCATGTGTGTATGTTGGACTTTGGTCGGAAGTGTTAATGTTTGATCATTTTGTGTTGTGTAATCTTCTGAATGTTGTGTGCTCTGTAGTATTGCAACTAGATAGTTGGGTTCCACATGAGATTCTGGGGGCCTTTGCAGCAAACAGGAAATAATGTGCCGCTTAATGAGACCTGAACCTTGGTTAAGGTGAAATATGACTGTTACGAACTGTGGCAGCTATTTATGAGCATCAGCTGTTTGGAGTCCCACGTCATTGTGTGTTTCAAGAGTAAGGGATGAGTGGATGCCTCGTGGCCTAAGGAAGGTGGCTTTTCTTCTAAGCAAGAAGAGTCGTATATGGTGTCTCACTGTGCACGTGGTTTTTGAAGTGCAGTAAGACTAACTTTTCAGCAGATGGGATTGTACACCACACAAAACTGCTTCAATATTTTGTGGTAAAACAGGTTCAGTCTAAGTGACGTGTGACTGACTTCAGTTCACTTGAGCTGCAACTCATAATCGTGTTTTTCAGCTGATGCCATTTTGGATAAACACAGAAGCATTTATGTTAAAGGTTAAAAAACAACAAACAACCAGAAAAAAAACCAAACAACAAAAACCAAGAACATTTCAACAATTAAAGTAATTCTCATTGATGGATTTCTGTCCTGTTTGTATATACAAACAGTGTTCATTAATGTTTGTTAGCAGACTCTGGCAAATAAATGGAAAACAATTTCTATATTTTGTTCAAATGAAATTCACTATGTATAGATAAGAAAGTGCATTATTTTAATGAAAAAGCAAACCAAAACAAAATGCATTTACAAAAGCTGTGTGATTGGCAGTGTCACCTTTTTGCTGTCCTTTTGATCCTCAAGACCTCTGGGGATCATCTCATGCAACGCCCCTGCTAAAGCAGGTTCATCTACGGCAGGTTGCACAGGATCACATCCTGGCAGGTTTTGAGTATCTCCAGAGAAGGAGACTCCACATCCTCTCTGGACAGCCTGTTCCAATGCTCTGTCACCCTCAAATGTAAAGAAGCTTTTCCTGATGTTGAGATGGAATTTCCTGTGTTCCAGTTTGTGCCCGTTGCCCCTTGTCTTGCTGCTGGGTGCCACTTAAAAGAGTCTGGCCCCATCCTCTTGACACCCAACCTTTAGATATTTACAAGTATTGATGAGCTCCCCTCTCAGTCTTCTCCAGGCTAAACAGACGCAGATGTCCCAGCCTTTTCCTTATAAGAATGGATGATCCTTAGCTCAGACTAAAAAGTACTTGGTTTTAAATTATTGAATGCACGTGTATTCATACTATGAACTAGCAACAATAGCACCGCTCAAAAGATCTCACTTCTTAATACCCAACTCTCTTGTTCCCTCTTACTCAAGTGGTTGAATGGTTTTGACTCAGGGTTTTGATCCAGAGTAGGTGTTGAAGCCTTAATTACGTTTGTCATCAGGGTTGCAGTGTTAATGATGGAGTAAAGTGGGTTGTGTAGTTTAATGTTACTCAGCAATATCATTCAATTGGAAAGCTGTAATTGTTTTGCAGAAAGGAACAAAAAATGAGGTTTTTATCTATATTTTCCTTCTGCTTTGGAATGAAACACAAACTTGTGGGTATGGTTTATGTCAAGAAAGCAAGCAAGATACTGCTGTTCAGAGCAACAGCTGAATGGTTTAAGATGTTTCCTATGTAGAAGATCCAGTTTGTCTTGTCTCCAAATCAGGCGGAGAATGAACATTCAGTAATAAGGCGCTGTTTCTGACATCATAATCACTGCAAGAGCTGCTTCTGAGCTCTCTCGTGCTTTCAGCTCTCTCTCCTCATAGAATGAATGATGTTAAATTATTCCACTACATTAAATAGTCCCTGAATAACACAGAGAAACCGGTGTGAGTAAGTTACATTGTATATAGGTGCGTTAAACAACAAGGTTGGACAGAATGCCCATAGATGAAATAAAATGTCAGTAAGAAATCTTCAAAATAGGTGGAGAATATGGGATAATTTATTATAATTTATAATAATTGATAATTAGCCAAGATAAATGATAACTGGTCTTTAATTTTGCTCTTACTATGGGTATACTCTCGGCAAAAGCGGGCTTGAGAGTGCTACTGTAGAGGAGGGAGAGTTAGGGCACAGCCTGCCTTTGGAATGTTCTGTTGGAACTTTAAGGCCCTCTTAATTGACAGAAGTTGGATGAGCAACATAGTGTTAATTATGGTAGTTACTGAGAACAACACACAGCTGTGGTGGTGACCTAACAGAGTTAACGAGCGGCCAACTGAAGCGTGCTGGGCAACTTTGGATCTTGAGCAAGTACCTGATGGTTATGTGAAGATCATGCGGGAACATTTTTCTACAAAGTTTGATGGCGCGTTTCAGGTCAGAGCGACTATTTGCATTCGTGGAGGTAAAATTTTAGAGTTGTGCTCAAGCTGAAACTAACCTCAGCAGGGACCGAAGAAAGTATGGAGGATGTTACCAGCCACACACCATTGTCTGGGGAGTCACCCATGATAAGGGAGTTCCCTGCTCCCAGACATATGTGACCACATAGCTTGTAATTGCAAGCTACCGCAGTACCATTAATTAGGTGAGACATCATGGTAGGGCTAGCCGATGTGTTACACTTTGCAGCTGGAGCAGACTGAGAGAACTTACCTTGGCCATTTACCACAACTCAGCTAATGACATGTTACTCCGCAAATAATTTGATTGAGGAATTGCCACGGGATGTGCTAGGAGCCAAAAACTGACCTGTGCTGTCAGTGATCCCAGCATTGCCAAACGCGCCCCCCCAGCAGATCTACTGTCACTTCCATTTCCCTCTGTGCCATTACATGCAAGTCAATTGTTCTTTTACATCAGTGTTAGTGGGATTAACAATAGATTATTATTTTTTTTTCCCAAAACACTGTTTAACGCAGATATTACAGACCTTTAAAGTTGCTGTTAGGCTTCAGGGGGATGTTCTGACAAACCCATCCATAATGCAACTTCGATGAGGAAAAAAAAGTGTCACTCTTTATTGCTCCCTATGGATCATATAGATGTAATCACACTGAAACGAAGTGAGATGCTAAAGCTATGACTACTCTGTGAAATTCATGACGGGTTCATTTTATACTTAGTTGGATCAATATATCAAACATGTCAGTTTTCCATTTCCCGGAATTTATGCTGGTAGTAATGTTTGAACAAAGATGCGCTACAGCAAAACAAGTATTAATAAATACAGCATAATAAATGTAATACAAACCCACTCATTCTCTAGCAATATGGGCAGAAACCTTAACAGAACTTGTTTGCTTAGGAAAGACTGCCAGCAACTTGTTTATCTGACTTAGAAGTACTCCAGTGAAAGTGGTGCCAGCTGGATTTGTTATGTAAATACAACTTTTAACAGATTTTTTGAGTATTTTTGGTTTCAGTAGAACAGTCTTAAGTTTGTTAGCTACAGGAATATTCGTGTTGTACATATTAATATTCTGGCATATGATAACACTATTATTAAATTTACATAAAAGAGGTGTTTGTAGGGAAATGAGTGGATTCAAGTTGACTTCCATGCAATTTTCAGAGTGTTCTAATCCAGGTCATACTGGTTGCTGCTTAAAATATGTCTCAATTCTAGAACAAAGTACTAGTTCTGCAAGTCTGAAGTAAGCTCTTCTAGGTGATAATGTGCAATTCATCCATCACTCTAGTCAGCTGCCAAGTAACAGTTCTGTAGCTTTCCCTTTTATAGTTCTCTGGTTGATGACATGTCCCTAAAGAAAAAGTTGTTACATTTGCAAGCATTTCTGAAAGGCAGAGAAGAACGGCAATGCTCAAGAAATTTATGTAAGATCCAAATCAGTAGCTGAAGTTTAATTAGCCCCTTTAAATTTTGAGCTGATTGTTTGTGAACTTTAATGAAATTCAGAGAGCTTTGCAAAAAGCATGGCTGACAGCAGCAGCAGAAGAAAAATTATTAGCCACTCTTGAAGTCTACGTGGTCCAGACAGTGAACAGTCTCTTTGCACTCTTCCCTTTTTTTCTTAATATCTGTTGTTTTCCGTGTATTGGTCTAAAGATAATATCCCACTGGCAGTGAGACTCCTAATTTGCACTCATGCTAGCCTGAATTGCATATGTAAAAGACCATTATTCAATAGATTTATAAACAGCAATTAGTTTTATTTTCATGAAGTCTTAAGTTGAAACTAGCCCCAATGTTATATACCCAAATATATGGCTTAAAAGCATGTAAAATGAAAGGTGTATGTGCAGAGGGACTTAATCCTTTATAAAGGATTATATAATCCTTTATAAAGGGATAAAATAAAATCCGATAAAATAAATAAAAATGCTGATAAAATTAAAAAAAAATCAGTAATTAAAGTCTTAGCTTTAGGCTTCCAAATCTGAATGCTTTTGCTAGAGTCACTTTTAATCCTTCTAGTGGTAAGTGAAGGCATTGACACTCGGTGTTTTGCATTTTGCACTTTTTAAACATGAAGAAAAAAACACCTACCTTCTAAGGTTTAGTGCTTAAAAACATCAGAGAACCTCGTTTGGTAAAACAGATTGGCTTAACTTTCCCTACAAAGACACAGAGCAGAATTATATGAATACTGATTTGTGCTCTCTCCTTAAAAATATTACAAGGAGAAACATTAGAAGATAAATCTAATTTAGTTGTTCCAACCGAATACGCCACCTTGGCTCAGTTACTTCTCGGCTTTTGCAGTATTCAGTCTCAAAAGAGGTAAGTCCCGTGCTTGTGCAGTATAGGATCTTTCTGGAATAAAATAATACTTGAAGTTGTTCTCCTTCAGATGGCTGTTTGTGTATGAATGCAGATAGGTCTGGGATTCCCATCGCACCTGCAGCGCGTGGCTTTTGAGCATCCCATGGCATGGATTATTCAACTGATCACACGCCGCAACAGGCTTGCGTTTATTTTTAAAGGTATTAACATTGATAACGTTGCCAGACTCTTTGCTTCCATCCTGCAGCAGAATGGTAGATGCAGACAAACAAGTATCTGTAGACAGGTACTAAGGGAACATGCAGATCAACACGCAAATATTGAATGTGCTTTTCGTGTGCTTAATCCCTTAGAAATAAGAAGTGTTGAAGAAAACGCTGTCAATTATTTTAGCTTCTTTATTATTATACATTGATAGAATCTATGTAGTTTGAAAGAAATGGGTGTATAGCTGAAAATGGAGTAATTCAGAGAGCAAAGGTGAAATAAGTGATCTGTGATAGTTGGAATGCAGTCAGTACCTCACGATACGCTGGTGTTCCTGGTAAGGAGGAACCGTGCAATAGCATGTTCCTTAGGTCAGGACTGGTACTTCCAGAAGTTCTGATTGTGGAAGCAATAGGTTGAGTTATCACATCTAGATCTTTTCGAAATGCTGAGGGATATGGTTTATTTTGTGTGACATTTAATGCAATCAGGGTAGTGAATATTTACAATATCAGTATAATTGATCAATAAGGTAAAAAAAGTCACTTAATTTGCACATTCGTACTCGCAGTAGAACTGAAAACACAGAGCTCAATTGTTGCTTTCAATTTAAATCATTTGAAATGGGGATGCTTACAAAGGAAATCTAGTAACTGCTCATCAAGTGATTCACTGTGTGGCCCTGTCAATCCAGACTGGCCACCACGCCACTCTAAGATCTATTCCCTTCCCCTTTCCCTCCTTAAAAATATTTTAAACGCTGGGATAGCTGTAATCAGTAATAAATTAAAAATACTCATAAATGTAAGCGTAAGGAACTGTTTTCAAAACAAGATTAAGCTCTTGAGAACTTGGACCACAATATTCTACTAGACGCATTTATTAAAGAACTACTACGCGCTACAAAGAATGGTTGGGTGGTGGCAGGAGCTTGGAGAGAGCTTGGAAGTTTGCATGGGATTATTTCGATGCAAACTAGTTCCAGCAATTCACATACATATATATATTTTTAAAAACTCCCTTTCATTGTTCCACAGGTAGGAACCTGAAAAGTGAGAAATCAGATCAGGATTTATTCTACAAGTTTCCCAAACAAGGGATTTGCTATCAAGAAAAAAGTAATTCTGATAATTTAAGGAAATAATTCCACTTCCCTGGAATTTGAGGTCATGAGGGACATACAAAAGAACTATTCAGTTTTGCTCCAAATTAGTTCTTGTTTCTAATCTGTGAATCTATACAGTTTTCTGTTTAGGTTTATCTCAGAGTAGGAAAGACTTTTGGCAACAATTTTTTTTATAGCACTAAGCCTTCAATAATGATCTTAGGTTGAGAATATTGTGCCTACGTAAGTGTGCAGATGACTTAATGTATTCAAGTAAAGCAAGAAGAAATCTAAGTAGGATGATTAGGTCGGTGCTATTTTCCAGTAAACTTAAAACCACTTGGCGGGGGAGAGAAGACATAAGGAATTTCAGACAGCATGTATATTTATATTTTCATGCAGTAAGGAGCAAAAAGTTAAGTACTGAGAAAGACGATGTCATTTGCAAACGGAAGTGTGCTCACAGCTGTTCAAGCCAGCGTAGTAAGTACGTGTAATACAGGTGTAACTCTACAAGGAGACTATTCATATGCTTATAATGAAGTACCTATTTGTTTACTTCAAAGGCTATTGTAATATTGTTCATTAACATGACTGATGCATTTTGGGGCTGATCTCCAAACTCTGTTATTCCTTCAAAACAGGTGAAGAAAAAACACCAAGAAGTGGCCAGCTGGTGATTTAAGGGCCAGGTACAGCTCGTGAGTAGCCAGCTGTGGCTTCTGTGTTGGGATTACCTTGAGGGACTGGCTGTGCTAATGGAAAGGCATCTGTGGGAGAACTCGAGCTCAAGTGGAAACGGGTCACTATGGTACACAGCAACATACACACACCAAATTAAGCAGTAGGAGTCCCCTGTCTATGATCTAGTCTCCAAAGTATGTCACACACATCTTCTGGTTCTCGGCTGCAAGCTGTTGCCACGACCTGTGGAAGGTTGCTAAGTTGCAGGCTGTTTACATACACTCATTCTAGACTGCAGTTCCTATTTTTGAGGGTTTCTTTATGTCTGGATGAAAATAATGGTTTTTTTCCTCAGCAAGGATTGTCTGTGGGTCAGGTAAACAAATTCAGTGAAGCTTGCCAAATCAGATGAAATAAAGTTGCTATAAAAGAGAGACCAGAAACGTACAGTTGAAAAATTGGTAAATACATGATACCAAGACGAGGAAGCAGCAGTAATGTATTGGATTGGTACAGTGATACAGCAACGGATTCGTACAAGGAAGGAAGACAATGGAGCAGATACTCAAGATCCCTGTACCTGAGCATTAAATCTGCTTCTTTATTAAGATTTGGCTGATGATACAACCTCTTCTTTTTTTGTGTGTGTGGTGGGACTGTCAGGTAGGAAGCAGGGTCATTTCTGGATTATTTTTTTTCCTGCTGCCAGTTTACCTAGACCTTAAAGATAATTTGTTGATCTAAAGATAACTTCTGGATTTTTTTGATCCAGTTTCAGTCTAAAAAAAAAGGCTTTAAGTTGTTATTATTTTTTAATACAATTGGAGAAAGAAATTGATTGGTAAGGTCAGTCACCAGTAAGTTGGATTTCTTGTATTATGAGAAGCATAGATTAACCACTGAGAATTGCATACTGACATCAATAATCATCTCTACATTTCATCCTCTGCTCCTTTTTCTGTTATATGGGTCATGACTTTAGGGATAGCATCCTTCAGTCTGTGTTTGCTTACTTTTATTTTTTTAAACGGTAAGAGGAACTAAGCTGCTTAATTATTATACAATGAAATGGTTCTATTTCTAACTTCCTCAAAATCTAGTCAGAAGACTTTTCTATAATAGTTCCGTCTTTTTAACACTGTACATTAAGTTCTAGTCAGCTTTGCAGATAGAAATGTACGGTTTAAGAGCACATTCAGAAACTTTTCTTGTGTATCTTACTTTCCCGTGGCTGCTTCACCAACTAACAAATGCATTCTCTCACCTTTTACACAACAGCAACTGGAATTTTATTGTTCCCAAATTCAAGATCAATGATTTAGTCATTTATATTCTGAAGATAGCAAATTATGCATAACACATAATACTTAAGTGATGCTATAATCTTAAAGACTATGCCAAATGTTTTGCCCTCTAATGCTGTGTGTGACTTTCTGAAGTATTGTTGGTCACACATAAAACACTTGCAAGAAAAAAGTCCGAACAATGAAAACTAAATGGTAACTTTTTCTTAAAATGGTCACAGGAGTATAACATACAGCAACTTTCTATCAACCAATTATTTGTTGGGGGTCCTAATAACACTGAAACCGTGCTCAGTTGCAGATGGTGCATTAGACTGGAGCATGGTTACTAGGGTCTGTGTGCATCTGCTTTTGAAAGAGGAAGGATTATGCAAGTCTTCACAAAAAAGGCACATTCTTCCACTGAAAAAATCTTCTGTCACATTGCACATCAAGTTGGGGTCAGATTGCACTCGCCTAACTAATGGAATGAAGCTCTGGTATTCCATACAGTCACAAGTGTTTGTTTTTATACTGTGTCTTGTTTCAAAAGGGCTGAAAGACTTTTCTTCCCCAAAATAGGCGTTTTAATGAGAAAGTTGGCATAGCATTGGCGGTAAAAGGCTCGTTTCAAACAATGTACCTTATAATGAGTGGGCATTGCAACGATTTACTGTTACATAGTATTTTTCACTCAAGAAGTTCAAGGTACTTCTCAATCATCAATTCTTTACTCTCCTATAGGAGTTTGCGCAGGCCCTACGAGTAAATCCTTGGCCTCTCTTCTGTCCCTTTGTGCCGGGCAGAAGAGCCAGGTTGCTGTTTCACTGAATTTTCACTGAATTTCACTGAATTTTTAGAGTTGGAAGGGACCATAGAGATCACCTAGTCCAACTCCCCTGCTGAAGC
>JAOXNO010000024.1:51788013-51809431 GCA_028565335.1 Limnodromus scolopaceus | reverse complement strand
CTGGTGCAGACGCTCCACAGATCTGAGGCTGGCCTGGAGTGTCCCTCCGAGAACTGTGAGGGTCGCTTTGCTTGAAGGAGGAAAGGAGCCGAGTGCTGGGCTTGCCTGTGGTGTTTGTCGATACGTGGGCATTGATGAGGCTGATAGGGCGCACTGAAAGGGCACTCTGCGGAAATATGTTGGGACTTTTTCCAGCTCCCGAGACATCTCGGGCTGGGGAGGATACGGATTTTGACAAAACAAACCTACTAGAACAGTTATTCCTGTATGTGTTCCTGAAGTGTTTACTGTAATGTTAGTGCATATTTATGCTGCCTAGCTACTTGTAAAAATAACAAACTATTTTTTTTTTTCAGTTAAGAAAATATGCTATACAAAACCCCTTGCAAAAGTGAAAATAATCTCCTGTAGTGTCCTACCTATTATTACAACATAATTCTCCAACACAATTCCTAAAATGGTCAGTCATGCCAGAACCTCTGTAGCTGAGTCTGCATAAAAGGCTGCTACTAGCACTAAGCAGCTAAAACAGTTCATGCAGTTTCCACTGCTCTGACACAGCACCTAAAACTAAAAGAAAATGATAATAGCAGTGCTTATCTGGTAACAGGTTCTTAAATTGCTTAGTCTTCTTTCAGTCTTCAGACTATAAAGGTAAAATCTCAGCTTTTCTTCGCTGCTGTACTGTCAAATTAGAACAAACGGTGAAAGTGTTAGTTCATACTTCTGTATGAATTATCACAAGAAGGACACCTAGACTTCAATTAGAAGCCTTGGATTCACAGATCACTGATTAGATTATTAATCAACAGAATCAACTTTCACTTAAACAGTGGTCTTACATTCTTTGCATTAGACTAGTTATTTTTATATTTAGTTCAATCTCTTTGATTGATTCAGACACATAGTGTCTGAATTTTTCAGCAATGAACATTTTACCCCAATCACTAATACATCTAAATCAGCTTACCATTTAATATAAATGTTTGCCCTTTTACAAGCAGGACTGTACAGTGTGCTGCCTTTCTCTTTTCTATAATTAGCACAAGCATTTGGAAATTGCAACAACGCTTTCTCCCTATCTTTACAAGAAAGAAAATGACCTAAAAAGGGAAGGAAGGCTAGTCTAGGAAGGAGCACAGCTAATCTAAACATCACCCACAACTTGCAATCGGGGACACACAGCCTCCCCCCGCTCCCTTCTCCAACCAGATCCTTTCAGTACTTGTGTTTTGGTTTTGTTTTTCAAACGCTGTCTTCACTACAGATTTCCCTACTTGGAGATATTATCGTTTGAGATCACTGTACAGCAACAACAGATAAAGCTGTGCCAAGCAGCAAAACGGCCCGTGGTGTAAAAGTTTGTTATCGTAAAGAACACGTACGCTACAGACACAGGCTACCCCAGCGCGGAAGCGTTAAATTAATCTGTCGTTTTAGTAGTGCTCACGTCGTTCAGATAGCTGTGCGCTATTTCTATATCTAGTAGACACTTTTCAAATAAGAAAATTGTGAAGAAAAATATGTCTTTCCACTTGGAAAATGGATTTTTCGACTGCTGTATACTGTCAAACTTTTTGATTGGTGTCTTTATTCTGATTTCATACAGTAATACTTTGTCCAAGTTTCCTGAATGTAACAAATGCTTCAAAACTCTGAGTTCAAAAAAATACCAGAAGAATTTTATGCCAGGAAGAGACAGTATAAGAAATTAGAGGGAATTGTGTAGCATAAGAAAACCACAAACGTATCTTTCCTGACTGGTTAATCATCCAGAGCAATGGGATTTGTATGAACACACACTCTTCAGCATTAGCAGTTCTATGTAGAAATTTAGATTTGTGATTCTGCAAAAGTTTAGTGCACAGCAACAGAAAATACCTATAAATATGTTTTACATGTACATAAATACAATCACAGTTTCAGTTTCTGGACATTCAAACTTCTCCTTAGAACCCTTTTAGCTACAGCAATTAGGCAGAAACTGAAGATATAACTGTTAAGTTGGTACACAGCCTCAGTGATTCCTCCTGTGAAATCTCCACCACCTGCACAAATTTTGGATAATAAACCAGACATAAAGGCTAATTAGCTGGAAATTACAAAAGGCTAGACCTATCAGTACAATTTAGGAGAAATCCCACGAAGCAATTGATTCTTGCAAAGATTCCAATCTTTAGAGCCCCTTCTTGGATACTAAAGATGTGGAAAAATAATCCATCTTTTTCATACAATTCTCCCCATTTAGTCAGTCAGAAACACAGTCAGCTCTGACAAACACCTGGGATGGTACCAGTGACAATAAATTGAAGGCTTTAAAATACATTTGGCACTAAGCATCACTGTGTTGCTGCTCAGATTTGAGGTAGATTGAGGCTTCCGTTCACAGTAGATGCTGTAGGTTAAGTATATTGCTAGATCCTAAACAGCTGTTAAGGACAAAAAGGCACAACGTTTATTATTACAATTCAGACAGACCACTGAGATGGTAGTTTCTTCCCACAGGAATGTTTCTGAGACAGTTAAAAGCAATTCGATTATTAGGGTTTTGGCCCCTTTATGCCAAAGCTTTTTCATGGGACCTGTGAGGCTTGCCAAGTTGGTGTAAGTACTTAATACAGGAAAAAAAGAGGAAAAAAATCATGTTCAGTTTTGTAGCTGTAAAAGATGATTGGATTTTAAGGAAAGCTTTTAGGTTTGAGAATAGTGTTGATGACTGCAGGGGTAGGTCAGGCAGTACTCGAATAAGGGGTCATTTTGACAGAGGAAACTAGTTCATTGTTAATTCCTTAGGAGGCTTAGGGTGATATTTAAAACCAAATTTAGGGTTATGGCAATGGCCCAACAGTGGAAGTGTTTCGACTCCTGCAATTCCAAACAATAACAGTAAATGTAACATCCCCCGCTCCTCGCTTTTACTCTGCTAAAATTCCAGTTTACAGATGACAAATCCATAGGCTGTGCAAATCTAGCAATGGAAAAAACACACTTTTGGCGTTGCGTCTTAGCTTATACCCAAACCTTATAGCACCTACGGCTCACCAGTCTCAGATCTAATGAGAATCCATTTTATCCTGTCTGCAGCTCTCACTCAGTCCACAACATGGTAGTATTCATCAATAAGAATTGTTCTTCTATTCCCACTATCCCCAGGCCAGTCTCCAGTTCTAGTTTTTATCCCTCTCTTACAGGATCCAACAATAAATCCAGTTTTTCAGCCTTTCTTGTTTGATCTCTCAATGGTAACCCTAATCTGAACTAGTTTTTTTGAGGAAAGAACAGGAAGTCAAGCTTGTCACTTTCTGTCATCTTTAACCTTAATCTAACACCCAATGTTGACAGACACAAAATGGATTAAGGCAAAAACTGGAGAAGAAATTGACTGAATTATTTTTAAAGCTAGTATGTGGCACAATTTTTCTATTGTTCCACATGGTTTACAGGCCTAACATGAGGACTTGGTACTTACAGGCAAAAAGAAGTTAAGGTTTGTCTAAAGGTGTCTAAACATTGCTGGTTTCTCTTTATATTGAGGCTTAGACAACAGCCAGGAACTAAACTATTCACCAGAGGTATTGTTGCATCCTGCAATTTCTTAAGCTGGGACTGTGACTGGAATGAGCAGAAGCACATGGTTTTAAGTAGACATAAGATGCTGAGGTGCTTTTAGAGCTACTGTCAAGCTTGAACTTTGGAATAAAACCCCAAAGTTCATTGTTACATTCTGTATTGGCCAAAATACTAAAGTAAAGGTGTATGGTAAAGGGGTAGGTACTTGAAAGGCAGTTATGAGGTAGGTTATGGGTAAAGTTGAGCAAAAGCAAAGATTAAAATGTCATGCTGTGTTCCACAAAAGCAGCAGTGCCAGAGCGAGGGCTGGTGCCAGCCAAAATGCATGGAGGACAGCCAGAATTCTCTTAGCTTTGGTTATGTCTGGCGCAGTGGCGGCATATCGCTTTCTCAAGTTCAAGGAGGATCAGTGGAAATGAGCTAAAGCACTTTTAAAAATAAATTTGGCAGTACACATGCTTCAGTGCATCATCACCCCCCAACGCAGGAAACAAGCAGCCATCTTCTGAAGCAGGATTTCTTTTGACTCATTGAAAGGCCTTCATCCTGTTCCCAGAACTTGACCTAAATAAAATCACCACCCCTCTGTTTCTGTCCTCAAACGCTTCTGAAACGGGTGTCTTCAGACAAGGGCTGCCCTATGAACGGCTGGATCGCATCCTCTTTCTCAGTCGCTCTTTGCTAGCCCTGAATATTGATACGTGCAGGAGTTGCCAAATCCCAGCCAGAAGGGCAAAACAGAATCGCACGCAGTTGGGAACTACTCAATTTTTTAAAAAAAAAGCTTTTCAAGCTCCCCCAGTATTTCACATTTCTGGAGTCACCAGGGCCGGCTGCGGAGAGCTGAGCTTCGTGGACACGTCAGCGTTAGAATCTGAGGCTAAACCTTGCTCCAAACGCCGCACGCGTGGCAGTTATTCCATGATGTGTTTGAGGCACTAAATTAAGGCTGGGCTCTCAGGAGTAATTGCAGTGCCTTCACTTAATGAAGTAACGACCCTCACTTGCTACAGTCACTACACATAACGTGTGGGCCCTCACAACCCGGACACCTGCAGAGAGAACTCCCCGTTCCAGACCTAATTGCGGGAGCCCAGCTGGGGCCAACCGCTATTTTGGCAGCCCCCTCAATCTCCCCCCGCTGCTGCTGCCCGCCCGCTACCGCCACCCCAGACCGACGGCGGAGGGAGCCGGGCCCGGCCTCCTGCGCCCGTCCGGCAGTGCGGCCCAGGCGGGGCGGCCGAAGGGAGGAGGCTTTTCCCCTCAGGAGGAGGCCGCCGCCCGCCATGCTGTTCCGTTTCGGCGTGGTGCTGCCGGCCCGCATGACGGAGGGCGGCGGGGCGCTCCTGCTGGCCGGCTCCCGGCCGGAGCTGGGCCAGTGGGACCCGCAGCGCGCCCTGCCCATGAAGCCGGCGCGGCCGACCGCCCCGCTGCCGGCCCAGGAGCCGGCGCTGTGGCTGGCGGAGGCGGTGCTGCCGGACGAGGAGGCCTCCAGCCCCTTCTGGTACAAGTTCCTCCTCCGGCGGGGCGGCGACTTCCTCTGGGAAGGTAACGGAGGGGCGCCGGGGTGGGCCGCAGTACGGCTGGTGGGAGTGGGTGGGCCGGCCCTCGGTCAGGTCCCGGTAGGGCAGAGCAGCGGTGGGAGCTCCCCGTCCTTAAGGGATCTCTGGCGGCTCCGGCAGCGCCGCCTCTTCCCCGGGGCATCGCCCGGGCCGGGAGGTGTGTCTCCGCCAGAGGGGCCGTAACCCCGCAGCCCGGACGGGTGTCGGCGGGGACGGCCCCGGCCGCCTCCTGAGGGGGGAAGCTCCTGGGCTGTCGCGACATGGCTCTCTAGCAAAAACGTTCTGTTTTAACCGTGTGAAGGGGGAGAGTGAGTGCAGGAGGAGGCTGGTTTTCTAGGTTGGTGAAAGTTCTTTGAACGGTTTCATTATTTTATTTATTTATATATTTATTTTTGCTTTAGGCATCCGTTCTGCCTGATGTTTTGTTTTATTTCTTTTCCCCAGAAGTAAAGAACTTGGAATTTCCTACTTGTGCGTTACGGTGTGATTTGTTGCTTTATTTCAGAAAGCTGAGATGTCACGGTGGCATTTTCGGGCTGGTAGATTTTACGGTTGGAATTGCTGGGGGGAAAAAATAATCCAGGAAAAAAGTTTTATCACAGCTTTTCCAGTTTTCGTGCTTTTTCACTTCACTATGATTTTTTCCTGTTCTCTGTTGTCAATGTTAAACAACTTTAGTCAGTTTCCATGTGCTGACCTAGTATGTTTAATTTAAGTATCTTAAATAAAAGAGAACATTCATACAATTGTATGCCGAGTCAAATAAAGCTCTAAATATACCTTTTGTCATTGAGGAATGGACTGGACTCAGTGAAAGCAAAACAGATTACCAGGTAATTTCTTAGTTTGTTTTTATTTTAACTTAGAAAATAGTTTTATAATCCACATACTGAAATAACACACTGTAGAGCGGTTGCTCTTCACTCATTTTAAGAATACATATCACACTTTTAAACTTCCAGTCTGTCATACAGACTAAAACATGCATATCGTCATAACTGCTGTATTTCTTTTTTTTTCTTATACTAATAAAAGACTATTTGTTAATAGTACGTTCACAGAAGTTTACATCATGAAGTGCTATTTACACCATGTAGTAGCAATCGTTTTATTTAGTAGCTAAAATAAATATTATATTCTGCCTGTTTTAACCATGTTTTTCTTTTGCAGAAATGCAGGAAAAGTGAATTTATGGAATAAAAATCTTTGCATCTGTCCAAGGAAGCAGACTTGGGTCTCTTTTGAAGGTGCCAAGTTGTACATAACATGCCAGTGATACTGGTGTATAAAGAGGTCCTCACCACACAGAAACAGAAATATTAATAGCGTGTTCCAGTCCGTAGAGAATCTGAAATTGTAAGGTGATGGTTACTTTCTAGTTTGGAGATAATGGTATCTCAAGTTATTTGTCCATACCTGGGAGCAAATTTAGTAAATGTTGAATAATAAACATACTCTGCTTTGGCAGTAGTGCTACTGATGCATTTTTAGGATTAACCTATGTGGGATTTTGTTCTTGTCGTTGTGAATGCTCAGTGGTTTGGGCTTATGCTTAGCTAGAATGATAGAAAACAAATGGACATATCATCCAAATCCAAGGGTTTTTTTTAATTAGTCATTCATATCAACCATTTTTTTTTCAAAGTTTTTCAGAAAAAGCTAAATTTGCTTAAACTCTGAAATTTTTTGTTCTTCGTGTGTTACATGAAGGGAGTTTAAACATGTTTTTCTATCCAATAATTAAGCAATATCTTGTAAGGTTTTTTGATGTAATTTGTTTTAATGATTATTTTTTTTTCCAGTTGTAGATCAATAAAAGCTTTTGGCTGTCACCTGCTTGTTCTTGTAAAAAATCAGTTTGAAAAGACGATTACCTTTTTAAAATAAAGAACAAAACTATTTTTTTGGTGATAAGCAAATGCTGTGCTTTGGCTCTTTAGCATCCTACGTGTTTAGAATTAAAATGTGCTTTGGGAGACATTTAGCAGTTTCAGAACATTTGCACTTCTGAGACAGGGTCATGAGGGTTACAGGAAGGTGCAGAGCCATACCTGCTTCCAATTTGAGTTGAGGCAATAATCTGTAACCAGAGAAACACCTGTCCAATTATGGATGTCAGATGTTTACCTATATTGGATGTGAAACAATGTGCCGTATTTAAGAAAATTGCTTCCAATTTTTTGTCAGTATACTTGTGTGATATTTCCACTAGTAATGCAATATTATTTTTATAATACTACAGTATGTGTTGCATCATATGTTTTGAGTATAAATTTGGCTCATCCTTACAGCCATTCCAGTGCAATGGGGTAGCTGAAAGATAAAGTGATGTTTTTTGGCTCTGCGGGCTAGAAGAGCTGAAGTCATGGGCCAGTGTTCTGTGGCTTTTGGGTTCTGCAGGTGGTTGGGTAGGAAGCCCTCGGGCAAGGCTTGCCCTGCGGGAGGGTGGCTGGCTTGTTGCTTGTGTCTGGAGGGAACTTGTTTCCCCTCTCCAGGAGGATGAAGTGGGAGAGGAAACTCTCTAGGGCTCCTGAAGGGTCAGATGCTTCTTAGCTCTGCTGTCCCAGTGTGATGACGGTGCATCCAGGGGCTGTCACTTAAAGTCATTGGGTACTTCTGGCTCAAATCGGGTGATTTCTGTATGCACGGTGGCCCAAGTGAGGTTTCTTCGGGGATGGCACTTTGCTTACCTGCCATGAGGTAACAGCTGAAAGGCCTGTTACCCGGGAGGGATATTAACTATGCTACAGTAGCTGTGGAAGACAGGTTGCTTATCTTAAGTTTTAGAATCTGGGAATAGGTTTACCCATTAGAAAAAATAAATGAATGTGTACTTTTTTTGTTGTTCCAACTGCATCCTACGTGTCTTTCTGTGTACTTTGTTTTACATGTAGATTCTTCAGAACTGGGTTTATGTCTCTCTCTCAGCTTGGAAAGTTAAAGTATAATGTACCTACTGTCAAAACTAAATAAATACAAGATGAAACTTATTTGAATAAGTTTGAATTTATTTTTGTGTGCTTATGCTTGAATACTCATCTTTGCCTTTATCCCCTTTACCCTGGCCTAAGTAAACTGTAGGAGCTATACAAGACACCTGTTCCATAAAAAGACAGAGGAGTTACTAAGGGTATGCCCCAAACTGCATTTGAGATGATGGAATCCAGTCTGTTGACACCTTACATTTTGAGAAGGGGAAAAATACCTATAAAAAAGTGTAAGCTTATATTCTAAAATGTTGATCTATTTTCACGTAACTCTTAGGTTGACGTAATTGTTGCTTGCTTGAAGCTTGACAAGTACGGTATTGCCAGTTAATGCTGAAAAGGCGCAGTCAGCCTACGTTCTGGTGATTTGTACAGGTGGGCAGAGCCCTATTCCTTCCAAAAAAAGCATCTCTAGTTTTGGGGTGGGGGGAGGAGAGAAAAGAAGGTGTCTTGTTTGCACTTACCTGCTGTTACTGTTCTCCATGGTTTCTTGGGGGCCCAGAACAAATAATACAACACGGTTCTGTTAAGAAACATACGCAGCCTGGGGCTTGGGGTATTGGCTGTCCAACAGGTCCAGTTTCTGCTTCCGTGAGTTTTTTAGTTACAGTTTCAGCCATCTGTTGCACCACGTACACTTCTGATGATAGTTCAGAAAGACCAGTACGTTATGGAGTAGTAGAGGTTTTCATAATACTGTAATATAATTAGTGAAAATATCAGAAGTAAAATTTTCTCATAGCTTTCAAGGCTCAAGCACTTGATTGGCTGAAAACACTGGTGATAGTAAAGCACATTAAAATTTCATTTTTTCAAGTGGTGGTCTGTTGAAACCTAAAACAATCTCACTTGGCCTCAACTCTGGGGAATGAAACAGGTATAATTTCTTATTTTAAAGGGGGAGATGATTTAAAAGCTGTACAGGAAGTTAATGCCTAGTTGGTGTTTGCATTGGAGAGGTTGTAACAGATTAAAAAATATTTGGGGCTAAGCCATAGAAGGATAAAGGAAATTAAAAATTCTTTGAGGCATTCTGGAGAAGTACAGTTGCATGCAATGTTATTTTTCTGTAACTGTGCTGCATCTCTTTATTTCTTTCCCAAAGCTAATCTACATATCCCCAAATAAGGTAGCAGTTCTATTATTAAAAAAAAAAAGGGAAAAAAACCCAAAACCTGGAGATGATTTTGTAGCTCTTTTAATGCTGATGTTTTATGTCGTGTTGTCCCCACTGGGTGTCGCCATTTTACCTGTGAATAGCCAGTGCCTCCAGCTTGCAGCTACTTGCACATTTCATCAGTAATTAGTGTAATATGTTCTGCCTTTGACAATAATCGAGGGCTTCAATTGCTTTCCCATCTCATTCTTGATCTGAAGGAGGTAGTGACTGGGACGGAATGTAAAGTGCAATTGGATGTTGATTGTTGAGTAATTGTGCATAGTACGCATTTTGTTTGTGCAAGGCTATTGCTTGCTGGATGATGCCAGATGCCTTAACACCTCTCAGATGTGAGGAAACTTTGGGTAAAGTGGACAATTTTGAAATCTGCTGCCCAGCACCTCTTTAATGAATGGAGAGAAACTTCTGTTTACAAAGTGCAATAGTTCCTGATGTTCTGTTCTTCAACCCCCTCAAGACATATATTTAGCATGGATTATGGTATGATTAATTGGTAGCAAGTTTTTCATTGCTTCCTAACTGTGTGTGTCAGCATTAACCAACTTATACTGAGCAGACTACTAAAGATCAATAAGACAATGGAGCGTTGCCCATGAAGCCACAAAATTAGAAGAATAAAAATAAGTATGTACACGTGCGTTCCTCTGGATTTGGCAGGTATGTGTCATTTCCTACCCACAGAGATAATCAGGGGCCAGCTCTGATTGCTGTGAGAGCCTCATTAAAGAATTTGTGGTTATAATGGTAAAATTACAATAAATGCATTGTTTATGCAAATGCTTTACTTATTTACCATTTTCCCCATCCCTCACTTCACTCCCAGGTGACAGCACCGTGCGGTCTGGGCTGACAATTTATTTTCAGTGGCAAGAAGCACTGAGAAGTGATAAGTAACTGGGGTGACACTTTGGTTTAAGATTTTTGCCACAGCTAGTATTGTGACGCAGGTTGTTTCCTGCCTGTAGTTCAGTAGTCTTTTCTGGTATGGCAGAAAGTAACAATCAGTAATATACAGTACAATGCCATAGAGAGTTTCAAAGCAGTTAGGAAGAGTGTATTACATTATGCATTTCGTCGCTATCAGCCATTATTCTATCATCTGCATTTCCTTTATTCTTATTTTGACCATCTGTCTAAGAAGAACTTCTTTTCACATGAGCTGAATTCCCTTTTAGTTGCTTTTCTCTGGGCATTTAGCTAAAAACTCTTAGTACAGTAGCAGCACCCACTGAGGAACACCTGTGCCTAAGCAAACCTAGAGAGAGAAATAAAACATGTTTTTGGAAGTTGCCTTTGAAAATTCTTTCTCATTTCTGATTTAAGAAAAAAAAGAAAAAGAACCCTTGTTGATTAACAGCATTAAATGCTGACGAGAGCTTTGTTATAAATCATGTAGTTCTAATCTAGCATAATTTTAAAAAATCCATAAAAAGAATTCTCTTAGGAATAGACTAATAGACTAAAAAAATCTCAAATTTAACCTGGATTTTAGTAGATTTAAAACTAGCTTCCTTGGTTATGTATAACAGCCCTACCAAATGAGAAGTTGAAACAATCTGCTTTAAGTCTGGTAGAAACTAAGCATGTGGTGCATGATACAGATGGTCTTCTGCTTTTTGGATATCTCTTATGGGCTGACAAACGCAAGGAAGCATTTCTGAAAATCAAACTAGTCATGAGGAAGGAGTTAGTGAGCTAGGTGTGGCAAATTAACAATTCTGCCTTATAGTGACATTAGGTATTTAAGTAATACAGTAAATTCATCTACTGTTTTCAGAGTCTAAAGGGAAGACAGTTTATTGACAGCAGAAAAAGTACCATTAAAAAGCAGAGTAAGTATATTTCTATTAAGCATACGAGTAAGGGTTAGTACCTGACATACAGGATTCAAATGCATAATTTGGCACTATTTGTCAGAGGTGTAAAAAATAAAAGGGGCAGCTTTGCTGAGACTTCAGGACAGCGGGACCCAGGCTGCCGAAATACCCAGTGCCACTCAGTTCCAGTGAGGCCAATTCAGCCTCCCTGACCTCTGTTTTTTTGACAATCGATAGCAATTCAGCCTTGTTGGGATTGAGGCAGATCTTATTTCAAGACATCAGAGATTGAATTTCATTCAAACAGTCAGGCAGTAGGGAGACTTTTCGTGACAATCTGATGTAAAGGGTAAGTAAATTTGAATATTGTAAGTGTAGTGATGGAAGTCCAATTAGAGTAATGTCTGATAATGACACTGCGATAGCACATAACAGATAACTGCAAGAATCAGGTCCAAAATAGGACTTGAGGCTTTTTTTGTTGTAATGTTGATATGAAAGATTAGGAAGCTGGCAAGTACTTAATCTTTTAAATCCTTTTAAATTCCTTTAGTTCTTGTTGTTCTATTACTATTTTTTAAAAACATCTTCTATTCCTCAGCCCCTCCCATTCCTCTGTCCCCAGAGTGTTTATGGCGCTTCTGATGTTACTAAAATCTTCCAGGGGAACTTCTAAGCACGAACTCAAGATGTTCATTTACCTTGTTAAAAGGGCGTCGCTTAATATTTCAAATGTAATTGCTTACAGTATTTAGGCATACTTAAAATTTTGGCTTGACCTGTAAAGCCTGCTGGTTCATGCAAAATTTATGACAAAGATTTAAAAAGTAAGTCTTACTGATTTGTAAGTAGGTGATCTGAAAATTGCCTGGCTGCTTGCTGTTTGGATTTATTAATTGCCATTGAAGCTTATGTGTGTATCTAAGGTCATTTAAGTAGTCCTATGCTTTTTCAAAGGTAGCAGCGAACTGAGACTTGCTGAGGTTTGGAGGCTTGGAAATCGCAGGCCTGTGGTTTAGGGTCTGGCTAAGGCTGGGGTGAGATACACGGCACCTTTATGGCTGCTGCTGAGCCCTGGGGTTTCTACACACCTTCCTTCATGCAGTAGAAAGCAGGAAAAAAAAAATTGAAAACTTCCAGCAAGGTATGCAACAAGCTGGGAGAGCTGTAGCCGAGCAGTACACCGAGTGGTTTTGCTGCAAAGAGCTCTGCACAGGCAGTGGAAGAGACAATCTCCCTGTTTGTGTTTTTTTTTTTTTTCATTCATTCATGGATTTTTGTGTTCACCGCACTTAATGGTGCTGAGAAATTTCATTGACCCAGATTTTTCTCATTATCTTTTAAGATCGAGCTGATAATTTCACCACTGTGACTCTTCCAGAACATTATGCAATCTGTGTGCAGTTCTGCTCTCTGTCAAGATGGGTCTGTGCTGTTGGCAGACTGTTAGATTATACTTCCCTCATCCCTGCAGTACAGCTGTAATAAAATAGTGACTGTATTCTGTTGTATTCTGTTACTGCATATGGTTAGCTCAAATTTCAGGAGAACCTCTTCTGGTCCCTGCTTATTTTCTTCCAGTCCTTGATCTTTCGACGTCTTTTTCTTACTGTATCTTCACCTGTTTTTCCTTTGTTTCATTCTTGTCTCCATCATTTGTCAGTGCCATTTCTCGGTTAGGTGGAAATCTTTGATTTTAATCTTTTGTTTGTGCCGCCAGCTTCCTTTGTATGCCACTCTGATCATCCATCATCTGCATTAATCCAGGAGCCATACGTGCAGTCGTGCAGCCTGGGAGAGAGCCCGCTGTGAGGCTCAAGCTGTAAGCGGGGCTGCTGGTTGCTTTCTTCTCCAGCAGTTCTCCTGCCCACATCAGTGGATCCCACTGTGCAACCATCCGCAGTAGAGACAGCAACAAGTGGGATGCAAAAGCAATGGAATTTTTTAATTTAATGCCCAGAAACTTATGTTTCTCTTTCAGGTAAGTTTTTTTTTTTTTTTTTTTTCTGTGAGGAATCCAGTTCTGTTTGTCCAGTTCTGGGCTCCCCAGTTCAAGAAGGACAGGCAATTGCTGGAGAGGGTACAGCAGAGGACTACAAAGATGATGAGGGGCCTGGAGCATCTCCTGTATGAGGAGAGGCTGAGGGACTTGGGTCTTTATAGTCTTGAGAAGAGAAGGCTGAGGGGGGATCTAATCAATGTTTATAAATACTTAAAGGGTGGGTGTCAAGAGGATGGGCTGGTCTTTTTTCAGTGGTGCCCAGGGATAGGACAAGAGGAAATGGGCCCAAACTTGAACATAAGAAGTTCCACCTAAACATGAGGAGGAACTTTTTTCCTGTGAGGATGGCAGAGCCCTGGAACAGGCTGCCCAGGGAGGTGGTGGAGTCTCCATCTCTGCAGACATTCAAAACCCACCTGGACAAGTTCCTGTGCAACCTGCTCTAGGTGGACCCGCTTTGGCAGGGGGATTGGACTAGATGATCTCCGGAGGTCCCTTTCAACCCCATGTGATTCTGTGAAGAGTCACAAAGACGGAATTTAAATAAAATAATTCTGGAGCTTATTGAAGGAAAAAGAGTGCTACCCCACCAGTTAAACTAGGACCTGTATCTTCTAATAAACTCTTCCAAATTCCTTCATTCTTTAATTAGGAAGGTCCACATGATAAATTAACAGGAGGATTAGTACTGTTCAGATACTTAACTAACCCTTTTGTATGATAGAATTTTACATGTTTTCAAATGATTGTGTATTTGCCACCCAAAAATATATAAACCAATATTTTGCCACTTGGAACAATATGAATAAGTACTAGATGAAGAAAAATATTAATTTAGAAATGGTTTGGGATGTTAAAACAGGTCTTTCCTGTTGTGTATTGCCCTTTGTCAAAGGGCACTTGTGCTTGTTTTCTTTTCTGCAAAGATGAACAGGCGAGTGGAAAACAGATTTGATTTTATTTGCTTTACTACTGGCACTAGGAACAGAAAAGCTGAAATGCTGTTAAAATTCTCCCAGATCTTTGAGGCCGCACAATGGTTTTTTGACTAAAAAAGATTTAAAATTTCACCCAAATAATTGTTTATTTCGTATAAGAGGTACCTGGAAACCTACGCAGCAGGTAGGTTTCTGTTCTGTGAGCAACACATGAGAAAACAGCCTTTGGTTCTGAGACTGGTGCTCTAGTTACCTTGCAGACGCTGGTGAGGAGACGCGTGGCTGCTGGGGCTGAGCGGAGCATTTAACGGAGAGTTGGGTGAGTTCCCGCTGGGGATGCTGGTGGAGTCACGGGGGAGCTATTCAAAGTACCTTGAAGTCTTTGTATGAGGTTTGGGCGAGCTTGGGGGGACTAGTCAGTGTGAGGGGACAGGTGTATTGACATTAACAATTTATACACCAAAGGGTTCCCAAGGGTTTTCCTTGCAGTTGCCCTAGGGATCCTGCAGTACGCCCTCGCACTGGTGTGCTTCAGGCTGTTCCCCTCCTAGCACACAGCTTGTAATAGGGATGCAAAATCCTCCGGCCATTCCGTCTCTGCGTGAGCGGTGTGTGCCTGGGACTGGCCAGTAGCGTGCAGCTTTGTTGCTGGTAAAGATGTGACGTGCACTTGTGTCCTGGAAGCACGCTGGATGGCAGCAAATTAAACCCTGGACCTTCTCTCTTTGTGCCAAGCCAGGCAGCGATGGAGAGGCGCCCTGACCAGCACGGCCGGGATAGCCTTCCCAGCTTGTAGGTGAGGCCTTTCCCAGCTTCAGGTACAGAAACTAAACTTCATCACTAGGCCTTCAGTTTTCATAACTTACTTTATGAAAAGCTGTGCGCATTTGAGAAGCGAGCAGTAAAGCTGACTGGAGTTTCCATAGGGAAGGGCTGCTGTGTCTGACTTCTTAGCGAATCGCTTAGAGAATCCAAAGCTGCGGTGGCCTTTCAGATAAAGCAGATAACAGGGACTGTTGGGGTAGGACAAACTTTAAGTGGAGTTGGTCTTGGTGTGAGCAACTCCAGACATGAGCAGGCATGTCCAGACCCTGCATACAGGCAGTCTCACAGCCCTTCTGTCTGCACTGGCCACTGTCTTTTCTCTCTGATGCCTGAACAGGAGGTAAGAAACTAGAGCAGCAACACATTTCTGGTGCTCTGAGAAGAGTCAGGTTCTGCTGAGCTTGGTCTCACTGCCTTCATCACGTGCTCTGTGTCTTCCCAAACTAGCCAACCACACCAACAGGCCTGGACTAGAGAGAGAGCGAGGAAGGGGTGGTCTTTAAAATGTGGTGCTGTTGGTGCTGTGGTCTGCCCAACTCACTGTCCTGGGCGTGGGAAGATCCCCAGGCTCCAGGGATCCAAATCAAGAAAGTATTTTGCTTGGCCTGTTGTGGTGAGGGAGGGGAGAGTGAGTGTTTCACATGGTGCACTGGATCTTTATCCTGCCTCTGAAAGCTATTTTGTTCTTGGCATGAGCTCTTCCAGTGCTTGTGAGAATCATAGAATGGTTTGGGCTGGAGGCGACCTTGAAGATCATGTAGTTCCAACCCCCCTGCCGTGGGCAGGGAAACCTCCCACTAGACCAGGTTGCTTAAAGCCCCATCCAGCCTGGCCTTGAACACTTCCAGGGATGGGGCATCCACAACTTCTCTGGGCAACCTGTTCCAGTGTCTCACCATCCCCACACTAAATAATTTCTTCCTAGTATCTGATGTAAATCTCCCCTCTTTCAGTTCAAAACCATTACCTCTCGTCCTATCACTCCACTCCCTGATAAAGAGTCCCTCCCCATCTCTCCTGTAGGCCTCTTTTGGGCACTGAAAGGGTGCTATAAGTCTCCCAGGAGCCTTCTCTTCTCCAAGAAGTCTCAGGCTGGCTTTTCTGAGTCTTACCGAGTCACGGAATTCCACCGCAGATGAGCTGCAATGACCCTGCTCCATCAGCAGAGCTAAAGGGACTTAGATGAGACTAAGGCACGTTTTGCCTGGACGTACCCCATACCGTGAGGTTGATGCACCTTTCTTCAGACAGAGGAAACTCATAAGGAACGGTTTTAAAAGGTAGGGGTGGGAGAGGAAGAGCTGAGGGTTATCCAGTGGATGATTCCTGCTCATCACCCAAGATGTGCCCATTTTCCTAGCTGTATACATTTTGTGAATATATAGCAGAACATGTATATGGTGCTAATTGTTTTCTAATTGGCTGACTTTTATTTTTGTATTAAATGACTCTGGAAAGTTAAAAGTTAAGAGAATTCAATCTTTAGCCCTTTTATGGCAGCTCTGTCAATAAATTCTACATTACTGCTCCAAACTTGTCACCTGTGTGTGAGGAGCAGGGGGCACCTGTGTATGTGGAAGCATAGGGCTGGGAGTAGCAAAAGAGCCAGAGATCCTGAGAACACAGTCCAAAATTGCCGGGGTGCAGTGTGGGCTGGCAGCTCCCTGGGGACTGGAAGGTGCAGGGACACCCCATGGGGCATCAGTGCAGCCAGGAGCCGGCAGCCGGGGGCATCAGGGCAGCCCCAGCCTCGGGCACTTCCTTTGGGATGGGAACAGACCGAGTCTGGGATGGGATGTGGGGCCGTGGGTGGGTGGGGGTCAGGATCAGGCGCAGCCTGGCGATGGCTGGGCAGGGCCATGGTGATGTGCATTGCTACCTGGGGACAGGCAAGGTGTCTTCTTTGTGGTTGTAAAGATTTTTGCTGAATACATGAAGTCAGTTAAGCATCATAAACATCCAAGGGGTTTCGTTACACTGTTGTATTTGTTGATGTATACCGCTGTCTTCAAATGTTGTTTAAAAGTAGTGAGAATGTGTAAACAATTAGAAATGTGAGATAAAAATACAGTGGTAGGATTTGTAGCTTCAGGAGCTATGTAATGATCTTGCTCGCCTTATTTATCAAAAGCTGTGTCACACCATTGTGTATGATACATAATGGTTCAGCAATATAGCAAGCGAAAATAGTTTCCTGCCTAGTGTTTTCTTTTTGGTAAACAATATTTCACAATTATGATAGAAAGTACTGTATGTCATCTGGAAATAAGGAGATTGTTTGAACTTTACTACTGAATATTAGTCTTATTCTCTAATCATTGCATTAATACATCTCCCAAAATGCTCTTGATCTTGCAAATTTCCCTAAATGTGGTGCTTGGAAGCTGGTCATGCATTTACATGCAGTGTGAAATTGAGGATATTCCTTCGGGCATAATTTTACTCAGAAATGTTCTAACATAATTAATAATGTATAAGTGTAACAGGTTTACATTAAAAGCAAGCCATAGACTAGGTCACTTCTAATCTGCACAATGATTCCTACATGGCAATTAGTATTACAATAAGTATGGAAAAATGATGGAGGGGGGAGGATATATAAGTACTGAATTTTTGGAGGGTAGATAACCTTTTGATTGATGGCGTGACCCAGTTCAATTCAAATTGCTTACTCTGGCATGGTGTTAAAAATTGGTTTTCTGTACTAAAGCTCACACAATTGCTGTAAGAGAAGAAGGGGTAATGGATATTAAATAATGGAAAACTTCCTATTTTAGACAAAGGCATTTTAGGTAATTGTGATCTCTTGACACTACGGACTTGACCTGTCTTTCTGGGTCACTTTGGGCAGCTTTATTGTGTGTGTGCACACCTTGTAAGTGGGATGTGCATCTGAAGCATTTGAAAAGTACAAAGCGATTGTTTTTTGGTTAGAAAAGATAAAAGACAGGTAGGATTTAATGAGCTCCTAGGCTAAGCATCGGTGTGTGTCCTGTCCCTGGCAGGACACCTGAAGAGTCTTTGCTGGCCAGGCAGCTGTGGATGGAGGTGGAGGAGGACCACCCTCCTCTGCTCCCTGAAACCGGTCTTCATTGCTGCTGGGTCACTGCCTGCCACCTGCTTGCTTTTCTTCTCTGGGATTTGATGCCTTTTCCACCGTGGTGTTTGCCTTCTTGAATCCTTAGACTGGTAACAACTCCAGTGTCACCAGTCCTACCTCTGTTTGTGGTTTTACCTTTCTGATTTTGCACGGCCTGTACTCTGTGCTTTCTGCGAGGTCTTTCTTGTTGCTTGGCAATTTCCTGGGAAGTAAGCCTGAGGCAAGGTGACGCTGCTGTTCTGTGTCAGAGCTAGAGCTCGGGCCACAGCAAGCTGCACCCCTCAGAGGGAGGTCACACAGCAGAAACATTAAACACTGAGGTCGCATATTATCAGGTATCAAATGAGGAACTTAAATGAAATTAATTATTCTTGAAATTGTAGATGCCACGGTTGATGATTTGGGAGTCTTACACAGCTTTAATGTTTTTGAAATAGTTTGCAAAAATTGATTTTAATGCTGAACATTTGCTCTGTGGCAGCACTTCTGTTACCACTAATTCAGGTATTAGTAATGTGTTACAAGAAATGCGGTCTGAACAGGCAGCAAACCCCACTCCTTGCCTTAAATACTCAGCTCACATCTCCTGCAAATCTTTGTGTTTTCCAGGTATACAGCCTGCAATTGTCCTTTCTTCTGTTACAGGTAATGGGCCTCATCATGATCGAAGTTGTGTTTATGACGAGAGCAACATAGTAGATGGAGTTTACTGCCTCCCAATAGCACACTGGATTGAAGTCTCTGGACATACCGATGAGATGAAACATACAACCGACTTCTATTTTAATATTGCGGGACATCAAGCTATCCATTACTCCAGGTAAAAGAAAAGTGCAGGGCTTGGCTGGTGTCAAGTATTTGAAGAGAAAATCTGTACTGACATTATGTCAGCAACCTTTGAATTTGAAGTGATGAATAGTAGTGTGTATGCAACAGTAAAGTTTAACAAAGATTCAGCACGTCTTCTGACTTCAAGGATACCTACAGCCAGTACAGGTGTGTGAAGTTTCATCACATCTGAAAATGACTAGTGGTAATTTATGGATAAATTTATGAAGAACTCTCATTTTCAAATGCTTGTCCACATAAACATGTAAATATATATTTTTTGTAATGTATTTGGTTTGGGATTATTTTGCTGTAGAACATCTCCTGGGAAAGAAAAAGAATATATTCTGTCACCAGAATATATCAGGATATCACATTATTACTCATATGCGGCAGCAACTGCAATTAGTGGCAGCTGTTATAGATGACTTCTGCTTCCGTGCATGCATTTTAAAAAATGTACTAAAACTTAGACAGATCTTAAAGTGTTTGTACTTCCATGGTGTTCACTTGAGTCCCCTGCCTCACCGGTGAAGCATCCTGGCCTGAATTAGGAGGCAGTAAAGCTTAAAGAGAAGAGGGCACCCACCCTTCAGGGTGCTTCAGATAGAGCACAGGCTGTGTTTAGAGCAGCAGCCTTAGCACTGGTGATTCACAAAGTGGCGCTGAGGAATTTTTGACCATTTGTAACTTTTCCCCCGTCTCCAGTTATGGTTGTGGCAGCAAGTTTGTTGATTGATAATGGTTGCATGAATGCTGGCAGCCCTGATATGCCACATGCAGCTGGTGTTACTGGTTACAGAGCAGGTAATGATCCCAAAGGGATATGTATTTTTTGAAGAAATCAAACCGCCTTGTACTTTCATTAGGTTGTAGCGTTGCTGCTTGTGAATTTCTCCAGATTCCTGCTTCAGCTACTCCGACCTCACCATCTTGTCTCCTCTTGCTACTCTTTTGTCTCCACCCTCCCACAGGGTAGGAAGAAGAATTGTCTTTTTCTCATCAGAGTTGTAGTGTATGAGGGAAAGATTTCCTTCTCTTGGTATCTCCTGGAAGAGTTCATAAACACCGTGAGGCATATGTAGGTATTTGTGTGTGACTTGATACCTTTCTCCCGAGACCCCCTCAAGCTAGATAATGCACCTGACAGACTATACTGTTATCTGTATCTTAAGCATCCATTTCTAACACCCTGTCAGAGAAAAGATCTTGTTTATTCCAAAGCACAGACTTGTCAATCCCAAATAATCTTCGCTTGGCAGAGGAAGTTTGTGAGAAAGAAGAGCAGCTGTCAGAAAGCGAATATCTAAGCACCAAAGGCTAACTTATCTTCCTTTCCAGAGGCAGCAGTGATCCATTTAATACTGTCTTATCTGTGTGACTATATGTTTCCAAGATTAGGTAAAATGCTGCAGATTCCACTAAAGAATATTTGGAGAAAATTTTCTGAGTTGTGTAGTCTTTGATCTCATTTCTTCGTTTCCCTCTCACACATACACCCCTTCATTGCACAGCAACCTTATATGTGTATCTTCAGTAATTCCTATCTCTTTCTTTGAGCTATATGAAGTTAGCATTCCCCATAACAGTTCTGTCACATAATTATTTTTAATACTTTGAAGATATGCAGCCTTAAATGACTTTTTAATTATTAACCGTTGGGGGCAGATTCACCATTCTGCTGGTTATAACAAAGCAGCCCAAAAATACTGGCTAATTAAGGGGATGTTTTTTTGGCAGAGCAGCTGAAGTGAGCTGATGAAAATGCTTTTATTTTGTAATGGATTTATTGATTCAGAAGAGTAGTATGGAGATTACCAAACAGAAAAAAAAACCAACCCAACCCACAAAAACCATCCCAAAACAGAAGCAAAGACCCAGTCCCTCTGTCTGGACAGCTGAAAGCTCAGTGTATGATCAGATCACAGTTATCCAGATAAGGTTACTTTTTTCTGCACTGTAATGGAGGCAGCAGTGCCACTGGGAGCTTTATGAGGACAAATCCCGAGTCCTGTCACCAGCTGTAGGATTTTTACAGAACAGTGGCGGCTGGAGAGAAGTGATTTATCAGTGAAAACTTTTGAGGAGAGCCCCTTCTCTATGCTACTCTACTTAATAGGATTTCCATGCGTGAATTAGCTGGGGAGGAAAGTTTATCTCTGTCAAAAAGGCCTCCCACATGAGCCCTTGGACTGATTTTACTTGTCGTCTGTCTAATCACAACAATTAGAAACAGTTGCTCTAAGCTTCGCTAACACCTTGCTGCTTCATAAAACATGTGCTTAAACTTTAAATGGGCTGCAGCGGGATGAGAAGAACTTGCTTCCTGCTGTTGCCAAAAATCATTCTGAATCACGCTGTGGCTGATGGCAATGCTCTGAGGCATCAGACCTTTCTTATTCGGTATAGATGTATTCACTTATAAATCAGTGAATTTATGTTTAAGCTTAATCATAGAATCCAACCATCAACCTAACCCTGACAAAAATCACTAAACCGTATTCCTAAGGACTACATCAACCCGTCTTTTGGACACCTCCAGGGATGGTGCCTCAACCACTTCCCTGGACAGCCTATTCCAATGCCCGATAACCCTCTCTGTGAAGAAA
>JAOXNO010000024.1:51777453-51787913 GCA_028565335.1 Limnodromus scolopaceus | reverse complement strand
ATCAGGTTTGTCAAGCAGGACCTGCCCCTTGTGAACCCGTGCTGGCTGGGCCTGATCACCTGGGCATCCTTCATGTGTTATGTTTAGAGAACTCTGTGTTGGTCATTCAGGTTGAAGAGTATATGATGTAGTTTTTAAGCATAGCGGGATTTGAATTAATTTTTTTAAAGTGTGAAATGGAGCTTGCTTGCAGCTACAGGGTCATGACTGATACCTCCGTGGCATTAGTGTTCACTTGTTTTGGACACATAATGACGCATATCATCAAAATCCAAAAATAACAGTCCCTTTTCTTTTGCGTTAGACCTTACTGCAATAAGATGCCTTCAAATTGCAGGAGAGTTCACTTAGGACATAGTAATTTTCCAAAGCAAATTAGAGTTATTGTAATCTTTTCTGGGAGAAGATGACTTCAGAAAATTTTTAAATCTGGGGCACGTTAGCTCTGTTTCAGTTCCATCTGTGAAAGGTGGAAATTCCTAATTCATAGATGTTATATACCTTAATATTTATATAAAACCCCCTGCAATTCTGAGAAGAAAGGCATTGCATAAGAGCAAGAGAGGAAGTGACACTTGAAATTACAAACCCCTTAAATAATATGTTGGACACAATGATGCTTGATGGGAGAATTAGGTGCTACAGGAAGAATACCACTGTGAGGAAAAGCCATCTAGTTAGAGTTTTCTATTTTCAGACTAATTTTAGGTTCCTGAATCCACCCCTGGTAAGTAGTGAGTTCCCATACTTTTTGCCTACTCATTTGAGTATAATATGTGACCACCACCTCTTCATTTTAGGACATGTATTTTATGCCATCTGTAGTGTCTAATTTTTAATAATACATGTTTAAAATTTTCTGTCTTCATAACTGTAATTTTATTCATTGTGTGTGCTTTTTGTGGGTCACATCTCCTAAATCTGATGAAGAAAAATAGTTTTTACGTGCTTTGCATGTAAAATGCAACTAAACTGGATTCTGTAAGTGAATTCCTCAGACAACAATAGCTAATCTCTAATTGAAGTATTGTTACGGCTGCTAAACATTTTGGAGAAGAATACACAATCAACTTGTACACAATCAGAATGTAGCAGGGGAGTCACTACGTGAGGGTAGCCATGGGTCCTGGCAACAATTTTTTGAGGTATGGTTTTTATAGTAGCTTTTTCCCACTTGAATATTAAGGCCATTAAATGTTAATATTTCATGTTTATGGAGGGAGTGGGATATTCCTGTAACTGGATATAAGCCAAGGAATTGTGAAGTTGATGAATGTGTTGCTATCATCATTGTTCATGCCCCTAATTTTTCCTTAAGACAAAATAAAGCAAAAGATAAAAGAAAATAAACCCTTTCACTTGGAAATGCTGGTTTTGTTAATTTGTTTCTTGATGGTAGCAAATTAAACTTAATTTATGATGTAGTCTTTACAAATGCTTTGTAGCTTGTTGGTAAGATGATTTTCTTCAGCACTGCCATAGGGGTGTAGGTTGTCATCGAAGTTAAGTGTTAAGTGGGGATGATCAGTAGAATCACGTAAAACGTGGGCTCCTGATTTGTACTAAAATGTTAACGTAGATAAGTGAGTGGATGAGGAGTGATCCAGGGCAAAGTCCAGATACTTCTTGCTTACCTTCTGGAGGCACTAGAGCACTGTTCTGCTGATGAGCACTGAGTTTCCTTTTGTCTGTAGTAATTTTCCTGTGAAGAAAATGAGCATTTACTTGATTGACATGCATTTTTAATTGGGGTGGAAAACAAGAAGCTACTTGAGTATGTTTTTGCATGAGAATTACTGAAGAAGAGGAATAATGTAACTTCTGTTAACTTATTTGGGTCATACAAGGCTCAGTTATTGCTATTTGAATGTTAGAACTCTGCTGGGATTGATGAAAGTAAAAATATATTTAAAGACATTTAAATATATTTAATATATATTTAATATATATATTAATATAATCTCAGGTTGAGATTAAGGCGATTGAATTTGTATGTCTATATATAGTAATTCAGCTCACTGGTGACTGGATGTCTACTTTAGAGAGAATTGAAGAATTGGTCTCTGAATTCCACTGGTGGTGGAGTCAGCATCTGATGATGCTGATGACATCTCTGTTGATTTATAATGAGATGTTAAACATCCTGTCTGGTTGCTTGAATGTTGATGTAGAGTGTCGTTTGAGATGCTCTAGAGTTTACTGTCTGGCCTCCAGCTGCTGCACTATAGGAACATAATTTCTTATAGCTTATTGGCCATATTCTGTGAGCCCCATCCAGGCTTTCCATATGCTACAGGACATCTCAGATGTCAGTGGGAAACTGTACTTGGGCAGTGCATTGAGCATTGCTGTGCCTGAAGACACCTGTTGGTAGATAAGCAGGGCTAGGTGCCTTCATCTTGATGTTGTATCCCATCCCTAGCCTATATTAATGAATAATGTTCATCCAGTTCAATATGAAGTCAGAATTACCTTTGAATTATGGAACTGGAAAAAATACAAGAGAGAGTACTTTTATTTATTTTTTTACTCTTTAACTTCTCTTCTGACTTACTTTTAATTCATTCACAAAATAAAATACCCTTCTGTTTTGAGTCTGAAGTAATTTTTATATTACCTGAATTACAAAAAAAGCTCTAAAGAGGAAGCTGTCACAAAAAACCCTCTGGGGTGCAGTGAACTATGCTACTGTTATAGAAAACTGAACTGATACTTTATGCCTACATTATGAATAAAGAGGTGATGATGTCTATGGAGATTACCATAATTAACATTAAAAGCTGAGAACTAGCTGTCCCATGTGCCTATAGAATACTTCTGGTAACAATATTAGAGAAAAGAATAAGAAATAATGAGCTCCAGAACAAAAGTCTACGATCGTATTCTAATAAAAAAACCCTGATTAAAAAAACTTAACATCAATAGGAGTTTCAGTACTTGCTTTCAGTACCTGGGACTCTAACTATAAAGTTATCTGGCCATTTTATACATTAAATAATGAAAATATTCTAAGCCATGTTTTGTGATATGTTTATTCCATAAACAAGGACATTTGAACACTCATTTGAATTTTGTTTTATTATACTGAGCTCTAGTCTTAAACTAGTCTAAATGAGATCCATTGTTTACTTACCAATGGGAATCATCTTTCATAGAAAGGTTTAACTATTAATTGTATTTTTTGATCCATTTATATCTTCTTATTTTTAATATCTTCTTCAACTGGAGCTGTGAAATGCTTTTGCTAGTCTCTGCTGTGAAGAAAATGGGTTTCAAATCAGTGTAAGAACTGACTCTTAAGCTTTTTGGTTTTATTTAAGTTACTGAAAATTAAGAGGGAGTGTGAGGAAATAAGAGCAAGAGTGAGAAGATAAACATTATGATGTCAGAATTTTATCAATTTTTCAAGTACTTATTTACATTTATTTAATTTGGATGTATTTCTGAATTGGGTAAGAAATATATTTTTCTTCCACATTTGTTGCCCATCCAAACAAAAAGTTTCTCCTTTCATGAGCCTCCCACGCTGCACCCTCCTTAACCATGGCTAAAAACTTGAAAACTGATTCTGCTTTTCCAAGTTTTGTGATTTTGCATGGGCAGGGTGGCACCTGGCTGGCTGGGATAACCTAAGCCCAGCTATCGGAGGGGTAGCTGCCAATCCCAGTCCATTGAACTGTGCCCAGGAATACAGTTAGGATATGCCAGTGGTGCAGTCGCAGACTGTGGTACCCTTGCAATACTGTGGATGAATTGGATCAAGGAAACTCAATTTTCATGTTGGTTTTTTTTTTTTTTTCATGAGTATGAGCAAATAGCTGTTGTCAGCACAGCTCTGGTTCCCGCGCTGTGACCTACCACATGAGCACTGGAAAGGAGCCTGAAATGGGAACTTCTGGATCTCAGTTACTCATTTTTAATCACATTTTTTGTCTGTGCCATAATAACAAGCAAAATCTGGCATTTGAATGGGTGATGTAAATTTTCCCAGGAGAAAAAATAATGAAATTTTTAGATTAAAGGTTTTTGCATGACTATCATCCCAGTATTACTTCTACCTACGGTGGCCAGTGTGTTAAATCTGATGAACGACTACTAGCCAGCAAGCTGCCAGGTTTGTTATGTGCTGTAGTAGCTGAGGGACACAAAGTACTGTCTACATTGGGATGACACTGTTGAAGTAATGGCTGATGAATGGTAAATTATCTCTGTAAATATGAAAAAACTGGGGGAGGGAATGATTTTGGCAGCAAATGGGACTGAAAAGTAGCAAACTTGTGAACTATTAATATTGTTATGTCAGTGATTTTTTCAAATGGCAGGTGTCATTAATATCCAACAGCTTTTCTGAGCATTTTCTCCCCTTTCTATAAAGCTACGCTGCATGTTGTCAGCATTATTGATAAATTAATAATCGTGAACTGTTCATATATACAGTCTAAATAGCATAAAATTTTAAAAATGATTTAATGTGGAATTTTTCATTGCTTTAGGTTATAGAGCAATTAGAATAATTCTTGAGAGTCCAATAAGGGCAAATCACAGTGATGTATGGATTTAACTTTTGATGAAATCCAATATATTTCTAATGAAACACAGAGTATTTTCACAGTTCAGAAGTTACCAAATCCCCCAAAGCAAAGCCTAGCACTTGTCTGTACTGGAAAGAAATGGCTTCCACAGCACTTTCAGTCTTGTTTGCCTTCGTTATACTCCTCATGAGGCAAAGCAGGGTTGTGAAGTTCTTTCCATTCCTTATCTCTGCAAAGAAAGCTGTAAGAAATCTTTTGGATGTTACACATCCGAAAAAGCCGGGTTTTCCTAATCACATTCTGAATCGTACTCCGAAGTAATGTCAAGGCCCTTCAAACCACCACGTTGCTCAGCTGAGAATGAACCAGTGGGCTTCCCTAAACTTTGATGGCTAGGGACGTGGTATGGATGTGCAATAGCTTCCTGAGAGTATTGCTAAAACTCCTAAAGAGGGATGCCCTTGAGGCAAAAGAGAGCTTTTGCAGCAACAAAGCTCTTACTGTGCTTCTATCTCAGAAGTTACTGTCGTTCTGTGCGGTGCCACCGCGGGACTGCCAGCGTCTGTGTGGCAGCAGGAGGAGGAATGGGACCCCAGCACGAGTTCTGGGGATCGTAACACCACATCAGCACCAAGCTCCGCAGGGTGGCAGTCATTAGATGTGGTATTCCTCTGGAAACCAAATAATTTATATGCATGAATTGAGCAGGGCTCAAGGTGCTTCTAGTCAGCTTGGTGAATTTGGCAATTTATTTTTATTTTTTTTAATTTAAATAATTTTACAAATGTGGTAGAAAGTCCATAGCTGAGCTGGGCTGAGTATTGTGGCATGGCAAAGGGAGAGAAAGCTGCAAAGCTGACTGCTGCTTTGTGGAAGCAACTGGCTTTTTTTCACGTGTCAGGAGCTTGTAGCTTGCAAAGTGCTTGAGAAGAAAACTTGAAATGAATTACTGAGTTCCACTCAGTAATTTAGCCAAGGAAGTTCCAAACAGGGAGTGGGCAACAGGACACAACAAGCTAAAGGGTGTTGTCTGGATAGTCTTCTGAGTTTTATCTGGACATTTCTCTAATCTTGTTTTCTTTACCCTTCTGCCATTCATATGTGAAATTTGGAACAGGCATTTGATTGAGAATTATTTATTTAGAGGGGTGATTGTTCAGGAATAAGGACTTCATAAATAAAATGGCAGCAAGAGAGACTGGCAGTTGGTGGCAAGATGAACTCCGTTCATCAGCTGGCTGGTAATGAGCAATATTTGCTTAAAACCACTGTTGCTCTTTAAAACGGATCTTTACATAGGTGTGTTGCTGCACAAAATTATTTCCTTAGTTCTTAAGAAAAACTTACAGTACTGTGTCATTCTGGGAGCAAAAACCAGAAGGAAGACTGGGAACTCTCCATGAAAAAAGCTTAAGGAGTAAACATACTTATTTGTTCTGTTTTTCTCTGTTGAATATAACAGGAAAATGTTGATAGTCTAGTAAATAGGAATTTTAGGTGGGGTATCACTGGTAGGGAGTGAAAGCTCTTGTTGCTTCTAATTTGTCTTTCTGTTTTACTTTGCCTCCCTGTCCCTTGTCTATATTTCTTCTGGAGATCTTCAGCCCTTTTTCCTGCCTCTTTACTCTTTAACATTCAGGCTGTCAGCGAGGGAGCAAAGCTCTGTCTCCATTGGAAAGCAATTTGCTGGCATTGCCAGCTGTGAACGGAATTGACTGAGATTGTGAAATCTGAGCAATTTAGCTCACAGCTGGGACAACAGGGAAGGGGCAGCATCGTTCTTTCACCAAAGATGGTTTTCCAGTTGTCTTGCAGATATTTATTTCCTGTTGGCTTTTACATGCATTTATTAGGTGCCCTGTAATCACTGGCATTTTTAAATATAGTTTATCTAAAGATAGCAGAAGCTCTTTTTCAAAAGCAGAGATTGTGTACTCAAGCTTATCCTATTTAGTTTACCAGGAGGGAGAAAATTCAGATATTTGGTTGTTATTGGAAGAACTTCACTAAGAGAACTCCGTAATTTACAGGTGGTGAAAGTGTTGAACCAGGGACGTGTTTGCAGTGTAGACCCTCTCTGCCTACCCTTCTATGGGAGGTTATGCCTACCCTCCTAGGGCAGGTTAGCCCAGCCAGCTTGCAGCTGACTTACAGAAAAAAAAGCCTCAAAACAAGAGAGTTTTCTTTCCCCAAATGTGAAAGGTGACACCATCAGATAGTTTATTACCACCAGCTGGTTTGGTGTTTGCTTGCTCACTGTGTACTGTAGTTCTAGAACAGGTAACCTGTAAGTCAGAAAAACCTGAATTAAACAACTGCTGCTTCAACTCAAAATGAGGAAAGTGTAAAAGACACTTCATTTAAAATAGTACCAAGCTGAAGTTATCATGTTACGTTACTGCTATCTTGAGTCATTTTTATAAATGCTGAGAGATATAAATGCAAGTTTTCATTTTTAAATGCTCTAGATATTTACAAGATAATTTTAAAAAAGCTGCTCCATATAAAAATATGGAGAATCCCATTTAAAGGATAAAAAAATGATTTCTAAGAGAGGAAACTTGTATATAGCTCTAGTTTCTTTGAAGCTTGTCTCAGAAACATAAGTATTTTATTTCCCAAGAGTAAATAGAGATTATCAAATTGCTGCTGTCTTTTCCCATACATAATTTTCTCTCTGCTAGAAAAAAACAGAAAAACCCAAAGAATTGAACTGTGTTTGTCTTCCCAGGGAACATATTAAGAGGCTGAACTGAAAATCTCTTGTTCCTTCATTTAATGCTTGTACTTTGGGAAATTTAATTTCAGGGAGTCAGGTGCATAATCCCTGCTATTTTTGATAAGTTTAATGTACGTCCTCTTGTGAGCTGTGATAAAAATTGAGTCAAATGTCATAGATGTTGCCAAATTATAAAAAATATGGATTTCCTCTTTATTGGTTCAATAGACATCGTGGTTTGTAAGCTTAAATGAAATGTCTTTTTTCTTTGATGTGCAAAACTTAATAATAGAAAATATGATTTTAAGCATGCAAGAAGAGGAAAAAGGGAAAGTATGCATTTCAGTTTTAATACAGAGACAAGAAAATGTGGAATATAAATAAGATCAATAATGAAGTAAAGGTTGTACTTCCTTCCTCCCTTCCTTCTTTCCTTCCTTCTGTCTATCTACCTACCTATAATCTAAGTAATGAAGTAAAGAGCAGCAGGAACGCATGGTAGTATTCCTGCAGAAAGTCTTCATCAGCTGTGGGCCAGCAGCAAGACTCCCCCTGGCTGTCTTTCAGTTCAGGGGCTGGATGCTGGGCGCTAATATGTATGTGTAAATATTGGTGGCCTTCTAGAGACTGTTTTTAAAAATCATTTTTTTTAGTTTATCTAGCTTCTCCAGGACTGCCTTTTCAAAACTCTGCAGAACAGTTGTATCCAGTGCCTTTGTTTTCCCAAGGTGAAGGTCTGATAATGAGGATATGCAGCCTGTCTAATAAAATAAGTTCTTTAGTGTTCCTTCTTTCTGCAGCCCAGCTGCCAGCTGGAAGGGTTGGCCATGTGCAGACCATTCCTAAACACAGCTTTAACCACCTCCTTTACCAGAGAATACTGAATTGCTCAGTTTCCTGTAATACCAAGTTGCATGGATCTAGTGAGATGAAAGGAGGAAAAAGCTTCTCAAATACATTTGTAGTCTAGGTAATAAGGCCATCCAGCATGAGTAATGTTTTACAAATTTACAAAGTCAACCTTCAGCCGAGAATGGAAGCACATTTGCATAAACTTTAGTAACAGTAGATCACTTTAATACATTTATTCAAATACCTGCAATTCCAATTTCCAAGCAAGTAAAATTTTAGTGCTAGGAGAAGAAAGAAACCTGAAAAAAAAAGTCAGTTTTAAAAAAATAGGTGACCCTTGGTAATTCTTGTCAATCTTTGGGCTCCAATAAAAACTGCAGCATTGTTAGTTGATAACATTTAAGTCATGTGATTTTTTTTCCCTTTTGACATCCAAGACTTCTTCAAGAGATCCCACTATACTTTGCAGTTGTGTGTTAAAAAGACTTACACAGATCCTTCTAGGGCCTCCGTAGCTCCATTACAGTCTCAGCATCAGCCTTTGAGCTTGGCAACTCATCCACCAGGGTTATTAATTTTATGTTTATAATCTAATAACCAAGTATGTTAGCTAAAATGAAGTTTTCTGACAATTTCATTACAGGAACACCATGCAGCTGTTGTCGCTTTGATTTTACTTTGTTGTGGGAACACTTTCTTTTAGATATTTATATAGTTGACTGTGGTGATGCATTGATTCAGTTTTTCTCAATATTTCTAAGATGTCATCCTCCAGCCTCCAGTAGTCTAGAAAGTGTCTGTCCCTCTTTAAAATGAATATAAATGAACTGATGTGGGTTTAGAAATTCTGCATAAATATCGTAACTGGGATGAACATGGAAGATACAGAACCCATCAGGACTGTTGTGTATGGATGGTACCACAAGGGATGGATGTGCTTCTTCCTCTGACTGTTGTAGTTCTGAGGGTTTCCAGTCTTCTGTACATGTGCGTATGCTGCCATGTGGATCACAAGGCCGCCTTTCAATAAACTGTGCTTTGCCGTTACGTAATTTTAATGAATATGTGCTTGTTTGTGAAGCATTGGAAAGCATTTCCAGTAGATCTGAAAGGCTGCATTTTGAAAAATGGGTTCATCGTTTTTTATTTTCACAGTCTAGATTTCTAAGCAGCTGCTAGTAAGTAAACTCTGAAAGAAGACAAAAGGTATTTTTACCAACAATTCCTGAAACTTCTTGGGCACTGACTTAAAGTTCTGAATTGTAGTGGTTTAAGTCAATTTTGTCAAGATACTTTAACTTAAAGGTGCCAGCAGTGGCATGATTCCCATTGCTAAGCATTAATGTTAGAAATTCTCATTCCTAATGCCAAGAGATTCGTGCCTCATTACTATCTGGCTTAGTTTAGCAGCCTGTTGTTCTCATGTTTCCGAGTATTTGTTCTAATTCAAAACAAATGGGAATGTTGGCACCCTAACGGAGACATTGTAGGAAGTAACCATTGGCAACCGTCGTTTCATGAGACAAGAGTCTATAATTGGAGCATTTAAGTATTAATCCTCACAAGCCAACAGAGCAGTCCTTTCCAGGTTGTTCAGTACAAGCCTTGGAACCTGATTCTCTTCTCAGGCTGTGTTTTTGCAATTGGCACATCCTTTGCTTCAGATAATGTTTATACAAATGAAAGTACGAGAAGAGTCATTCCCTGCAAAGGCAAATCCCACTTTCTGCTGCATACAGGGTTCTCCTTAGGCATCAGTACAAACTTTAAGTGCATGTTTGAAAAATGAGGTCTGATAAAGTCCTATAAGGCTAGATCTGGAAAGCCTGTCCTACAAGGTGTTGGTGTGCATATGAATGATTGCTTTTTTATCTTTGCAGTAGAAATACATAGTGAAATATGACATAAAATATTTCACTGAATACACAGAGAATAAAATTTTATCTTCCACAATTTAGCTTTGGTAATGTTACATAAAGTCTTGTGTGACCAAGTTATGTTAGATAATTTCTAGAATACAGATAAAATAGATTATAAAAAATGTATACGATATAAATTCATTAGCTTTCAGCTTTTTGATGGAGTGAGGTGAACGAGAGGAAAAGAGCTTATAGTGTGTTTTTTTCCTGATAGATTCAAATGTTCTGCAAGCTTAATGAGAGCGATTCCACTGACTTTATTGGAGAATGCCCACTTATCCTAGAGACAAAGTTAGATATTATTTGATCTGTTATTTTGACAGAAGAACAAAGATTGTTTACAAATCCCTTTTGCACTTCCATTTCCCAAAAGAAACAAGTCTGGAACATGCTCTAGTCCTGGCATGAAAGAGATCAGCTGTATCAGGCTGGTTTATC
>JAOXNO010000024.1:51746792-51777353 GCA_028565335.1 Limnodromus scolopaceus | reverse complement strand
ATTTCCCAAAAGAAACAAGTCTGGAACATGCTCTAGTCCTGGCATGAAAGAGATCAGCTGTATCAGGCTGGTTTATCTCATCTCTCAGAAACTGACCTTTGAGGTAATGGTGCAATCTCTGTTAATGGGGATACACTGCCTCTTCTGCATTACCTTCTTCACAGAAACTTTGTGGTCAGGGCATATCTCACAAAAAAGGATCCCCAAAGTTTCTTGTTAGGAGAACTTCACATCCTCTTGGTATCATGACAGAAATGGGAATAGCAAATTTGGGTTTGCAAACGCACTTAAAATGCAAAATGATGTAACATTCTTTTTTGTTTCTGTGCCTGGGATTCCCTGATATAAGATATGCCATCATCACGAATTTCAGTGAAAAGCAGAGATACTTGAGCTAACTTGGAATGAATGGGGACGTTTTCCATGGGCTGTGTAGCTTTCATGACACTGCTGTTAGAGCAAAATAAATTGGCTTGCGAGGAACTCGATACTACAATAGCTTGACTACTTCTGGTATCTGAGATAGACAACATAGTTAAATGAAGACTGAGGAAGAGGATATATTACTATTTGTAAAAGACATTCAGGAATTAGTACAAGGGAGGAAGAAGAATTATTGAAATTGAACCTGCTTTAGGATCAAATGGATATTAATTGCTTTTGAATTAATTTAGAGTGTAAATTAGAACAAGGTTTCTGACGTGAAAGGAATCATGTCTGAATTCTGGCATGACCTTTTAGTAGGGCAGAGAGAACAAGGAACCTAAATTATTTCAAGATGGATCTTGATAAATTAATATAGGTAGTGATCCCAGAGATGGAAATTAAAGTTTATGATTATAGTATCATAGATCATAGGCTCAAAGAGACCTCAAAAAGCATCCAGTCTACTTCCTTGCTCTAACTTAGTCTCAATTACACTTAAATCTTTCCAGGTTTATCCAGCCTGATCTTAAATATGATCTCATCTCAGTGATGAGATTCAACAGCCCTGTTACACTTTCTTTCAATTACCTCACTATTCCTACAATTAAAAAGCTTTTCTAAACTCAACTTAAGTCTCTCTAGCTGCTTCTTGTCCTTTCCACAGCAGAGTTGGAGAACAAATTAGGATCGTGCCCCTTTATAGCTATCTCTTATGTGCTTGGAAACTCGTATCCTTTTTCACAGAATCACAGAGAGTTGAGGTTAGAACATCTCAGTATTTTCATTTTGATATTAAATTTTGGTTCTGTCAGATTTTGCTCTAAAAGTTTGTCCTCTAGATCTCTGATTGTTTTGGTACTCTCTGCTGGGCTCTGCAGGTGTTCCTCTTCCTTCTTCCCATTCCTCCTGGTGACAGTCTACAAGTACTGAATAAAATAGAAGGATTACTTTGTGACTCAGGCATAGTGCTACTGCTTATTTATCCAAGTATTATTGTCATTTTTGCAGGGCAGGATGTGGTTTACTTCCCAGCTGTCTAGATGTTTTCCTCAAATACATTCCCTGCTGTGGCAGGGTATAGGATTTTAGAAATGCCCTTGATCTCTGCAGCTGTCATTATGCGATGTTTTCATCAGTTTTTTTCTAATAATACTCTATGTTTCTCGTAAGGGAATGTTTGAGGTTGCTGTGGAAGGGGAAAATGGGCCATAAACAGAAAGCTTTGTAGATCTATCTAGTTAAAATTCTGTTATGGAATTGACTTTACTTTTACTGACGTGGATCCTTCTTATCCTGTATCCTTAGTGCATTCAAAGCAAGGACAATCCGTAAAGTAGTCATAGCCCACAGGCCTCCCCAGAGTCAGAATCCACCAGAAGGTTGTGAATGAGGAGGAGAGCTGTGCTGTGCTTAGGTGTTAGCATGGTTGCTCGTTCTCTCACAACTTGAAGAGTGCACCATACCATCTGCCATAAACGAAGACTGGTGGATGAGGTGACACCAAGCCTTTTTGTGCCATCCAGCTGATGCTGTGCAAATCTCCTCCTGAGACAGTAGAACCTGTGAGCAGTGCACCACTGGAACTGCTTTGTAGCTGAATGTCTGTGTAACCTTGTATTTCAGTTATCGCTTTGGTGTTATTCTTACCTGTTTTCATTTTAGCATGTTGTCAGCTTGAGGTCAAATATTAATGGCTTATTTGCCCTGCATATCAGCAAATGAGGTAGTTTAATGCCACATTCATGCATAAATTTGTGAACATGGAATAAATAAGATACTATTAAGCATAACACTCAAAATTCAAGAGCTTGAGAAACTTCGCATATTGCTAAGCTGACACAGTATTGTTCTGAAGTGATAAAAGCAGGTGTTTGTTTTTAGTTGCCAAGTCTGCTCCCATGTGAGAGGCTAGATAAATAGTCCAAATTACATCTAAGAAGAAAATTTGCCAAAGCTTAATTACTTTTCATCACAGTGCCAAATAGAAGAAGAAGGAAAAAACCACCACCTTGGAACTACATTGTAGTCTATTTAATTCTCCCCATTTAAAGCCCTGAGGTAGAATTCTTAACTTCACAACAAACTGCATCTTTCAGCGGTAAAGCAGAACAAATTTCTAAGTGATGACTTATGTTCTTTCTACGTTTGGCATTTAGGCTAAAGTAATCTTTTGTTCAAAAATATAAGTAGTTCCTACAAGGTCTGCAGCTGTGTCGTTTCAGTAGGATATAGTTTTATCATTAATCAACGCTTTTCTCTGATGACTTCTGCTAAGGTTATGGCCATTTAATCCATCTTTATTGATAAGTGTGATCTTATTAAGCCTGGCTATTAGATCTTAGTATTCTGTGAGTTAGACCAGAGTATCATCAAACCTTGCTCTCCGGCTCGGGCCAGTAGTGCTTGTCTGCGTGCTGGGCGATTGAGTGCATCAGGCTGTGTTCAGTCAATCCTACTTAGTCAAGTCTCTCCCATCACAAAGCCTCCGTCAGCTTCCCTTTTGCAAGGAGACTTTATCAGTAAGTCAGCAGGAGAAGGGATTAAGACCACAGCCATTTATCCATGTGCCCTGTGCAATGTGCAATGAAATGTCAGTGTCGTAACCCCTTAGTTCTACATTATTATTTCATTGGTAAGGAGATGTTTTGCTGAGAGATCTCTCTGTCCTTTACTTCAAGAGAGTTTAATGAAACCAGAATTCTTGTACAAGACCAAACCAGGGAGTCCTGTGTTTTGATATCTGACTATGTTGCCAGTATTTTGAAGGAAGATGCAAGAATTAAAAAAAGGATAAAATAAAATCTGCCATTTTTCTCATCTCTTAGTAGTTGCTTGGAGGTGAAACTATGTGGAAGTTGAGATTCTTTACCTCTTTTATGTAGATAGGGCCAGTTGGTTTGCCCCTCCCCTCACTGCTTTATCTTTAAGCAGTCATCCATTTCCCTCTTAAATGTGCTAAATTCTTAATCTGAAAAGTATTTTCACAAGAAACAGCTGGCATTTCCTATATTTTGAATATTATAATTTTCCTGTATCTTTTCTGATACAGTAAAATAGTTAAGAGTTAAGTTCAAAGTTGGAGTGCATAAAATGGAGTCATTAATTTTTAGAAGCTTACTATAAATTCTCCGTTATTTTCAGTTCACTTCTATATACAGGCTAATATTACCACTTTGACCTCTCTATAAAGAAGCACTTTCACCAAGCATCACTACAAGTATATACTGTTTCCATTTCTAATTGATTATAGTTAACTTAAAACCCAGTGATGTGTGTGAGATTATTTATTCCAAGATGTATTACCGAGATGTATTCATCAACTATGAATCTCATCTACTCCTTTGCTGCATAGTCATTTAGTTTTATTTGATACAACTGGTGGTTGTAACTAATAAAATCTGAAATAATTCTGTTTCAGGCAGATTTACCCTCTCCTTGAGTAGACTTCTCTCTTGTGAGAGATCTGAACTTGGAAACAGAATTCCATATTGCATATAGGTCAACAGTGTCATGTTGTAAAAGGACAGTGAGGGAACTATAAAGAGGGATATAGCTTTTGAGGCTATTTTAGCTTGGCTCTGAAATGCTGAGACCTCTTTCCAGTACTGGGCATAACATCTTAAGAAGGATGTTGACCAGCTGGAGAGTCCAAAGACAAACAATGATCATCAGATGCTTTTAATATATAACAAGCAAGTGTGCGTGCGTGAAGAATACAAGACTTGGTGTGTGTGTGTGTGTGTGTTAGTAATTTCAGATAGGTAAAAGGATCTTGCAGAGTGGAAAGGAATCATCTGTTCTTTGTGTCCATTATGGAGACAAGAAATCACTGCATTATTCATATTGGACATTAGGAAAGTATTTCTGAAGGCAGGGGTAGTCACCAGTGCGCTTTCTACATATCAAGCTATATTTGAAAGTGTTCAGATATTCCACTGGAGAGCAGAATTTGGTCACTTGAAAATCTTTCTGTGTTTGTAAATGCATTTGAGGACATTAGATAGCAATCTAAGTCGTGTTTCTAGATTGCTCTGACAAAGGTGCAGGAACCTTATCTGATTTCTAGCAAGTGCTCTTAGTATTTCAACTGTCAGAGGTTCAGGAGAAAAGGACAAGGAAAGCCCAGAAGAGGCATGCATGTACCTAAGAATAAGCTGCTATATTTTGTTAAAATGATGCCAATGGCAAAAGAAGGAGCACATGTAGGATGATAGTTCTGGGTCGTCATAATCCACTGGTATCACCAATCTAAAGTGATGTGCCTTGTCACAAGGCAGAAGGTAGAGAAAAGATGAAAGAGCGTCTCAGCTGCAGCTGGTAGGATTTCCTATATTCTCATTTTGAATATGCCCAAAGCAATACTTTTGGAAATCTCTTTTGTGTCAAATGAGAGAAAGGGAAAGAGAGGTAGGATTTTTTTGCTGCCATCCCTTTGTCTCCCTTTATTTCTCATGAGTCATTTGGTCTTTGAACTGGTTTAAATTTGGTTACAAGTAGCAAGTTTCAATGCGAGCTTTTGGTTCTGACAGATCATTTTCCATTAGAAATCCACCTTATCAAAAATTCTGAACCAGTTTCTACTCCAGTGCCACCAGGGGAGGAAATAGGAATGTACTGTAATTGGAAGCAGTCTCCAGTAGTTACAGTGCTGCAAAAACATCTCCATCTGAGTTGTACTTCAGGCCTACATTCCCCCTGGGCTGCTTGCTTGTAGCAGCGTTGGGGTAATAGCGCTACATCAGTACGAAAAACGCTCTGTATGCATACAAGCATCACAAAATGCTGGGGGTAAATTGACTGAATTATGTATGTTGCTCTTCTGGGAATGCAGAATAAGTATTGCTGCAAGTTACGTGTAGCTGTAGTTGCATGCTACACCTTCAGGACATAAAAGCTTAAGGGAGGACACAGCCAATTTAATCATTATTTTGTTTGTTGTTTCAGCTAAATTACTCTGTCTTGTTATATGTATATATTAGCCCTCATCTTGCTGTCATCAGATGCTTAGTGGGAGCTAAGGAAGACTGGTGCAAATAACTGACGTGATTGCAAGCTGTAACATCATGCTACATCTCGACCCGGCGCTGAAGGGTAAATCCATCACTTTTCATTTAAAATAATATGCTGGACCTTGGTCAAAAATATTACCAATACAAACAGAATGAATGGTTGATGGATCACTCAGTTGCCAATAACCAATGAAAAATACCTTAGTATTTTTCCTTAATTTGGCGAAGTCCTCTTTCTTGATTAGAGCTGGCAACTGTAGAGATAAAAGGACATCTGAAATATTGTACCTGATAAATCTTCTGATGAAATGTGTTTCCAAAGGCTTGAATCTTTCCCTTTTCTGTAAAAACTGTGACTGCTTGGAGGGGCTTGCTGATTTTAGGACAGATTGTAAGATGCCTGTTCCTACTACGCTGATGATTGAACAGATCTGGAAACAGTACTGGAGTCATCCCCGTTTACAGCTCAGCATTTTAAGGAAATGTGAGTTTGGTGCCCGTTTGCCTTAAACCACTATCAACAAAAGTAACACAGGAGCTGCTTAAGAAGCAGCATAGTCATCTGTGTCCTGGAGGAGGAGCTGACAGCCAGATGCAGTATCTTCCCCTAGGGCAGGTCACCCTCACTGTGAATTGGATCTGTATAGCTACAGGTGCTGGAATGGTTTTGTTCTATCTGTGGAGGTCTAAGATTCAAAGGTTCAGTGTGTCACACCTTGGGAACATTTCCCCTAGCCTGAAAGTTACAATCTGCAACATAAAAAAAAAAAAAAAAAAAAAAAAGTGTGAGAATTCTAATCTTTCTTTAATTCTAATCTTTTCCTCAGACTCATTTACTCCTTAAGGATGGGAAGACTATTTGCATATGCATTGACTAAATGGAATGCATTTGTTGTTTCAGATGCATTCATAGTGAATTGTTATAATTTAATCTAGGCTGTGCAGGGTCCTGGGGGGAAACAACCAAATGCAATATATATCTGCATCATTAAAAATAATTTAAGTGTGATGACAGCTGGAAAATAACCGTACAAGTGATTTCAGGGTGTTCCATATTTATTTCCTGGTAATGATAAATCGTTGTTGGTTTTCTCAGTTTACAAGTCAAAAGGCAGGTTTTTAGCACATCAGCCTTCAGTCAGGGATCTGTAAATCAAGTAAATTGAGCAGACACCTGCCTAACATTTGGTCCTTGTTACCACAAATTCAAGCTTCTCACATTCATTCCTTCATTTAATCCCCAAAAGTCCCCTTAAGGTACATAAATAATTATATGGTAGGGGTATATGGTATATATGGGTATATGGTAGGGGTATATGGTAGGGGTTAATGGCTGAAAAGTTTGTAGGTTTACTGATCACATGTAATCCCTAAATGTTTTTTGAACTATGTGTAGGGATCACTTAAACTGTTGCTGGAAAACAAATACATGTGAGCTGGAAAGCGGCAGCTGTCGAACTGCTGAGAGCACCATTACTTGACAGTTGAGAGCGGAAAGCAAAAGAGGTCTCTTTCCCATGCCAGATACTCTTGTGGCTAAAATCTAGTTACCTACTGAAGTGCCATGGCAACTTAAAGAAGAAAGGCCTCATTGGAAAAGGAAAACTAAAAGTCATATTATTCAGGAAAGAGATGTAAAAATGGAATTACCACTGTCTTGCTTTGGTTTGTATGTACTTTTCCCTGGTGCTCAATGTAATGAAGCCCCCAGTAGGGCTATCAAAAATCTATATATAAAATAGAGCTGTTATCCTCTTCATCAGTTTCTGTATTTGCATATGTGCTGACCCTTTCATTCTTTCCTTCTGATGTAAGACAAAGTCAAGGTATGAAACAGATAAAGATAAATGGACATATAGGTACTATGCAGTAGGATTATCCCAGGATTTTTAGATAAATTGGCCAATAGGACAGTGCTGTTTTCTGAATGGACTGTTTTTCTGGTAAAAGAGCTGTTAAGCCTTGTCTAGCAAGACCAAGACCTTACAGTCACTTAGAGGTGGATAAATAAGGGGCTTGAAGACCAAGATCAAGCCTGCATCATGATAATTTCAAAGGCTGAACTCTAGGACCTGATCAGGAAAATAATTGACAAGAATTGGCTCTCCTAAATATGTTGTTTTGGTCATTCTCTGAATGCCACCACTAGTTTGCTTAATTATAGGGAAAGACAGTGATAAAAACTTGGTAGACCCATCAGATTCTTCAGTAAATGCAATTGCTATTGTGAAATACAGGAGGCCTTGTCATGGACAAGACTCTGTAGGCTACAAAAACAGAATAAACAAATGGTATATATCCCAGTGGGCTTGCAGACAGCACAGCTGTGATGTTCGCCCACTAAATAATCATTGAGGAAAAAATTATAAAGCATTGATTTATCTGTAAGCAAGAGTACTACCCAGAATTTTATTTATCTCAGGAACTTTAGTCACTCCTGATTCAATCAAATGCTAGAAAATATGCTTTTGCTCTCCTGTCAAGGTAACTTATTGTATTAGATATTTCCCAAAATATCAAGAGAATTACATATGTATGAGTCTCCAGGAAAGCCTTTGAAGGAAGGATACTAGTGTTCTTGTTCTTGAAAGAATATTCTCATATTGTCACAAGATATTAGTCTTATTGCCATTTTTCTTTCCCTGCTATGGAGTTTTGTGGGCATTACTCATCTCCAGCCATGCATCGGCTTCTGTAGGGCACTTTAACTTGCATTGGCCTCCTTGAAATGCTCTAATCGTTGCAATGGATTCCAGTGGCAGAAGCCTGGCAGGGGTCACTTTCAGGTTAGGATCGGGTTTGCTGTGGGCCTGGGGCGTGGGAATGGGGCAGTGAAGTAATTGTTGCGGTGGACCTTCGCTAATCCCTCTGATCAGTGGGAATGCTCAAGCTGGTTATGCTGGATTTTGGGCAATTTTGTGAAGCTCTCTTCCTGGACCAGCATGTGGGATCGTACCTTGAACATAATGGTAATACACAATTGCGGTTTATTGCATTTCCTTCAGATTGCTGTGGAGTCCACTGAGTATTGGTACTTCTTAATAAACAACTTTATTTTTATAGTTTAAGGTATCTAGAGTCCGTGAATTTAGAACTTCTTTCTTTCCATGTTTTTTCTCCTTTAGAAAGGTAGCGTTCAGGAGTGTGAGAAAAGTGACGAAGGAAATTACTTCAAGGGGTATATCTTAATTTCTGAAATATTGGTTTAAAGCTTGCTTCCTGCTTAGGAACAATTGTATTTTTTATTAGCAATTTCTCACCACATTCTAGACCAGGATGTGGATGTGAAACAACAATGAAATCAAATCTCTTTGAATGATCTCACAGTCAGAGCAACACGGTTGAAATGGTGATTTGCGATGTAATAGATTTGTCTAAATTTTCAGGTTTTCATTCGTTTTCTGTGATCCAGAAAGCTGGGATGCAGTTACCATACACTGAGATCAAGTTCATTGTCTCAATGAAATAGGTGGCTGGTATGTAACTCTCTGTGGAGGCAGCTGAAATACAGGAAACAGTAACAAGAAGTACTTCCTGGATTTGAATTTTTCTTTTTGACAGTCTTTCAGTAGTAATAGAGCAAGATTTAATAATTGTCAATTACAATCTTAATTAAATGCTAGTAAACACTTATTACTGTGATAGTGGAATAGAAATAGCTGCCTGATGATTTAAGGGCTATTTGTATGAGTAAGTGCTCCTGAATAAACATAAAATATTTCTTATTTTTTTCTGAGATTAAAATTGGAAAAGACCATAAGAAATGCATGGAAGACATTTTATTTTTGAGGATCTTGCTTTTGTTGTAGATTGGCTTCATTTTTTTGCAGTTAATAATGTTTGCAAAGTTGTATGTTCAACTGCAGGGATATTGTGTGTAGTTTGTGGATGGCATGTTCAAAATAGAAATTTATGCAAACAAAAAAATTTTTAAAGTAGATCACTAATAATTTATGCATGTAAATAATCCATTGTAGGTACCATCAGTTAAATTGCATGTGCACATTAAAAATCCTCAGTTGAAAGCAAGCTTCTTAATATTCAGTTTATATTTATGTCAAAATCTGTTGAGATATACAATAGTTTTATGATAATTAACAATGGGAAACCATGGAAGTCTTGAAGTTTGATTTAGATAAGTACCAGAAATAATGGATGTTTACCCATCCTACACATATAGCTTTTTTTTTTTTTTTGCAAAATTTCTGGTTCTTTAGGCCTTGAGGGAACCTAAACTGGTATTGTAATTCTACATTTGCTTCCCATTAGACTCCACAAGAATAGAGAAAAATCAGAAAAAAATTGCTTACTCGTTTTTGAGTTTTCTCGCAGAAGTGTAGTTAGGGTTTTTTTCTCTCTACTTTCCTCATTATAGTGGTAGCTACAAAGCTGGAAGAGTTCTGTGCGTGTGACTTAATACTAAAGTGATTCAGATCTGGATCATGTGAATCTTTTACGTCTCTTTTTTTGTGCAAATTGCATGAATCTTCAGAGCTTTCTTATTCTAATCTGTGATGTTAGTAAGGTTCTACTGCAAGCTTAATGACGGATGCCTTGGAGACCTGTGCTACTAATTATGCTCTGATTTTTTTTCTCAGACTGTCTGGCTCTTTGTGGTAGGTTAGGAACTTGATCGCCAGCATCAAACATTACCGACTCGACTGTAATGAAATAAGAAGCTGCTTACTGCATGACATGAAAAAGCTGTGCTTAGCAGTGTTCGTATGATGATGCTAAGCAGGTTTGGAGCCAGAACGCAGCTGAACTTGGCACTTTCTTTGTTAAGCTATTTTAATCAATCCCACTGCAATGTTTTCTCGATGCTAGAATTCTGCCAAACATCTGGCTGGGAAGTTGCCCTCGGCAGCTGGAGCATGTGACTGTCAAGCTGAAGCACGAGCTGGGTGTTACGGCTGTGATGAACTTCCAGACCGAGTGGGACATTGTTCAGAATTCCTGGGGCTGCAACCGCTACCCTGAACCCATGAGCCCCGAAACCCTCATGAAACTGTATAAAGAGGAAGGTCTTGCTTATGTCTGGATGCCAACGCCAGACATGAGCACTGAAGGTAATGGTCAAACCACTCTTGCAGATAAATTAATAGTTACAAACCCTCTGAGTCACTAATCCATCACTTTCATGACTGAATTTTTTTTTTTTTCTGCGTAAATTTTGCATAAAAATATAGCCAGTGCATGAGGTAATTTCTGTGTATGTGTTGTCTCTAAGAAATGAGTCATATTTTTTTGTAGGCGGAGAGGCCATCTAAAGTACTTTGTGTCTGGCAATATATGTGTATTTGAGTTTAAAGCCAGCTGACATTGATACCCGCTTGACTGTTTTTGCTTTCAGCTTGAATTCAGGCGTATAATGAAAATATGCCGTGTAGGTGGAAGACTGTAAACTCGCACAGCAGGACAAGTTGCCATCCTTGCTGGTTAAAAATGGAGAGACAGTGCTGTATGCCTGTCTCTGCTATTCCCTTCCCCCAGAAAATCATTTTTCTTTAACTATAGTATCCCAGTCTGATGCTGGGATAAATGACCTCAGTGGAGTAATTTATATAATTATTTGTAGTTAATTTAGAATACCCATAGCACTTCATGTCATAACATAAAATATTATTTTAATTTCTTTGTTGGAATGCTGAGTTCAAAATCTTATTTTGAACCAGTAGGTTAGAAAGTGTCTGTAGTTTTGAGTGCGTAGCCTACCAGGAGAGCGCTTTCAGTAGAGTGAGGTGCTGCTGCCACGAATGGAGAACTGTCATATCGGTAACAGGACATCAGGGAAGATAGGAGGCCTTAAAACAGGGATTTGAAAGGGCTTAATGTCAGGGCTCATCGGTGCCATGCGGAAAAGTTAGGCTCTGATGTTTGCAGCTTCAGTTCCCAGGGTAACAGGGAGAAAAGCATCAGGAAATATGCAATAATCGTCCCTTTGAGGGTGAGAATGACTGTTCTGTCTTGTTTAACCATATGCTTAGCAGACAATGAAATCATTACAGTATTAGGTTGTCCAGGAAAATACTCTTCTGCTCTCCCTCCCTCCATTATTCTTGACATAGTGGCCTTCATTACAACATTTTGGAAAGCAGCAGTAGATAGGTAGCTTCACAAACCTCTAGTACTAAAAAACATTGCACTTTTGGCGTGCTAACTTTAACACTATCTAAGATGTACTGTTTGATGTAATGTTCTGCCTTATCTCAGTCTCTGTGAAAATTAATATACTGCACATGTTCAGTGTTAATCAGAATGTATATTTAGAGAAGACTTGGGGCATTTTACAGATTTTGTGTGATCTGAATCTATGTTGCCAGAAGAAACAAAGGTTAGGGAGAAGGTCATTTGAAAAAAAAAAAAAAAAAGTAAAAAAAACCAAAATATGTCAGATTTGCCATTATGATTCACAGTGCATCAGGCTTTACAGACATAATCTCAACCATGAACCCAGCTTTCTCAAATGCAAATGAACGTGTCTTCTTTTTAACCTTAGGAAGAATACAGATGTTGCCACAAGCTGTCTGCCTTTTGCACGGGCTACTGGAGAATGGACACACGGTCTACGTTCATTGCAACGCTGGCGTTGGCAGGTCTACAGCTGCTGTCAGTGGCTGGCTGAAGTACGTGGTGGGATGGAGCCTGAGGAAAGTGCAGTACTTTTTGGCCTCCCGGAGACCAGCTGTCTACATCGATGAGGAAGCTCTGAATCGTGCTGAAGATGATTTCTACCAGAAATTTGGGCATCTTCGTTCCTCATGCAAAGTGCAAGGGTAGAAAAGCAGCAGAGGAGAAGGAAGGTGACATTTGAACACCAACGACTTAGAAATCATGAGTCAGAAACTTCCCTCTCCTCTTCAGATTGTAAGCTTGTCATAAAAGTTGTGAGAATTCTGTTAGAAAAGTGCCTTTGAGGATTTTTTATTTGCTTTCTTTAAGCTGATACGGTTCATGTTTTCAAGCCTTTTGCTACAAGTATGAAACCTAGAAACTCTGCAAAGGGAAACTAAGATTTTCTTTTAAGTACTTGCCTACAGGAACTAAGGTTTTAGGGTATGCACTAAAAAAGATGTGAGGTGAAATAGAGTTGGCAATATTTTAGTGACAAGAAATAGAAGGCATTCTCAGAAAAACAGGTGCAAGCGTTGACTGTATTAAGGCTCAGGTTAGGATGGAGCTGATCATTGTCAAAGCTGCTCAGTTATTTTAGGTGGAGTGTCCATAATTGAAGTGTTTTCTGTTAATTTTGTAGAAAGACCAGGAGGAAACTGATTTTTCAATTCAGTTTCTGAAACAAAAAGCTAATGTCTAATGCAGCGAACTAAAATTTGGTCTCTTTGCCTGTCTAGTTACTGTTAAATATGATGAGTTACAGCTGTATTCTTCAATGACATTGGGATTATGCTGAGATGGGGCATGAAGAGAGGAAACTGCTCCACTTACGGCAGTCTTACTCTGCTGAGGGGAAGGGCTGCTGTTTATTACATTATCCTAGGCTCTGACATCTCTAAATCAAAGATACATTTTGCTCTCCTGGTCTATGCAGTGCTGTACAGTGGGCATCCTGGGTGCCAAGTCAATCTAAGCAGTAACCACCGGGCTAAAACAGGACCTATATGAACTGCGTGATAAGCCTTTGTGCATGATTGACCCCACAGCCTCCGTGCTGTTGACCTAGATGAATTTCTTGACTATAGCAAAAGTCCCTCCTTGTGCAAGCAGTGTGTGGATCTTCACTGATGATAGATTCAGCTGCTTGAAGCTAACGTTGGGATATCTCTGGGGTGAATCAACTGAATGCATAGCTCTATAGGAGCAAAGAGGAACTCTGAAACTCTGAGGAAGATTTGTCAGGAGCTTAGCCTCAGTAGGCTGATGTTGGCTTTGTGGATGATCCTTGATGTTTTCCAGTGCTGCTCAGTCCCTTAGCTAAACTAAGCAGTGGCACCAACAGCTTCCAGCCCTGCTCAGGTAAAACCAAGTTCCTGGAGGTTAAGTCCAAGGGAGAACGGAGAGAAAGCATTTCTTAAGGAACAGAGAATTAAGGATGCATAAACATTCAGAAACCTAATTTCTATAGGTTTGCTTTTAGTGAAATCTCTTTTTTTCCCAGCCAGATTGTTCCTTTAAAGACCTAGTCAGTGCCAGAATAGTTTAGCTGATATATATTGATTACCTGAATACTTAATGAAGAAACTAATAGATACGAACTGTTTGTGGAGAATGTCCAGAATACGTTCTATTTATCCTATACTTCAATCATCTCCAAAAGGAAAAATATTTATTTAAGTTATTCTATATGTGTGGTTTTGATTATGACTTTGTTTCTGATGTTTTGCTTTGAGATAACACTACCTGTTTAGAAAATGGATGAGAAAAGTTCTCTATTAAATAAAAGCATAGTGACAATTCCAGCAGTCTGTTTTGTCGCATGTCTTTGGCTCTTAGTTTCATGAATAGCAAAAAGGGTCATGGCTGATATTTCTATATAGGAATGGAACCAACCACTTTAATGGTAACAGCCCATTTCTTGTCTGTTGTGCTGTGTGAGTTTTGGTAGGCTGTTGAGAAGGAAATCTCAGAAAAACAGCACAGGAAAGATGTGTGGGTGGTATGGCACCTCTGGTACCTCTAAAGACCAAAAAAAATGGATGTTTCTCCTAGCCTGATGCAGAGAGCAGAGGGAGTGTGTCAGTGCTGCTCTCTGGCTATTGGGCTCTCATGCAACTGTGCAGAGCTCAAGCTGAGCACTCAGAAAGGCCCAGGAGTTACCCCATTTTGACTGAGTTTAGAGTAAAAATTATGAGGAGGAGGATGGAATAAGAAGCAGAGAGTAGAACTCACTTAAGCTTTACATTTCTGTTGAGACATATTTGAAACTCCAAGCTTACAATGTGTTCGAAGCATCCCCGACAGACAGTCCTTTCCATCACATGCAACTTGTAATATCTATTGGGACAAGTACTTGTTGTTTTAGCTCTTGTTTCACAGCTAGCTATATTTCTTTTTTAGGGCTCTTGGGACTGAACAGCACATAACATGGCACAAACAAGTGGGTCTATGACTCAGTAAGTATAGCCATGCTCTATCAGCTATTTCCTCATTCTGATTTTATTGGCAATGGAGGCAGACTGGTGTTTCATTTGTAGGGCAGGAATTCAAATGCTACAGAAGCCCCACATTTAAGGGAGCCCTAGCAAGGGACAGTTAATTCATTGTGTATTGTCATTTCATTTTGCTTGTCTGCTGAACTGTTGGGGGACTGTATCATATACAGATTGCATTAGCTGATGAACTACATGAAAACAACTTGCCAGCATCATGTTAACAAAGAATGCAAAGAAATCCCACAGCTTGCAGTCCCTCTGTACCTATTTGTAGCATACTTTTTCTCTCATTGCCACCTTCCTGCCTTCCTCAATAAAGGCCACCCTGTCGAGTAACATTCATTCAAAGCCCTCTCTGTTGAATGCAACTAGGAATTTAAATGCTAAAGAGATCATTGCAAGAGGCTACAGCAACAGAAAAAACAATCATATAAAAATATTCAATTTCTCCAACTGTATAATTACATGATAAATCTGCATCTAGAGAGTATCTATTAAAATTCCAATTTGCAATATGTTCTTATGACGATTGGATCATTAGCTCTTTCCACAGACTAGCCTCTTGATGCAATTTGGATGAAAGGATGAAGGCAGTCTGTTGTTTATATACTTGTATGTTTTCTTGCTACTTTAGTCATAAAATTGCTACAAAATTTAGAGAAGAACAACTGCTATAGAAAGAATTAGAAACAGATAAATAGCAACGGTTATTTCAAAGTGGGCCCAAGAAGCCAAACTAATAAGCATGCAGTAGTGGGAACCAGATAGAAATATTTTGAGAACTCATCATTGAAAAAGGTCTGTTGGGGAAAATGGTCTTCTGCTGGTATGAGCATTGATATTCTCTGCCCTGTTACAGCAGGTTTTTACCTCTGTTAAACGAAAAAAGAAAGTAGAATTTGCTACATGGAGTGGGACCATTTATAACTCCAGGTACTTAGAGTATCGCAATGTCATTATTAGGCCAATCATTAGTATACATGTCTTTCCCAGGGCTATGTACATAAAGGAGCTAAGCAATCCTAGCTCTCACAAATGATTTTGTAACAAACAGCACCTTGAGGAATGGGTCGGGTTTTGAGTGTTATAGTTTCGTGAGTATTTTTCCTTTTGAAATCAGAAAAGTACTAATGATAATCTTCTACGTAACCTTTTTAGGGAGACAACACAGCCTGGTGAAAGGAGACTGGGCTGATTGGCATGACTGTTGAATACCTCCTTTTCTCCCTTACTCCTTACTTTTTATTTCACACTGAACTTTGTCCCCTTCGGAACTTGTCTGCTCTAGTTGCTCGGGTGGTAAGTTTTCAGTCTTCCCTTTCTGTTTGTACAGCATCAAGCACAGTGAAGCTCTGGATGTGGCTGGGGCTGCAGGTTTTGTACCAAGTTGTACTCCAGAGTGGTTGAAGTCTCACAACTGGCAAGTGAGTTGTGTGTGCTGCACAAAACCATGTGCAAAACAGTGTCTCTGCTCTGTGGTGGAATGAAAATTTGAGACTGACAAAGATAAAGAAAAAAGATAGGCTGTAGGCTGTGCAGGAACAGGTAATAAAACCCCTATTTACAACAAGAAGGCAAAAAGTCAGACTTATTCCATTACCTACTATGATGACCTTTTTGAGTTCTAATTTATAAACCCCACTGATTTTACTGGTCTGGAATTGAGAAAAAAAATTTGATTTGAAGTAGTCAAAGACATGTGCCATAACTGTATTACTGTGCTGATTCTTTTATTCTTCATCATTAAATTGCAGTGGGAGATTTCAAACTAATGATAGAGTTAAAAAAATAATAATATGATTCTTTAAAAAAATACACAGAAACTGTGTAACAGAAAACTTTGAAAAAATATTCGGAAGCATAATAACTACTGTATGAGCATATCTTTGGCAAGCAAGCCCTACCTTCTTGAAGGATAATGAACATCAGGCTGCCCTTAGCTAAAATGGAATTGAATTAATGTAGCAGAAGACATGATATAGATGACTGTCTCCAACTCTAACTGTTTATATTCTCAGGGGTAAATCAACAGCTCTGCAGTTATTGCCTTAAAAATATTCTGCTGGAAAAATTTTCCACATGTACGTAGCTTAAAGGGAAAGGGGGTGCTCTGAGGGTGCAGACTTTGAAACGGTGGAAGTATAAAAGAATTAATCCTTTTTCTGTTGCTCAGCGACACAACAACATCACCAACAGCAAAACCAAACCATATGAGTCTTCAAACTGGTCTTCTTCCTAAACTGACAGAGGAAAGCAACTTTTTTCAAGGGTAAGATATTACTGTATATTAGCATAATTGCATAGTTGTAAGATAAGCAACCAAAACACATGTTGTTGGTCATTCAGTTATGGTAACAGTGAACCTATAGGGTATTCATTCTTAATCAAACATGTTTTACTCTTACTCTCCGCTTTTCATCCCAAGATGCTTTGTTCCAATCCTGACTAGTTTGTAAACTGTTTTGTCACTAAGAATTACCTTATTCATAAAGGTAAGTAATGCGTATTTTATTAAACCTTTTTATATATCAAGGCTTGTCTGGGGGTAAAGAAATAAGAACTGTTACATCCTGTAAAATGAGGATGGTGACTCTGTGAACCTTAGTCCTATATAATTCTACCCTTTCGTTTGAACGTGTTGTCTTATTTGGGAGATCGAATTTATAAAGATTGCAGGATAATGCCTGCGATTTGATAATTACTTCAATGCTGATGATGTTATATTTACATCAAGGAAAATAGAGGGCCTGTTTATTCATGAGCTGGGAATATATTAAATGATATCTCATTCTTGATTTAGATGATGTGAGGAAAAAGCATAAAACAGCTGCCAAGAAAAAATTTCTAATGCTGGGCAGGTTTCTATAGTCTTTACTTAATGTCATTATAAGAAAATTTGTTTTGTGGTAATGCAGTTTCAGCGGGGAAATAATTAATAGTCAGGCCATCATCCAAGGGTAGCAGCCATGTTTAAGTTGGGCAGCCAGCCCAAAGTCGCTGCAACAAATCAAATGCTGAAAATGAATCCAATCTCCAAAAATTCAATAAAATACATAAACACAGAAGTTAAGAAATGAATATGAAGATTGTATTTGGAGAAAGGCAAAAATATATAAAATATAATCCTATCTGATGTTAAAGGGGAAAAATATTTTGGAGTGGAATAGCAAACACCACAACTCATTAGAAAACATAATCAATGCATTAGATAAAAGTATAGCCAGTATTTAAAGTTCACTAAAGGGATACCACCAAACTATTTAGGCTTAAAATGCAGTCACAATATTTAGCTTTATAAAGAAAGAAATGTGGAAGGGTAAGCTCTCAAGAGCACAGAGCAGTTTTATACCCTCTCTTGGCCAATTAACTCATGGAGCCTACTCAAGCAGGTGAAGCTTTATGAGCACAAAAGTGGTTCCCGGTGCATTGTGGTTTGATAGTCAAATAAATCCCTTGCATGGAGATGTGTTGTTCTGAAATAGGACCAATAAGGCCATGCTTCAGAAGAACTAATGGGAAGGGCACCTCTTAAAATGTGCTTAAATGATATATCTGGATAGAAGTCTAAACAAACATATGTCCTGATGGAGTCTTTCTCTTCACATGTGTCTTGCTGAAACAGGAAAGCCTCTTAAAGATCTTTGGACCTGTGCTTAAAGCCAGAGCACCAGAATGGGAAACTATGATTAGCGGTGGCCCTGACCCCAGTTAGTTAATTGTTGAATGACATCATTCAGACCATTGCCAAGTTTGTCAGAGCTGGCCAAATTGAGAAGGAGGCTGCCGTGTGGGTATCTGGGGCACTGGCATGAGAGAGCTAAAACTCGTCTTGCAGACCCAGGACAGACCAGTTGGATCCAGCCAGGAGAAGGGTGGACTGGAAAACAAGAGACAGGTCCTGTACCCAGTGCTGCCCCTGGCTCTGTAGGTGAAATGGGTTATTTAATCACTTTACTTGAGTTACTCTGTCTCTTAACATGACATGAAGGTTACTTAACCTCAGTCCTCTAGCAGTTATTGGATGGGACAACTGCTGTTCTCAGTGCCTCCATCCACAGTGGCTGTGTGGGTGCCTGTGAGCACTTGTTCAGACGCTGTAGCAAGTACGTTGCAAATCCATGTTAATAAGTTCTGAATAATCAACTCATATTTCACAGGGAGTTACTTGTCCATGTCCCCGACATACTTTCCTGGCACGTGTGCGTATTGCAGTTTGATGGCACCCGCAGGCCACACACGGTCTAGCAACAACGACCAGGACTCTGATCTGGCCTTCTTCCCAACTAGGATGTCTTACTCACCTGGAAATAAGGATGCACAAACAGATGCCATAGTCTTCAGTCAGACTTTTTGTAGTTTTCTTGGTTCCTTATATGGCACTTTCCATCAAGTGCCCTCTTCCAAGAATAATGAAAGCAATCATAATAGGCTGTTCTCATCACCACTCATTTGTGGTGTGCTTTTAGGTTTGTTTATTTTTAAACTTAATTTAGATACCCAACTATGGGCAACTAAAATAGAAAATGCTGCTCTGAATTTTTGACATCTTCCACTCTTCCAAAAATGATAAAATACATTATCCTGCAGTAATTTTCATGCAAAGGACTACAAAACATTTCACACAAGGCAATAACGAGATATACTAGACCACCAGAGAAAGATTTAGAAGCAGGAGTAGGAAAATACGTGAAGTGCAGAAAGGAGCAGTCTGCTGAGATGAGGCAGAGCAAGTGGTCGGGTGGCCTGTCTTCCGGTGGTCTCATCTCACACGGAAAGAAGCAGAGGGGAAAGCAAGCACTTTCAACATGGGCTGAGGACTGGGAAGGGAGGCAGCCCAGGCAGAGCGCTGTGAGCCGAGAGCAGCTGGGAGACGTTTGGCCAGGAACCTGGGCGCAGCGGTGCCACATCACTCTAATTTCAGTGGGCTTGGAAATATCTTGTTCAGCAGTTAGCAGACACAAGCACAGGGACTGAGGGAATGCAGCAAGTGAGGCACAAAAACATCTCAGCACCCAATGATCACCAAAAGCACACAATATCCACAGGAACAGCAAAGCCTGGCAAGCTATTTAAAAAAATCTGCCAAGATCATTATTTTTGAGAGGAAAAAATTTGATTAGGTCTCTCTTGATTGCTGGGAACATGACTTCAGTACACTTTGGAAAATGCTGAGCTCTGCCATTTGTGTATTTCTGCTTATGGAACTGAAATCAATAACTTAATTTTAGCTGTAAACATGGGGTTTTTTGCTTTCCTGAATAGCAGTAATTTCAAGGTGTCTTTCAGTGGCACCCTGATTTATAAAGAAAAAAAAAACAAACCCCAAAGAATCTTATCTAGGGTAACTTCTATGCTTTTAAGGATCATCATCCTGGTTTATTTGGGCATTCCCGGGCTTAGAATGTGCAGTTATCTTCTTTTTACTCAATTACTGTCGTATATTCCAGACTGGAATATATGCTTGGGTAGTACAGAAAATATAAAAAATAGGAGCTGTTTGAAAATGTTTCTGAACCTGTTCTGTTTTTGTGCTGCTATAAAGATCCAGGGTTCGCTGTGTTAAAATTTGTGTTAGAAACCCAACACCTTAAAAAACCACATTGGTGAGAAATGCAGTAGTTACCAGAATGTTTATCCTGCTATTATCTGCTCTTATTTGACAAGGAGAGAGAAAATTATTTGGAAAAAGTTTGTAAAGTCAAACAGAAGGCATGCTTACGCACGTCAACATACCTCTCCTCCCTTTTTTTAGCAGTGGGTTCAGGCAGACAATCTGCTGATTCTCCTTCTGTGCTCTGAAAGGCTCTGCTCAGGGGATACCTCCTTTAGATAGAAACTGATCTAACAAAGCACTTACTGCTTGTGGAGATTTAAGTACGAGAATAGTCCTGGGGATTTCAAGTTGAAAACTTTACGCTTGGTGCCCAAGTGCTTTGCTGCATTCTCCACCTTGATTTTTGATGAGACAAGTTCTAAATTGGTGTCCTGCTGCAACCAAAATGCCCCTAGCAAATGCCACGAGTTGTGAGCCCTGAGAAAAGGTAAGGACACTTGCTTGTTACATGACTGTGATTCGAACAAGCTGTGTAAGGTGGTCAATTGAAATCACTTCATTTTTCAAGGGAATGGGTGATAATTGGTGTTGAAACTTCATTACAAATACAATATCGGAAACCTGTGTTGTGCATGCCAGCATCTGAACATCTGTGTTCATGTGCCCCAAACCTGCCTGAAAAAGACATAAAATGAAGATAAGGCTTACCAAAGACCGGAATTTTCAGGACTGCAGATGAAAAGAATGAATGCGTATGTGTCAGATACATAATGGCTAGAAACACAAATGAGCTCTGCAGCGTCTTTGGGAGAGCCTGCTATTTTTAGCAATATTTCTGTGGTTTTGTGCATGGATATGATTTTCTCTAGTCTGTTCTTATCTACTCTGGTACTTTTCCACTTGTTTTCTGCCCCCACTTCTCTCCCATTTGAAACAGACTCAAATACTACAGAAATTTTCAGGAAAATTCTTTGACTTGTGGGATTTTTATTGCCCACGGGTTTGTGCCTTTTTTGTAACGGCTCATTCCAGACTTGCCAAATACTAGAGCATTACTCTACCTACTTCAGTGCCACAGCTCCTTCTTTTCACCTGTTCCCTCATAGTTCCTGAATCTGGTAGGGAGAAGCACAAAACCATGTAATGATTCTGCGTGGCTCTGGGTCACCTCCAAGAGATGTGCAGAAATCAGAGCAGAGAGAAAGAGAGGACTCTCCCTGCTGAAGAATCTGAAAACTACAGTTTAGCGTGATTTTTCCGTCAATTATTCTAGACATAATTTGACCCAATGCCTTGGGGTTTTTCTCCGCATCAGTTGCTAGTCAGGAAACCCTTGTGTGTTTCCTTCTCCTTCAGTGAGGAGAGCTAGTCTTGAAGGACACTTAGCAACTCGCAGTGGTTGTGAATGGTCTGTGGTCTCTTCAGCACAAATAATGACGTGTGCCTCAGACACAGCCCTTTGGAGCTGCGTACAAGATACCAGCACTACAGCAGTTTCCTATGGATGGATCTCTGCCAATTTTTATTTTTATTCTATATCTAGCTCCCTCATTGCCTATGTTTTGGCACAGATGTGTTGAACCTGTGGACTGATTACCATTTGTTATTTTTCCCTTCCACTAATGGCCTATAGTACAATTCCTTTGGCCAGTGTTCATGGCTGTTACCAGCAGCAGTTCTGTGACCAGCAGAACGCCTCGTCTTCACAGGAGCCAATTCCCCCAGTTCCTGACCAGTGAGGGACAGGTGTAAGTGAGTACCTGACAGAATCGAGCTCAAGGCTAGTCTGCTGTTTGATTTCATAAAATACCGACTCAGATTTTTTAACAGGTAACCCAGCACAAATGCTAAGACCAGCAGTCCTCTTTGCTAGGGGTGTGTTGGCATTTTATAACCTAGTGACTTCTGAGATGGGGTTTCGAGGTGCCGCACAGTAAGCCAGCTGCGCTGAGTTTGCTCTGTACACCAAATACTCATCCTGAAGGGTAAGCAGCAGAAGTCTGAGGACCTCTATTTGGTGGTGGAGCTTCAACAGGGAAGTGGGTAGCTAAATGAGAACAGTCAACGAGAACTGATCACCAACAGCTTGAGTTTGCTTCGATTTATACTTGGTGTCTCCTGGGGCTCTGTAAAACTATTTCTTTTCTGATTTCTGAGATGATCCCTACGCCTACCTTGTTTGCTCAGCTTAAAAACATGAGCTGCATCCCAGTGATATCCTAGAAGCAAGGCCTAAGACTTAGGCTTGGCTTTGGTATTTCTAAAGCAAGGTGAAAAAAGATGTTCTCCAATAGGCCATAGCTGCGGAGAGCTGTTCACTTGCAGAGCTGCTGCACAAGGACACACGAGGGGTTCACCCAGCCCAACACCCTGACTTGGACAGTGGCTACAAGCAGAAGCCAAAGGCAGAGGTAGACCAGGGCAAACAGAGGGTACTACGCTGCCCCAGCCTCTGACCATTTGTAGCTCACGCAATTTCCAGAGCTGGTGTAATTTCTCTGTTTAGTAATCTATAATATATCTCTGTTCAAGTGCTTGCTCTGCCTCCTGTGGGCATAGGCTTCAAGCGTTCACAGTGGCCTCTGGCAAGAAACTCCAGAAGTCTGCTACACACTGGAGGAAAAAACACATTATTTTGTTTGTTTTGTGGTGCATTTCATATCCCCTAGTTTTTGTACTGGAAGAGTCGGAGTGTAATTAATGTCTTCTCCACTGTCTCCATCAGAGAAGTGTGTGCTCTGTTAAGCACACACATAACAGAATATTAAGCGCTTGATGAAGTCCAGTGGGAATAAACAAAACCTTAGCCCAAACCTAAACACAAGCTCATCTGCAAATGCTTTGCTGAGCGTGAGGGCTCCAACAGCATCGCTGCAGAGCTAAACTCATTTTGTTCTGTTTTAAAGTGGAGCTGCCTGCTCTGAGCCTTTTTTTAGGTGTAGACATTTAAAAGGTCACTTCTAAACCTCTGCTTTCCTTGAGACAAACTTTTGCCCTCTATTCCTGTTTGTTATCTGCTGACTCAAAAACCTTCTGCTTTATTGAGGTATTAAATAAAATGGGCCTGCTTTTCCCACATAGATTTCATTCTTTTAACTCTTGCTTTCCTCTGACTCCTCTGACAGCAGGTTCACTGCTCCTGGTCAGAGGCCACCAGCAGGAAGACACAAAGAGGGAAGTGAGCACCTGCACTCATCTGGCCATCTCACAGAGGCCTGAAGATGTCAAAATCCTGCAGGCACCAAATTGCACTTCTGAGTGACTGAAAAACCAAGTGAAAGCAATCATTACATTAGCACTGCTGTGTGGCTCCTCTGGTGTTTGCACTACTGTAATTCAGGTGAATTATTTTATTTATAAAAATCCTGATGCATATATGCATAGATAAAAGACCTAGAAGTAATGGAGGATAACTTAAAGGAATGAAAGTCCTCATGTATGTGCCTATTTCTAATTAATGCCTCCTAAAGTTCTTGTCCCGATGTGCATCCCTTTCCCTAGAGCTTTATTTCTGGGTATGTGACCTGCAGCTACAGAGCAGGCACCAAGAAGTTTCTTAATAAGTTTTTTTTATTACCAGCTGAAAATTGAATCAAACCATGTAAGTTTTAGGGACGAGATGAGGCTATATTGTTGGGTGTCCCAGCCCCCATGTGCCATTTGCATGCTGACTGAGGGGTCACCTGGGGATACCTCATAGAAAATCAGAGGGCAGAGGCAAACCTGACATCTGCCCCTAGGTTGGGAGAACTTTAGGTATGCACCTCTGCCTGCCTGGGACACAGGGCATAGCATTGTCCCTGGAGGAGACACCTCTCCTTTGTAATGAAGTTGCTGACTCACCCTTGTCGTTCAGGGTGGTGGGGAGGGGGTGACAGCTGTAGCGCTCATCGTGATTATCCAGGGCTTAAAATATTGGCCTAGAAAATGGGACCCTAAGCTCAATTAATTCCTTAGCCCAAAGTGTTTCAAGACCACATCTCCCAGGATGTAGCCCTAGATGCTGAGCTGTATAGCATGTGAAGGCACTTTATGTTAAAGTGGCTCAACAGGCCAGAAACATCCTGGAGAGTGGGAAGGACACCACCAGGCCCTTGTCAACCATGAGTTTCCTGGTCTCCAGATCCCACCATCAACATCTCTGTTGTGCTTTCCCTCTCTCTGGCCCAATGAAACTTCAAATCCATTCTGCATGGAGGGGGGCAGGAGGGAGTAGGTGACTTGATCCCACCATACTGCAGCCTAGCCTGGAGCTTACTGGTAAAGCAACTTGCAGATTTTATGCTTGTTTCCAAAGCAAGAATTCTTATGAGTAGGCTATTATGCCAAAGATATCACAGTAATATCTGGTATTTCAGAAGAAATGAGAAAAGTGGTGGCATATGCTCACATTAGCATTTAAGGTACCCACAGCCAGTAAGTGACATTTGTGCTCTGAAGCCGAAACTCTCTGGTGTCTATAGTGTTGTAAATCCCATGCCTGGTGGCTGATATGTACAAGGTGTGGAAGTGTTCTGTGTTGGCATTGCTGGTGCCCCAGAACCTAAGGGATTTTCAGATCTCGGCTCCTTCTGAGGCTTTCATCTGTTATGAGAGACAAAAAGAGTGTGTATGTGCAATCCCTGTTTTGTTCAACAGCTTGCAAACATTTGCTAGAATGAAAAAGGTGAAGAAAAGGTGTATCATAGTGGAGGAGAGGGAAGGTTTGGTGCTGCCTCACCAAACGGGAAATGAATCATAGAATCATAGAATGGTTTGGGTTGGAAGGGACCTTAAAGATTATCGAGTTCCAACCCCCCTGCCATGGGCAGGGACACCTCCCACTGCACCAGGTTGCTCAAAGCCCCATCTAACCTGGCCTTGGACACCTCCAGGGATGGGGCATCCACAACTTCTCTGGGCAACCTGTTCCATTGTCTCATCACCCTCACAGCAAAGAATTTCTTTCTGATATCCAATCTAAATCTCCCTCCTTTCAGTTTAAAAATGTTTCCTTTCTTCCCCTTCTTAACCTATGTAAGATACTCAAATACTGCCAGAAAACTCTATAGTTCAGAACAGAGGAAGATTATAGGTTTATAACATAAAGAATTAGGTTTTGCTGTTGTCTTTTTCTTCTTTTCCCCAAATGACCAAACCATTTAAGTAAAAATTTAAGGGAGAAAGCTACATCTTCAGTTGCAGAGCAGTCATAGAAAACATGGGTTTACTGGTGATTTTCTCAAGATGATAACTTTGGGGGAAAGAAGGAAAGGGAAAGGGCACATGGCTTTGCAGCCGCTCCCACACTCTTCATCTGCCACTCTCAAACAGCTTGTGCCGCAGTGGGAAAATGCTGAACCAGGCTGAAGTCCCTCAGGAAATATATTCATGAAAAACAGGACATACAAAATCATGACCTGAAAGTGGATGTCAAGGTGAGGGATGATTTTCCTTGGCTGCGGTGGGAGTTCGTTGCAATCTGGGAAAGCTCGGTTGTGCACAGACGGCCTGTGCCCTCCTGGTGGGAAGCGCCCGTGTGCCAGAGGAGCAGATTTGAGGGCAGAGACTGGCCCCTCACCTCAGAGCTACGGGCGATCTTTAAATACCTTAGGACCAAGCTGGTGATTGCCCACTGCAGCGGTGTTGTGGGAGCTGATGGTCAGGACTCGTTGCCTGGGGCATCTCTTCCCCTCAAGGAGAAAAATATAGCAAAGTCAGTGTAAGGAGCCCCTTGCTCATCATGACGTGCCCTTGTATCAGATGGGAGGGATTAGCATTAGGAGAGTTCATAGAAATGCCAGCTGTTGCAGCCTGGCACAAAACTGGAGACGGACTAACACTTAAAAAACCCCACGTGAGCCTTCTTATATGAGCAAGGTTGTGAGAGCTGTCACGAGATGTGTTTGGGATATCACGATGAAATGCTGGTCAGACTCCTACCAGAGGGTTCTGGAGGGCAGCAGAGAGTCCAGACCTTCTCCCTGCCCACCAAGCCAACCCACTGCCCATCTGGGCAGACAGGCAAAGAGAAACAGGAAAAAAATATTGCTATTTAGTTTTATAAAAACGGGATACCTGGAAAGAACAGCTTCAAAGGGAAATGAGTGACCTGGAAGGTAAGGCAAAACACACCAGGAGAAGAAACTACACAAACACCCGTGTGTGTGTGTGGTTTAGCAGCTCTGTCAAAATGTTCTCAGCATCCCCAGGAAAGTAGGGAAAAAAAGGCTCTAGCTTTACAGATCCTGGTGTTTTTGAGATCCTAATAAAATGTCTGTCACTCACATATTCATCAAAGTCTGCTGCCCACATATGGGAGCAAACACAAAATGCTGGGTTTTGGTGGGGTTTTTTATTTATCTTGTTCTGTGTCTTGCTGACTGAAAAATATACATGATATAGGGGACATACAGAGATCCACAGAAGATCCTTTTTTCAATACTACCTTCTGCAATGATTAAAGTTTGACTTTGCTGTGGGCTTGTTCTTCTATACTGTATCATAATGTGTTTGCACTTGGCAAAGAGCAGCCATTTGCCCTGCAAATAGCCAAATTTCCTTAAATTCAGTGGCATTGTCTTTTACTTCCCCCCAAGATATTCTTGAGGGAATAATGCAGTCTCATGTTGCAATGTTTCACGTTTAACATCTGTAAGTTACTGTGAAAGGGAGGAAGGATGAACCTCCCCTACAGTTTACTGCATATCTCACATAATTTCTGTGACTAACTCTCTAATGGGGAGACCTTGATAAGAGAGCCCAGGGAGCACTGATAACATTTTGCAGAGAAAACACTTCACTGTGGAAAGGGCAAGTCCCTGAGAGACCCACCTAAAAGCGCTTTTGTCTTGATCTCACTTGACAGAGCAGACTGTGCCAAGGCTACGTATCCCTGGGGCGCCATGTGGTGCGAAAGAAGGTTTCCTCCATCCTTGCTCATCCTCTATCCCTGGAGATTTCAGGTCACTGACCTCAGCAACACAAGATTTATTTCCTTTATTCTTTTTACCTCTCTGAAACTGGTTAAAAACTTGTACCTGTAGAAACCCTGATTCCTTTGTATGATTCTGAGCAAGTTTTTCAGTGCTCTGCCTACAGAGCAGCCAGTGCAATGAGCTCCTCCTGTTGCTGGGGTTGGGTGGTGTGTTAGTAAAGCAGGTGGGGATGTTGGGAATGCAAACACTGAGTGTGTCTCAGGTGCTTACGGAAAAATCCAAGCAAGCCCCTTGTAATCCAAAATATTCTGTTTCAGTCGATGTTTGCCAGGCTTGAATTGGTCATTCCTGGGCATACTGCCCTTTATCTGTGTCATTTCATAGTCAGTTCGTAGAATGATGTCAAGCTGGCTGACTAGAAATCTTTGCTGTAATATACACACAAAGGGCAGATCTGTAAACCCAACAGGGGAGCAGATATTCACACAATTCATTGCTTCTGGCTTGGCTAGAGCTGGCGAGGTAAAAAGTTGTTTACTGCTGGGATCAGGGAATTCATGCCCCACCACAGGTGGTTGCTTTGCTCAGGATCATAAAGATCAACACATGGAAGCATAATAATATCCTGCTTTGTAGCTCAGGTTTAAAGTTTCATTGATCTCATAGGACTTAGCACTGTTTTGGATGTGCAACAGCTGGCCTTTAAGAAATAGGAATGCATGCATGTGAAACAGATAATGAAAAGTGAGAAGTAAGGGATAAAGCTAAAAGCAACACTTTGCCAAAAGTATCATGGATTTAAGTGTTGATCTACACATCAGCACCTTCTTTCATTACTGACTAATGCATAGAACGGGAAGCTCCAGGACTGTCATAACAGCGTTCGTATTCTTTTCTTAAAGCGTCTTCCAAATTAACTTGATTTCATCTCTGTCTCCCCTTTCTTCTTCCTTTCTCAAGTGTTCCTTTGCTATGTATTTATTGAATTTTTAAGTTATTGCAGTTTCTATTGGTCTTTGAGAAAAAAGATATGCAGCACCCGCATATGGTTTAGAGCAGCCTGACTCTCAGGGCTCCATTTTTTAAGGATGTAAGTGACAGTTTTAAAGAGTTTTATTTGTGCAGCTGTTGAAGATTTTTTTTCTGCCTTTGCGGGAGTGTTCCTCTTTTCATGTTTTTAAAATGGAATTTTCATCTTCGTTTCTATTGCTTGAGGAAAATGAAACTGAGCACCAGGGAAGGTGACTTTCCTCATTCAGATTAGATTGGTATGGTTTCTCATAAAAAAAAAAAAGCTAAAAAAGGATAAAAAAAGGAAGTCCTTGACAGTGCACCCATATCAATCTTCCCAGATCTTAATTTTTGGGAGGACAAGGGGTTTCTGAGCTAGTCTTTCATCAGAGCGTCAAGACATTATTTTCCCTTATAAGCTATAGGTTCTGTTTGCATTTCTGTGGCATCTTCAATCCCAAAGGACTGACAGCACTTCACCTTCTATCCATCTGGTCTGTCTTCACCCTCTATTGAAGTACAGCTGCCACAGTCCCAAGAGCACAAATTAGAAATGTGTTTAATTGTGTATAACAACACTGTCCCACAGTGAAGGACAGAAGCAAAGCAGAATCCAGCAGAAACAGCAGGGGACATTCAGATAAAAGTGTAGCTAAAAATGAATATTTAGCTAACAATTTTCTGAAAATAAATCTCACTTCATCTCATCCCTTACCTCTTTTAAAACTGTTTATATTACAGATATCATGTGGAAGGTGCCTAGTCTACCTGTCACACCCTATAGCTAGTATTTTGATCAAAACCCACTAATTTCTAGTTGCCTCTGAATTTGCTGAGGTAGGGTATGCTTTCTGAGTGTCAGAGGTGCTCATGTCCTTGCAGAAAATCAGTGGGTGCTGATGGAGCCCAGCTCACAGACTCATCCCACCGAAGCATATCTCCCCAGATAGTCCAAGTCAAGAAGATCAAATGGATGCTTGCTCCTAGAAATTTGGATCATAACAGCAATACCCTGCTAATGCATGATGGACACATGTCAGAAAATTGGTCAGGATCATAACGTCCTGTTCTAGCTAGTAAGATGTTTCAGGACCTGAGATAACCACAGGCATTCAGGGCTGACAGCTGCTATAAATGATGGCACTTCCAATGGCATAACAGCAACAATATTCTGGGACTTTAATTCAGCAACTAGATGGTCAATGATATAATTTTGTGTAGCTTCTGCATTGCTGTCTGCAAGAAAACAGGGCAGCAAGCACCGCAACCCAGAACATACCTTCAATGTGCTTGCTTTTCTTGGGCAGAGGCTGTTCTAGTGGTGAAAGGCAGAAAATGGAGCATCAGTGTGCTGACAAGCACGGGCAGGGCTTCTTGGCAAACAGTCCCAGAGTAAATGGCTTATTGCATGGAAATATTTAAGCCCCAAATAGCTGAAATTGCAGGGAAGAATGTTCAGCTAGTAAGAAAGAGTTCGACGGACAGGAATTTCTCCAAGTAAGTGAAATGCTGTCTGTTTAAGGCAGAAGAAAGTAGTAAGGTCATTCTTTTAGATAGCTTTTTGAGACTCCTGTTTTTACCAAGGTTACTCTGATTTAATAACACCCCCACATCTCCATGCTGAGTCCACGTCTGTGGCAGCGTGTGCTTGAGAGTCCTCTTTAGCATTGGCCATTTTTCTAATCGTTCCTGAACATGATGTGTAGGTGACTCAGTCTATTGAGGAGATTTGGTATTCACGATAGCAATCCCCTTCCCTTACTTCCAGTCATCTCGAAGGACTCATTTGGTGATGTTTATCACATACAATTATGTTGGAACCCCATTAATTAATTAGTATTAGTTGCTAATGGTTATGCAATTAATTGCATTTGGAGGAATATAAAATAGAGTAAATAACTTCAAAGTGTTGAGTCCTATTTGGCAAGCTAATGCAGCTCATCCTGCCCAATTACACTGGTAAGATTTTAAACTAATTGAGCTCACACTGTGCCTCTCCATTACCTGACATTCAGCAGCACACAGAGAAGATTAAAGGGATTCAAGGGATGGTGTGCTTGTAAAACCAGGAATAGTCGCTCCTGGTTCTCATTTAAGCATAAATACATATTAATTCACAACTGAGCAATACTTTATATGGAGGTTGCTATAGAGATGAGCATTTTGAGAAGTTTGCGGCTTTTTCTGGCATTTCAGGTTAAAAATAATGACCTAGGTTACTCAGGACCTCATTACACAATGGCAGGTGCACATCCTGCGATCTGACCACCATGGCATCATAGGAGCAGAGGGCTCACCATACTGGATTAAATCATTTGTTCATCTAACTTGACATTTTGCCTTCTGCACTGATATTCTTGAGGAAGGTGGAAGGCTCCCATAATGCCTATTACCTATCCAATTATGCTATGTGGTGTAGAGGGAAGAAACATCCTTCCAGAGCCCTGCAGGCAATTAGCTCACACCCAGAAGCGTGATATTCAATTACCCTTATTATTTCAGCATGCCAAGCAGCAAGAGGTGGTTAATGATTG
>JAOXNO010000024.1:51723154-51746692 GCA_028565335.1 Limnodromus scolopaceus | reverse complement strand
GCTCACACCCAGAAGCGTGATATTCAATTACCCTTATTATTTCAGCATGCCAAGCAGCAAGAGGTGGTTAATGATTGCATGAAATTATCCAGCCTTTTTAAAAAATCTCCTCAAAGTTACCAGAATCTTACATTACATGCCAGCAAAACCCATATGAGGCCCACTAGCAGCAGTAAAATTGAGGGAAGGCGAGTGACAAATTATTCAGTCGCGTGGCAAAATTTATCTTTTTGAGCCCCTTGTTCACATCCACAGAATAGGTCCAGAGGGACATTTCACAGGAAGATAATGTTCATCCAGAAGCAAATCTATTCCTGTCCCCTACTGAAGTTTCTGGCTCTTCATTTGCTGTATAGAACTGGCTGTTTTTCAGAGAAGGTTTTGTGCTGCCAAGCTCTCAGCTTCTGTTGCAGCACTTTGGATTCAGAAGTTGCTGGTGGTCCTATCCATGGTATGCTGACATCTTCTGCCAGTCACCAGACTCCCCAGAAAACGCCCCACAATAATGGAGAGGATCTGATAAGATCCTTCAACGTTGTGAAGAAATACTTTTGGAGGATAAATTATTTTTCATTGGATAAGAACGGGCAGCTGAACTAATTAACAGGTTAACTCTTTGGAGAAGAAAAACAAAGTTCCTTAGGCAGAACATTGAAAATTGAGTTATGTTTCAACAACTGTCTTTAGAAAACTTTGCAGTAGAATTTGCACTTGAACAGTTCATAGAATCATAGAATGGTTTGAGTAGGAAGGGACCTTAAAGATCACTGAGTCACCTCCCACTAGACCAGCTTGCTCAACGCCCCATCCAACCCAGCCTTGAACACCTCCAGGGATGGGGCATTCACAGCTTCTCTGGGCAAACTGTGGATGGCCCGTTGTCATAGAAAACTGGGGCCAAAGATGCCAAGCTCCGTGTAAATTATATAGGAAGGCAGTATAAAACCATTCCCATTGATCAAATTATGGGGAAATGTATCAGGCCATACAAGAAAGGAGGTAGTAAATAATAACTGCTGTGAGAAATTACACATTTGATACCTACTTAAACTAGACAAGAGATCTGGGCTGGTAAATTTATGTCCCTCCATGAAAGCATAAGGGAGATGATGATGAAACAAGTCTACGTTTTTGATGGTACCAAACAAGTGCTGAACTTCATCAAACTGATGTTACAAATGGGCTGCAGGTGAAATTTCACAAGACCTTAAGTCTCTGAAGGACATATACTCTGATTAGGATTTATTGAATCATTACTTATTCAGTAAGAGACAGTTAAGTTCTTCCTGTTAAAAATTTAAGCAAAAAGCTTTATCTTTAAGGCTTAAAGAAATTAACTTCCTTTTAAGTGTAAAACTGTCTGCAAAAGCCAAAGGTGGGGGGATGGGTGTCTCTTACAGCTGCAGACCGTCATCCAAGTATTTAGGGTGTCAGGATGTCAGTCTCATACTTTTCACCAGTATTGATTGGATCAAATATATATTCTGTAAAAACATATTTCTCCACTGATGGCCATGGCACTGCCTCAATAAATACCTAATTTTGGACTTATTTTGGCCTGTTTCACATTTACTAAGTAATCATTTAATTCTACAGTCTTTACAGAAAAACACTATTTGGCTAAATGGACTTTCAAAATGGACTAGGTAGGGAAAGTAAATTTTAGTGTCTGAAGTGGATGATGGTGTTTTGGGCACAGTCTTGGGATTCACAAAGAAGGTGTCATAATTTATATTCCCCGGTGATAGATCTATTGCTCATGGCAGGCAAAAGCCAGCTGCCTCCTCGTGGATCACAGAGAGCACACAGAGACAAAATATCACTTTGCAAAACTTATTTGATTATTGCAAAATTCTTTTTCCTAATACCTCTGTTTCCTGTAGCAGGTGGCAGGAAAAAGTGAGAGTAATCAGGTAAAAATGCTTTCTTTACCACACAGGGATTAAAATTTCAAGGTGTGTTATCAAGTCAAATATTCTTGAGTACCTACAACTGTATCTTATTGAATAGAATGAGTGTAAATTAGAAAAATGGGTGGGTTTCCTTCTCTCATTAATCAGAGGAATAAATTGCATTAAGATGTTGATGTTTTCCTGGAACAGAAAACAAATGATTCTGTGAAAGACATATAGGAAATAACACCGAACTGCTGCAAGTCCTCTAGAAACTGCTGCCAGGAGCCGCAAACATCAGAGGTAAATGAATAATCACCAACAGAGCAGAACAGCCATTAGACATAATGATAGAAAACCTCCTTTCACACTCACAGACATCTGCCTTTCTGTGCAATTACGAGTTGGCAGAAGCAAACAATTGGCTTTAAAACAAGATAAAAAGCTACGCAAAGAACCTGGCTTTTTGCTTCAAGTGAGTGGACTGTGAGTGAATTCAGCTGCTCTGCTTGGGAAAGGGAACAAATGAGAGCATACACTTCTGCACCTTTCAAAGAAAATTCAATGTAAGAAGAAAATCAAACTATTTTAAACTCTTGCTTCTTAATAAATCAAGCAAGAACAACTCAAAATGTCTGACTATTCTGCAACTCTTTGCAATACTGTGAAGCAGAGCTAGTAGGACCTCTTGAGAGCCTTTAGATTTATGTCCTTCTCGAGATGGGTGCAGAGAAATTGGGGCACAAAAGTGTATCACTAGTTGATGAACAGCAAGAGCAGGGTAAGGGGGAACACTATAAGCCAGTGTCTTCTTCCATGGTACCTATTTTGCTCTGGTGGAGTGCTATTGACTTCTTACGCATCACTCACGCCAGTGAGAGGAGAGAGTCATTTCATGTCCTGTGTGTCCCAAAATGCTTTAAATGCTGTTTGGTTTAGTATTTCATTACGAGCTGTTTTTATTCTGTGAAGGTAGATGCCGAAGAAGGTGGAGACTGTTATCTGGGGGGCACTTAATAAAAGATACTGACAGAAGAAGGGACAACTTAGAAAGAGGAGAACGCAGAGGAAGTGTGCTGGAGGCAATGAGCAATTGATCTGCTCATTGTTACCAAATAAAACCATCCCTGTGGATGCTTTTCTTTCTGTGTAGGATTGGGTGTTTGGAAGACATAACTGTGGGATTTGGATGGTTTCTCCCCTTTTCTTTTTCTTTTGTTTTTTGGAATGTCTGCTAAACTCTAATTTCCACATCCTAAATCTCCAGCGCCAAGTAGAGAGGAATATTTCACTCATCACCATCTTTAACTGACTCCATCTAATTCATGCTAAGAATATTAGAAAAATACAATCCATATATCTCATCACTGAGCAAGAAAGCTCAGGGCTGCATTTCCTCTGTGTTCTTAAACGTTTTGGTTTTATATTTAGGAAAGAAGATGGACTTTCAGTTGAAGTCCTTTCCATAAAAATCAGAATACCTGGAGGTTTAGAATAGAAGAAAACAAATTACATAGTAATCTTCAAAACCAGTTTTTGATTATGGCCATCCCAAGCTGAAATGACGGTGCTGTTAGTCTTCTAAATTTTAATGACAATTTTAAGGCATTTTGAAATTTCAGAGTTAAAATTTGTCATTATGAAACTCCTGCAGGGAAGCAGTTTCCTAAAGAATAAGTGACAGAGAAGAACAAGCTGGTAGGCTCTCAGAAGTCAGGCTATTCCATATATTGCAATGGAATAGAAGATTATTTTTAATTTTAAATGTATTTTGACCCTTCTTGTTTATTGTAAGCTGCATGCTAATCTCTTTCAAACAAAGAGAAAATGTTACTATATCATAGAACTACAAACCATTTTTTCATGCTGAAATGCAACATACAGGGTTTCAGTTCAGAAATAATGTTATTTTTCAGCTTTGTTTCAGAAAAAAAAACCCCAAACCCTTTAGTAGCAGAGAACGTAACTTTCTTATCTCATTATGAATAAATAAATTTACTCTCTTGAAATTCAGACAGTTGTGTTGTGTGGACGGTTTAGTTTCAGGACTTCAATAAAATGATAGGTTGACCAGATGTTTTTCTATCATTATTTGCATAATAATATTTTACTGATGTAGGGCCATTAGTTACACAGCTATATTCCCCAGGAAGTCAACAAAATAGTATATGTAAATGAAGAGAAATATGACACCTGATTGTATGAAATGGCTTTTTAGGTAAACACCTTCAGCGTGTGTAGAGACTTCAGGGGATTTTACAGCAACCTGAAAAATGTTGTCTAAAAAGTGTCAGCATGACAGAGATGAGATCTATTTTTCAGAAAAAAATGTAATCAGCATTTCTAAGGCACTGACTGATAGAATTGGCTGAAACAAACCAGACTTGTTACAGGCAATTGAATCAATAATATGCACGCTTGAAAATACTTTATGTACTGAACTACACACTTACCTGATGGCTTTACTAACAAGAAGTTATTGCCTGTCAGGAAGGTGATCATCATCATGTCCTCCACATCTCTAAACAGGACTATACACGGTCTTCTTGGCTAAATATATGCAATAAGAAGCTGCCAGACTTTGCTGATAGATGGTTTTTGAAGCTCTGTCAGTCCTGGTGCTAGAGGAACATCCATGTTATTTTGATAAACTCATCTCCAGTATGCAAGGTATTTCCACACAGGTATGAAACTGGTTTATAAATTTCCAAAATATTTTATATATGTATAATTTTCCAAATTATATATGTGGAAATTCTCAGTGGTGCAAGAAAGGCAGTGAAGTTTTCCGTTTTCTCTGTAGTTCTTACAGCCTGATACCTGAAAGCCCAATGCAGTGGGTACTAGGTAAGAAAGTAATTTTTACTTATGTGAATGGACCAATTGAAATCAGGGCTTCTTGTCTGAGCTGTACTTGGCACCGAGATTTATTTGCAGGAGGAGAACCTGTGGGGAAAAAATATTCTGCTTATATAGACCTGTCATGCAGTCTCTGGCTGAACAAATGCATGATGTTTCTAAAATAAATTAGCATATAATTACTTTCCTGTTACACAAAAAATTCTTTCATGACACAAAATATTTTTGTAAAGTTGTTGCAGTGTATTGAAATGCTGTAGAAAGTGTAATTTGATAATGATTCTTTATTATTGCTTTTTAGCTGTATTTTAATAGCATGGTGAAAAGCACTTTATTGCGTAACTATGCAAAAATTACTTTTCTGGCTTGGTTGGTTTGGCTTATAGCGTTCACTGAAGGAAGTTCTAACACAAGGGCCTGGCTATTAGCATATTAAGGTATTGCTGTGTGGCAAAGCAGTTAAGCACTTAAGCATTTCATTGACCTGAAACCACAGAGTGTAGACGCACAGTATTACAAATTGCCATAGGTAAGTACGTAAGGCTGGAGAGCACGGAAGCACTTAGAAGGAAACATAGCTGTTTCTCAGAAGAAGCGGGAAAATATTAGATGATGTTCTTTGCAACAGAAAATAAGAAAAGGAAAAAAAAGAAAGATAAAACACAAATAAATCCCTGTCCTCTTGCCTCAAAAGATCAGCTTGATCAATGCAAGATCAGATCCCGCTGAAACTGTTGCAGAGAATGCTCTGTTGGTCGGGCTTTCTGCTGCAGCCAGCCAGCTCTCACCTACCTCTGCTGTGAAAAATCATTTAAAAATGCTAATGAAAGGTAACAGGCCAATTAAAAAACATTAAAATTTCTTTGGAACAATTCTCCCTTTCCTTTTAGTTCATTGGAATTTTTCAAAAGATAGGCTGTTAATCCAGTACATCTTCTCTGTCAGACTGCAGCAAGGTCTTTCCCAGCGAGCCCTTGCATTAATGAGATATCATGGGTAACTGACCAGTCTCTGTTAAGTTTGAAACTAGAAAAAGAAAACCACAAATGAAAGACCAGGAAAGAGAGGAAACATTAAATGGAATAGAAATAAAACGTAAGAGAGAGGGTAATGGCAAACTCGTGACTTTAAAACTACTTGACTTTTCATAGGCTGGGCATCCTTGCAGTCAGTTTGCTTTGTGGGTTCATTGAGGGATGATGCCAAGACCTCTGAGAAGCTGAACTAATTGTCTGAGCTCCCTAGGTCTCAGTACTTTCCCTACGAGTGATCACCCTAACCCTTGACACAGCAATGTCAGAGAAGGACCTGGTCCCTCGTCATTCTCTGCTGACCACAGTGACAGCTGTGTCTGTCACCCGTGTATCCAGGTAACGCTTTAGGTGCATCAAACATCATTTGCAATTCAAAGATTTTTCTCTTCCTCACTGCTGTGCTAACTTAGGGCCCTAAGTGAATCCCTGGAGCTCAGTTTCACCAATTAATTCTCCTCGGACTGCCTATACCAGGGAGAACTGGTTTTCTCCTTTGTCAGAAAATGGCTTATATGAACAATTTTACAGGACACATTTGCAGGTTGAGCTTGATTGTGTGTTGTGTTTCTCATTTTCATTCAGCAAGGCATTTAAAACTCTAGCGGATGTTTATGGCATTCGCATGTCCCAACTGTAGAGAGTCATGTAGGGATTTATAGTGTAAACAAATAATAAAAGTCCTGGCTGCTGTGAAATTTGACTGTTATTCTGCTCTCACATTACATTTAACTGTATGTAAGCTCTACACAAAATAAACTTCCTGTAGGCTTTGAGCTTGGTCCTCTTACAGGAGAAAAAGTATCTAAATTTCCCTGCAAAATATAGGACACTTTCCTTGTTAAATATAAATATGTGCATATATACAAATGGTAATTTATATATTTTTTAATAATTTTTGTACATGTTGCTAATAGATGATGTAATTCCTTACTTTATGCAATAATTCCCTTGGCAAAAATACCTTGTAACTAATTTTTGGTTTTCTCTATTCATTTGTTCAAACCAACACAATAACTTGGCCTCAGTTACTGAACTACATTTACTAGACAGCCATACGTGGCAGGGCCAAGGCCTCCTGCAGATGAAGATGGTTTCTCTACTCTCCTAAAAGAAAGAAATTTTAGAAAACCAAAATCAAGCAGGAGCTTCCTTCTGTTGTTTGCTATTTTGGCAAAGATATCTGACATCAAAAAAAAAAGGATCAATGTCTTTAAATGTGTCTCACAACAGCTCCTTATTGCTTGCTGACACAGGTACTTCTCCAGAGACAGAACAAACTGCACAAATAGTTTTTAAAGATTTCTCTCTTGCACCTTCTGCAATTAAGAGAGACCTGTATGTGTCAGGGCTACCCCTGGGTGTGCCAGGGAAGAGTGCAAAAATGCTGTGGCCAGAAACAAGACCTGTAGCCTTTAAAAATAAGAGCTACAGATGTCTCTCAGTCATGTGTGTTCTCACTTTCATGTGTGCTTATTCTTTTCTAAATCTCAGCCTCAGGGTTTCAGAGCTGTAGCAGCACCTTGGCTACCCTGCGTTACCTGGTGCTCTCTCTCTGGCAACTCTGTACATCACCTAGAAACCAGTAGAAAAGTAGTTTGATATTTGAAGTTAAGAGTGTTATTCATATCAATATCTCACAGATATTCAATAATGAGACAGTGGTGCAATAGATTTTAAAATCTTTAGTTTGCTACTGGCTTTTAACTGCAGAGGAACTGAGCAGCAGGTGATTTTGTGTTTTTTTCCTTTTGCTTTTGTGTGTGTCAAAGTTTTTGAAACAAAGATCTCTTTGGCATTAATGCATTCAGCAACTACGATGGCTCTACTTTCCACAAACTGGCAGCCAGTTTGTCTCTCACCTTTTGATGGTTCACCACCACATCAGCAACTCATTGCTAGCCCAAGAACTACCAAGCATCAGCAGCATTGGTTCCCCATGCTGAAGCAATTATGCCATTAGAAGGTTCCTATTGCCCTCATCATATCTCTAATTTCTGTGTGATTTAAATGTGCACTTGGCATTCCTGATTAGGTGGACCATGATACTATCCTGGGCACCAGTCCCGACAGTTTGTTTCCAACCTCTTAACAGCCCTAGGATGATGCTCAAGATCTTATCTGGAAACCATAGTGTGATGGTGCCTTCGAAGGTCAGTTTTCCCGAGTCATATGCAACACACAGCAAAATCTCAGTGAAGACATGGAAACAGAGATGTATACTTTGCCCAAAACATGACATGAAATTAAATAAAATGTCACAATAATTAAGACACTGTGAGGTAATACAGGTGTGTAAAGCTGCTTCCTTGTCTGTATTTGTGATGACTGATTTACTTTTGTAATCTCCAATTCCATTTTCCAAAGGAAACCTCTCAGTATGTTCCTTCTGTTGTTTCCTGCACTCTGCTTAAGCAGTGGACTAAGTGCAGAAATATTATTTTCCTCATTGATTTCTTGGGTTGCTCACCTTAGTATTTGAATGCCTCATATATTTATTGTCATAACTACTGGGTTGAATTACTGCTGTTGTTGCCCTTGATTTACAACCAGGATACCAAAGCAAAAGGCAGTTAGTCAAAGTGACCAGAATAGCTAGTAGTCATGGAAGGTCTGAGTGATGAGGAGCCACAGGGAGACACCTGCGGACTAGTTTTCAAGTCTTTACCACCCCCTGCTTGCTGTGCCACCCAGCAGCATCCCTCTCTCCTGTTATCTTTCACATCTTGCTTTGCTCTCTGGCTGCTGCAAGAACCTCCCTCTTAAATTTAGGCTGGTCACAAAGGCTGGAGTTTGATAACCTCATGTAAATTAAAGCGATTCTTAGTCCAGGCAATCCTACTGACTTCAGTAAGAGTAATAGTACTGGACTTCATATGTTAATAAACAGGAAAAAACAATAAATAAAGGAGTTGGAAATATATTTTTTATATTGCAACTTGGCTATGAAACAAATATGCATTTTCTAGTAGTCAATTCATATTATACTGACTACCAAAACTAATATATCAGTTGACAAGACCTACACACAGACTCATATTTGCAGGCAATAAATCCAGCGGGAAGTGAAGAACAGTGTGTTGCTGTTTCAAGAAAGCACAATAATCATGCAACTTCAGAACTCGCTGTTGGACTAAATCCACAAGCTCTGGAAAGATAAGGCGTTTCTCGGTCCCAGAATTCACCTTTTTGTCTCATTATTTATTTGCAGTTTGTGTATGCTGAGCTGGGCAGACAACAGGGGAATGATGAATAGCACTGAGTTGCAAAGAAGAACCTTCCAAACCTTGGTTGCTCCACAGTTTGGATATGACACCTTGAGAGCAGCAAAACTTTGGTGTCATACTTGACCAGCTGTATCCTAAATGAAGGACTGGAAGCAAACTCTGCAACAGAGGCTTGGAAGAGCTGCAAAGGGAAGGTTTGTGCCTTATTTGCCCTATTTCTTATAAATTTTCCCTAAGCATTTTCTACCTTTCACTGCTGGAGTTGGGATAGTACACCAAGTGGACTCTGCATCTTACATTGTGGCAGAGTGAATGCCTACTTTTTAGTCCAATCTAAACTCAAAAGTCACTTAAATCTTTTTATAGCTACATTAAAATTATTAAAGCAATAGTTTCAGTTTCCATATCCCCTGGTTTATAGCCAAAGTTTTAAGTAATGTACCAAAAGTATCTGATTTCCATGTTAGACCCTCTATTTCTGACAAGAAGTGTGAAAAGGCACTGCCAAGGTAATGACAGAACTGTATTCCACAATGTCCTTAATCAACAAAAGGGGTTTTGCTTCCCCTCAGACTTGCATGATTGAGTTAAAATTTAATAGGAAATATCTGTCTCATGCTTCAGGACACAGATTTTTCATGAACAGCTATGGTTAATGATCACTGTGATCAAGACAAACTTCTATATTGAATATCCATCTATTCTAATGTTCCCCAGTGCACGATGGGAGAAACCTCTCCTAACCTTTTCAGTATTATGCCAGTCTCTCCTGTATCTCAATGCTAGGTGAAAATGTTTTGTTGTTGTTGCTCTGCAGTCGGGTAGCCCAATAAGAAATTTGATTTATCTGCATTTTAAGAGCTCTGATCAGGTAGGCATCCTAACCTTTTCTTTCCATGCTTGCAAATCCAAAAAAGACCTACCGTTTTCATTTTTACTGCCTATATAAAATGCAGAGTGCTGTATGTAATCAAAGTCTGGGAATTTACACTCACTTAAAATACAGTGATTCTCCTTTTTAAAAAAAAAGCTGTAAACAGTTCAACAATCAAATCACAGAAAAAAACCTACTGCTTCCAAGAAAGAAGAAAGGGATCAGCAAGAGGAAATGACAAGAAGAGCAGTAGCAGGAAAATGAAGGTTATTGTATGAAGGGATGGCTGCCTGAAGAAAACATAAAGCAGCATTTCTGTAGAGCCTTATAATGTTCAGCAGTTTACCATGAAAATGTTCAGGGCATAAGTTGGCATCCCTGGGTGTTTCCAGACCACTCGCCTCCCTTAACTACCTTGGGAAGTACTCAACCCTCTAGACTGGTACCCCTTCTCAGAGTTAAGCATCTTTCTGCTGGATGCCAGGCAAGAAGGTTTGCATTTCCCTTTGCAGACCAACATTAGCCATCCAAAGTGAACACCAGCCTCTGGCATGCAGTAATGCATCATTACCAGGGTTGTTAAACTGCCCACAGAGCTGGCATCAAGATAGTCATAGCTCCTGATATGTTTAAAGCTATGTAAATATTTTTCACTCTAGGGATAAACCACCTGGCTATACTTCCGCTGTCAAAAAAGGGGGATGCTGGGCCAGCTTTTGTGGTGGAAACTGCTTTAGGGGAGATGTGGATGAACTTGCCATCTTTGAAATCTTAGATATTTTCAGATAAGCTTTGATCTTGGCACTCCATGAAATTCATTTTGCTGCGAGACTTCACAGGAATGCAGAATTAGACTGCTGTCTTGCTTTTCTAAGGTCACATAGATGACTAATACCATACTTTAAAACATAAAATTTTTACATGTCTAATTAAGAAAAACCACCTTGGTTAATTGCTTATTTCCAGGTATTATATATAGTCAGTAATGTTAACTGCTGCATCTATTTATATTTGAAGAGTGATGATAGCAACAGGAAGGACTAGAAGTAAAAGAAAAATGATAAAGGAAATTCATAGTAAAAAATATTTGTAATCCTCTCATTCCCCCAGAAAAAAGCTTAGGTTGCCAATGTAGGTACTAGATAAACTGGCACAAGTATTTACCATTTAAATGTGCTATTCTCATCCATCTAAAATGCCCTGGTATTAATACAATATCACCTCAAATTCTGTTAAAAATAATGCCAAATTAAATAGGTAACAAATATTTTGGACAGTATGGTTAAACATGTTTTTTAGAGAGTGCATCACTTATTGAAAAGTCCTGTTACACCACAGAAACACTTCATGTCCTGAATTGCACAAGCTCAGTGTGGAATAAAAGATAATACCAGTGAATACCAATAAGGCTGTGGAAGAACCCCATGCATAAATAGTGCATACATATAAAGTAGGGTCACATTTTGGTGGTACAAACAAGATGGTTGGGAAGCAAACGCTTGCCTTTTCAGGCTTAAAGACAGCCATGAGAAACATTGTGGTTTCATTAAAATTAGAAATAAGTCTATGACTTTTTCCCTTTAATCATTCAAGTTTTAGTTAAATCATTTAAAGGCTTGTTCAAATCTGTCCTCAGTTATTAAATGATCTCTGTCTGAAGATGTTTTAACAGCCCAAGGTCTTGCCTTAAATACATACTTAATACTAAATAAAATTGAAACAGAATATTTGCAATCCTTCATTTTCATACTTAACACGTACAAAGCACTACTTAAGTAAAAGGAAGCAAAGGGCTGAAAGGTAATAATGGGTCGATGTTCTGCTGTTCCACTTAGTTTTGAAGCTGTACTCACAGCAATACGCTTATTGTGCCATAAAGCCATTTCAAAAATCTTGGAAGGAGCAGGTTTTTGCTGTAAACATGCTGGAAGCTGCTGACTGCAGAAGGGTAAGGGCTTCTTTAAAACAGGGATGCAGAAACCAGTATTTCTATGTATGTGCTCTAAAGAGACAGCACTTGCTTATGCAGAGATGTTGGCAAACTGCGGTCTTGTAGAAGGAAAACAATGCTGGTGAGCCCGATATACTGTATTTTAGTGCCTTCCATTATGATTCTCTCCAAGATGGATGTAAAGTAATGCTTTCTACTGTTTCATCCATCTTGTTTAGCAGTTAATCCACAGCCACCTGCAAAATGATAGCTGATGTGCAAACTGAGACATCCTTTAATTTAAGGATGGCACACACCAAGACCAGTAGTGGTGCGATCAATCTGCTCGAATGTATCCCAGGTCAGCAGGTGGGGAAAACTTTGGGCCAGTTAAAAGGTGTCACACAGAAAACCATTGGCAGGGCAGGGAAGAGCACACGAATGATTTACCGAGCTTTCAAACTTTGAATCACTGTTCCCTCTCTTTAAACTAAAGGTAGCTTTTCAGGACACGATGGAGAGAAATTTGTACCTTTTCCATTTTGCTGCTAAGTAAGACTTCATGCCATTGCCTTAAATGCTGTAGTTTTCAAACGACAGAACAGGCACTGAAAGAAAATAGGCCCATTATCCCTTTGCTCATGGAAGAGTCTAAAAAATGCCAAGCCTGATTGGTATGCAGCTTCAGACATCTGTTCTGTGAATGTGGAGTATGGAGAGCTGACCCAGTGAAGAGCTTTGAAAATTCAGTCTCTGTTTAATCCTGCTTGTGGTGTCCCATACCAGTTTGGCACCAATGTCTTGTAGCCTTCCTGGGTTAACCCTGGATCCACAATGATCACTTCAGGCTCTTGGTCCTCACAAAACAACACCTGCATATTTTTGCCCCATCCAGAGGTCTTCGGAAAGTTTCTTGCATTTACAGTTTTAAACTCTAAGCTAAGTAGAGCCCAGGTAGCAGATATAAACGATTGTACCCAGTTTACTTTCCTCCCAAGGCTGGTATGCGCCCTCTGCGCCACTGAAACTGAAATCCCAGTTCAGATTTGAAGGTTCCAAAGTCTGAAGATTCGAGGTTGGAAAGCAGAGACTCTCCTAGGAGGCACAGTGAAACATCTGAATTCTCCACCTGGAGAGCTGAGCTTTCTTTTTTCCTGGTTAGAACTCACTCATGGTGTCTCATTTCCTAGATTCAGTGCAATGTTTTGGGCTGGGTGACTCCCACAGAAGAAGGGGCAAAAGGAACTGTTTCTCTATTGTATTTAACATATGATAAAATACTACAGGAAAAAATGTAATGTCCAGAAAATGTCTGTGAATCCTTCAGTTCTCAGCAAAGACAGAAAGTGCATTAGGAGGTAAATTTTAAGCTTTTTTTAAAAAAAAAAAAAAAAAAAAGGGATGCAAACAATTAAAAAACAAACAAACAAATCAGAAAATGAGATATCCTTTTCGCTACATGTTTCCACTGTTGATGAGCCCTTTCATGCCAGAAAAAGCTGCAGACATTTACCTCTCTGCCATTTCCCAGCTTGGATAACAAAACTGAGGCCTGAAACAGCAAATGGCTTTGGCACTGCGAAACCTTCCAGCAAGCAGTTGGAAGAGGGCAAAAGCTCCCTGTAGATGAATTACTTCTTTTTGCTCGGAAGGACCATGGCAGTCTGCTTACCTCAAGGTACTTCATTTGGCAATGGTAACATTTGCTTTCCTAGAGAAAATTTCAGAGAACAGGTAAGTGCGAATAGGGTCTCATGAATACAAACGTGAGTGACCAGCTTGAAGCACGTGAGCTTCTCCACCAGTGCACTGAGTTCCCCTGTGGTGTGTGTGGTCATCTGCAGCCCAAGGAGGTGAGGCTAACCCATACCCATGTGGGCACGGTGTCTCCTGCCCTCATTTTACAGAAACAGCACTTGGTAAGAGCCTCTGATTGCAGGCTGGAGGTCATGGCTAACTATATTCCACTTTCCTCCAACCTGTATGTTGTGTGCCTTTACTGACCCATATGATCGCGTGCTATGCCATGTTTTGAGGGACATGGTCCAGCCGAAAAATGAAGGACTGCTTCTTCTCATGCTGCCTGCTCTCTTCACTCACACCTTCCTCCACCCCTCAGCTGCACACTGCTGAAAAGGCTGAGGGGGAGCAGTGGGGTTCAGGAAGGTGGTGATATCTCTTTACTCCAGAGAGGTTAAGCAATCTTAGGATCTTGTTTCCTGAATGTATCCTTCCAGTTATTTGAAAGAGACTGCCAGTGTATTTGAATAATCTCTCTACATAAACCAGTGTCATCTCAGAAAACATGCCTTCTGGCAGCTATAAAATCATTTTTTATGTTTCTAATTCTGAAATTCTAATTCTAATTCTGAAAAAAAACAACCCTAAAGGGAGTGTTTTTATGTTAAGGTAAGCTTGTAAATTTTAAAAAGAAATAAGGATTGAATTTGGAATATAATTGCCAAACATGCTCTCTAAATCTGATAACTTGGCACAGTCAGGGGCTCTAGGAGGGGAATGATTGTGAGTAGCTGACGCTCTTTTAAAATTTATTGTGAATATAATTGAACTTTGCACAAAGGTACAACCACCATCTTCACGCGCTTGTCTATAATCTGCCTTTAACAACTAGGGATCAAGACGCTGCCTACCTTTAATAATTAAAGACCCAATGACATTTTCCTACAAGCTTAGTTTTAGCCTTTGCATTCTGTCCGGGCTCCATCTCAGCTAATCCAGCCTGACCTGTGGTTTCAGCCCCTTTGCCAAGCCCTGTGGCTCTGTGGTACGGGGAGGCTGCCCGCAGCACTGCTGTGCCCTCCAGCGCCAGCCCCACCGTCAGGGCGCTCCCTTGGCTGGGGAGAGGGTGTTGGGTACGTGAGGGGTCAGAAAGGTACTTCTAACTCAATTTCTTTTCGTTGTGCATCAAGAAGCAACTTCTGTCGATGAGAATAGCCTCGGTACGCTTCGTGAGGAGGGCAGGGGGAAGACGATGTGAAGGGCACAGCAATCTCCTGTCTTCTGATGAGTAGAGGGATAGATAGGAGTAACCCTCTGTGGAAATCAATAGGGCAGATTCAGCCTATTACTGGCAAGAGGGGAACAACTATTGCCCCAAGGTGTTATTGCTTACACAGGCCTCTGTTTTATAGCCTGGTTTCTGGCACATTTTTGTGAGCACTGTAGAGGTATCGATTGGAAAAGAGTTTTGTGCCTTTGGTCTCACCTGCTATTGCTTTGTGATTTTGTTTGTGTGTTTGTTTTGCAGACAGCTAAATCCTTTCCTCCCAGTGCCACTGAGCCATAGACAAACACCATGGTAGCGGCACACTATATGCTCAAAGAATATGTTTTGACAGTTTAATCAAAGTGGGTGAGGGAGAGCTCTGGGCTGTTGGCACGATCCCAAGCTAATTCGTTTTTTTACCTGATATTTCTTTTTTAAGCAGCTGGTAAGCTTTCAGTCTTCCCAGCAGGTGCCACCACTCGTGGCTGAGTCTGCTGTCCCAAAAGCTGCAAGTGTCGTCTTGACTGGGTCAGTGAGAAGCCTCACTGGGTAAAGGAACCTGGAGGGTCTTGGCTGGCTCCGTAGTATTTCATGTAGAAGAACAAAATAAGCTCAAAATGCACCTGCCCTCAATCTTGCCTTTGTGCCAAAGTGGCCTTTTGCAGAGATGTTTTCATTTTCATTTTCTGATTTTCCAGCTGAAGGTAGAGATGATAGAAAAACAGAATTTTTACCTGGAGAGAAGTTCCAGTATTTTGGGTTTTGGTTTTTACCTTTCAGCCTATTAGAATGTGAAGTAGAAATGCTTGTCACAAAGGTGTTCCTGAAATGAGCTGAACTGTTTAGGACTTTGCTATCACAGTGTGTCATCAGATATATAGTTTAGGTAGTACATACAGTCACTATGGGGTCATCAAGTATCCAACAGCAGCACCCACGAAACACTGAGCAGCTGAAAAAGACACAGAAATTAATGCTGAAACCACGCAGACAAGTTGTTTAATTTAAGTATTCTGGCAGAAAATACAAACAGTAAATCAAAATCAGAACTTTCTGAAGGAAATTTTCAACATGGTGGAAGCCACATCTCATTGGAAAAATAGTTGGCTTTAAATCTTTTTTCCTGTTCGTTACCCTTTTCATTGTCATGCTGCAGGAGAACAAGTCTTGCCCATTCTCCAGCCCTCCCTCAAGAGAGAAACAAACACCTGCTGTGACAGGGGTCAGATCCCACAACACACACTCAGCCAGGGCCTTTGCCGTCTGTATCGGAGAGGTCTCGGTCTTTGTTTCCTTCCTGACTTTTCACACACAGACTTGGGACTTAATCAGTCTTGGAGACCAACCAACTCTTGCAAACGGCGCCCAGAAAGCTCTTGTTGAACACATACACTGAAGTTTTCTCTAACGCAGCAGGCAGAATTTACTAGCTCTTTCAGAACATGTTTTTTTGGGCCTTTTGGATGTATTGTAGTACTTCTTCAACTTTTTTTAGCGTCTAGAGAGTATACACCAGTGAATTGTTAGGGGATGCTTCAGGCATAGGGCTACTCACTGGAGGGGAGCCGCGCTGACACAAGTGGAGTTTTCTCTTTTCTCTTTTCACTGTCTTGTCAGGTCACTCGCAGCAGACCTGGAGAAGCAGCAGGCAGGGAACCCCACTTTGTCAACAATCCTTTCAGGTTTATTCTGTTGTAGCACATTATCCCTGAGGGTCAGTAGGGTTGTGGTGTGGAGTTTATTTGATTTATTTATTTGCTTGCCTTGGTTTCTAAAGCAGGGGAAGGCAGGGCAGTTTCAGATAGGAGACAGGCAGTGTATTGTTCCTCATCTCCCCTGTCTGTGCTCAGGGTGGGAGCACACGTCCTCAGTGAGAAGAATAAGTATATGTTTCTTTTACGTGTCTCTAGTTTTTGTCCTGCTGGGGGACTGCATGGTAGTCAGAATACCCTGAAGGTTATATTTCCATGGATACTGTGCTGTTCTCAAAGAGTACGTGTCTGATAGAGGCCAGCTTTTCTTGGTGTCACAGTTGTTGCTCCTCACTTTGTATAACTTACAGCCTCTGCAGAGTGGTGATAAAGCCCCTTAAAAACCTGGGAGGCATCCTTTCCTGGAGAGGTGGGACAGAAATTAAATAGGAGTGCCTGAAGAAGGGCTCACCTTGTTCAGTTGGGCAGCAGCACCCCCCTGTTGTGTAAACTTGTGCTTACAGGGCAGCATAGAGGCATCGTAGCCTCACAGGACCATCGGATAATTCAGATTGAAAGAGGCATCAGCAGGACTTCAGTCCCACGCACGTGCCCAAAGCAAGGCCAGCTGAGGTCAGAACAGGATGCTCAGGCCTCTATCCAGGCATATCACCAGAGGGACTTGTCATGTGTGACCAACAAGTAACTCGTCTCCAGGCACTTCTGTTTTCTTTTCTGAAATCAGTAATATTTTCAGGAAACCGTGACGTAAAAAGCGACAGAAAAATACTTTAGGGAAAAGCCCTGATTTTTTCCCTGTTCTTTAAGTTTTGTCCTGGATATGCCCTGTTGTCTGTCCACAATCTTTACCATGCTGTACTGCTCTTGGGGTAGAAGATTGTTTCTTGCTTTACAGAACAGCCAGGTATCTATATTTTAAACATCTTCTTCAGTCCCCCTCTGGCCACAAAAGCATTTAGCATTTATTAGTTTGCATGATAGACATTTCATATGGGCTGGAAACAGATATGCAGACAAATCCTGATAAAGGCTGGAAATATCTGACAGTTTCAGTAGGAGTGTAGGTGCTCTGTACCACTTTTGATCGTCATTTATTTTAAATTTCAGTATCACAGTTGGATTGGAGATATAGAAATTACCACATGGAGGTAGAGCACAGCCAGAAACCGGCTGCAGGGGAAATAGCTCGTTTTGAAGATGAAGTAGCAGGAGGTTCCTAGAAGATCTGACCCTGCTAGTTTCCATTAATGACCTTTACACAAACAGGATGAGAGCAGCACTGACAGAACTGGGAAGCATCATCATACATGACACTGTGAGAATATCAGCAGGAAAGGATGGAAGAAGGATGGTACATGTGGCTGAAAAATATTTGTTTACAGGACCTTAAAAAAGCCCTTTAGGAAAAGAAAGTCTCTTACAGAAACTTCCACGATAAGCTGATCAGGGATAAGTGACTGTGGTAGATAGATTTTAAAGTACTTGTCAATGACAAGTGGCAAGACACACATAAGAGAGACAGAGAGAGGAAAACACACCCCTAGGATTCTTTGGAAAAGATATTTCCTGGTTAGGGAAGTTTAAATACCACTGGGCAACTATCCTGAAGAGCCCTCCCCTGAAATAGAGCAGTCAGGAATTTTGTCATCTGTTTTCAAGAAAAATGAATTGGAACCAGAAGTAGTTAAAAAATTCTGTCCAGGTAGTCAGAGGATGAGACAGTCTGCAGAAGAATAGAAAATGATGAATGAAATGGAAAGATATGACCGAGTGATTGTAGAGTATGCTTTTACTGCATAAATACAACCAGAAAATGCATACTTGACATGGTTACATACTTTTGCTTCCTGTGCTCTCCTTGTTTCTGGGCTTTTTACAGAACTAGCTGGACTTGAGCAGAGCCAGGAGTGGCACAAAAACCAGTGGGAGACATTCGTATTTAGTGAGTAATTCCTATTGAGATTAGGCTATTAGCAAGTCACTTTGTGTTTATTTCCATGTCTTTTGTTCTCCTTTCCTTCCAAAGCTGTTGTAAAGGCATACTGCTGAAGTCAAATGATGGGGCTGATATTTGTTTGGATCGTTTTTGGAGAAGTTTTCTGACCTTATGTCCCCATCCCTTCTCCTTTTAAGTAGTTTCCATCTAGAAAGTACCACATATGATTTGGAGGGTTTCCTGAAAGTAGTTCATGAATACACCTACACCATCTATCAGACCTTATTTCTGGTGTGGAGACTAATCCCATGTCCTCTCTTCCCATACTCATTTGAAACCCTCTACAGGGTTTGCTCTATTCTCCATGGAACTAGCTTGTATTTCCATATCCTCATTCCCATTCTATATACTACCTTCATCTTTGCCATCAGTGCATTCCTCCATATTGAAAATCTGGGTAAATTGCTCCTTTAATTTGGGATCACACCTAGATGGTCTTTAATCTCCAGGTTACCCAATCATCAGGACTAGCAGGCACAATTTTTTTCCTTGTTTCCTTCTGCTCTATATTTCCAAAGGGCGTTTTGTTGTTTGGTTTTGTATTCCTTGCAGGATCTAGCTCAGAGCAATATTTAGCAGTTTCTGTTCTTTACCCTTGTATGTCTTAACCTGTGAAATCCAGCTTTACTTGCTGATCTTTTTGCCTTTCTAGCTCGTGTAAACTTTTTGCTTGTATCCTTTGCTTATATCCTTTTACAAGGTGTTATATATATATATTAATATCCTTTTAAAGGTGGATATTTATTTACATAAGTGTGGGATCCATTTCTATAAGTTTTTCTTCTGGCTGAGGCTAAGGTTTCTTCTCCTTTTAGCTCTTCAGACAGTAGAAAATTCCTTTTCCCTTCCACAGTTAAGCTGCTGTATAATCTCAGTCCAACTGATTTTACTAATCAGCTTCCTTAGCTTGTCTAAATTTGCTTTTCTGAAATCCAAATCCTTAGCTAAAGACATACTCCTATTTATTCTTTGATTTTAAATATAAGCTGGATCAATTTGTGATCATTCTGCAGTTACTTTCTATTATTCTGTTCCATTAACTATCTCTCTTTTAATGCCCTTTTCACTTGCTGAAATCCCACAGCGTAACGTCTCATTGACTGTCTGTAAGCGTGATGAAGAAATGTATTGGCTAATACATCCATGAATACCTTGTCATTACTGATATTGATAGCATTTGTTCTTCTGCCAATATTTTGGAAATTCAGCCTTCCCACAATGCCACAAGTGTCTGTAGTATTTCTCTTTGAAATTGAATGAGGGCGATCTGTCACAACCACTCAGACCAATCTGAAAGTGCAGCCTCTCCACTTATATGAAAATTCAACCAAAACTCATTAAGCACCTGGTCTTGAGTGCTGGAGCATCATATCCTCAGAACTAACTTGTTCCGCTTCCAGTGACCTTACCTACGTGTCTTCCTGTAGGGCCAGATGTTGTGCAACTCGACTGCTCCTGTTATTAAAAATATAAAATATTTCTCTCTCAAAAACCTGCAGAAGGTTCACTTCCAAGAAGAGATTTCACCTGTAGCAGAAGCAGAGTGTCCGACTAATGAAAAAAAGACAACACAATGCCTGAGAGGAGGTCCCATCAGCAACATCAGTACCCGGCACTCTGTTAGTGCCCATGTGTCTGTATTAGGAGTCACTGGTCTCCCTGGTGTCCCCTCCCTACTTTTTTTGCCTTGCCCCACTAGTTGCAATAGGTTTCTGTGGGTGATTGGATGTGGTGAATTTTTGCAAGATGTTACAATTAGAGAAAGAAATGTCCCAAATTATGCTGTGCTTGGACACTGTGAATGCGTACTGTTCCAACAGCTATCATCTTAATTCACTTCGTAAGTCTGGCAGTGCTACAATCCACCGTAGGTTTAAACATACAGGCCAGGCTGGTTAATGACCTTTTAAATGGTCAGATCCAAATCCTGGCAGACCTGTCTCTGTGCTTCAGAGGGTGGTGTGCTGTCCTTTGAAAGCTAGCTGTTTATCCACTATGCTTCAAGGGCTTGTTTTGCTTTTCTCACTCGTTTTTCCTATATGTAAAAAAGAAAGCTGCTCACTGTCCGACAGAGGCATTAAAGCTTTACAGAAGGTTGTTTGGGAGGATGAGTCCAGTCCACGCCTTGGCCGAACCATGACCTTGGTCATCAGTGATCATGAGATCACCATGGGCATGTGTGGCCACACATCCAAGTCAGATACATTGCTCATGCCCTGCTTTGTTTAACTTCCCCATGAATATTTAATTGTGGAACTGGACAGCGTACAAGCAACTTAAAAACAGAATGCAAATCATGGATTTTTCAGCAAAAACTTTTCAGATAATTGGATCAGAGAAGGCTACAGGGAGACTTATTGCTGCCTTGTGGTGAGTGGTGAGGCATTGGAACAGGTTCTCTAGAGAAGTTGGGGACTCCCCATCCCTGGAAGTGTTCAAGGCCAGGCTGGATGGGGCTTTGAGTAACCTGCTCTAGTGGGAGGTGTCCCTGCCCATGGCAGGGGGGGTGGAACTCAGTGATCTTTAAGGTCCCTTCCAACCCAACTATTCTAGGAGTCTATGATTCTGTGATAAAACAGTGTCAAATAAATAAATCCAAAGACACGACGTTACAGTTACTGGGGTGTCCTCAAAATGTATCATCTTAATGTGGGAAAAACATCAGAACCCAACTTTGGCCCTGAGGATGAGACAGCACTGTTCTTTGTGTGCAGTGAACATGTGGTTAACACAGTCTGTCGTAGGTTTTGTGCAACATCTAGACTGTGGTTGTAAAAGCTTAAAATTACATTCGTTGTATGGTCTATTTCCTGTCTATCTTTGCTGTAATCACTTTGCTCAGAGCTGTAATTTCTTCTTTTCCCTTGTAATTTTTACTATGAGAATGTGTTTGCCAAAGTAAAAAATGTCTGAGACTACATTCTGTTGTGAAGTAACTGCCAAGTAACAGTATTATTGTTAAAATACAGTAACTAGAGAAATATTCCCACTAGAAAGAAAATATGCATTCATTGTGACTTACATGAGAGTTTCTTTTTTTTCCTCTGGATCTTACTGTGACCTGGTGATGTTGGCTGCCCTGTTCACAAATTCTGACCGAGCTCAGCCTCCTCAGCTGAGGTCCTGAAATGGACCTGTGTTGTCATAGCTCTCAGGAGCACTCTAACGCCTCAGGTAAAACCTCCTTTTCTCCTACATCCTCCTTACATCTCAGAAACATCTGCAAGCACTTTTGGTGACACAAAAAGTTGTAGAAGTTGCTGTGGTGTAACCGTGCTTGCTTTGAGTCTGGCATGCTTTGAAGATGACGTGGGTTACATGCTGTTTGATTCTTTTAAGGTTAAATTTCAAATAGACATTAAAGGACAAATTGAGAGCTGAAATTAATTACTGAGAGTAGTTCACATCTGCTTCTGGACACCTGCTTGAAGCCCCTAGTGCTGACTTCAAATGGGTTAATGCTTTTCCAGAGGCCAGTGAGCTGCTTGAGGGCTGGATTTTGTAAATGAGAAGTGTCAGACAGTTCTGCAATGAAAGGTGGGGGTATTGGAGGGAAGAGATTAATTAAAACACACTGTAAATATCTTAAGCAGCAGAGAAAGGACTCCTCTCTCATCAGCAGTTTCCAGTTGGCTTATAACATTGGAAAAAAAAAATCAGACCACAGATTCACCACAAAATTGTAACTTTTTGTTAGGCTATAGGGTGGTTTAAAGTGTCCCTTATTGTTTTCATGGTGGGTACCTAATTTTGTCTGTGTCCTGGCTTCAGTATAAACACTGTAAATTTAACACACACATAGATGATTATTAAGCTTTGCCTGAGCCTTCACCTACATCTTTCTTCTCTTTTCCCATCACAGTCATAGAACCAGTACAGTACACTAACAAGAGCAGAAATGAGTTATGGGTGTAGACAGGATGCTTGTGTCCAAACTAGTGTCTTGCCCAGTCCATTCTGCATTAGCATTTGTGTTCACTGGAGAAGAGCCTTGCAGGAGAACTTTGCATCAACGTAAGAGGCTCTGGGGGCACGTTCCTGTGAGATAGCTGTCTATGGATCCACAGTGCTGTTCTCATGCCTGCTCGTTTTGAAGCTTTCTTCTGAGTTTTGCAGAGGGTAATTTTACATCCCAAAATAAGTCTTACCTTATATATTTGATTGCAACAGAAGAAAGTGGCTGACCACAGTTACTCTTCCTCCAGGATTGTTTACAAGTAAAATTTACCAGAACAGCGTAATATGAGAGATGCTAAATAACCAGGTGAAGGAAAAAATAGTGAGGTCATTATGAGAAACAGTTGCAGCTCTGATAAAATTAAGATGTGTCAATCCACTGGCTTACACAACTGGAACTGACACCAACATTGGACCTGTGATTTTCAGTCTTTCTCAGCAGCATAATAATTGGAGGGTTTTTTGAAAGCTCTGAAAACATTTTAAAATTAACAAAGCCAGGCCAGTCTGGGCATAGGCTTGAAACTTGTTGGGATTTTCACAAGTACCAAGTGATCTATGAGCATAACCCTAGCAGAGACCCAGCAGAACACATGTTCCTAATGATCTCAACAATTTGGAAGGTCCTAGGCTGCTGCTTGGGCAAGGGCTTTTAATGTTGTTCACACAGTAGCTAGTATGAAACAGGAGCAGTATTTGGTGGAATTCCCTTCATCTCATTTTCTCTGTACAAAATAATGCATTTAAAAAAGGTTAGTTGTCTACACTCACTGGGTAGCTGACGCAAAGGGACAAGCACTGTTCAACATCAGGCCCTCCCATCACTCTTAACCATTTTAGGATGAACCAAATTGATTCTGGTGACAGAAATAGATATTCTTAATGGAGTGCAATTCACCCTACAATCTCACTGGCTAAAAACTGGATCCAAGGGCAAACAGCTCAATCCCAGGTAAGAAGGCATCTAACATCAGATGCCGGGAGAAACCTAATGAAATTTAACAAGGGCAAGTGTAGGGTGCTGCACCTGGGGAGAAATAACCCCCTGCACCA
>JAOXNO010000024.1:51689387-51722379 GCA_028565335.1 Limnodromus scolopaceus | reverse complement strand
GGTGGTGGAGTCTCCTTCTCTGGAGACATTCAAAACCCACCTGGACAAGTTCCTGTGTAACGTGCTCTAGGTAGACCTGCTCTGGCAGGAGGGTTGGGCTAGATGATCTCCAGAGGTCCTTTCCAACCCCATATGATTCTATGATCGGTGAGAAGAGTCCTGAGATAACTCTGTTTCCTGCATATAGTTCAAAGCAGATGTCTTCTTGTTGAGTGTCCTTCCATCTTTCAAGCTGATACAGGTGTTTTTTATTTCCTGGAACAGTAAATGGAATGGGGACAAGCTCTGCTAAGGACTGCTCTGATGCTGTGGTCTGAGATTTGTCATTCTCTTAATGACAGATTCAGTTTTGCTTGAAGCTTTAACAGACAGTACCTTGGACATATTTTTGTAGTTTCCTTTTGTAGACCTGTAAAACTTGCACTTTACTCAGATGTATCTGGATGGGAGTAACAGTAATTGATGCAGACCCCAACCTGAGTACATTTGCTGGTTTTAGGGAAGAAAAGGTGGGTGAGAATGCTGTCACTGGCACACACCTGACTGCTAATCAGTACCTTTCATGTGTAGTGGAGGTGCTTGTAAAGAAACAAGATTAGAAACACTGCTACCTAAAGTCAGAAGCAGTGTGCTTTTGTAAATGTGTTTTTGTATAGTATGTGCCTTACATTAGAAATCAAATTTCTCTGAACGAAGAAATACAAAAAATGAAAACCTCCAAGTCAACCATTTTACCACTTTGGTCACACCGTACCTTTTATTGTAACCTTAGCTTTAAAATGTTAAAACCACAAAAAACTTGAGGGTTGAACACCAGATGTTCTTACCTAGGCTTTTGATGAGCAGACCTTGGGGCTGCAGGAGCAGAGAGCAAACCTGGCTGCTGAAAAGCATCCAAATGAACAAAATATGAAAAAGAGTCCTCCAAATGATCCAGGAACCCTTTCTGATTTCAGCTGTACATGAGTATTGATGCAGTTCCTGGGACCTGTGGTAACTGTAATCCCATATGTGATATCTGTTTTACTCTTGGCTTACAATGTGCTAAAAATGGTAAGTTTTACTCTTGTGAAATGTATCTTATAAGGATTGGACCCAACTTGGGACCAACTATGCTGGGTTTTTGGCTCACTCTGTTTCTTGATGCTCAGGTCTGATTCTTTTTAAATTGTCTGCAAATGAAGATTTTTATGAGAGGGAGAGCTAGAATGGAAAAAGTAAAGCACCCTAAATATGGCTCAGCATACACATTCTGTAGATTACAAGTTTTGTATGAAGGTTTCTTCTTCCCAAAAGTACACATTATCTTGCTGTAATATCCTTCGGAAAACACAATATTAGTGAAAAATGACTAAGAAGACTAAGAAGGAAAAAAAAAAAGCGACACATGACTTTGTTTTCATGTACAGTTACATCTTGCTTTATTTCTCCAGATGCAGAACCGGGAAACCAGAGAGAGTCATGGTCATGAGGAAAAAACGGCACAGCATAATTAAATCTATTTAATCTTTATTGTTCATTTTGCACTAGAAGAGGAGAGCAACAAGCCCAGTTTGCCTTGTGTTCAGCAAAGGTGAAATGAACTGTCTGGGAGCCCTGCTTGGGTGGTTTTGAAGCCTTGCTGTGGAGCATGGGCAGGCTGTTCCAAGGACATAGCTAATGCATAATAACAGGGAAAAAAAGAAATAAGGGTGTGATTTTGATCATGGTCCTTGACAACACACTACTAAAAGACAACTTAGAGTCTGCACTGATAAAAGTTGTCTGTCATGTGAGTCATCTGCAGTAAGACAATCCCTGGTGAGCCATAGGGGTCAAGAATTAACATCTAGACTGTTGTTCATTTTTTAAGAGAAAATAGCTGACATTTTATCTTCTTATTGCCAGGGAGAGAGAAAAGAGTCTCACAGTTTGTTCAAATGACTCAATTTTCAATTTTAGGAACATAATATTTCTGACTTTTTTAGCTGCTTTTCCACTTTAGCTGAAATTAAGTGTGTTACAATACTTTCGTCTCTATTAGAGTTTATGAAATTGATGGATTTTTTAAATACATGGGAGCCCAAGGTTGTATATCAGTGCTATATCTTGCAGCCTTTTAAAAAAGGGAACCTGTCATCAAATTTTCCCAATTATTTTAGTGGCATAAGAGTAAATATGTAGCTATCTCTTCCAGTTTTGGAAGCACTGATGCTTAACCCTCTTAAAAGAAATTATTCTGTGCTGTTGTGAAGATGTAAAGCTCCCAGCTGAAATGCGTACCTTCAAAGAGAAACAGCTATTATTATCTTCACCTAATCAGGGTTGCTGTGTAGACACAGACACACATAAAAATTGAGTAGGCTCTTGTGAATGCTGTTTGCATATTCCCTCACAATGCGTCCCTTCAAAATCACTGAACTTGTCACCAGCTGCCAATTTTCATCAAGAAAAGCCTGTCATTAAGTTTACTGCAGGCACTTCTGAGCTGTGCTCACAGAATTGGCTTTCAGCTCCTCGGTCGAGAGCTGGATCAAACTCTGCTCTGAGAGTGTCTGTCCTGTCACAACTGCCATTGCTTTCCCATTGCTTCAAGGCTTCTGCTGGTCACCTGGATGGAGAGAGAAGGAGTGCTTTGATGCATAGCTTGTTTTTTCAGATGAAAGTGGGGAAGGTGGTTTAACTTTCTGTGACCTATTCTCCTAGTGGCTTCTGATCTGTTCTTATGGATTCCAAGCTTGCTGAGGTTTGTCTTGGTGCCTAGGGTGGTAAATGTGGAACAGGGATGCTGTGGACCATTGTAAACTGGAACTTGCTTGGGCAGTTGCCTGGAATTACAAAGAATTTTTTTCATTTTCTTAATGCCTCTCTTTGAACAGGGTGAAAATACATTATTGCTTTACACTTGCTATTTTAATCACCATTTTTTCACTCAACACCTGTGAAGTAGAAGGCAGCCTGTGAGTCCAAGCTATGTTGTTGTAGCCCTGACTCTTACTGCCACTTGGGAACATGAAAGATGGATCTCTGAAAACAATGATTTTTTCCTTCTTGACACAAAAAAAATGTTGGTTTTCAAGTTTGCTAACAACATAGAAACTTTAAAAATGTTAGCATGAAAATAGTTTATTTGCAGAAAACTAACAACCATTTTTTTGGTTCATCATCTAGTCTGACATCCTGGATACCACAAGCCATTAAATTTCACCTACGGATTCCACTGCCTAATAATCTGTCAGAGAAGATAAATCTTGGGTAGAGTTTACTTCTGTATTTACTGGCAAATCTCTCCTGCTCTAATACAGAAATTTCAAAAGACTTTCACCCCGACCTGCCACTTAAGTCAATGCTGATAAAATTAGATCAATCTGTCCAAAGGAATTATTTTCGTTTATTCTGAAGCACTGGATGACATTTTGCTTTTATTCATTTACAGGCTGAACCAAATACCAGTCACATCCTTGTTTCAGAGCACAGTGTTATGTGGGGAACTTGGAGACTGAATTCATACAATACCACAGCCCACCAGTGTTGCTGCCCAAAATAATTTCCCCTAACATGCACAAAGCTGATAAATGAGCCAAAGGTTCAAATCAGGAGCTGATCTCTGCAGAGATATCGATAAGAGGTGCTAAGGTCACTTTCCCCCTCGAATAAACTACAGCATGCCAGCTCTGAGAAATTAATTGAGTAAAGACTCGCAATGTTCAATATATCAGGTGGAAACTTATCTCCTCTGTTCTTTCAGGAACTTGAATCTTGCTGTGGTTTGCTTTTACATGGGTTACCACTCTACAAGACAGCAAGCAAAGTGGCTGATGAGCTAGTGCAGGAGGAACCCTTGAAGAAAAGGGGGTATTCAACAGAATATTGAATGTTCCATTTTATGCACCCCATGGGTACCTGTCAGACTTTTGTAATTCTTTCCCATTTATAATCCAGAAGGATGTCTTTGGTACTCCAAGAACATTCACTGTTTACTTTATCCTTACTCAATAATCAAAAAGTAGCACTTAAGAAATACATTGAGATTTTCTGAATCAGCAGATCATATAGATTTTAGCTGTAATCAAAGAAAATGGGTCTTGATGCAGTGAAATGACGAAGTAGCTCTTCACAGTTCTTCCCTTGAGCGATTCTCTTGAATGCAGCTACCTCACAGTGAGATGATTATAATGAAGATTTGCCCATATCCATCTGGCTAACATTTTCCTTTCGGATCTTCACTTTCCTTCTGATCTTTTCCTTATCTGTCTTTTGGATTTTGGGGTTTTTTCAACTCCTTCAGAATCACTAAAAGGTAGGGCACAGTTTCGTGCTAAATATTTGAAACCTATAGTGGGATGGAGTCGATGAATATTTGATAAACATATACCCTAAATTGGTAGCTGGTTTGGGCATGTCAACTAGATGCTCGTGTTTCTGCAAGCTTCCGTATGGAATAATGCTCCTGTACATTTTCCCACTCACGTTATGCTATTCCATACCCTGTTGTTGCTGACTGTTAAATGTATTCAGATTTCTTACCTAAACTTTAAAAAGTCCAGAGATGATAAGTGCTGTGAATATGAACAGGATTTTCTTTAAAGCATAATCTGAACTTTGACCGTTCCTGGAGAGCTGTAGCTGGAGGAGGACCTGGCCAGTGGGACTGTGTGCTCATCCAGTTGCTCCGGGCAACTCCAGAGCTGGCCCATCCCACCAGCCAGTGCCACTGAGGAACTGCGGTCAGGTCTTTCCGTCGATTTTGTTCATGCAGACTTAATTTCCCATCAGAAAAAGGATCATCTAGAAACCTTTCTTATAAGGGAGGCTTTAATGATGTGTCTTAACAACATGTTATGGACTCTGTAGCAGAGCTAGGCTGACTGTGCTGGTGGTCTCCCTTGTTTCTCAAGTCAGTGAGACAGGGTTGCCCTGTTAACCCTTGTTTTGCTGATACAGATTGCTTGCTTTGCCCACAATAGGCTCAGGCTGGGGGTGAGAAATGCAGCTTAACTCCCATGGAAGATCAACAAAGGTGTTTTTTATTTTCCTCAGTGATGAGGGCACTATTTGCTTTCCGGGAACATCCTGCATCTAATCAATTGCCTGCCATTCCTGACTCCTCTGGCACCGACTTCGTCTCTCTGGTATTCTGCCTGCAGCATGCAGTTTAATCTCCTTAAAAGATGCGAGCACCTGAAATTCTATAGTTTTTCTAAAGCCTTTGGATTTAATGTAAGGTACCAGCATTAAACTCAATGGCCTATGATGTTTCAGAAGCCTGACTAGATGATCTAATGATTCCTTCTGGCTTTAAACACTGAAGGTCTTGGATCCTCACTTTGCTGATGACTGCCTTATATAAAATACAATTTAGAATAAAAATAACCTGATCATTCATCATGTATTTTCTTAACAGAAGAATATTATTTCACTGCAGCAAAATAACAGAAAAAGGAATTTTACTGGCATGGCTGTGATTTGGTGGAGCGTTCCTCAACCCAAAGCCTCATCATGTATGAAGGATTGGAGCCATTTCTCTGTGCTGGATCTGGGCTTCAGGCTTGTATCACCAGTGATATGTGGAATGTCCTTATCAATAAAAAAAAAGAAAAAAAGAGCAGAGCTCATTCGCTTGAGAAGAAAAAGAAAATAAAGCAGCAACTGCAATTCCCCTGCCAAAAAGAGTTCAAAAGTTGAATGATGTGAAAATTTCAGGGAGAATTGTGAGGATTAAATTAAACCTAAATAATAACAATAACAATTAAAATGTTTTTTTAAAATTTATTAGAAAGGACAGCTGAAATAGGACTCAGAAAATCTGGGCTGTGAATAGTATATCAGGCAGGAGAGACTGAAATGAGATGTCAGTAGACTTTGGATATTTAGACCCAAGGTTGTGACCAAGCTTGCCTAAAGCTGTCCCCAATATGGCAGCAGCTCCACAGTGGGTGCAGCAGGGTGCTGGCATGGCTTCTGCCCAAACCTCTGTGCCAACTGGGACTGGGGAATGGGATGGAGGGGTTCCCCGAGGTGGCTGAAAATCAGTCTCCATGTGGGACCAGTTCCTACATGAAACACAGCTGGTGGCTCGTTTCCTTCCCTGCCCTTCATGGAGCTTAGCCAGTGATGGAAGCACTCAGCAAGCATCGCTCCAGGACTCCTCCTTTCTGGGCAGTGATGGGGTGCCTTGCAGATTGCAGAGGATCTTTAACCTGAAATGGAGCCGAGGGTCCAGAAAACGTTTGTTACACTGCAAGCAGCGGCTGTCAGTGCTAGGAAAAAGTGGGAAGCAGAGGACACAACGGTGAGTGCCTGGCAGAAGGATGGGAGCTCAGCGTGGACATCTTCCCACCAGCCCATTTTAAGAGGGTTTTATAGAGAAAAACTGTTAGATTACTGGGGAAAAAGGACTGTAGCCCAATCTACTTACTGCTGGGTTTGAAACACTGTTGAGGACACTGCCTGAGAGGGGATTGTTTTTTCCCCCAGAATGAAACCAGCACAAGTTAACAATCAGTGTCCTTTCCGGTGCAAGCCGTCATTTCTCTCCCTCTGCTTTGATAAACTGCTGTATGAGGCACGCATATGTGCAATCAATTCTGTGTCCTCTCAAGGTGGGTTCTTATGTGAATTTTAGTCCCCAAATGCCTGACACAGTTACTTTTTGAGAAGGACTTAGAATTGCTTCTGAAAAGCCTCCAGTGTAGCCTCCATCTGTGACTGAGTTCATTAAACAAATTATTGAGCTTGCTTACCAACGACATGAGGAACTTCATACTGCGATGAATTTGCATGATGATTTTTTTTTGACTTACTGACTTTAGGGTCACTCACCTGTAACAAAACACATAAAATTGCTTTTTCTGTCTTTTTTACATGCTTAGTTACTAAATGACTGAAAATGCAGTAAGATTTGATTTTTAGGAGGACACACACACATATGCACACACACAATTACTGCCCTTGTTCTTCTGGCACATCTGTGGCCAGTAATAAATAGAAATAGTAATAGTAAGAAAGAGTAACAGTGATAAGAACAGTAATAAAACTGCCCTTTCCTCGAAAATGCTGAATAATGTCACCAGTCATATTACCTATGATCTTGCTTGTCTATGAGTTGACATAAATGCCTTGAATAAAGTTATAGCAATGTGAAAAGTAAAGATATTCTCCTTATTTTTCCTTGTCTATTTTGTAATGGACACATCTTGCCACACAACTGTTTGCTGCTGTTTTCCAGCATCTGTTGCTGGTATTTATTCATTCATTAGGACATTGAGTTAAATTCCTTGTTTAATTTGGTGGTGCTTATTCTGACTTTCCACAAATTTTCTTTATCCTTTAAATTAACTTCTCCCCTCTCCCCTCCTCCATTTGGGAAAGAGCAGAAAATTAGTCCTGAGGGAAAAAAAGGATTCTTATCCTTTGTTTCCTTATGTTGGGATTGGTGTCTCACTTCTTGCAAGAGGTTGTACAACATGTTTTGCCTGCCATCAGCTTCATGATGATATGGTGCTTGATATACAACGTTTGTACTCTAAGCGTGCACATTACTTCATGGTTTAAATAGCATCCTGCTTATTTGCCTGCTGGGCCATGGCATTCAGAGCATGATATTTTTCCTTTTTGTGGTGTGTTTTTTATAAAATTACAGTAATTAAAATATGGTTTTCTGGAAAATGCCTTTAAATCCTTAGCTGATATTAGAAAGAATTTGGAGAAGAGTATGAGGCATTTGGATATTCTTGGCTCATAGCACTGATGCAGTTCAGCTTAAACACTGAGCTGGTGCCAAAGTGAGTTCCATGGGCTTTCTTGTGCAATGTGAGCCTGTTTCTGAGCTTTACTCAGTTAAAACATACAGTATATATAGCTTGCTCATTTGACTGAAAATGAAGTCTCTGGCATAACGGTCTGCCAGGTCATGATGCTTGCTGAGACCATAGGAAGTTAAGAACATACATGAAAGTCTGTGTAAGAAGGAGGAACAACTTTCTGAACTGTTTTTACTTAACTCTATTTCAATTGTAGTTTAAAAATAAGTAAAACACTATAAAGAAAAAAGTAAAAAATAAAAAAAAAGCCACCCTAGAAAATAACAATTTTCCATATTTTCTGAGAGAATGTAAAAAACCTTTAGAGGCAATTGGCACAATTCTGTTTGGTTTGTTTTCTTTTTTTTTAGCTCAAGCAGGCTAAAAAAATTTCAGATGTCTTCCTGCCAATTAGTTCAATATACTTCACACAATATATTTGTAATCATTTTTGACCTTTCATCATTTATGCCCATTAAGAGGCAGTCAAAGACCAGGGAACTACCTCTACAAGCAGGACCCAGAGTTTGCAACTCACTGCATGAACAAGGGCTGCCTACAATGAATGTTTCAGTGCAACAGGAGTAAACCCTATTTTATCCAATTGTACCTTATCCCATTAAAAATCTAACCCTCAGCTTTAATCCACTCAGGTCAGTTTTTCTCATCTCTTTAGAAGTTCTCTGTGTGGTACGGAGATTCTTTTCACAGAAAAAGTAATTATGGCAGTTTTCCAAATGATCACAATACCACCATGCCCTCAATTCCCAAGGGCGCTGTCAAAGAATTTCTTTTAATTCAGAAAAAGATTATGAATGTGGCACGATATATCTGACTGAAACATAAATTTGTCTGGGGAACTGCAGTCCTCCAGCAGCTCCCTCTCCAATCCCTAACACTGAAAGATTCCATCACGTGAGCAAAATCATGTATTTTGGTCGTTTTGGTCACACAAAGCAAAACTTACCCAGCTACACAGCCAGTGTAAACTGGCTCAGTGGTCACAGGAGTGATGCTGATTTATGCCAGCTAAGGAGACTATTATATTCATTTTTCTTATCTGTAAAGCCCTTTTCTGAAATAGCCTGTGCTGATTGTCTCTCCAAGGTAGAAACATGCCAGGAATTGTAAATTAGCCATTTGTAGTGCATTTGAGGTCACACTTGAGTTTATTGCCTCTTGGTAAGTTATTAAGCTTTTATTGAAGCATATTTTGTATGAGCATCAATATTATCCGCATGCTTTGTACCTAATGTGTTTCACTACTTTAGCACATTTCAGTTAAGGGTTTTAAAACAGGCTGCAAACGCTAATGAATCGAGCTTTGCAGAGCTCCGATGAGGAAGGAAAGCAGCATCATTGCAGGTCTGCAGGTCAGGATACTGAGGAATGGAGTGGCTTGCTGAAGATAGCACGATAAAATTCAGATGATGATTCCTGCCCTCCTGCTGGTACCTCAAGCCCTTTTCCCCTGTCCCCCCAACAGCAGTGTAGGAAAGGAAGGCAGCTTCCCCATGGCTGATGGCTGTGCCCCCAGGCGCAGCAGGGCCAAGGATGCACTCAGGACTGGAGACCACCCAGTGGTACCCCTGGGCAGAGTTGGCCCCCCTGGCCTCACACCCCTGCCTGTCTCCACCCTCTGACCTTACCCTTTCATGCCAAGACCTGCCACACCAAGAACTGTGAACCCTCATCTGTGGTCCCAAGCATGCACTTGCCAAGGCCCTCAGCGTGGTGCATCCTTCCAGCTCTCCTATGAGGACAGGCTAAAAGAGTTGTTCAGCCTGGAGAAGGGAAGGCTCTGGTCTTTCAGTACTTGAAGGGGTCCTACAGGAAAGATTGGGAGGGACTTTTTATCAGGGTGTGTAGTGATAGGACAAGGGGTAACTATGTTAAACTGAAAGAGGGTAGGTTTAAATTAGACATTAGGAAGAAGTTCTTTACAATGAGGGTGGTGAGACACAGCAAACACCATAGGAAACCTCCTATGGAAGCTGTGGATGCCCCATCCCTGGAAATGTTGAAGGCCAGGCTGGATGGGGCTTTGAGCAACCTGGTCTAGTGGGAGGTGTCCCTGCCCATAGCAGTAGGGCTGGAACTAGATGATCTTTAAGGTCCCTTCCAACTATAACAACTCTATGATTCTATGAAACCATGAAACCATCAGTCACCATATGTATAAGTGGGACCCAGAAGTCTGCAGTCCCCTCCAGGGCTGCTTGCTGCTGTGTGGTGGTGCAGAGCAAGCATGTGTGCCTATGCAATTGTGCAGTCCCTCTTCTATCTCCTTCCTTCACCAGGCAGACAAGGGCCACAGCGCATCCCAAGAGCAGCATCGTAACAGTTGTAATGTAGACTGAATAAGCCATTGACTGCACAGGGGTGACAGTTTTGGCTGAGCCTCGTACCAAGGGCTAATAGAGATGGAACAAAATACCAGCCATCCCTATAGCATGAAAACTGTGGATAAACTTCCATTAGGAAACTTACTGGTGCTTTTTACACAAAGACACGTTTATATTCCCAGACATTGTTCTTAGCTGGTATTTAATTTTAGAAGTTCTTTTTTCCTGTGTGCTGGGTTCTTCTTCTACCTGCCCCTAACTATGTTCCCAGGTCTACCTGTTGTCAGGAGATGTCAGACCTGCAAACTGAAATGTCAGGCCCATTGGGAGAAATTCCTCTTAATTTTCCCACGACATTAATAAAACCAAACTTGTTTTGTAGATCTTCAAAGGATTTGCAAATAGTCAATTTCTCTCTTTCTCTCTCTCTCTCTCACATGCACATTTAGATATATACACAAATTCTTCACTGGATCCCTAAGAGCTGCTTTTTCTTAATTGATTGAAAGGAGTTTCTGTGTCTTCTCTCTTCTTTGCAGTTTCTTCTCTTGAAGGGAGACCAATGACATAATTTCAGCTTTCACTCCCTTATTTTAGTTAAAGGGAAACAACAAACCAAGACACAACCATGTCTTCTGTAAGATGCTCTGACTGCCATATTGCATGACGACATGGCAGAGAGAGGACTTTCAGAAGTTCAGTAGTGTGGAATCCAGTGTGGTAGCTCATTATAAGTTCCCAGGGTTACAAAAGGAAAAGTTTGCCGGTCCATGATGACTTTCTTCTCACCCCAGGACCAAAGAATGGTTGCACTAAAAGGGGCAGCACAGATCAGCTCTGGCTCTACACCCCTTTTTTTTGGCGACTGAATATTTCAATAACCTGTTACAATGAATGCTGACAGATAAGAAAGAGGGTGAGTTAATCTAATGGAAAAAGTGTTATGAAGAAAATAACAGCTGTGCTAGGGTTGTGAAAAAGAAAAGGGAGAGGATAAATTTGAAACAGTGTATCATAAGTAGTGCATTGGAAATGAAGCCTATTGAAAAAAAAAGAGAGGGAGAGAATGAAATTTTTTTTAAAGTATCTCTGTGGAACAAAACAGCACTTTCCATGGATTGATACTGCCTAACAATAAGTTTTACAGTGTGCAGTGTGCTGGCTATTCTGTGTCTCTTGTCCTTTGTCTGCACACATCCATGCTGATTTGAACCGGTAGAATTCGAAAGAAAGTGCTTTATGCCATTAACTGATTTTCAGAAGCCTAAGTGTCTGCACCAGAACAATGAAAAATAAATCAAATTAGTTCTTCATACAGCTTGTGAAAAAATGGAAAGCGTCCAAAGAATGACAAGTAACTGAAGTTTCATATGTGCTGATATTAAAGTTCAGGGAGTCCCTGAGCTGTTTCCCCATCTATCAATGAAAGCACATTTTCCTCTAGTGGCCTGCTTCAGATTTTGAACATGCATAGAATGAAACCTAAACTGTAGCGACTATTGAATCCTTTATGTTTTCATGCTCTGTATAAGAATTCTTCTATAGATGATTCACATCTATAGCATTAAAATAAAAAAAGTTAGTATTCTGTCCTTGATATGTTGAGATGTAGCCATGGGACTCTCCCTCGCAACAACAAAGCAGACACAAAATGTTTGATTATCAGTCAATCTTGGGGATTATATCCCTTTTTATAAATTAAAATATGTAGAGACCCAAGCGGTTTGGTGGTGACTTCCACAGCCTGAAAGCAGCAAGACTGCTGTATCTGTCTGTTTAACTATGGCACACTGCTCTTAATAAAAGCTTCTCTGAGCTGTTCGTCAGAGACTGAAACTACAGTGAGTACTTGCTGCTAACTTTTATAAGTCTTGCTCTCTTAAAGATGCTTGTGAGGACAACAAGCACAGGTATTTAATGATACCACAAGTTGCAGCTCCCAGTTCTGTACTTCCCAGTGTGCCTGTGACCTAATGCATGGAAGTGCAATGGATCTCAACTCTAACCTTAATAATAAACCATTGCAGCACCAATCAGAGCTATTTATTGCATAAGTTCTTTGTTTCCTTTCTGGTGATAGACCCTCTTTACAAAGTCAATTAAAAGTTGATATATTCAGTGGTGGTATATTGGAGAGAATGGTCCAAGCTCCATTCTTCCTAATTTCCAATCTAAATTTATCCTCTTTCAGTTTAAAACTGTTACCCCTTGTCCTACCACTACACTCCCTGATAAAGAGTCCATCCCCATCTCTCCTGTAGGACCCCCTTAAGTTCTGGAAGGCTGCTATAAGGTCTCCTGGAGCCTTCTCTTCTCCAGGCTGAATAACCCCAACTCTCTCAGCCTGTGTTCATAGGAGAGGTGCTCCAGCCCACTGATCATCTTTGTGGCCCTCCTCTGGACTTTCTCCAACAGGTCCATGTCCTTCTTATGTTGGGGGCTCAAAAGCTGGATGCAGTACTCCCAGTGGAGTCTCACCAAAGCAGAGCAGAGGGGTGTAGTCACCTCCCTGGACCTGCTGGCCATGCTTCTTTTGATGCAGCCAAGGATGTTGTTGGCTTTCTGGGCTGCAAAAGCATACATTTCTGTCTCATATTGAGCTTCTCATCCACCAAAACACTCAAGTCCTTCTCCTCAGGGATGCTCTCAATCCATTCTTCAATCTCCCAGCTGGTATTTGTGCTTGGGATTACCCCAACCCACATGTAGCACCTTGCACTTGGCCAGGTTGAACTTCATGAGGTTCACATGAACCCACCACTCAGTCTTGTGGGGGGCCCTCTGGATAGCATCCCTTCCCTCCAATGTGTCAACTGTGCCACACATTTTGGTGTTGTAGGAAAACTTGCTGGGAGAAGGCCACGAAATTTGTCAGACAGGATTTGCCTTTAGTGAAGCCATGTTGGCTGTCACCGCTCACCTCCTTATTTTCCATGTGCCTTAGCATAGTTTCCGGGAGGAAATGTTCAAAATGATTCTAAAAAATTGACAGCACCTCCTGCCCCAAAAAAGGCTGGTGCTTTCCTACCATTGTCATCAGTACCTGCCAGTCTCAGATACACATACCTACTCACTCTGTCCACTTAAGATATTAATCTATTGCTATCTTAAAAGGAGTTAATGAGGCAGCTTCTGTTGAGTGATTTGCTCTGAATATGATCTTCCTGAATGTTTTTTTTTTTCCCTTTGAGGAAATACTTAACATCCATTTTCTTTGTGGTGATGTAGGTTGCAGCTTCAGTTCTGCTGGTTTGGCAGATTAATAGATTTCTCTTCCTTTCACAACATCCCTTTACTTATTTGTAAACTCTGTGTTTTCTCTTTCATCTTTTCTTCAGACTGAATATATCCAGGTCTCTGCAATTTCCCCATAAGCATTCACTGTCTGAAACTTTCCTCATTTTTCTTGGCTGCCCTGATTTAATTTTGCTTGCTTGCTGGTGTGTGGGTGTTTGGGATTGCCAGGGTAACACTTGCCACATGCTGAATACTTTCTTAATGGGAATTCTGGGGGGAAATATTTAGAGGTAAAAGAAAAATTGGAGGATAAGTAAGAGAGAAATGAGTTGAAAAGGGACAAAGGAGGAAAAAAAAGACAAAGGAATTTATTTTGCTTGTTTAGGCGTGCATTTTGTTATAGATTAACGTCCTACTTGGAAAGAAGAGTAAGGGTCCTTCTTGGGGTGGGTGTCTGAGGACATTGAGAAGTACTGGTAAATGCAGTGTGAGGAAGCTAGTGCCTGAGCACTGCTGTTCAGCAGAAGCATCTATCAGTGTTGCCTACCCGGGCGCTGCACTGAGCTGCGGCATGGTGGGTTCTCACAGCAAGGTGGGCCCCAAGGGGTGTAGTGGCAGAAAGGCCATTTCTGCAGCAAGTCACAGAGGTTTCCCCAACACACCCAGCTTACCAGAGACCTTGGAAAAGGAGAATGAAGACATCATCTAGGTATTTGCTCTCTCACAGAGTCCTTCGCCAAACCACTCATTCAAATTTCTTAGATGAGGTTCCTCTTTTTTGGAAGGGATGATTTATGAAGGTCTTCCCATATTGAATATACTTTGTGTCAATAACTCATATTAATTACAAAGCAGACACTAAGAAACATACCCTGTTGAGACTACCTGGTGAAACTCTTCCCACACATACATCACGTTGTTTGTTAGCACATGTAAAGTTTAAAGAACATATTTCAACCATTTCAAACTACGAGAAAATTGTAGCAATAGCTTGCTGGAGAGAACAGTGGAATTGTCTAAAAGTGATTTGTTATCTACTATTTTCCCTCCCTCTGCAGATCCTCTGCTCCACGCTCCCTGCTGAGCGCCTTGCTGCTGAGCTGCCTCCTTGGTGGGTCATCCAGGAGTCTTTGGTAAAGACTTCATGGCTAATTTGTGTCTTGAAAGTCGCAGCTGCAAACATTTTCTGATCCTGACAGCCGATCAGTGCAGGAGCCAGGAGTGAATCACACCGCCTAGAGGTCAACATTTTTTGTGCTGTGAGTTTCTTTGAACTTCCTGAATAAGTGTATGAAGGGAAAGGTACTGCTAACTACAAAGGATTGAAGCGACTTCAGTCTTCAAAGCTTTGCTGTCACCTGTCATTAGTTATGTTAATTCAAAAGGAGTAAAAAAGGAGCCCTTTTGACTGATGAGAAAACCTTGATAGACAGCTAAAACCTTTCATGGAATATTAAAAACAGATTATATGAGATCCCTCTCTAAACTGCAAATTAAGCAGGTCCAATCCCTCCTGGAATTGGACCCTCCATCCGCAAAGATCCAAAAATCTTCATGAAAAGATGAACCTATTGAAAATATGAAGTACTGAATGGAAATAAATTACTTAATGTGAGAATTCTTCATAATAGGTTTTGTTGATACTTGTTAAAAAGAAAGTCCAAGAACGAGCTGCAAAGGCGATTGGAAGGCGGGAAGACTTAAGGAAACAAAACCCTTATTGTCTTGGTGTTGCTGGATGCACTCTGCAGAATCAAACACAGACCTTTGTAACGGTTATTACAGGCTCTGTGTTGCTTCCCTAAGTGCACCCAATACAGGAAGAAGCACAGATTACTCTGGAAGTTCTTTATCCTGCAGAGACTGAGGGCTTGAGGTGGAAGGGAGTCCAAGCAAAAATCTTCATGCAGGCACAATGTTTGTTTGAGTTTGGGTGGGTTTGTTTTAATCTCTCCCTCTTTTTTCTCTCCTATTAATAGTTGTTTGACATGTCTATATTTTTATGTGAATCCTTATTTGGACCAAAGACCTATCTTCTGTCCTCCATATAAAATTACGCAGTTCCACTGCAGACACCAGAACTGGGTGGTTAAATGTTAGATTAAAATCAGCCCAGGAACTGGAAAAAGTCAGTTTCAGGAAAGCTACTGTAAGTTTAGCCCAACAAGCCTAAGGAACCTCATAGTTTTGTCACAACAATAGGAGAGAAAATGGTAGCAGAAATGTTGCTCTTATTTATTGTCTGATGCTCTATATGTGATTTCAGAAAACCTCATTATGAAAATCTGTATTCAAAATCAAGACTTGTATGAAAAAAGAAAAATCTATTAATGTATTTTAATAATATGCCATCACAATAGTATTAATGTTCCCAAGGAAAGGCACACTACATAATGCTTATTTTTCCTTTTACAAAAGGACTGAGCAGAGAATGATAAATATCTGCAGAGTTGTTCTGTCACATTATACTGACAAACATTGATTAAGAGGTGGACTTCCAATGACAGCTGTAATTTTTTAAACATAGTTGGTAGCTACGTGTAGTGACTACACATGCTTACCAAAGCACCTTTGCTTCGAAATCACCTAAAATCAGAACAATGGGAAATTGTTAAGCTGAGCAGGTGTTTGCTGCAGAAAAAGGCAGTCTGAAATATGTGAAAAAAAGATTAAATCCTCTGGGAAAGCTTATCTAAAGCGCAAGTGGTAAACTCTCTGCAAAATCTTTCCATGATGTCCACCCATACTGAGGCAACCGTAGGCAACAGAAGGCAAACGCTTCACAGGCAGAAAGAGTGAGGGTTGTGATGTGTAAAGCACTGAATCAAATAGAGCTGTGACTGAGGATACTTAAGTCCAAAGTCTTTTAAAAAGGAGACAACTGCTTGTGTGAAGCTGATTGAGAAGTGATGTATCTCAGACTAGCAAAATCACATTTATTTTTTCACCTGGGGGAACTGAAAAGCAATAAGGCTGCATAGAGACAGGGCTTTACAGGGATCCAGGACTTTAAGTAAGGTTGATTTTAACAAACAAGCGTTATGTCTGAATGTTCATGTACTTATATGCAAATATATGCAATTGAAGAGTTTATATGGTATAAGAATACTCATTTTCAATCATAATTCCTTAGATTCTGATATCTCTGATGAGACAGAGGTCTTCCTCAAACTGCTATTTTTCTACTTTTTTGACAACAGCCCATGTCATTGGTGTGCTATGTGTGGAACGAGGCCAAGAATTAACATTGATAAATAAAAAAAACCCCATTGATAATAAACGTAAGTAGAAGTGCTGACAAGACACTAAGAGAGAGGAGAGCCCTAAGTAACCTAAGAGGGGATAAGAAGAGTTACTGGCCATAGTTTACTGTCCTCAATCCAGAAGAACAAACATTGGTCAACAAAGTGAGTTCATATATTCCTGCAAATTTTTCTGACCTCTGAGGGTGTTGTAGAAGCTGTGAACTCTCACACCCTGCTTGCCTATAGCGGAGGGAATGGGGAGCAGCACCTAGAATCTATTTAAATCTAGCTGGGGACCTCATTCTTTTCATAAAGCAGCAGGAAATCAACAGTAAGGTTTCTGATGAATTCACATCACAGATCCACATTTATGGATTTGCATCAATATAGGATTTGAAGTGAGAAGCATAGTGAGAAGCATCATAGACTGTAGGTCACCTAAGGGTATGTGTACCCTCAAGGCTGCCCAAGTTTACTTATTTCTAGTGGGACTGAGCAGGTCTCTGAGATTTCTTCTGATAACAGCCCCAACAAATTCCACCCTATATTTCATTTTATGTGAACCCCTGAGCTAGGCTTGCCATTTCTGTTTATGTCTGTTTATGTACAACAGAGGAGCTTAATGTAAAATGAGGGAAAAATGTGTCTGAATCCTCCAGTTAGAGCTAGAGAAAATTGCTTACTAAATCTTACTTTCTCATGCATTCAGGATTTAGGAGCATGTCACATGAGGGAAGGATAGTTTGTGCCACAGTTGCTGTCATTTGGAAGTTTTTTTAAGATTATGAATAATATAAAGTAATAATTCTGCCAGAGTTCTCTGCCAAAGATTTTGGCTTATCTCATTCTCATTACCCGCTTGTAACTCACGTCATGTTTTTCCGAGTTTCCTTATATTCCAATTATTTGTTGTCAATATCCTGTATTGCCTGCCACCTCCTGGCTACAGAAATGATACTAGCATTGGCAATAAAAATCCTTGAGCAGAATAAATTCTTCCCTATGAGCATTCAGATAAAAGCTGTGGTGGATGCCCCTTGGAGTGTTTTTATTAACAGCCTGAGGCAGATGGTTGCTCAGTTATCCAAATACCAATTTTTCTCCTGCCTGCATGGCTCCAGCATATTCTTTCTTCAGAAAGTCTTGCTGAACACTGCCTTCCAAACCTTTCTGACTATTTTACAATAATTAAAATGCAGTGTACAGGTTAGCTGATAGCCAAACCTGCAGGTGATGCTTCTGAAGCCCTCATTTACAGTGTCAGGGATGCAGATTTCCACAAGGACAGCTTTGCAAGTTCACCCTTTCCTTTTCTAATTGACCCCTGCTTGCATTATACTTTCCATAGGGATTCATTACCTGTTTTACTGCTAAGTTTTGATAAGCTCCTTATGTTGATTAGAAATAAAATGTGATGGTAGTCAAGGGAAGTTTCAAAGTGGCAATGTTTTTGCTTTGTGAATCTCTACTTTGAAAGGCGTGTAGTAATGCTTGGGCTTAGTAAAAGCGGAAGCTATAAAACCTTTATTGCACCCATTTACACTTTATAAAATAACTTCTACTACTATGCTCTTTGCAAGAAATTATATTCATGGTATAAGTGGAAAACATAGAGGAATTTAAAAGATAATTTAACTTTACTTATTTTCAGGTTCAGAATGATGCTCAGGTTCATTACCATAGAATAATTACTGCATGATTTATGTTGAAGGAACTCTTTGGAGACCATCTTGGCAGCCCCTGTTTAAAGGGGGGCTAACTACAATGTCAGAGCAGGTTGCACAGAGACATTCCCAGTCGAACTTTGAATATCTCAAGAATGGAGATACCCAAATTCGCTGGCCAATCTGGCAATCTGTTCCCTCTTTGATCCACCCTCACTGTGAATTTTTTCCTTACATCCAGTTGAAATCTCCCTGCAACTTGTGACTGTCACCTCTTGTTTTTTCATTGTGCACTTCTGGGAAGAGTTTGTTGTTCCATGTTCTGCCCTTTAGGGAGCTGAGGATAGCAATTAGAACTCCCTTAGCCTTCTCTTCTCCAAGCTAAGCAAACCCAGACGCCCCAGTCTTTCATCCTACATCTCTAGTTCTCTTGATCATCCTCCCAACGTTATCACAAGTAATATAATAAATAATTTTTTTTTGTTTTTGCAAGTAGCCTGGGTAATGTGAAGAATGTCGTTATTTCAGTTGGGTTGAAGTAAAGAGGCAATTGCTTTTTCCAGTGCTTTTGTGCAAACTTGAATAAAAAATAACAGAAATAATGAAACTGAGCATGGAAATACAAAGGCAGGAGGGAGCAGGGGTGTCACTGTGTCCCACTAGCCTTTAGTCCTGCTCCTCTGCACTATCCCTGAGAAGACATGAGACTAATACAGCACTGTAGATTCATTGTGGTTTGCTTTTTGGGGATACCCCATAGGTGGAGAGCAGTGGTGGATGTGGAGCAGTGACTGTAGCTGCTGTTCAGTGAGAGATCCTGCAATATGATGCCAGTGGGATTTGGTCCCTCATAAAGGCAGCATCCAGCCCCACAGGAGGCTGAAGGCTGGGCTGTCCTTAAACTACTGGAAATCACTTACTGGACTTTCTCAAAGTCTGATCTGCATGAGTTGCTTGCAGTCTCCAGAAACAGAGTCATTTAAGACACTGGGCCAGACTCATCACTCTGTAATAGCGGTTTAATAGAGTGGTGATTCATATTCGTTGTTATCAAAAACTTGGAAGCGTTGGCAGAACTTCTTTCAATTCATAAGTTTTAATATACATTTTGTATGTTTTCAGACAAGAATCTACATTTAAATTTAAGAGGGGAATAACACCCAATAATCATACTGAAGGGGGTAACACCAAATTTTAATTGTACTATTGTATTATCAAAATAATATTTTTTTCTGAAAACTTTGTACAGCAAGAAAAAGGAAACTTGTAACATTACTGATTTACATTTTTGGCTTGAGACTAAGATAGCCAGACACTTTTTGCTGGCTGTAGGTGTGAATGCAATTGAAAAACATCGCTTCAAGACATTAATTACTGGAATATTTCATTTCTGGAGGGTGGTTTTTTGACTGTTTGTTTAATGTTCAAAATCCTGTGCCCTTTTTTTTTTTATCCAAATCCTCTTCTTTTTCTTTCTCCTCACTTTCTTCATACCTTTTATCCTCTTCCACCCAACTTGCAAGTAGAAGCCGAAGAGGAGGGGGAAAGGGTATAAGAGACAAGGAAAAAACAGTACATCCACTTTAATTCTCATACAGGTATAAAAATATTCTCAAAACATTTTCAATTTCTTTATCGAAAACATTTCAACCAGCTCTGGCAATTTAGCTGGAAATTGCCTAAGGTAATTCTGTCATCAACAGGAAGATAGATATCCTCATATCATTCATGTTCCCCTCGGTATGATGTTTGGCAAATAAAAGAAAAATTGTGGCAGATGAAAGTGACATATCCTTTCCCAATTCTTATTGTCATTTATTAGCTGGAACAGAACTGCTTGATTGTTTTTTGTTCTGTTGTTTCTTTTTTTTTTCTTTTTTTCTTTTCTGATCTTCCCCTCTTATTTAAAAGGAATAAAAACAATTGGGCTGGAAAACCTTTCACAATCTCATAAAATGCCTCTGCATTATACTGCACATTTTCTCCTGCATTCTGTCTGTTGTTATAGCATTTTTCATATAGAAAAGCTTTGGGAAATGTAAACCATGATTGCGGTATATGCACTCTTGCTCTTGAAAGGCACTGTATTTAAACAAGGCTCATACCATGATTCCCGGGACCTATTTCTAATCCTGTCAATGCCTTATTTTATGACCTTGGGCAAAACTTCTCTCAGCCCTTCAGGCTACTCGTCTGTTATTTAAGAACAGAAGTCTGAGATACTTTGGTTGCATTATGAAGCTTAATCAATATCTGTAGACTTCTCTGAGATGCTCAAAGGAAACATGTTACTGAAATGGACAGTTCCTCCCAGCATACATATACCCTATCAACAACAGCCTCCTGTAAGCCTTATCCTGAGGGAGGGACTAGAGATCATAGGCCACACATTTTGTTTAATTTACTGTCCTCTGCCTGCTACCAACTGAATGCATGAGTAGAGACAATCACTGCCCATTTTTTCCCATTCATCTGCTTTTGTAAGCAAATGCTAACAGTGAAGAAAGCATGGTCTGACACAGACCTTCAGGGCTCCACTAGGCTGCCCACTTCGCCAAAGCTAGGACTTGTTGGTTGTTTGCTGAGTTGCTGTCAACTCAGTATAGTGATTTGTCTTCTCTCTTACTGGTTTTGTACAAGATAGCAGTGTGAGAGAAAAGAAACTTCAAACCAGGATACCCTCACTATGGGCCAGAGCCCACTGGGAGTGCAAGGTATTAAGGAGAGATGAAAAAGCAGGAGAAAGCCATCCAACTGAAGGATGTTTGATGCCATGAGTGCTTCATCAGCCTTAATGAACTAGTCACTACCTAGGTCAGTGGGGTCAATCTTTCTCCTTTGCTAAACCTCTCCATACTCACATATGCAATAATTTCTAGGTACTCATCACTAATAGAATTTTTAAACTATTTTACAGATGACCTTCCATTTGTACTTCTGTTGAACATACATTAAAAGGATATATTTGGTTTTTTTATCATTAAACTTCATATGACAATGCTGTTACTTGAAAAAATATGTAATTGGGGCCACACACACACACAGATGTTTACATCAGTGTTTATATTTCTCTTTTTTTTGCAATCTTGGACATTAATTTTACCAATATACTAACACTGGTCAGAAGAAAACAGATTCAGTTGGATAAAATTGTTAGATAACAGTTTAGCTTGAAGGGCATATTCCAGTTGTGAAATGATCATAATTCATCATAATTAACTGGAAAGCCTATCATTTTCTTGAATTTGGCATAGGTCTGCAGCATTTACAGAAAATAGACAATTCCTAACTCAGGGCTTTGATAGCTTCCTCTAATTACGTCAATGTGATAAAACAGCCTACTAAAACATGCCTTGAAGTATATAGAACATGTATATATTGATCAACAGGTATTCACCTCCTGGCAGAAGTTCATAGTTACATGATTAGATCCTATGCTAGATGACAAATGTAGATATTTTTCCACTTTTCCTCATCTATTGCAGATGCTCCAAAATTGACGCAATTAAACTGAGTGCACAAGTGCTAATCCCCACAAACTACTGCCACCTACTGCTGTATTTCTTCAGGAAACATTATTGGAGTATAGTTTACAACACATCAGCACTTGCCAGAGAAGGCAGCTGATCATCACCTTCTGATGCAGGTGAACTTTCAGTCCTCTTTATCAAAGTGTCTGTCTGCAAACATGAGAAGCACTGACAGGGATGATTGCTGAGCTTTTTGCAGGGGATGTCCCAGATCATACCTGTGCTGTTCTACAGCCTGCTTCCTCTGAAATTCTTGTTTTGCATCTTTAAGCCACGAAAACCTCCTCCAGTTATTCACACTGTCAGCCTCCATTCTCCTCCAGTCACAGAAAATGCATTTATCCTTGTTTTCTAACTGCATGTTCATATAGGGTTGGTAAATTCTCTTTTTTGGAGGGGGATTAACACCCTTGTTCCAGTCCCCTTGACTGTCTGTTATTTTACTTTTGGGATTAACACTGTCCGACCTTCTTCAGCGTCAGTCAAGTGCACTTGCCTCGTCGTTTGCCTTGTTGCCACCTGTCCTTTCAGTTGCTGATAGGGTTAATCCAAATTACACAGATTCTTGAGCTAAAACAAGCTACAGAGGGAAATCCTTCTTGGAAAAGGAGGTGCAAGGGGAGCAAAAATCTCCTGAAACGTTGAACTAAGTTACTCCTTACATGTAAAGGCTGTCATTCAAATCAAAGAAAGCAAATAAAATAATAACAGATTTTAGTTTAGATAGTTAAGCAATGAACTGAAGAAATCTGAAGTATGGCAGCCTGATGTTTGCATTTTCATCTGCCTTTTTAAAAATGATGCTGACAGTTTATTTAAAATCTAAAATATTTTATTGCAATAATGTAAGGATTTATGTGATATGCTCCCATGCTGGATCATCTCTTTAGCAACCCTTCCTCCAGGCTGACATGCAGGTCAAAATGTGGATCTAAGTGTTCAAATAAAGTAATCAATGGTATAATGTACACAGCTTTTAATTGAATGGTGATTTCAGCTGATAGTCTGATGATCACATACATCTTGCTCCTCTCAGTACTGCAGGTGATATTTGGTTGGGTTTATAATGCATTTCATATAGATGCTTTATTATTTATCTGACAGACCTGAAGCCAGGAGAACTCATATGGGAGGGATTTGGAAAGATAAAGAGAAAAGGCAAAAACATATAAATTGCAGCATCTAGTGTTTTATCCTAGGAAAATAACGATTGCTGTGCACAAATTCTTTTATCTTAAAGACTATAAGGCAATTCAAGGCTTTGCTTCAGTTTTACTCACAGCACAATAATTACTGCTCCCTTCTTGAAGTTAACAACTACTTCCTTTCCTTTCTCTCTGGGGGTCACGTTGCAGTGACCTGTGTACATCACACATTTCCTTCAACTCTGCATCCTCTGCAGAAGCACAGTGAGTGAAAAAGAGGCAAGAAAATCAGAAAGCGGGGAGACTTCTGCCAGAAGCACGTGCAAATGAACAAGAAGAAAGGCAATGGGGAAAGAGAAGAAAGAAATGTAGATAAGAGGGCCAACAGACTAAATAAGTAGATTTGTGGTACCTAGCAAGTTGCTAGCAAGATGACAGTGTTGACATTTATAAACAGGACCTTTGATGTGGGATATGCAAAAGCCAGAGCTCCTGCCCCAATATATCTCCAAAAGATCACTATTTTTTTTAACCCACTATGGATTTATTTAAGTTGCTGCCTATAGCATGTGGAAGCAGTTCATCTCAATGGCCCCCATTGCCATCTGCTCTGCAAACCCTCCCTCATTGTGTCTTTTCCTGTCATCTGAGGTCTGTTCATATGATAGGGGAACTTGGGGTGACAGGTGCACGGCCACAGTCAAGTGCTGTCAAGTGCATTCCATAAAAGTGGAGAGGTTCTTTGTGTCACCGGTCACAGTAGGGTTCTGCAGATGATAGGCACATTTGCTTCAGAAGTGCACTCCTGGCCTGAAATTAGATAGTAAACAATGTAAAAACACCCACTGAATGCAGGTTTGGAGAAGAAATAGACTGTTACAGACTGTGGACCTTACTGAGGGGGGAAGGAGCAATAATGAGTTGCTCAGAGCAGTAAGTCGTACGGGCAACATTTGATTATACATATTGGGGAGTTATTCTGTTTTTCCCTCTTTCCCTATAAATGGCATGATATTCTCATTTATCTCATGAGACTTAAGGGACTTAGTCAACTACAAAAACCCAGTTCTTGTATCTAAATCTTAATGAGCTCTTTGTATCTTATGCCAAGGAGTTCCACAACTCAATTAAGCCCTGTATTTAAAAAGTAAGTCAACAACTTCTTTGCATTGCTTCTCATTTCCAACTTTTCAATTTCATGATGCTTCCCTTTGTTTTTGTTTTATGAGACAGCTTTAACAGACCTTTCCAGATCAACTGCTCTATGTTGCTACTTATTTTGGAAATTTTATCCAGCATCTTCCATAAGACAATATTGAAGGGAAGTTTGAAGCTCTTACTATTTATACTGCATTTGAAAGGCGCTTGATTCTCATTTGAATGACTGTATTGTACCACATTTCCATTGGTTTTTTTTAATGAAAGAGCATTCAGGATATTTTTTTAATACTTCCACAGCATGGCCAGCTTGGTTCTCCAAAAGTCTTTGCTTGTAATTCCTACTGAGTCCTTCCTAAGGCTGGATGACAAGTACAAGGTACAGCACTGGAGGAATAAATGACCTTCTGAAATGACTCATTTTATTTTCAGTCTTGTTCTTATTTACTACTGAGCTGATCTTTGCTTTTTTATGTGCGTGTGGAGGAAGATGGGGTTCCTTAGACCATGCTTATTGCAGTAGAGGGGCTTTACAGTAAAAGCCATTGCCTGTGGACTGCCAACACCAGCACTTTCTTGATAACAGAGGATGTTGGAGCAAATTCTGTTTGCTTAATGCCTCAACTTTTGGAGCCAGACTGACTTCAAAACCTTTTGACAGTCAAATGTTGTGGTAAACTACAATACATGTATGTATTTCTAAAGAATTAGTGATTAGAAATACATTTGAAATGATGAATTTAGGTGCTGTTTCCCTTTTGAGGTATTAAGCATTTTAAGTTTTTTTTTCCTACCATTTCAAAGCCATTCAAAACTATCCATGTAATGCAGTCATAGAAGAATTCTCTCCTTCCTTTTTTCCTTTCGAGTTCAAAGGACTATTTTAACTTCCTTAGTTTTCTAGAAAGCTAAAGAACGAATGATGCCTTACATACGAGATCAAACAAATGGGTTGGAATACTATTTCTTGTGAAAGGCTTTAGTTCTGCTGGAATTTTGATTGCTTTTGAAATGTATTTGTAACCCTTCCCCTTCTTGACATTAAATTTCATCTACCCTTCTTGTCCACACACGCAGTGACAAACATCTGACTTTTAAATCAACAGACCAGTTACCTATTAGCCCCGTAATCAGGTAGCGATTGTCACAGCACCCCACCGCTGGAGCCCATCAGAGGAAAAGGCCCTTGTACTTGGATCATAGGCCATAGAGTTGCCGGTGAATACCCATGTGTTTGCCTGACACCTGAATCAAATTACACTCCAGAGAGAGATGCATCTCATTAATTATACATGCAAATTGGGGTCCAGCAACATCTCATGAGGTTCTGTATTGCAAGCCATGGTTTTCTGATGCTGTTGGAAGCTTTTCAGTTCAGCACAGCAGCAATCTAATTAAAATGGCCATCAAAGCAGAGCTGAACTGCATTAAATAGTTCTCATTAATGTCATATTTAATTTAGTGGTTCGGTGTTGAAGATGTTCATTACTGTCCTTTGCTAGGTTTCGAACTTCTGGACAACAAGTTTTATAAATGATATTTACATCCCAAGAAATATAAACACATTGTTTGCATATCTGATAGCTCTTCCATCTTCGCACTCGCCACTTGATATGGTGCAGCTGGGTTGCCAGCTACCTCTTAATTCCTTCTTCAAAACATCCTGAGAACCTTTGAAGGGGTGCAGGAATTGCAATAAAGGGGAAGGGCACAAGCTTTTGTTGTTTGTTCTCTCTGTCCTTGACACCAGTTTTTTTGTCTACTTGCACAAGTCAGTGCAGCCTATTCCATTTCATAGACATGATGGGATGGTTGGACCTTCCTATTGACCAGCACTGTTTTGGTTGCTGTGCACTAAAATTAAGGAAGGCTGAACTGCAATTTTTGATAGAAATAGTCATCTATTCCTAGAGGTCAGATGAAGTGTGAAGTTCTCACCTTTGGGTACTGCAGATTACTTTGCAGGTCTCAGAGATGTTCCTTCTTGTAGGATAGTCAGAAGTGAAAAAGGAACCTGTCACTAAGACCCAACATATACAGAAAAAGGAGAAAAAAAAAAAAAGGTATTCTGAAAGGGTATCGTTACCTTTGTTATCCCCTTTTACAGATGGCTGTGCTTTTATTTTAAGATTTTATTTATTCATATAACAGTTTTGTGAAAAAGAATGGAGGAAAATGTAAACCCAGGTAAGAACAAAAAATTTTACTAAACTTCATCCAAACTACAATTGTATAATATCAGTGTATATGTTGCTGATGTATACATTGCCTTACTGTAAAACAACATCTTCCAAGGAATATGTGGAAACTCTTTATATTACTGATCTTAGTGTGGCAAGAAGTCACACTTTTTTGTGTGTGACAGAAGTGTGACAAAATTAGAAAAATACCTCTGCTGAACACTTCAAGTGAAGTCACTATGAAAAATTAAAAATTCAGTAGAATGGAAATATTTGGCATCTTTGGTGACCCAGGAAAGATGTCAAATAATGTATCAGAGTTGCAGTAAAGGAGAAACTGATGACTTCAGGCAGAATTCCCAGAAACAATTTTTCATTGCTCATGAAAGCTACTTTTTTCTTTCACATGTTTAAGTCTAGTCCCCACATGAATAGTAATATTAATTAAATTAACACCAGAAAGAGTTCAAAAAGTTGGAGAATTCCAATTTTGGAGAGGAGCAAAAAATAATTCTTCTATAGTGGCATAATAGGAGATTTTAATATAAACACACATTGAGTTGGTTACTAGAAGGGAATAAGACTGAAGAGTATAAACACTGTATAACAGGAAGAAAAAATCAAGTGATTCAAATGGTGCCCATCTAAAATGAATGGGATGAAACTTTACAGAGATTCAGATGAATGTTAGAACGTCCTATTTTAGAGTTTCAGGATATTAGAATGTCAGAATCTGTTACTCCAGAAAAATCACCCAGAACGAGTCTCACCTCATTATTTAAAAGAGGATTGGAAAAAAACCCATGTTTTAAAACTACATATGTATCTCTGAAAGGGAGGGAGCCTTCAATCTTGAGCAAGTTAAATTTTTTTATCACAAGTGGGATTATATGGAATTATTAGTTCGCTGATACTGTTTACTGAGAGAAAGAGAGATGTGCTTAAATCAAATGAATTAGTTCACTGTAATGTCCTAGCACAGTAAGTCAGCCTTGTAATAAGCGTAGCCTGCCCTTCCAGAACATTGAGCTTAGATGAAGACAACCCTTGGACGTTTTGGCTACATCTATTACAGTAATTGAAAAAGGAAGGTTCCTAGAGGCTGTAATTCAGTCATCTGTACTATGCGATTTTTACAATGGTACCTGATATGCTTTAGGACCAAAGCCCAAGCAGTGCAACTTCTTTGGGATTTTTTGGGCAGAAACTGTAGTTGCTACAACCCTGAAATTTTCCATGGGAGTGTGTCATCTCAACATTTTTCTAGCAAAACAAAACATTGTTCCTTTCTGGCTGAATTGATCTTAATGCAAGTGTTTTGTTATGTTTTTGATTTCTTAAGCTGTTTCAAAGAGCTTAGGTTAGAAGAAAGGAAGGTATTTTCATTACCTCTGTGAACTGTGTTCTTGGCAGCTCTCAGGAACTTCCTGTCAGAATTCTGCAGTCAAATTAAAGGATAAATTATTGGTGATTTTTCTCTTCATCTGATTTGATTCTCTTATTCTGTGTACAACTTTTTTTTTTTTCCTTGCCAAAAATTGTGGTTTTTCTCTGACCTCATTGTTTAACTTTGAAGAGTGAAGTTTTCTCTTTGGAGTACAATGGGTTCATCCAAGGTTCCCTTGAGAAACAATAATTTTAGGCTCCCTACAAAGATATGCTCCCTTTGCCAGTATCAGTGTGAGATAGTTATTCTGGAGAAATATAAAACACACAGACTGACTAGATAAAATACAATATATTGGTTTCCTTTTGTTTACTAGTACTTTTGCCTTATTTACAATTTGATAATTTTAATTGTAGTAGGAAAAGAATCCAATATGTTCTCCTGTCTGCAATTACAAACTCCAGTTATTCGAACTTCAGAAAGAGAAATGAAGGTGTGCTGCTTTCCTTCATGTTTTTTTTTTTGCCTCCTGCTGACTTTCAGTTTGCCTTTTTATTAAACTTGTCAATTTTGGATGTCAATTTTGAATTCTCTAAAACACACCAGATTTCAGGTCGTACTGTGCTTTTATGGTTTTCTGTATGCATTTTCCTATCCTTTGAGGGGATGGGCAGGATATGCTCTGTGGCTCCAAAGAAATGACCAGGGTTTGGTCAGCTGTAGAGGAGGAAGTGGACCCTAATGGTGTCCCATTCTAAGAAATCTGTCAGGGAAACCACATTTTTTTTTCTCAGGAAACGTGGTCTGAATTGGATGGCAAGCAAAAACAGATGGGAAGCAGAATTAGTGGTTGTTCTGTTGCAGAAGTACTTTCAGCACATTTTGGGGTAATCATATTACTTCTGCTTCTCATTCTCCAGCCAGTGAATATATAGTAATGCATTTGAACTATGATCAGATCCTGTCCCCCAGGGATTATGTTTCCCGCTGCAGGTAGATAATAACAGCACAAAATCAAATTCCAATTTATCACCACCTATCAACACCCTATTTAGCTTCCGTTAGCTTGGGATAAGACAGCTACTCCACTGGGTGATTTATTCCATACTCTTAATATAATTGTATTAAAGGCAAGAGTCCTTGAATCCAGTGCCTTCTGAATTGATAAATCTGATACCTCTCTGCCCTTTGATGACTTTCTTACACATATCACTGAGGTAACTGTGGCAAATGTGTTAAAAGGTACAGCAGCCACTCCTTTAAGAGATAGGAAACGAAACGTTGAATTTAAGTCTGCTGAAAGGTGTCTAGGTATGTACTGAGGGAAAACAGATGAAATATTCAAAGTGTTATGTTGTCATAACACAACAAAGAATATTCTGACGTGTGAGTTGAAGCTATTGGGCTCTAACAGAAACCAGGGCAAAGCAACTCCCCTTGCCCCTGTCAGTGCTTACAAGGATTATCTTGCACTGTTTCTTACAACTTTTCTCTGCAGATTTTCAGGTACTGTATAAACACAGACAAATCAAGACTCGCAAGGGATTAGCTCTCTGTACTGTAGCCATACATATAATCTAAATGTTCTCTTTACATATGCTGTAACAAGTCCCACTGGAAAGAGCTCGTGCAGGCAGCAGCCCTCATAGCCCACGCCGGTGGTGGGGGATGTCAGGCTCCCAAGGGTGACAGCAAGTGTGCATTTGGCAGTGCATCACCACCTTCTCTCTTGTAACAGTTTCATGGATTGTTAACTTTGGCACTGTATGCTTATGTTTTCTTCCTGCGGTCAAACGAGTTTGAGGGGGGATCCAGGTAGGCTGATACTCAGCTGATACAACACCTTGCTCTCTTGAGCATTTTCCTTTCCAGAAATGAGGCAAGAGGAGTGATTGCAGCCCACCTTGTTGAACTGCCACTTGAAAAAAGTATGCATTAAAGCTGTGATAGTTCTTTATCAGACTCATTTCTTTTATAGTCCTACCTAATTAACCTCACATTGCTGAGTCAAGATTTTTACCACAGCTCTATCCACCTACTGCAGCCACTGTCCTATGGCTGTGATGTAATTAAGCATTAAGGCCCAAATTGTTAGCATCAGTGTGCTAGTGGAGCATGTCTTAGAATGACTGCATGGCATGAAAACCAGTAATGCACTTCCAGACGCAGCCTGTAGTGCTGCTTTTGGCTGGGATAGAGTTAATTTTCTTCATAGTAGCTGGTACCAGGCTGTGTTTTGTATTTGTGCTGGAAAGAGTGTTGAAAATACAGAAATGTTTTCATTATTGCTGAGCAGTGTTTACACAGAGTCAAGGACTTTTCTGCTCTGCCCACTGCCCTATCAGCGAGTAGGCTGTGGGTGCACAAGAGGTTGGGAGGGGACACAGCTGGGGCAGCTGACCCCAAATGGACAAAGGGATATCCCATACCAGATGACCTTACACTCAGTATATAAAGGTGGGGAAACAGGAAGGAAAGGAGGGATGTTGGAAGTGATGGCGTTTTGTCTTCCCAAGTAACAGTTGCATGGATGGAACCCTGCTCTCCTGGAGATGGCTGAACACCTGCCTGCAGGTGGGAAGCAGTGAATGAATTCCTTGTTTTGCTTTTCTTGCTTATGTGGCTTTTGCTCTGCCTATTAAATTGTCTTTATCTCAAGCCATGAGTTTTCTCACTTTTATTCTTCCAATCCTCTCTCCCAACCCACTGGGGGGAGTGAGCAAGTGGCTGGGTGGTGTTTAATTGCTGGCTGGTGTTAAACCATGGCACTAATTAATGGCAGATGGGTGGAAAACAGCTTCTGGAGACTAATTTTTCCTATGAACACAATCAGTTGAACAAAATGCATGCAGAGAATTCCACGCTGTTATCATAAATATATACTTTAAAAATGCGACTGTTCGGGTTGCTGAGATGTTTGCTTACCAGCAACTCATGTGCTGGAAACTGGTATATGTGAGTGATGTTCACCAAAACCCCTGCCATCAGTTTCCTTTTGGTAGTGAGTATCCAAGGCCATAAGGTCACTTGTGCCATGGAGCTCCTCACAGCTAGTGGTGAAACCTGTGCATCACCAGGTTACACCCAGCACCCACAGAGTTCTCCTTGCTAGTTTCAATAGCCTGAAGCTACTTGAAATGGGAGTAATTATCTGTAATGAAATACTGTTCTTCTCAAAGTAATTATGGCATATCATACCAATACATGAAAGTTTTAAGGAATGTTTCCCATAGCATTAGTAAATTCCCAGCCTACAGGGTTTATGGACTGCTGAAAACTTGTGTATAATTTTACATATATTTCTTCTATAATTATTATAATTACAAATTAGGGAAATATTTTCCTTTTGATTCAAAATAAATATGATTAATTACATCATTCCTCATTTTCCCATATGGTAAAATATGGTAAAATACTATTTTTCCTTAGTAAAGGTAGAAGTTGGAAACTTCTGGGATATCTCCTTGATTTAATGTATAACTCACAGAGGGATTTTCTTTTGTTTGTTTTAATTACTATAAAAATCTCTGTAAACTCTTCTTGCCTTGCAGAATAATGTTCAAAACCAATGGTCCATTGCAGCGTGGAGAAGAGAGCTTGAACAAGGACAGAAGGTGACGTCCTGCAAACAGGCCCCCTAGAATGGTAAGACAGGCTGATAACATGGAAAGCATTGATGTTTGGATTTGCTGTTGGTTTATTTTTGCCTTTGCTGTATGCAAATAAACATTGAAGAACAATCTTTGAAACATCCCAAGTTATTCCCAAAACTCAGCTTGATCATGTTGTGCTTTTAAGTCTCTTGTAGACCACTGTTGATTACAGTCTCTTTCGATCTTGCAAGGTTCCAGTTACATCTGACTGAATTAAAAAAAATAAAAAACCAACACCTTTTTGGTCTGCTGAGAAACATGTTATCACAAAGTGTCTTCAAAGTATGTGAAACATACTGGTAGGACTGCAATCCCTCTGCAACAAGTAGCAGCCAAGGCTGTCTCACAAAACAGAGATGGAAAGAAGAGAAATAGCCACTTTCAATGCCCAACTGGCATGTAACAGGATAGTAATCATTTCTGTGGGAAACAGGAGTCTGAAATTCGTTTCCCATGTCATCCTGGAGGGTCTCATGGCCACCTCTGATCTTCCCCCAGAGCAGGACTAGCTGAACTGGTTGAAGATGGGTCACTTTTGTGCCTAGGCTGGGAACTTTGGGACCAAGAGCTGGAAAAAGAAGCCTGCAGGATAGGATTTCTCATTAACCTAATAGCGATGTCTCTCACATGAAGGAGACACAGGTTTTACTTTCTGCCCTTCCCCCCCGACCAGAAGAAAAGTGGGAAGCAAAGGCATTGACTGAACCTGTATAAAATATGGTTAATTTACAGAAAAGCAAGGGGTAATATTTACGTCAGTTTCTCTTCTTTGACTCCCTTTTGTCTCACACTAGGAAGTATCAGTAACTATAAATAATCTGTAAGTAGAGTAGAAAGTTGAACTACAAAGAGTGAGAATAGAGACAGAATTGAAATACCTTCAAGAGAGCCATCTAGCACTGTTAAGGAAAATATTTAAGAGAAAACTTCATAGCCAATAATTAATTTGCCTGAAAACTGAGGGTTTTCATGAGTGAAATAGGTCAGATTAAGCTAGTTTTTGAATAAATTATACTAATGTTGTATGTATTCTGCATCTTAAAATAATAGTTTCTGGTGGAAGAAAAAATGTTAAATAAGTAACATGGTGGAAATGACATTTACATTATGATTACATTTAATTATAGGAAAGTTGGAGATTATGCACAGAGTTTGAGAACTGACTTTATTCTCAGGGCAGTCAACAAAGAATTTAATTTATGAATTAAGGTTGTTTGCAACAATGACTTAAGAAGTCAGAGACATTCAAAATGGAGAATGTTGGGGGGGAGCAGAAAGAAGAGCTTCACAGGGTGGGAAGAGGAGATGGAAAGCAGGAAGAAGGCAACAGTAGAGAATGCAAGAGGAAAGGCAGGAAAAAGCGGGGCAAGCAGAGCTGAGGAACAAAAAAAGGCCCCAAGTAGCTAACTAGGTAAATATGGATAGAAGTAGTGTACTCTTGTTGGGTCTGCATATGAAAATGCAGATCTTATGGTATTTGCCAGCTGTTTCAGAATTGCTGTGACATTGTTCAGAATCTCTCTCTGTGCCAGGCATCTATTGCCCCAGGTAAATGGCAGTCTGGGGACAGACCCCACAGTTAGATACCTCTGTCTGACCCTGTCCTCTATGCAGTAAATAATAGAGTGTACCCTGACATCGAATCTTGTAAAACACTATCGCATTTA
>JAOXNO010000024.1:51671207-51689287 GCA_028565335.1 Limnodromus scolopaceus | reverse complement strand
AAATCACTGTTTCACCTTAATAAATATTTCACTACTTCACTCTAACTAGTGAAGTCAATCACTCCGTCCGCGACACTCTGCAATACGGAGTGAAATGGGAGCTGCCCACAAAGGCAACAAAAATGTTTCCCAGAGAATCCTCTGTTGGGTGACTACAGCCCCGGTATGTGGGTGTTAGTGCTGCTGCAGTAATGAAGGCTGTAAAATACCTCCTCGGTTTAGACAAAAGGATGAAAAATATGCTTTGCTTATTTAATCTTCTCAGTGTACCTCAAAACCCCTGAGTTAGGTGCTTGAAGCCTTTATTGATTCTGCAACAGAAGTGAACTTGCCACGCTGAGATGCAGACAGCTGCAAGCAGGTGGGTGGTTTGCTGTTTTCTTAATGCATAAAATGGTCTAGAGAGCTAGACATCTTGCTCAGCATTTCTGAAGGTTTCAGACGAGTACAAAACTGACTGCTCGGCCTCTTACTAAATCATAGACAGGTGCTTATTTTGCTTCCTCAGTATGGACTGCATACACACAGATTGTTTTCCATCCTGCTTACCCACAAAGCTAGGTAGCCATCTAACCCCACATATATGGGCAATGAAGAGTTTGGTTCTGGTAGCATATTCACAAAACAAGGATAATTATTCATATCTGTGAACAGGGACACCTGCAAATGCATTGTGATATCCAGGCACAAATAGCTAAAATTAATGCCTTATGCCATCATAATACTCTACTGAATTGCAGAACCTCTGTCCTGCGTGACCTGACAATGGAAGAGCTTTCAATTTGCTCCATCATGGAAGCTCAGCTTTGATACTGAAGAACTACAGCCTGGGTTGCAAGCATGTCAGTACTTAGTCCTCAATAATTCTTTGGCCTTTGGCATTTTTGCTGCTGTGTTAACTGTAGTGGAGGATTCAGTGTGACAGAGACTGATTAAAACCAACCTTTGTCACATATGGTGCCTACAGTCATGCGATGATAACGAATTTCTGTCACTATGCAATTGTAGCTTTTTTGAGACTAACTTCCAAGAGGTTGAAAAATGCATTGCCTTTATCAACCCCCTGAGAAACTGCTATTGCCACCTCAAAATTGTGTTAGAGATGCTGTCTGGCATCCTAGAAAAATTAGAGGTTTCTCCCACTGTAGGGTACCTTGGTATATGGTACTAGACATACAGCCTGCACTGGTGACTCAGAAAGAGATTTTCCACCATAAGAAAGGGCAGTGGACTGCTGAAATGGGTGGCTGTCTGAAAAATGCTTCTCCTCAAGCACACAGACTAAGAACAACTCTGCTCAATTTTCATGTATAGCACAAGACAATTGGTAGTCAGGTGAAACAGCATCCGAGGACAGATTTCACGGGGTAGTTACCCTGAAATACTTAAGTTTTGCTTTAAATGTGGAGGATTCCAGTAACAGGTACAATGCATTTATAAATTGTGTTGGTTTTGTAGCTGGTGCTACTGGGGTAGCTTTGCTCATCTGAACCTCTGTGATTTCAATATCTTATTCTGCTATGAAAAGCAGAAAGGGGATCATACAGTGAAAAATACCGCAGGCATTCATCTGAATTTCTCTGTTTTTAAATGATCTTAGTATGGCAAATGCCAGGATTTTATTTCCTCGGGTGAAAGCATTTAGGGCACTATGAAGGTCATGTTTTAGGTTAGCCTTGTTGTAAGTAACCTCAGGGTCTTCCATCTATATGAAGTGGTGGAGGTAGGAGTCCAAGTTTTATTCTTTTTCCCTTTACGTTTGTTCAGAGCTCTCCTTGCTGTCTCAGCTCTTCACAACATCTCAAAATAGACTCGTTGGGGCAAGGAGGGATTTTGCTGAAGTTGTGTTTTGGGGCATTTCTGAGGTGCTCTAGGCTATTAAACCAAGAGAGTAATTTAAGCAGTCATATCCATGTCCTAAGGGCATGCTTTCAATGGAGTTACTTTAAGCCATCATATCTTCACACAGCTTTTGCCATCATAATAATTTGACAGTCTTTTTGGGAACATTTCCGCCAAGATTCTTCCTTCAAAATGTGTTTCCAATGACTCAGATGAGATGTAAAGCAGCAGACCTAATTTTAGTGGCCAAGTTCCATCAGTATTAGCTTCCATGTAGCTACGTGCCTTCCCTTCAAGAACTGTTATGCCTAAGCTAACAGTAGAAATTTTTAGACCTGATGTTTTTGTTACAACAACGCAAGTCATGTGTTGTGTGCTCAGGAATGTGAGCAGGAGTAGGTGCAAAGGCTGAGGAGATGGCTTTGGAGAACTATGTAGGGCAGAAAGAGGCAGACTTGCTGTCCTCTGCAGTCCTGCCCATCCTACCCATTGGGAAATTGCCCATGGAGTAATCTTTCTTTAGTATCACACATGAAATTTGTATTTAAGAGCATTTTTAAGAGGAGGTGAGGAAAGAGTCAACAACCTGCTGATAAGCCAGACGTATGATTCAGGGACCAATGCTTGAGTTCAATCCTCTTTTATTTAGTAGTCAGCCAAGATGCCTAGGAAATCAAATAATACAGTAATACAAAAATATTACTGGTGTTTATGAGCTTTCTTTCCAACACCAAAGGCTTTAACTAACCCAGCAACAAGTAGAGTTTTTTATACTACATGCTCCAAAGCCTAAACCCTGACTCTGGCTCTGAACTTAAGCTACTCCATGTAAATGTGTATGATTAAGGGCTTGGCCGGAATCTTACACCTATTTTCTTTCTATCTTTTCAGGATGTGCAAAACCATTTGGTAAATTGGATGGTTGATGTTTTCTATTTTACAATCCCTAACCTTAATTGCATCCTTGTCACTAACGTTATTACCCTCAGGGTATCAAAGCCTACTGTAAAAGAATATAATACATATTCTTTTATATATATATATACAGAATATAATGCTCCACCCCAATTTTTTCATATCCTCATTTTTGGACCTTTATGGGATACTTAAATTGTTGAAATGTAATCACAATCCTAACTATAACTTCTATCCTTAGGTAAAATTCTTCTAGTAGAAGACAGTAACAATAACTGTGAGAATTCTTCTATTTCTCTCTGGAAAGTACAGAGAATTTCAAACTATGTGTATTTAGATTTTTCTTGTATTAACTACATTCCCAACCATAATCCTTACCCTATCATAGCCAGGGGATCACTAAAATGAAAACACAGTAAAAGTCCTCAGAATGAGTAATTCTTACACTGTAGGCTGGGAACAATTCAAGAATAAAATAGGATTTTTAGACTTCAGATTTCTTAACTGTAACTCATAGACCTAAGCTTAGTTATAGACAGTGCATCGATATTGATAATAAAAGAGAACATAAGGCCTTAGGCTACAGTCCTAATCTTAATTACATGTTGGCTCCAATCCTACAATAAGAATTAACAGCAGATATTAGTTACTGGTCACAAACACTACTCTTGTCTAAAAGGACCATGGAGAATCAAGCAATGAGGGAAATCACATTACAAAAGAGAATATAATTGAATGTCCTGGATATGCACAAGCCTTCTTATCATCATCAGAGGTCTTACAGGATTTAGAAACAGAGTTCAGAAACTGAGCACCCAATTATCTGAATTTCCCAATCTTAACCCCTTGTTAGTTAATTTACTAACAATTAGTTAGTAATACTAACTGCAATCATATCCAGAGTAGAAAGTGTTGTTTTTAAGAACTGTGTATTCATTAGACCTTATCAGCACCAACCCTCCTCCAGTTTCCTCAGACCAGGTTCCTTTGTTCACTTTCTTTGTGTAGGGAAGGTTCACCTTCTTTGTGCCTCAAAGGGTTTAGTAGCATCTCATTTTTCTTTGACTAATGCTGTTGCATTGACTTTCTCATGTCAAGGAGTGTGTTGAACAGAAACTTTATTACTGCCTGACAGCAATGACTGTGTATGTTATTCTGAGCAACAGGGACAAATGGCATTTAAAATGAGAGGAAAAGCAATGATTTGCAGAGCTGGGAGCTGCCTCCTTATTTGGTAAACCCTTGCTCAGTAAAATACTCTTTTTAAACATTCGTGTATGGGTTACAGTTTAAATTTCTGTTACTTTTGCGGTGTAAAAAAGAAACCTGTTATGGCATGACATTTGAGAGCTACCTCCAATTCTTGTCTTTTTCATTTGTATTTACTCCTTATCTATATTTTTTTGAGGTTTCAGTGGAAATTGTCACAGAGAGAGAAAATTCTAATTGAAAAACAGTCTTCTGATGGGTCTGTAGGAAGTCTTTAAAAAAGAGCTAGAGAATATTAGTTTATAACATGCAGGTAGGTTGTGCCAAGATTTCTAAGATTAACTTCATGCAAAAAACTTAGAAACTGTCAGTGATCAGACTGACCTTTATCTCATGTAATGCCAGTTGCATATTTGTTATGAATGGATTACTACAAAAACCCAATACTGCAATGTCACTTTTTCTTTGTACTGATAATTAAAACTAAGCACATTTACAAAAGGCCTATGAAGCTAGATAAACTTCTAAATTAGACATTAATAAAAAAATAATTGTACAACAATGATGACTGGAAATATGTACAGGGTCTCATAGGTTGCTGTCACCTCAGAGAAGTTGTTATGTGATGAATATTACACAGCAAGTTAGTGGGAGAAAGAGAAATATTAATTGCAAGCTTGACAGTGAAAGGGTAAATCTTAAGTATAGGTATAAATAATACTAAAAATTAATTTTATATTGACATATCTTCTGTTAGCTCTCTGCTACTTTTTTGACAATACCTTTTTGTTTAAAGAGATACTCATTAGTACAATCCTAACTTCTCAGATTTCATGTGATAGCATGTTAGACAATATTCTCCTGTTCAGACTGAGAAAGAGATGAAATAAGGAGGTTTATATTCACTTCAATCCAAGATTCCAGTTTTAGAAATGAACTTGAAGCTTATGTGCTCTGTGCCATGCAAAACAATTTTTCTTTTTGTAGAGCACTTCATGGCAAAACTGGTACTTTCAGTAGGCAGACATGGAGAAGTCTGATTTCAAATATATGAAACCCAGTCTGTGGGAATATCATGTTGACCCCCTTGTGCTTTTGTTTTTCTATTCTGTTTATCTATTTTGTTTTTCAAAGCTTTTTCTAAACCTTTTAAGTGTTGTAGATGTTGTTTTGTCACTATACCTTATGTCTTCTTCTAAAATAAGAATTAGAATGGTTGAGGTTGGAAGGACTCTCTACATAACATTTAGTCCAAACTCTCTGCTGAATCAGGGTCACCAAGAGCAGGTTGCTCAGAACCAAGTCCAGTCAGGCTTTGAGTATCTCCACAGATATCAATAGATATAAATGCCTGAAGATACTTTACGTATTATACCTATTCCAGGGAAAGTTACCCAAGGATTTTTGTAACTATCACGCTGCATGTCTGGCTTGTGGGATGTGTGCTCCATTAACCAGAGGAAATAGAAGCACTGTTCCTTTCAGACAAAAGCCTCCTGTCTTCAGGCAAGACATTTTTTCCTTCAGGGGCAACTACTAGTCCCTGCTCTGACTGTGATCTGACCCACAGGACACCTTCAAACCTGAGGTTGCTGCCTGCCTGCACTCCTAGCAAGAAGGGTGGATGCTGGCTCCTTCCAGCTCTGCAGCACCCTTCCTTCCTAGCTGTCCTCCTGAGAAGACTTTCTTACCCCCGTTTTTGAGATCACACTCTCAAGTATTCACAAGGACTCATTGTTCTCCTTTGAAGATGTCCCCATCCTCCTGGTGGGATTAAATATTTTTGTGAGCAGCCTGAACCCAGCCTGAATTCAGGCTCACTATAGAAAAAATATAGATGCCAGAGGTCCTGGAAGGAAGGTTCAGGCTTCCCATCACAGCATATTTGCAGCTCTGACCATCTGGACTTGGTTACAAAGGCTGTTTCCATCTGCCACCTGCTTGATGCCCCAATTTCTTTTCTGAGGTTGATCCCATCTGGTTAGAGTTTATGGTTCCCTTTCCTGCACTGTAGGAACTGCACAGCTCTCTAACCAGACACTGTGCAAATTCCCACAAAGGCACCATCCAGCCCCTTAGGAACCATAATGTTCACTGTAATTAAAACGTTTCTTGATTTGTTGAATCACTAAGGAACAGCAAACAGTATGAGCAAAAAAACTGGTGCAATTTTAACCACATCTCACAGTCCACCTGAACCACTGTGCAACATACAGGAGCAATTGCATCTATACAGAAATAGTTTTCACCGTATCTAGTTAAACCTAACGTTTATAAAAACATTTCATAGAAGCTTAAATGTGGGAATGAAATGGGAGTCGTTGCACCCCCACTAAAAACACCACTCTGACAGCTTCTGTTCACCAGCTTAGGAAACATTAAAGTTTAAATTGACTCTGCACAGAGAAGCATGTGGTAGCATTGTGGCTATGCAAATACCAGGGTTATGTTGGTGAGCTTCACAATACAGCAAAAAGAGCTGATAGGCATTTCCATTACTGTACTAGTAGTTGTTTATTAACGCAGAACGAGGCAGTCCAGGAGCTATGAACAACATCCTTTCCTCACAGCCAGTGTTCCCAAGCGCTCAGCCATCTGCTGGCCTGCCTACCTGTGATAATCACCCCTTCTCCCTGCCAAACTTTGTGCTGCACCATGCATGACATTTAAAATGATTTAATGGAGTAATTTGCATTTTTCAAATAATTTTACATGCCAATTAATTTCAGTCTGTGGTTAATCTGCCCTTCTACAAACAGTGTTAGGGAAAGACACAGTTAAGCAAAAACTTTGCCAGTTCTGAGTACAGGAGAAGGGGTGCCTAGGGCTGCTGGGGTAAATGTGTGGGTTGGGGTGGTAGAAAAGGTGTGCGGGGATGTGTGTCTGAGCTTGATGGGTTTGTGATAGCAGCAGGGTATGCAGGACTAAAGGAGAGTAATGTAACTGTGATCTGATCTTCTGGGTGGTGCTCGGGCACCTAGGAGAGCTGGAGTAGCTGCACAGGTCATCAGAGCAGTGACAGCCAGGGAGATTTGATTTTTTCCTCAAAAGTTTTGCCAAGCTCACCCCTTATATCTAAGCTAACCTTCTAGCTGCTGCCACAGCTGGGTGCCTGAATCAAAGGCAGCAAAGGACAGCTGGGAGGTGTCCAGATGTAGCAGCTTTTGCCAGGAGTTGAGCAGAACTTAGAGGGCATAAAGCCTGGAGCGTACACTTCCTGTCCCTAGACTTAATTGTCAAATAAAAGAAAAGGGAAGGGAAAAAGGCAGAAAGACATCCCTGCCTCATTTTCAATGCCATTTATATTATGAAACTGTAGCTAACCGAAGCACTGTATAAACTGGACATCTTTGACCTAAGCTGTTATACCCTTCTTTCTTCATAAAAGTCTTTCCAAATCATGTAATTAAATCAGATTTAAATAGCAAATTGCCCCTCCAGGGACAGCCCCTCTAATCAAAAACTCCAGCTCTGGATGCTTTCAATGCTCCAGAACATTCCCGTTTCCCACTGACTGACAGTACATCCTTGACACCATAGTCATTGCAGCTTCTTCTGCTGCCATGGGACAGCTGGCAGGCTGTAAGGAGGGCTTCCCAAAAAGCTAACAGAGCGTTTGGTACATGAAACACAATGATTTACGTGAACAAAATGAGGAAATAGTTGATGTCTTTATTTTTTTGTGATTATAAATGGCCTAAAGTTGCTCTCCACAAAGCTAATTTTTCAGATTACTCAAATGTCTGGTTTTATCCATTGTGCTAAAATGTCTGTAGCTAAAAGTTAAAGAGACTTTCTCAAGGCTGGCAGATTCAAAGTATGACGTATTTTCTGGGTGGAATGCACTTCAAAGTCCTTGTAACATGCTATACAGATTGATTTTTATCAAGAACAGTCAATTCTTCTTTATTTTATCAGTCCTGTGCATGTGATGAGAGGGGAACTGTTTTATGAAGAAATTGTAGTTTATTACCAGTCTTCCACATGATCACCAGTGAAAAATAGCATAAATACAAACTACCATGAAGTTCTGGGAAAGTATAGATGTTGTCCTCTTTCATTTTTCTTGGTTTTTAAGAGGAATTTAACTGCACTTTTCAACAACCCTACACTGAGAAAAGTGAGTATGTGAGGGTTTTATTTGAAGGTGTGCACTGTTTTTCTGCTGTTGGGTATCACATGTAAAACAGACTTTTAGTGGTTTTGACCACTTGCAATATCTAACAACATCTGTGCATGAAGTGAGTGCCTGGCACCTTGAGCAATCAACTCTAGCAATTTCTAGCAATCTCCCACAGTGAATTAAATCATGATCAAAGTTTTCATTAACTTAATTTGGGAAAATGCTGAAGCCTTTCAGTTTCTTCCTTGAGGGGAAAATATACATAGTTCTGCAGGTTAGAGCAAAGTTTTAAACAGTATTTGTGTTGATTTTTAGTTCTTCAGAAATGAGGCAAAGTGAATCCAGATTTTTCATAACTTGGTCTGCTCCTCTCTGTGTAACTAATTTATCCCTCATAATATTGTGAAGCCAAATGAGAAGTCTCTTAATCAAGGTATTGGACTAAGGCCAGTAGCCTCTTAGGAACATTTACAAGAAGTTGTCACCAAAATGTGACCTCCATCAGTACCCTGAAGCCCCTTTACTTATATGAAGTCCCAATAGCTGTTGCAGAAATGAATATTCGTATAAAGCATACGAGGGCTTGGAGTGATGCCCAAGGTGTTTTTCTGGATTTCACATACTTCAATGTTTTTTTGAGAGGAAAGAAAATCAGGAGACTCAAAAGTGTGATATGTGTACTCATTCAGAATATGAATGATGTTTACATAATATTCTTCTTAGCTATAGAACTGACAGCCTTATTTAAAGCCAAAAGAAATCTAAATCACTCTATTGACCTTTCTTGGGCTGCAGAAACCTGGGCCTTTTCCATCCCATCAGATATTGTAACATGTTTCTGTAATTATGCATGGGGAATATGTAAATACGACTATTGTGCGAAAGAAAAGAGAATATATGCTGAACAAAGCTATTGAAAACATGTCTGCTTAATGCCACCAGAAAGCTGTTAGGCATTTGGGATAAGAGTGATAAATTGCCTTTGTTTCTTAAGCGCTTATAGTGCCACACTGATGTAGCGACCCAGCACCTCAAAACTTTCAATGTATTAATCCTTACAACACTTCAGCAAGTAAAGGAACCCCCCTCACTCCTTCATGCTGCATGGAAGGACAGAGAAACACCATTATTCACTCAGAATCACATGAGGACCTTGTTCCTCAAAAAGATTTAAACTGAGTTACCCAAATCCCAGGTCAGCATCCTAGCTGCTTTCCTGTCTTTCCTCCCTTATAAAAAAAAATACACTTCCTTTTCCAACCAGAAATACTGTAATACAATATAAGCACAGAAAGAGGACCTTACTCAGGGGGTGTATCAATGAAATTGAGGTATCAGATTCTTTGTAAATTCTCGAAGCTTCTTAAAGATTTTTGGGACCTTGTGCAACCTTTGGGTTTGCCTACCAGCACTGGTAAAAATACTGTCCCTCTCGTGTTTTTGCAATTTATGTGATCCAGCTACCTGTACAAAAGCAATCAATCAACCTTTTAGGGACTCACTATTTCCAAACACAGCTGGAAGAGTGGTTGGAGCAGATAGGATGCAAAGGACTGAGGCTCGAAGATAGAAGTGTGACTATGAGTGAAAGGCTGGAGGACTTGAGTATTAAGCAAAATCAGGAACAAACAGACAAATAATAGGAAGGTTAAAAGGAAGAATAGCTAGGGACAAAGCAGCAGACAATATGAAGCAGTAGAGAAATGGTTCAGTGCAGAGGAACACCTTGAGACAGCAAGAAGAGTCTTCTGCCAGGAGAAAGATCACAAGGAACAGGAACCCTAAGTAAGAAAGCAGGCAAAAAACTGGCTTAAGTCCAGCTATTAAAGGACAGAAGAGCCCCCACTGAGTATGATGGGAGAAGGGGAGTTTGGTAGTGAAAATTTCTTTGACAGTAGGTGGTTGGGTGGATGAAGGGGTCTTCCAGAGTGGGGCAGGAGTGAATGCAAAAAAACCTGGGTGGAGCACAGATGTCTCTTCCTCATAAGTGCCTCTCTCAAGCTTGAGCAGAGTACCACTGAGATCAGCTCCTAGAATGGAGCATAGTGATTCCCAATATATGACACGTGGCAAAAGCACAGGCAAATCTCTGTGATGCTCTTTGCTTTTCCCTGTGAGCACAGGTGCTACAGCTGCCTGTGACCAGCCCTTCCAGCCGCTGTTGCACATGGACCTTGGAGAACTCAAACTCATCTACTGTGTTTTCTTGCCTAAAAATAACCCCAAATTGTTTTCCAGTCTCTGAGGTTGACTCTCCCTTTTCATTCTTTAGCTCCAATGCTTCTAAAACATCTTTCCTCCTCAGACTTTAAATGTGCTATGTTGTCCAAGTTCTCCTTCGATTCCCCTGATTCCTCTTAAATTTTTTGTTTACAAGCCCTTTTCTCCTGCTTTTAAGCAAAACTGTTAATTTGCCATTCTTATTCCTCTTTTCTTCCTATACTATATTATAGTCTAATGAGATTTCAAATAGTATGAACAAGACTTCCCTTACTTGATTCTGTCTCATATCACTAGTTAAATTCTCAGCAGATGCCACCCTTAACTTCCCAAACACTTGGAGACATCTCAGCTTTCTTAAGTTCAGCATAAGCCACTCATACATCATTTATTTCATTCTTCTCATTAAAAGTCTATATTTTCATTCCACAAAGCCATTTGTAGAATAGCTTTTCAGAAGAGCAAATGTCATTAGTATCTCTGTGTTTGCATATATTTGCATTTAGTATATGAAGGATGGCAGAAAGAAAGTTAATTTTTAATAGGTGTGTACCTATATCTTTCAAAATACCTTAGCAGTGTTTCTCCTCTTCCTTCGGTTCTTGTTCACAATCCCCCACACGTTATGATTTGGCTTAATTGTTAAATGTTAAAAAACACCTAATAGAACCTTTTTAGTGTGACTGTCTTACCATGATCAGCTGTAGGCTTGGCACTGGCACCCCTGGAAAACAGATGTGCATATTTTTTTCTTGAACAAAAATAGATGCAAGTGAACATATCTAACTAGAGAACTTATATTGCTAACTCTGTTTCCTTAATAACACATAGGGTTGTATCCACATGAGCTGTGAAGGTGTCTGCCTATATGTGTGGGGTAGAGAAGGGAGATCTTTTCCAGCGAGGTACCTCATATTCTAAAGGTCTCCCTCTTCATTGCTATAGGGGAAGAACAGAGAGATTAACTTCATGTGGCCTTAGCTAGTATCTGAGAGTTATGAATTTTAACCATCGCTAGAATCCCACCTTCTCACCCATTAATGAGGAACTAAATTGATTTGCAGCAGGTTCTTGACTCTAGATGTTTTCAATTCACTCTGTAACAGTAGCAAACCACAGTCTGAGTGCACCAATGGTCAGCAGCAGTTATGAAACAGCTTAGGAGCCTTTAGAAATACGGATCTAAGGAACAAATTCCTCTGTTCTGTGATTCTACTGCAGTTGGTGATTATTATAAGAATAAGGTATTTGATCTTTGATTCCAACACAAGCTGTGTCTGGGCATGAGGATTTATTGAGAAACTCTGTTACACCCCCTCACCCTGCTGTTCCCCTGCTGATTGATGACTACTTTTTGAAAGCTATCACTTTCCCAATTTGTCATGCATTTAACAAGCACTATGCAATTTTTGCAGAATGTTAGTATTTTTTCTAGTGAGCCATGCATTGCTAAATGAAAAAAAAAAAAAAACCCAAAAACAAACCAAAACCAAAACCCAGTGTTGAAAATGTCTATCGTTTCTTTCTCAGCAACTTTAATCAGATAGTATTGCTGGACTTACGCTGTATGCGCGTAGCTAGGTCTCTGAGTGCTATTAAATGATAAACTAGGGTCTGATCTTACAGCCTATTCCACACAGGCCTGTGCTGTGTTCATGCAAGTACCTGTGAAAACAGGAGTCTTCTGTGTGCTTGTAACAATTTACCTGTGCACAAAGAACTGCAGAACTCCTAAAAGCCCTGATCTCCCCTCCAGGTCTCAGTTTCCAGGCTGAGGAGTAAAAATAATAATGGTCTTTCTTGCCCTGACTGTTGACTGCCACTGGGACACTTCAGGCAAGATTATGTGTTGGAGAATGGGCATGTTCACATATACAAATCACCGCTTGAGAATTCTCTGAGGGTGTGAGTGCTACTGGTGTGGAAGTCAATAATAATGAAATAACTCAGGAAGACAAAACGGCAAGTTCAGAATGATAGGAAATGTTTTAATGTTAAACAAAAAGTATATATTTTTAGTTTATTGTACTGCAAAACAGTTCTGCGTTTGCTGCTTTCTGATTTGCATGCAATTGTTCACCATGTGTGAATTGAAATTAGTTGCTTAAGTTCTACTTAGAAAAACAATCTGGAGCATGCCCTGCAAGACCCTTCGCCTGCTCTTTCTCATGTGCAAGTATTTAGAAAACTGACGACAGTTTTGGGCCATCTGGTAACCTCTGTCCAAGCCTCCTAAGTTTATTCCTTTTTCCTGCCTTTTCAGAATGTATATAATAAGCCCATCAAGAAACACCAGGTTACATAATCACATAATTGAAAATTTATTTTCCCTGAATGTTGCCGTCTCCATAAAGCTAGTAGCAGCTGACACCATGATTAGTAGGTTATGCACAGTTTTGATTAGCACCAAGTATATTTTAAAAGACAAGTCAGAAGCAATCTGGAAATGTTTGTTGATAAAAATAATTGGGAAGATAAATTCAAGCATGACTAGGGAAAACATGTGGTTATCAAAAGTATGCTTCGTGTAGTCAACTTTAAATTATTTCATTCCACACACTCTTCTAAAACTAATCACAAACAAACATCCAGACTGGAGTTACTCAAATGACCTATGACTCCAGAGCATTTACGATATAATTCACCCTTTAGCTGGGAAAATGCCATTGAAAATGCCAAGTGAATGGGAAGCTGAAAGCTTAAAACGTTTGATATACTAGTAACATTAATTTCCAATATTTTCCCATTATTGTGAAGTCTGTTGAAGCGTTCAGTGATATTATTTTGGGTTTCTCCTTTCCTCGTTCATTCTTCTTGGTCTTTCAGTGCATTTTTAGTTCATGCTGGTGAAAGCAGTTAAGGACCCTTCTTTTTCTGCGATGTTGTACTTGGCTCACAGAGCTCTGCAGCAATTGCCATGCGCTACTCCTGAAGGCACTGTTAATCTTCAGGGTATTATCTTGGCTGGGATGCCACACAACAGGATGCGGATTCCCGGCTCAGTCCTGAGTTTCACAAAAGCCAGAATCCTTCTTATGCAATTTTTCACATCTGGGGCCTGTCAGTAGACATCTCTAATCATCTTCCTTCTTTGGTCAGGAAGGGACGCCAGTAAGTTTCACGTGAAGACTACTTTCAGGTCAATACTTTCCCCTCACAGATATAGCCAGCATCCATTTCATAAATGTGAAAACTGTGCTACAGAGGGACTTGAGAGAAATGGCAAACAGCAAACATATTGCTAAGCCAGTCACAAAATGTCAAGCCAAATTCTTCAAAAAAAGCTAAAGAAAGCCTAGCCCTGCTTTGAACTTTGACCTGATTTGAGCAAGGGGTTAAACTAGATGACCAACTTATTTCAATTACTAGTTTCTATGGTCCTGTACTTTAGGAGCTAAATAACTTCACTTTCCAAAAGCACTGTGTGTCCAGCAGCCCTCAGTGTATTTGGCTCTACAACAATCTTTGGTCCCCTGAGAGGCACAATCATGCATATACCAAAACAAATTGTTAAGGTTTCCATTTAATATTCTGGATTGGGTTTAGAGAAATGGTACGTGTAACTTTTGTGGGCTCCATCAGGTACTCCATCTGCACTTCTGTTTGAGTGATTTTTTTTAAATTTATTTCTTGGTTCAAACGTGTTATGCTATTTTCCTTGTTTTATCTTCTGAACAGTACTTTCCTTATCAAAATTGTGTGGATATCTTACATCCTTAATTTGTCTACAATGTAAAGAAAATACTTGGGCAGATTTCCCCTCCCCAGATTAAAACAACTCACAAAACCAGTCAGTGTTTGGAGCAACATGTCAATCATTTTTACCAAGCTCAGAACAAAAAGAAAGGCTTTTATAAGTTTTGTGACTTGTTAGTGTTTTTCTTTTGGTTTGCTTTTTGTTTATTTTAATTGATGCAGAATTGCCAAATGTCGGCTTGAAGGAACTAATTTTAGACAGCTGTCAAAAATGAAGGGATATGCTTCCTCCTACTTAGGATGCATTTTTTGTCATGGTGTTACAGGTTGGCTTATCCTTCATTCAGAAATTGGGCTTAGTCAATAATACTACTTCCAGTCTATCCTTCAGACCTGCCACTATGTGTGGACTTTGTTTTGATGCTTCTCTCACTTGCATGGGTGTAAAGCAGGACAGATATCAGTAAAGTCAATGATAATTTGAAAGTCTCAAAGTGAGAGTGAAAGGAAAATTATTCTTTTATTCTTAGCAGTTGATTAGTTTAAACACCCTGGAGAGAAGCCAGGAGGCATTTCACACTCTAACAAGCCTGTCATTAATACAGATCCTGAGGCTGTTAATACCTCAGAAAAATATTTTCAGCTGTTTATAGAACCAGCATCATTTCATTTGAGAAGAAAGAAAGTTCTAGTCTCAGTAAATATGTCGGTTTATTGTAATCTGTTTTTTCATGTACTTATAGGAACAGTATAATGGAAAACCTTCCTAGAGGTAAAATAGAAAACCAAAAAATAAGCTTTTTAAAATCACTAATCAAAATGAAAAACAACTTCAGTGAAGGAGGATGAGCGCAGGTATTTATTATCCCACATCCTTTGTCTGACTTATGAAGAGACACTGCAGATCTATAATTTTTTTCAATGTCTTTTCCAGGCACAGCTCAAGTTTGCTGGGGAAATAGATCTTCCTTTCCCACTCACAAAATACAACAGATATTAGACTCAAATATCCATCTTTGAGGCTGCAACTGGACAGGAATTTTTTTTAGGGTCATTCCATGGCCGGTTGACCATTTTCAGTAGTTTAGGAGGTAGGACTCCCATGGGACGGGGAGGGTGGGAAAAAAAGCCATTCTGTCCCAAGCAGACCTTTCCACTCATCTCTCTGTAGCACTGGGTGGCAAATGCACCCATGCTATTGCCAGGGCCCCTCTGGCATGAAGCACAACTGTGTGCGCTGAGCCAGAGAGAGGTGACTGGCTCCAGGCCAGAGCAGGGGCAGCAGGGATGAGAACAGCATAGGGAAGCGTAGGTGACATAAGTTAACATGCTTTAGCAGGGATTTAATTACAAGGGAAGTTTGCTCTGAGTAGAAGCCTCAAAATGGATAGAAGGTCATTTTAACCAGTGAAATAATTAAACAATTTAGTGAAACTATTAATAAGAACATTTGTGACTTTTGGTGGGAGTAGGTATATAGGGATTTTGAAAAACAGGCACCTTAGGCATCTTTTAAAATATTCATTTGGTGATCACTTGCATCTGACTTAAAGTTTGTCCATAGATAAATATCCACATTGTTTCTTCCGTTGTTCATCCACTAACTAAGTAATGGAATGTTATAATTCTGTGTTTGCTGTAGAAATAATTAATATATAAGAGAGATTTCGATAAAGACGTCAACATACAAGCAGTTGCATGAATGTTTAATCAGTGCAGCTGTCAGCAATAAGGCAGCGGTGAGGCTCTCATTTTGCCCTTTCTATCCTTTTTATGCTGCTGTATTTTAATATTTACTCTTTATTCATGTTCTCTTTTTTGGCATTTTTAAACGTGGGTCTGCTATGCATGTTTAGGGCTCCATTCATATTTTGGGTCACACAGTAATGGGGGGGAAAGGGGGAATTAGCAATCAGCTTGTTACATGAAAATCATTTATAACATCCCATTTTAAAACTTTTCATGTTTGCTAGTACCATAGTTATTCATAACCCAGTTTCAGCCCAACCTGAATTGAAATCCAAGAATGATTCATACATGACTTCAGTAACTTTCTTAGCTCTCTCCATGGCTTTAGTTGATTTTGTCACTGTAATACTCTTCAAAAGGTGAGCAATAATTGCAAAAGAAAAATTCCAGGAAAGAGATGCTTGATGGAAGGGGAAATTTGGGATAAAAGGTACAGCCTACATCAATGACTCTACTTACTAGTAATCAGAAAAAATCCAGAAAATAAAAATATGGCATATGTAACTAAGATGAAATCTGGCATAAGCACTGGCTCCCTTCAGATATTGCAGATTCTAAGTCCTGGTTCTGAGCTTACCATGTGACTAACTTCATATATCCAGGGTATGTTAAACAAGATTCATATCTCTAAAAGCAAAAAGTGATGGTTTCCATCACTGGATGGAGAGATATTATTAGGTATTGATAGAAGGCACTTTGAGTCAACTAGATGTTCTTCACGGGAATCATAAATTCTTTGTGATCCTCTCCTTCTCTGCTGGTGTAGGGCTTTAGGCAGTTTTCTCTGGACCATTTAATGGTCCTGTCAGTATATGCTTGGAGACCTGCTAATTCATGAGCCAGTAAGACTGATTTATGTTCCATGATGTCACTACTGCAAGATGGAAGAATAAAGTGAAGATGTGCTTAATATCATAGTATTAAAATTCATATAGCAGAGTTAACACTGTTCCTACACAATTTTTTGTCCTCTCTTGCACTGTAAAGATTAGCATATGTTTACACGGCACAAAAACTTGCCTGAAAACTGGATCAGAAATAGAATTTTCATGATAAAATATTTTATTTCTTTTACATAAGCTTCATTTAAAATTAACAACTACGACAAAACAATACAGCCTCTCCTTCTTTAGGTATAATGAAATCATTGTCACTTCTGAAATTTGGGTCAGGGAACATTGAATTGTTCATAAAGTCAAAATTTTAAAAGATTATAGACAATTACTAGTCTGACATCCTTCACTATACGGACCACAGAATTTCAACCAGATATTCCTGCCTCGAGCATATACTTTCACAGTGAGTTACAATACATTGTCTGGAAAAAAATCTGCATATCTATTGCCATGCTAAGAAGTGCCTAGTGCTCAAAATCCCTTAATAAATCATATTAGTGAGCACCTAAAGCAGAAGAATTTTTTTTTTTTTTAAAGTTGTGAGTTCTAGGAATAAGAGACTGAAACCGACCTAACTTCTGAATAAGCTGTACTTGGCTGGTGGAACCAGAAAGACAGCATTTCTAAAGGGAATTAGGCACTAAATACTAACCGATCATTGTAGCTACCAATTTACTGTGGGGATTTGGAAACTACTTTGCCCAGAATGCTGAAACAGTGAGAGCTAGTTGTGCTTGAGGCATGTTAAAGGTCAATGGGACACGTGCCCTAAAAGCCATACGCGCTTCTGAAAAAGTATCATCTCTAGTGAACAATAGATTTTTGTTGCAGAGCACTGGATTCACATCAAGATCCAGAAGCAGCCAAAGCTTTGAGGTTGGTCTATCTGCATCTCAGTAATAGAATTTCCTTCTCAAAGGTTTTTATTATAGTAAAGAGAATTTAAAATTTGAGTAAAATACCATTGATAACAACAAAAAAACCCAACAGTCTACTGTTGTTACATCGAAGAAGATAAAGGAGTAAAGTGCAGATATGGGAAATCCACATCGTGCATGCTTCCTAAGGTACATCTGAGAAAGGAACTGCCATTCTGCTGGAGCCAGGAGAAGTTTTAGTTAAATCTAATTGGAAGAGCTGGTTTTTAACTGTAATCTGGAAAGTCCAGGAAATAGAGGAGTGTAAACAAAGCTAATCAAAGAAGTGAAACATCGTATGTGCCAAACTGAAAAGGGAATAGAATCATAGAATCAGAATCATCTGGGCTGGAAGGGACCTTCAAAGGTCATCTAGTCCGACCCCCCTGCAGTCACAGGGACACCCTCAACAGACCAGGTTTCCCAGGGCCTTGTTGAGCCTCACCTTGAATGTCTCCAAGGAAGGGGCCTCAACCACCTCCCTGGGCAACCTGTTCCAGTGCTCCACCACCC
>JAOXNO010000024.1:51612798-51671107 GCA_028565335.1 Limnodromus scolopaceus | reverse complement strand
TCTTGTTTTTCTTTACATCCCTTGCCAAGTTCAGTTCTAGCTGTGCCTTGGCCTTCCTGACCTCATCCCTACACAGCTGGGCAACGTCCCTATACTCTTCCCAGGATGCCAGTCCCTCCTTCTATTTCCTGTGTAGCCCCATCTTGCCCTTCAGTTTGACCAGCAGGTCCCAGCTCAACCATGGTGGTCTCTTGACTTCCTTGCCCAATTTCCTACATGTAGGAATAATCACAAAGAGAAATGAGCAGAAGCATAGTTAAAATTTCTTATGTTGGAGGAATAAAACAGAGAACAGAGGTGATTAAAAGGATGTTGACTGATTCTTGAAAACTTTTGGATTATAACTAATGCTGCTGTAAACAAAATGAAATAAATATTTTGTCTGTACATTATGAAGTTTTGAAAAATGTTGTCAAAGGATAGGAGTTTGAAAAGTTTATCTTAATAGTGTAAAATAAAATAAATAATAATAATAATAAAAGTTGAATAGTTGAATAATAATAAAAGTTGAAAGTGCTGACCAGAAACTGTATTGCAAACTCTGGAGTATCTACGGTCCCGTGCCTAAGCTGTATATGCAGGAAGCAGAAGAACCTGATTTTCTTCTCTTTCTCCTACGAGTGTCAAATGTGATACTGCTGACTGCCAAAGCATACTTGACCATATTGAAAATCTTGTTTTGATGTTTATTCCCAGCTCCCTGTCATAGGAAGGCAAAGCAGAAACCAGTTCCATATTGGTTCCAAGCTAGTTCCAGCCCGACATGAAGGTTTCTGGTCATATCTTTAAGCCTGCCTTCCACCTTCCTGAAGAAACTTGTTTGTTCATGTGCAATAACATATGACTCACACGCTCCAGTGCTAAGCCTATATTCTTAAAAACAACAACCATCTCATACTTGGATAAGCATAAGTAAATGCACTCTTTAAAGCTTGAATCTTACCAATGGGGTGAATTTTCTATTTCTACGACTATACTAGTATTACTAATTTTATTTAATTCACCAACTGGGATAGAAACCATGGGAGAAACCATGAAAGAGTTAAGAATGGTACCTTAGTGCTTCAATGTTATATCAATGCTAGAGAAAGACGATTTTAAGGATAAAGTTGGATGCTACAGAGGAAAGCAAATAAGAAAACAAAATCTTTTTCATGAGCAGCAGAACTAAAGAAACCTTCTTTCCAATAGATTTCTGACCTTAATTCCCACTGTTTTTCTTCCTGCAATAATTTCAGCTCAATATTTAACAGCAGGTAAATAAGGGACATAGCACCAACAGTCCAGAGATGAGAATGATAGCAGATTAGCTCTTTTGTAGGATTGCTACATTTTTCTTCAAATGGAGTACCACCCCAAATCTTGCTTCAAGTCATTCCTCCTTCCTATTCTTGTGTTTCTCCTTCTGATCAACAAACAGTTGCATGCTAAAACTCATAAACTGAAATTCCACTTCCTTTTTAATAGTCTTATCCATATAGATAGTTTTTGAGACCAGACAGTGATCTTGCAGAAATGATCTCTCAGTCATTTATAAATAAAATGACCTCTTCCATTTCCATTAGTTTCTTGTCATTGCAGGGAAAGCAGAATGGAAAAGTTCAGTGTTTTCCTGCCCTTTGGCAGTGTTCACAGCCAGGGACACATTCTAAGATTTTGAAACCGCACATCTGGTTTTATTGCAATATTTCTGAAAAAATGCGTAAGAAAGTCACTGTTTTGTATGTGCTCTCTCTTCTATGCTAGTTTAATTCTTCTTTATTTTCCCTTGCAGATGATCCTTAACCTGTGTAACCTGTACACCTAACTTGTTGCTCTTAAAGTGTCTGCTACTTGCTGATATAAGCTTGATACGAACCCAGAAGTTATGGCCCATATTTGTGGAGCAGAGGAAGAAGCTGCACATTGTCTTAGAGAATAATGAAATATAATAAACAAAACTTGCTGAAAAATGCTTATGAAGAAGTACCTAGGATGATGAATTGGGATCCCAGTTTACAGTTAAACAGGTTCCAGGTAATTTTTGATACTAGTATTTCTTATGTTCAGACATCCCAGTTTAATATAATTTAAAACCACAGCACTTTCATCTAGCACCAGGTGTTCATTTCTTCTGAAAAATCTGATTCATTTTGCTCATGTAAAAACCTATCATCTCATAAAATATGTATGTACTTTCAATGTTAACTTGGTGTGCACAGTATCCAATGAAGGCTTCACTTCACTTCTGAGCATTCTCGTCTTTCTACGTGCTGTACAGGTTGCTTTCCCAATAAGGATGGTCACCTGAGAAGGGAATAAATCCCTGCAAGACTTTCATTGTGAAATACATCACTGATCTGAACAGCAGGAGAAAATATAGCTCAGTTAAATGCTTCAGCCAAAGGGACTCCAATTATTCTCTCCAGAGGTGATTTTAAGGGTGAGCAATGCTGTGCATTAGAAATACAATTCAGAGTTCACACAGAACAGCTGCCTATTTTTCAAAAAACAAAAGGAACAAAAATCTTCCCATTGCTATCATAAAAACCAAAGCTCTCTTGGGGAACAAGAGCTCCAGACACAGTAATGCAACAATCCTTTACATCAGCTGAGGACTTGACTCCTGAGTTCTCAAGATGTTTCAGATATTTGGGAATCACTTTTTTTCCACCATAATGGCTCAGCCTTTCTTGTGGACAAAATGTCAGAACTGCTTTATGACTCACAGTTAGTTTTACAATTTAAGACGGGTCAGGATTATAAGGAAAACAGAATGTGTTACGGAAACCACAGTGCAACTCAAACTAGAACACAACCATTTCACAGCTGGGATGCACAGCTGGCAGATACAGAGAACTGACTTATGCCACAGCCATATTATTGGTGACCAGAGTGCCTCAACATTTTTTTTTGCTGGATTTTCCCTGTCAACTGATTTTACAGAAGAGTAAGTTCATTGAACCCAAACTGCCACGTTTCCACTCTGTCTTCACAGACGGGTAATATAGTACATCACACATTCCTCAGGTGTGTGGACACAAGAGTCCTCTTAAACTAGAACACATTTCTCAAATATAGCCATATAAGCATATAGAAGACAGCAGAGATGATCTGCTTATAAGAGAAGAAACAGCAAAAGCCAAAACAAAAAAATAGTTAATCACAGTACTAAGTTACATCTGAATATGGTTTTTGCTTTCTGAAATCTCGTAGTGCGGATAAAGCAAAAGGAAGGAGTTATACATACCACAGAGTTTTTTAAAAGCATTTCCCTTTCTCTCCGGTAAGTCAAGCAGCCCTTTGACTCTTCCCTTTAGAATGGGAAGCAGTGTTGCCAACACTCCAACTCTTTCACTGATAGAGCTACTCTTTGTGTTGCTTATGTTGGTGACAGGTGTAGGAACTCATCTTTTCAGGCAGCAATTTTCTTTTAATTAAAAAACATCTGTTTGGATAATCCAATTAGCTTTCAGTTTTCCTATGTTTTCAAACTAATTTCCTTCAAATTTCAAACATTTTTTGTATTGCATAGGAGACAATTCATATAAACTGTTTAATTTAATGGGGCTTTGGAGGAATGAATAATTACAAGGCTGACATGTTCTGCGGGGAGAGATAAATAAATCCTAATGCAAAGTCTAACTGCATTCACACAGAGTCTGTCCCAAATTCTAAGGTAAATCTTCATTGCAGGTTTACCCTTTTTTTTTTCAAACAATGTCTCCTAACATCCTGATACAAAAGCCTTATCTTCTCATTCTATAGTTCTACCAGTGAACTTTAAACCAAGCTAAAATATGAGCAGACTAATTCAATGTTCTGTAGTCTTCGATCATCGTATTACTATTCCAAGGCTTGTATTTGCTAATTTACACAATCCCTTTGCAACATAAGCACCAGGCTGGTTTAAAACACCTGCTCCCTACCTGTATGTTACTCCATTCAGCCTCCTCCTTTTCACACTTTCCAGCCCACCTCACCTCACCTAAATGATACTAGATGCCCACCCGTAACAGTGATCCCAGGGGATTTAATCAGATTTCAGAAAAGAAATATGAATTTAGGAGCCACATGAGAAGAAGGACCTGTATGGGGACATCAGACAGCACTCTGAGGAATGGGGTCTGCTGGGTGGCTGGCTAGTTTAGGCCACATATGAAAAGCTTTAAGGCAGACAACTGCAGCATCAGACAGACAATAATTCTCTTTTGTACAGCAGAAGAGATACATTGTCTTATGTTATCTGCTCTCCTAATTATTCTAACTCATTGAACAAACTCCACTTTTAAGGGTCTCCTAGAGATTAATAAGAGTATGTTCAGTGAAGTCCTGCACAGACATACCAGCTCCAGCCTGGAGGAAGCATCACTACATCAGCACCAACTTCCACCAGGGCTCATTATTTTCTTAACAGTTTAATTTAGCCTTGGCACAGCATTGCTCTGCTTTCACTCCTCTGCTTTTAGCTCTAGGAAGAATTTGATTGTCTTTCAACATTACTGGACTGCAGAGTGTAAACAGACCCTAAGTCCTTCTGCAATTCTGCCTATTAATCCCACCTTTTCCTTCCCTCCCAACTTCTCCCCGACCCAGTACAAAAATGACTCTACAGGTTTCTCTTCGTGTGCCTCCACCTTCTCCATTTCTATTCATCTACTGAACTCCACATGTCTAAGCCTGTACTCTCTTTGTGTAAAAACACACTGTCATGGCTTGAAAAATACTACAGGTTGTTCCCAGGAACGGAATAAGGAAGCTGTGATGAGGCAGTATGCGATGAACGCAATAGATGGAGGTGCTTCAAGAGGGCAGATGGCAGACAAAGAGTAATTTAACTGCTCCAAATCATCTGCCATTGTAGCCAATTTCTGTGCACTGAACGTACTGGCACCCTTGGAAAACTGGCCTCATTAAACTAAAATCTAGCCTTTCTCAGTACCTCCTCAGTAAGGCCCTTTTTGCCTTGACTCCTTCTACTTTACATGAACACCTTTCTTTACGGAACTCCCTTCTAATTCTTGCATGGCTAACACTGAAACAAGGCCAGTGTTGACAGCACTCAAATCTCCTTGGCAAATAATTAGGAACACTTGGACAAGACAGATTAAAAAAATAGAATAGTTTTACAAACACATAGAGTGGAAGCCATATTTAATTAAATAAGAGATTAACTGCTGGAGATTGTCCCTACTATTTGAAATGTCTTGCTAAATACCAGTCTGTTGTGCCTTTTTTTTTTTTTTCAAAGTCCTTCAGCCTAACTGAACTGGTACAATTCTCACTCAGACTATAAGGTTGAGGGAATTTCATTTGATCTGTTGTGAAAAAAGTAATCTTGAAATAAAAAAAAATGTTGGTTTGGGTTTTTGGTTGTTTTGGTTTTTTTTCCTGGAGGGTGGAGAAGACATCTGATAAATGCTTTAACTTATGTCTTCACATATCAATCAAAACAGCAGTAGGAAATTTCTGCCTACATAGCTGGGAGCATTTCTATTCTGATAACTTCATACAAGGTACCAGCTATGTAAACTGTCTTAGATAATTGGAGGAAAAGGATAGTTACAAAAATCCCCAGAAAAGACTTCTTCATCGGAAAGTCCAGAGGAACCCATTTTTATTTACTTCATTTTACCTGAAGGGGGCCTACAGGAAGGCTGGAGACAGTCTGTTTACAAATGCTGGCAATGACAGAACAAGGCGTAATGGCTTTAAACTGGAGAAGAGCAGATTTAGATTAGACATTAGGAATAAGTTCTTTACTATGAGGGTGGTGGAGCACTAGAACAGGTTGCCAAGGGAGGTGGTTGAGGCCCCTTCCCTGGAGATATTCAAGGCGAGGCTCAATGAGGCTCTGGGCAACCTGGTCTAGTTGGGGGTGTACTTGCTGACTGCGGAGGGGTCTGACTAGATGACCTTTGAAGGTCCCTTCCAGCCCAGATGATCCTATGATTCTATGATTTCAGATGTTGAACCTTTACAGTTCCTTTCAGTTTACAGGAAAAATGAAGGCAAATACAGAAAATGTAATGGCATTGCAGATGCCAGGGTGGTGACCAGACAGCCTCTAGAATTGTTACTAGGTCTGAGCTCATCTTCAGTCAAATCACATTACCAGACAGTATGTTCATCTCATAATCCCCTTGCTACCCTGACTGCAGCTAAAACACATGACCTTACACCACCTTTACCATGAGCTAAGATAACACTTTTCATCTTGCAGCAGGCTCAGTACAAACATGTGTGCATGTCTGACTGCAGAGGTCACTTGCTGCAGCCGCTCAGTCACTCTGTGGTCACTTGCCTGGATCAAATGGCTTACCTACACAGCAATTTTATTTTTGGAGCAGATGTTTCTCATTGACTTTCTACATGAACATCTTTGTAAAGATTGTTTATATATTTAATCTAATTTTACATTAAATTGGGTTAAATTAATATAGATTACATTAATTAGACTAGATCAATCAAATTTTTAAAAGGTACTAAGGTAATTTTAGTCTAGCATATAAACATTGAAACTTGGAGTTAGCAATTATCCTTCTTCACGTGCTCCTCAGAGAACGATCGTGATGACTGTTCAACTTTATTGCTGTAGCTGTTCTGTAAAATGAGGGCATGTATTGTCAGTTTTCCCAGTTCATGTTAGTGAGAAAAACCTATTCTCCTTACAACAATTTTTCTATATAGAAAAAATTGAACAAAGAATTCACACTTGTTAGCCAATAGGGCTCATAACATAAGGATTTTGCTTGGGAGTATAGCTTTAAAACAAGAGGTCTTGTTTTGATGTTCCCATGGAACTATTTCTGCAGAAGAAACACGAAGCTAACATAACTCAAAGATATAAAAATTTACGTCCTTCTTTTTAGCTACATAAGAATTTTTGAAGTACAGTCATCATAGCAATGGGTACAGGGATCTTTCTGCACGCTGCCCGCATTGCAAATTTGAATTACAGTCTAGTGGCTGTTTCTGTGATGGAGCACTTAAAACCTTTCTCTACAGTACTTAAGGTTGAAGCTCGATTCCCTGCAGGAACCATAATGAATGCCAGGGAAAAAAAAAAACAAAAAAGAAAAAAAAAGTACAAAAAGAGGTGCAATTTGTTGTTTAGTTAAAGGGGGTATTTGAGCTGTGCCTTAATGTGGCAAATTTTCCCAAAGGAAAATATTAGGCACAGGACAATGACTTAATGGTTTCTGAAGGCCAAAGGTTGCTCAAACAGATAAGGGAGGAGTAGAAAACATATGCAAAGGCAGAGATTCAGACATGTTCTTTCGTCATGCCATTCCTCATGGCCTGCCATTTGCCTACAGTGAAATTTAGTAGTAGTATTCTTTCCTGAGAGCTGTTTGTGAGTTGTAACAATACAGTCCTTGGGACACTGACATTGGAATTTGTTGCCATGACAGTAACGGGAATATTATAAATTAAGCTCCTACAAGGTCTCCATGCCTCCAGACAGAGGCTGTGGAGGAAAGGGGCCAAGAAATTATACATGAAACTTATGAGAAAACACAATTTTTCTTTCAAACCATCATCAAAATAGGGTTTGATGCTGTTCCAACTAAAATCCATGGGAGTTTCATCACTGATATCAACAGGAGCAGAATCAAGCACGGTTTGTCATAAAGATTAGTATGCAAAAAGAGGAGATGTGAGCAAAAAAAACAACCTCTGCAATCCCTCATGAAAAATCCTTTCCTGGCTTTTAGATGTGTTTGCTGTTGTTGCTACTTTCCCACATGAAAAAGAGAAGAGCTAGACATCAGAAAAAATGATATTGTTTGGTAATCTCTAAAGGGTATCATTCTGCTTTCAATAAGATAGATTTGGCTGTTTTCCTCACTCAAGGAAGTCAGATGGTCCCAGAAAGGCTTTGCTTGCAATTACGGTCTCTGCTAAGATAAGGATACAATAGCTGAGTGCCAAGACAGATCAACTCTTTCAAAGGACTTCAGACTAGATCCTTTGGCTCTCACTCACAAAAATGCTCTTCAGTCACATAGAGAAGTTTAAGGAAGGACTTTTTTTCATGCTTAAGATTGAAGGTTTAGGCTGTAAAAGAAAGGAAACTAATCCTAAGGGTTAGCAATTATTTCCCAATATTTTTCAGCTAATAATTAAAAAAAATAATTGAACCTGTCACACTGAATTGCACAGCCAACTTCTAGACAGACTCAGGGGATGTTAGAGCACTTAGGATAGTTATCCTGTACAGCAAGGGCTTCTTTACCTGGAAAGAGAGGAGCTTTTATAAAACTTTCCATCAGTGATTTGAAAAATGGCCTGTTTCATTACAGTCACGCTGCTGAAAGGGAAAAGAAGGCATGGGGATGTAAGCAAAGTGTTCAAGGTTAAACCATAAGGGAATTACTCTGTTAAAGTGCCACGGATGCCAGAGCATGTCTCTGCTCTTCCAGGCAGTAACGCTCTAGGAATTGAATGCAGCACACCCTAGCTCATTAGACATACTTTCAGCATATTCAGTGCGTTGAAAGAAAGATCCCAGAACCAGAGGAAACAGAAGTGAAAATAGGCAGCTCTGATAAAGTAGTACTTTGCAGGAAGAGGAGAGGCTTGGGCCTGTGTGTGTGCACTTCCAAAGAAGTCATCATTATTGTACAGATGAATCTTCATCGTCATCTTTATCATCATCTTCATTGTCCTCATCTGTCTTCATCACAAAGCCATCACAACCCTGAGATTTGATGTGCAACCCTCACAGTAAGGGCGTTGCACTGATGTCAGTGGAAGGGTTGAAGCTGCAGTAACACATAACACCAACACAAAGCAATGTATTGTTCAGCTCTGAGAGCAGAATTTTGCCATCAGTGCTTTAATCAAGTTACAAGCCAAGTTATATGTCTTATGGCTTCAGCGGTTTTCCAGGTCTGGGACAGATATTCTACACAGATTTACAGGGCACTTTGCCATTGCTCCAGCCATTTCTCACATTTTATATTTCTATATATCATCTTGACTTCATTTAAGTTTCTGTTGTCTGCATATAATACTTCTTGCATTCTCAGAAAGGAAAGAACAAAGTGTAATTTCAAGCCAAAAGACAGATAAAAAGACAGGAAGAGAAATGTTTGCAAGGATAATAGAACCAGCCTTAAAGAGAGAGAAAGAATAATTATAACTATTAAAGTTTGGAAACCAATAAAACATTCCCTAAATTGCTGTTTTCTATACAATTATGGAATAAATCTAAGATCAGAAATCTTGGTATAAGATGCAAGAACAAGTGTCTAATATGAAGGAATTCTTGTTGCGATTAAGCTTAAAATGCCCAATTTTTTCACCCTTGCAGAAGCACAGCACATTAGTTTTAAAACTGTTGTTGAACTAAATGATGTTCCTTTTTTCCCTATCACAAAAATTATACAGCCCCTTTGAGCCATTCATAAGGTGAAGAAAAGTGGCTAAGTATCAGCTGGGTCCATTACTTAGTTTTTTAGCAAAAACACTGGTGTTTATTGTTCATCCACCCTCAGGGCTCTCGTCTAGAGGGTCTCCCAGTGTTCCACAGTTCCTTCGTACTGGTGCAGGAAAGGACCAAACGAGGTGATGAGGAAACATTCGCTGTGGTGCTGGTAGCACAGAGGAAACACCCAGCTGTGAATAAAGTGCAAAAGTCACCAAATGCACTACCTGCCAACTGTCCTGCAAGCTCTGGGAACACAGTAAATTGATGAGAAGCAACTTGCTGAGCTTAAGTGCAGAGAAAACTAAGGTGAGTTTGTGAGGAAGAAGAAAGGATTTCAGTTTGGCCATTTTGTAGAAGGTAGCCACATAAATACTTTGATAAATAATGGAAATTCTGAAAGGAATAAAACAGTGCATCCCACAAAATTAATTCAGTAATGCTAGTAATTATTAACAGTAAGCCACTGATTATTGTTATTACTTCTAGTCATTATTTTTAATAACTGAAACCTGAATTTCCTAGTCTTATTATCTCCACATATGAAACAGCAGATACTGAATATATTATATTTAGAATCCTCTGTCTCACCAAAACACAGAAAAAAATCTTATGAGCAAAGGCTAAAATAGTAATTTGGTTTTGTGTACCTTTGTTTCCACAGTTTTGACATTTTAATAGGTATTTAAGTTCTGTGGTCAACTGAGATTTTTAAAGTTAGTGTACAGATGCGGAACTAGATTTCCATTGGTTTTCCCTGTAATTTCTTCTCAGCATATTCATCTAGAGGAAAAAAAAAAACAATTTATTTTTTTAATTTCCAATTTTAATGTTATTGCATCAGCTAATCTCCTGAGTTTATTCAATACCAGAAATTTACCATTTCTACTGTCTTTCCAAGATGGTAATTGGCAGTGAATGATAAGCCTTTCCTTAGGGTTTGGATTCAGTATAAATATGAAAAAAAGAGAGAAGCAAAACAAACAGCAGAATGGCTCATCTTCCTGAGGATAAATGTTCTCCTACTGGAAATACTTCATGGGTGGATCAGATCTGCTGTGGTGGGTCCATGGTGCATTGGTGAAAAAAAAAATATAAAAAAACCCTACGCTTTTGGCCCTTCGTTACAGAAAATGATACAATATTGGGCATGTAGCCCAATGAAAGAAAACAAGGGGAAGAATATTGGAACTGTGACTGGTAAGTGGCCCGTGTTGCTGGTTTCACAGGGCAGCAACCACAAATATCCAACTGACTCCCCCTGAGCCTGGCACTGGCATAGAGGCCCTGCTTTACCATAAATGATCACTGAAATGAGTAGGATGAGGGGTTAGAATGAAGAACATAAATTGCCTGAAGCTAGTGCAGTTACCATCTACAGTTACCTCTTGCAGCAATTAGGTAGTGTTGTAAGACAACATTCTAAGTCCCTTGAAACATTCAAGGGTATGAAGATGACACTATTAAGTTTAGAAGTTGTTTTGCTGAAGCAAGAGAAGCATGCACCAAAAATGCTCTCCAAAACCTGATGAAATATTAAAACTATTTCCAGGTAATTTTATGCTTCCCAGAATAAGAGTCATATTCTTTAGTTTGAATGTGACTGACACTTCAGAAGAACACCTTTAAAAACAGGTCTTCTGCAACTTGGCACTGGCTCGGTTGACATCTATCAGATCCGTACAGAGAAAGAGACAAAAAGATAATGTGAGAAAGAAACAACATGATAAGGTTAAGTATTACTTGAGGAATTTATGAAGCATTGCTAAGATGCTTATTTTCCTCTTGCTTCCAAAACATGGATGAATTATTTTAAATAGAACATGGAAATCTCTTGGCACTATGCCAGTTTTCCTCTGCTTGATCTTCTTGTGTTTGAATCTACATACAGTCACCAAAAGTATAAAAAAACCCCAAACAAACAAACAATAAAATATTTTTCCAATCTAGTCAGGGATTTGGAATCATAAAAAAACCCTCTGAGTTCATGATACAGCACATCTAAACTCATTTAATAATAGTCAAGAGATGCCTACCATATTGCTATGATATCCTTGTATAAAAGTTTCCTTTCTTTCTTCCCTAGAATCAGTAGCAGTCATGTAAAACAAAAAATATGATCTGTGCTTCATTACATTAACTATACGTTTTCTTTCTTTTTCTAGTTTCATTTTTCAATTTCTGAATTATTTTCTTATTGGTTATTTCCATCTTATTCTATTTTGCCACTTCAGTTCTTAATTTCTTCATTTACATTTAAGAAGTTCAACTGTATTCTGTTTTAAATAATACCTCTCTTTTTCTCTGTCACCAGCTACTGGCTTACCCTTTTGTTAATTCCAGCTCTTGCCTTCATCTCTTTTCTTTCCATCCTCTTTATTTCTGCCAAGGACCATACAACTCATTGGAAAATATTACACATAAACTCTTCGTTGCCAACTACCAACTGGCCCAAGCAATTTGGTGGTACTGTATTACCGCAGTACATACTGTGAGAGTACTCCAGTACCTATTTACCTGCAGCAGAATATTCTAGAGTTTGCCAGATGTCCTAAAATTACCATTAGCACAAGCACAGATAAATGTAAAAATTAATAATTTATTAACACAATCCAGACACACAAACTATTCACAAAGAATTTTTCAATGACTCACAGAGAAAAATATAATAACTAATTTTTAACTGCTGTTATCTCCCAGCTATCAACCCATCAATGAGATTTATCAATTTTCCTTGGGAATCTAGTTCTTATGTAAGCCCCTCATCTTGCAGTTTGCCTTTAGGGAAGAGGTGGTAGTCTGTGAGCCTACCTAACTTACGTATGCAAGCTTCTCCAAGGGGCCCACTGAGATTCAAATTTCTCCAGCACACACACTGTCATGCAGGCGTCCTATTACTATAAATTAGTTAGGTTGTTGAGCTCAACTTTCTTTCTGAAGGACTATCACCCACTCATAGATTTTTTGGCTTGATGATGCCTCTGGGCATGGTGGGATAGAATGATTGCTGATCCAGAACACAAGTGGAATCTCATAACCACAATCTTGGGGCTGACACATTCCCACAATTCAGTAGCTAACCTGTAGGACAATTTAGGACGTAAAAATAGATTGGGATTCTTTGCTGCTTCTCATGTCTAATCAGATTATTAATAAAACAGCATAATCATCAGTGAAACAAGAAGTTATTTTTTCAGATTTCTGAAGTGTCTCAGGTTCTTTCCAACACCTAGAATCTATGAATGTTTCTGAGTCAATGCAAATGATAGCACTCCATCACATGCGTGCTTCATGTGCTTCCATCAACCTTACACTCCAGCCATATTACTTAGAGTGTTATTTTTTTAGTTAACATTCCAATTTTTCCTTTCACTCAGAAACTGCGTGCCATCAAGTCCAGTCTATCTTCTACTTTCAGAAGCTAAACTTTCTTCAAAAGACAAAAAGCACACTCAAGTAAATATTTGACTTCTGATTGACAGGACCTGAAGGCTAGAAATAAAGCAATAGAGCAATCTCTGCCAAACAGACACATATATGGAAAGGATGAAGAAAAACTAAATTAAATCTCTGCTCAGATGAAGAAGGTGCTGATCTGAGGCTGATTTATTTTAACCCCAAACCCTCATGTCCATCCTAGTCTTCATTCTTGGATTTTCAAGGCTTGACTGGATAAAGACTTGAGTAACACAGTCAGAGCTATGTGCTGATCCTACTTTGTGCATGAGGTTGAACTAAAGACCTCCTGAGATCCTCTGTGACCTGAATTATCTTGTGAACTAAGGCATGGAAAAAAAACATTCAATCCCTAGTGGACTTTTAAATTTTGGTTTATAATAACAACTGGTAACCAAATAAAAAAGGTCTGAAGTTTAATCTTCCTCCTCTCTATCCAATTATGTTGTTCTAATCTTCACATCTCCTGTCCCTAGCACACAACACCATTCCTCTAGAAACACACTATCATGCCTTGGACAGTCCAATTCAACACACAGTCCCAACTTGTAACTGGTTTCAAGGACTGACTTTCCCTTTGGCAAAAAAAAAAGCAAACAAAAAAAACCAAACCCACCCAAACAAAAAAAACCCCCAAAACATTATCAACAGCTTATTAAATTATTTTTAAAGTAACTGCCATTTGTGAAACTCATAATTAGGATATTAGTTGCCAGTCAAAAGCCCAAATTCTTATTAGAGATACAAAAGAGGTGGTACAGAGCAAAAGTGTAAAGTATTTTCCCCAAATAAGGTTTCATTCTTCACAATAGCTTTTTCAATGGCAGATTCATGGCCTGAGTTTTCCAACATGATCTGGTGTTTGGAGTGGCTAGATTGAGCCATTCATAAGGAACTTGGTTTTCGAAGGGCCAGGTCTTTTCAGTGTGCCCAGCAAATAAGAGGTACCAGAGAGGACTGGGTACTTTTGGTACTGAAGTTCTAAAATTTGCAGATGTGCCCAAATCATTAAAGAGCCTACTGCAATTGGAGTCACTTTCCCACAGGTTCTTTTTTTAAAGTGTAACCTATGTCTTTTCTCAAAGATTTTCAGATATACTGCAGCATAGGTTCATGCCGAGGTAATAGGCCAAGCAACTAACAATGAAAGACTCAGCATTAGGAGTCCAGGGTTTTGTTTCCAGTCTTCTCACTGTTAATAAGAACTTGCAGTCTGGCCCCAGTTTCAGTGCATCCAGTGTTAGATAATTCTGCTCTGTCTCTAGAGGATGGATAAAGGTCCTCACATTTCAGCCAGGGATGGGAATTGAAGGCATGGAGTGTCTTTCAGGAATCTTCTCAGAGGACCATTTAACAACTCAAACCATCCTTAAATGGGAAAATGTGTTGGCATTTGCTCCTGAGAACTCAGAGGAAGGTTTAAAGAAACTAGCTGTCTTCATAATACATTTCTGAAAGGAAAATAAAATCGACACTGGAAATTAATTGCCTGGGAATGGAAGGATAATGAGAAAGGCTGTAGAAGGAAGTTTTCTAAGGCATGGTTTTGGCATATCAAACTTTGTCTCCACTTCTGATCTTTTACAGAAAGGGATCTTCTGACAAAGCTTCATACATATCTGAATCCTTTTCTAGCTATCAGAACAAGATGAAGAGGTGATGAAAGCTGCTCCAGGGCTTGGAAGGGATATAGGAACTCCAAAGTTCCTCCTTTTTAGCCTTCTTATTTACACTTTCTGTGACAAACTGCTGCTCGTGAATGAGTTGGTTTTCTCTGTTCCATTGAAACAATGAACAGTGGAAGTGTTCTTTGTCTTAAAATAACTCTTTTTATCATTCAAGACCAACAGCTCCAATATGAATCAAATAAACTGATTGTCAAATTTTGCCGCCTTCAATGCTTCCTCTCTTTATCAGAGACTTTTCCTTATCCCATGAAAGCCTTTGTAAATCTAGCCAACAAAACCTATTAAATATTTTATGGATTTTTGATAATAAAAAATATTCTGCATCTGCCTTAAAATTGTTTTTTTAAGGGCTCATGATCAATCAGGCTCGGGTAGCTGTGAGCTCAGAGACTGTGATCAATGGTAGAACATCTGATATATGTCCTGGTTTTCGTAATAAGTCTTTAAATAGATTCGACAATGCATTTAGTTGTTTAAATATTCATACCTGTTCCCCTACAAGCAAGTTTTAATATGTTTAATTTGGAGGGAAAGTCAAACTCATAAACTTTATCCCCAACCTCAAGCACCAAGTCATTACTACATCCTCCTAAGGTACTGTTAGCAGCTCCATGCTGTTATTCTGCAAAATGTATTAGCCAGAGGTAAGTTAATTATTAGTTGGAAGAAAATTTATGATATGCTGTGAAGCTTCACATGAAGTGTTGCTTGGAGATGAAAAAAAAAGAAAAAGAAAAAAGAAAAAGGAGAGAAAATAAGTAAATGTTGAGCCTTGGGCATTACATTTACATTTATGAGATGCTCTACGATTTACTGTTCCAGCTTGTTTTCCTAGAAATGCCTTGGGTTTGTTTCAGCTAAAATACACTATAATGCTTATAACATTAGCTTGTTTAAGGTGCCCCTTACTCTGTGACTATTCAAGTACAACAGTGGGTGCATAATAGCAAAACTTGAGTCATAGTCATGGCTTAGAGCCATCCCAATGCAGCTATAAAACTCATATGTGTACAATCCCTTACCTGTCCCCATTCATCAAAAGCTGCATCAAGTCACCACCATAACCAAAGTTACCCAGTTTTCTTGCTCAGTGTCTGGATTTGTAGCCAGGATTACAGCATGCCCTTGCAAGAAGGACGAAGCTGGCTGTGCGCAGTTCCACCCATTGACACTCAATACTGGAGTAGCCAAGCCACGGATGGTGGCTCAGGGACAGAAAGTTCTGGATGACATTGATTAATTATTCCTGTTTTATTGCCACCTCTGTCAGTAATGGTGTGTTAACAGGACTACTTATAAGTCAGAAGTACAGATAACAGAGTGGGTCAGTAGCTGACCTGAAACTCAGATCTCCTGTCTGCTAACACAACAGCCCATCATGCCTTTCACCACACACCTGACAATTAGTAACTGTTGGCAAATTTTGACTCCGGTGGACCATATTAGTGCAATTTTATGGAATAATTCCACTATTTCTGTGCTACTTATCGCTCCAGAGATCTTCATTCAGTGCAAACTCATGACCTGTAAGAGGCAGCATTTTTTAATGCATTTTTTTGGCATCAGTACTCTCTCTCTCCCTTCAGAGTGAGTTGAACTGGAATGGGTTAAACAGTGGTAGGTGTAGGAAAGATGAAAGAATAAAGTGAAAAAGAGGCTTTGTCAGAAGAACAAAATTACCTGCATATTTTAAGTTGACAGGAAAGCACTGACTTAGAGAATTACTGCAGAGCATTCTATAAACAAATTTAAAAAAAAAACAAGAATTGTTTACATTGTTAAAATTATTTTGAATTTTAAAGGGAGTGGTTCTTACCAAAGAAATCAGAAATGTCATATCAAGATTTATTTATTGGCAATTTAAAATTACATTTATCTTTGTGACATCAAAAATTAATTTAATTAATAAGGATAAACGTTCTTTTCCAAAACATTCCCATTATACTCATTGAGTTACTTTTTGGTAAAACTTGATTTTGACCAGTTCTCATAAATACAAAAGAAAATTTGATTCAGAATTTCAAAAAATGTTTGTGCAAACAGAAAAAAAAAATTCTATTCAGAGGAATAGAGTGGGAAAAGCTAGTTGCAGAAGCCAACATGTGAACACAGAGAAACGAAATGGAAAGTGCTTACTCAGAAAAAGGATGCAAGTGACAGAGAGTCTTAGAAGTCGGAGAACTCTCTTCTGAGACAGCTATCTGAAAAAGACCATAAAGTCGCAAAGCACTACTGGTATTCCCAAAAGACTTTTTTCCATGAGTAATTTTTATAAACTGTGAACTGATTTTGCTGGAGCATGATCATAAGGAGAACAATTTTGAAAGTGATGCCTTGGGAACTACATACGTAAATCCTGTTGTTTGCTAACAGGATTTGTGAACAGAAGTCCCCATGCACTTGTGTTGCAGACTGAGCTCTGAGAGAATTAAAACACACTGAATGTTTCTTTTTCAAGCCTTTTTATTTATATTCCCTTTCTTCCTCCTCAGTATTCAAGATGACACCATCTTGACAGCTAGAGGGAGCTGGCTTGTAAGGAGGTCCTTGAGAGATGAGGTTAGTACGCAGCAGGTAATTTCTCACTCTAATGTCAAATCTGACACAGTAGTTACCCAGTTTGTTAAATCCAGGAAAGCCTTAGGAAGTCAGAGAGTTATTCTGGAGCTCCACTGGTTCAATGAAGAAAATCAGAAGGATCCATGACTGTCAATTACCAATTTATAAAGGGCAATCTAGAACAAGGTGAAAGCAGTGCGAGACAAGAAGCTGACCTGGATCTCTGCCGCAGATCCCCTGGAGAAGCGAAGCTGTCCTCCCTGCTCTAGAGCACAGTGACAGGAGGAAGAAGGAAGTGATGCAAGAAAGATTCCTTCCCCCAAATGACCTGGGACTGTGTGCAGGCCTGTGTGCAGGGATGGCTGCAGCCACACCTGGGTGCTGAAATGTGCCCGTTCACTGCTTTTTAAAGAAAATACAACCCACTGGTGAATCATTTAGTAATTCTTCAGTGATCTAGTTGAGTTTTAAAGAAAACATAAGACATCCATTATTAGGCCTGAGTGCATTTGAAAAATGCATTTTATAAATCAAGAGTTGAAGCAGAAGGTAAAATTTACCCATCTGCCAAAGGCCAGTGCAAAGTCAATGTACCATTTACTTTCTCAAAATAAGTTTAAGCGAGACCTGCGGTTTCATGCTGGCCTTTCCCAAAAGGATGAGCTTCAAGATCATTCAAACAGAAAATAATCACCTTAAAAATGAATACTCTAATAGAGGAAAAGGAGAAGTTTCTTGACATGGTGAAATAAATAAAAACCCGAGCTCATATTACTGAGATAAATGTCTGCAGAGAGTTAGAAAGAGAGGCAGCATATTTTTGCAGCATCACATCCAGGAAATTGGACAACATATTAGCTTAAAAGAGATGCTATATTCCAAGCAGAAACAGCCCTGTATATTTTAAAAGAATAGAACAACCCAAACATGTTAAACTCCTTTGAAATGTAATGTAATATTTCTTCAGTAATTCCCGGGGAAATAAAAGATTTATTTTAAATTCTCTTTCTAAATGCCATCTATCTGTTTCCATGATGGCTGCTTAAAGAGGAATCAGGCAGAAATAATGCTGGAATGCCTTTTTTGAATGCTGCCTGTCCTTAGGACAACTTTGCCCTTGCTTTTGTCCCCATGTATTCATTTCCATGAAAGAAAAATGTCACTGTTCTGAACTAGTAATATCTTACACCAATTTAGGATTGGTGTAAAAGATTGTTTCACAAGGTATCATGCTGACAAAGGATTACAGGACAGCAAAAACCAATCAAGGCAGTGAAGAAGAGCAGTAGCAGATAGTCTCTTCTTACTGAATTGGGGTTAAATGCTAATGACTGATGTCTTCATTATTGTCTTTTTATGTATATATGCATATATAAATATGTATACATAGACACATTTTATGAAGTTTTTTATGTTAGACCCACAGCTTAAAAGGGGCTGCTCAGTGTGTTTGGCAGATTCTTCATCTGTATAGTGTCATCTATTTAATTAGTCATATTTTGAGGGGTGGTTGTTGGTTCTAGTCTGTTTTTATTGACTGTATGTTCAAATAATTATCTTGGGCACATCTTTGAAGTTTTTATAAACATATCCCAAGCCTATAAATAATAGATCTTTCACTTGATTCCAAACAATAACACATTATTCAGCGGGGTCTTACTTGTTTCTTTAAAATTTAGGAGAAAGTTCATAGGAAACTAACTTTTCAGAAGGCTGTGAAAGTGAAGATGGACAAGTGCATAGGACCCTGGTGTGAGACTCCACACAAGGCTTGTACACTCTGCCACAGACTCAGAGCCCCTTGCTACATGATGGAGCTATCACAGCATTTAACTGCATGAAACAGTGGAGGAGGAAAACCAGTTAGCTCAAAAGAAACCAAGGAGTTTCAGAGCCAAGCTGTAGCTGCATAAAGGTTTGGTAGCAACTGAAAATGTGAGTTGTGAGAATGGAAATGCTTTTTAAACTGTGGCCAGACAATTAAGCCACTATCCATTATATTTGAGAAGTCGTGGCAGTGTCATGAAGTTCCCACCAACTGGAAAAGGGGAAACATAACCCCCATTTTTAAAGAGGATAAGAAGGAAGAGCCAGGGAAGTACGGGCCAGTGAGTGTAACCTCTGACTGGTAAGATAATAGAGCAGATCCTCCTGGAAACTGTACTAAGGTACATGGAAAATAAGGAGGTGACCAGTGACAGCCAACATGGCTTCACTAAAGGCAAATCATGTCTGAAAAATTTGGTGGCCTTCTACGACAGGGTTACAGGGTTGGTGGATAAGGGAAGAGCAACTGACATCATCTACCTGAACATGTGCAAAACATTGGCCACTGGCCTGCAAGACATCCTTGTCTCCAAATTGGAGAGACATGGATTTGACGGATAGACCACTCTGCGGATAAGGAATTGGCTGGATGGTTGCACTCAAAGAGTTGCAGTCAATGGCTCAATGTCCAAGTGGAGGCCAGTGGCGAGTGACAATCCTCAGGGGTTGGTACTGGGATCAGTACTGTTTAACATCTTTGTCGGAGACACGGATAGTGGGATAGTGTGCACGCTCAGCAAGTTTGCTGATGACACCAACCTGTGTGGCATGGTCGGCACGCTGGAGGGAAGAGATGCCATCCAGAGGTACCTTGACAGCCTTGAGAGGTAGGCCAGTGCAAACGTCATCAAGTTCAACACTGTCAAGTGCAATGTCCTGCACCTGGGTTGGGGCAATCCCAAGCACAAATACCAGCTGGGAGGTTGGAAAATGGATTGACAGCAGCCCTGAGGAGAAGCATTTGAGGGTTTTGATGGATGAAACGCTCAACATGAGCCAGCAATGAGCACTCACAGCCCAGAAAGCCAACTGTATCCTGGGCTGCATCAAAAGAAGTGTGGCCAGCGGGTCAAGGGAGGTGATTCTGCTCCTCTATTCTGCCCTGGTGAGACTCTACCTGGAGTATTGTGTCGAGCTTTGGAACTCCCAAGATAAAAAGGACATGGACCTGTTGGAGTGAGTCCAGAGGAGGGCCATGAAGATGATCAGAGAGCTGGAGCACCTCTCCTATGAGGACAGGCTGAGAGAGTTGGGGTTGTTTAGCCTGGAGAAGAGAAGGCTCCAGGGAGACCTTATGGCAGCCTTCCAGTATTTAAAGGGTTCCTACAGGAGAGATGGGGAGGGACTCTTTATCAGGGAGTGTAGTGATAGGACAAGGGGTAATGGTTTTAAATTGAAACAGGGGAGATTTAGATTACATATTAGGAAGAAATTCTTTACTGTGAGGGTGGTGAGACACTGGAACAGGTTGCTCAGTGAGGTTGTGGATGCCCCATCCTTGGAGGTGTTCAAGGCCAAGTTGGATGGGGCTTTGAGTAACCTGGTCTAGTGGGAGGTGTCCCTGCCCATGGCTGGGGGGTTGGAACTAGATGATCTTTAAGGCCCCTTCCAACCCAACCCATTCTATGATTCTATTAAAAGAGGGATTTAAGGGGACTGGAGACAAAAAAACTAGTCAAGTAATCAATTTCCAAGATTCACACATTACTTTGAAAGCTGTTGTAGATCCATTGCAAGAGTAAACTGAAGATCATCAAGACCTGCCTGGATGCAGTCCTGAGTAATGTGCTCTGAGCAACCCTGCTTTAGCAGGGGAGTTGTACTAGATGATCTCTAGAGGTCCCTTCCAACCCTGACAATTCCATGATTCTGTAAACACCTGTCAAAGAAAATTAAATGACCTTCTTTTATCATAAGCCTGCAACTTCTACATAGCTTAAGCAGTTCAGTGTCTGCATTCTTCTCTTCTTTTGCCTATATTAATTTGTAAATAAAACAGATGAGAGGAAAATAAAAGATGAAGATGAAATCTAAGAGAAATATCACGATATTAATTCTAGCTTAGAAGTTAATAGCTTTGCTGCTACAAACTACACTGGCCAATGACACCTCATACCTGATAAGACTATACAGAGCCACAACAATGTGACAATTATTATAAAGCAGTCCATGAACCTTGTTAGACTTAATAGCTCGAACAAAATTGAAACCTACAAATACTTATTTGAAATTTATCCAAACGTCTTCAACTTTGACTCAAGGGCTGTCAATGTCATTAACATAAGTTTTATTTTTAGATTTCTGATGTTATCTGGTGCCATCCTGACTAGAAATATACAAGAATAGCCCTTTTCAAACCATGTTTTGATGTGACTGTTTTTTCAGTCTGTCTGGTAACTGGAATCTGAAAATGGAAAATGAAAAGAAGTTAGTATTACTTATCTGCAAAATAAGGTGTGTGTGATTCAAGTTATTTCTTCTATTTCTGAACCTACTTTGTTCACTACATCACTGTCTAGACATCTAGTAAACAGAAACTAAGTTTTCAAAGGTTTTTTTTTTGTACATTTACAAATACACACATATAGTATCTGGTACACATCCATCATTCGATCATTGTGGCAATAGTTATATGCACAGCCAAGTATTCTGCACATGCACAGAGAACACAGGGCCATAGAAATACACATGTAAAAAGCCTACTTTAAAACTACTCCCAGGTTTAAAATAAAAGGATTGGCAAATGCTAAGTGTTTACTGTGGCTGGTTTACCACACCAGAGGTGATGTTCCATGATTTGCTGCCAATAACCTAGGGAGGCACAACTCCTCTTTCCATTTCCTGACTCAGCAAGCTACATACTACTTTCAAAAACAGGATAGGCAAGAGTCCATAGGTCTGACGAAGTGTGTATATTAATAGGAGAAAAGTCACCTTGAAAAAGTCTGTGGAGGAACTTGGTCTTATAGCAGGACAAGCTGCTGTGGATTTTTCCTAAGCACGCAATGCTCAAAGTATGGTCAAAGTTAGATAGATAGAGACACTATCAGCTGCATTTCAACAAGCACAGATTCAACCTCAACCCTGAAGTGTGAAGTAAAATCCTGAGGTACAAGGAAGATCCCTTCCCAAAAAAGGGTGAAGTTTGACTTTGATGATACCTCTTGTCCTGCTGGAATATTATCAGATTGCAGTTTGGACAAAGCAAAACCACTCTCTTCACTCATATTTTGTTCTCACCCTGCTGACAGTGACACTAATTCCAAGAGAATTGTTGTCAGATGTAGCTATTAATATACTGTATATTTAAATACTGGTTTGTATCCAAGAGCAGCTTTGACTCTCTTTGACAGGCACTTCCTGGCATGTATTCCTGTACTACAAGAGATACTATCTGCAGATATTAATAATGCACACACATTTCCTTAACAAGAAAAGCTCACATAAAATGAGCTAAATAAAAACATTGACCTCCCAGTAAGGTAAGAGAGGTCGTTATTAATTACAGTATGCTAATTGAATATTAGCCCTAAACTATGCAGAAATTTGTCCCTTATTATTAGAATAAATTATAATTTAATCATACAAATGTACTACATGAAATAAGGTCATAAAAGTTAGGAAATGAAAAAGTAGGAAAACTTTCCAGGGGAAAGAAAAATACAAATGATTTATTGAATGTTAGGTAACTACTTTGCTTGTATTTATTACACAAACTGAGAAGGTTTTATTGCAGAAATACCACTTACTGTTTTATGTGGTGACATATTACTTGGTAACTACTGGTATGCAGGAAAAAAACATTCGGTTTAAAAAAAGAAAAAAAAAACAAGCATAGGCTTTTATTGTAAAACTAACTCCATATCATGACACTTCTATAGCTTGTATAGAAGTGATTATCATTTGAGATGCAGGATCTCATTTCTTCCTGTTTATTGGGAAACTGAGACTGGAGAAAGGTAAGGGAATCACATAGGGTCAGAGCAGGTGGTTTTAATAGAGGTGAAATTTATATTTAGGAACTACCGCTCAATTCTGTACTCCCGTTTTCCACCAAATAAATAAAGTAAGTAACTTTTGAACATTTAGCTGTCTCAAACAACTCATAAATTCTCAACAAATTCAGAAACTCCATTCTTATTTTAGTTTGGAATAGGTATGTATTGCAAGGCTTTGAAAACTAGAGATTAAAAACACTGAAGAAAACTTTTGGCAGAGAGGTTGTTGCAGAGAGGAACAGAGATTTTTTCTTTAAAGTTAAAGTTCTTTCCTCTAGCAGATACGATTCAAATTCTTTTCATGAGGCAAACATTTTTGTCCTTATATGAGTAAGTAATACAATAAAATACCCTGTTGCTTTGTCACCTCTAAGCTCCTCATAGAGCTTCCTACCTTTGTAGTTAACATTTAAAGACTTATCAATTTGCCTCAAACTAGGCTTTACCAGTGGAAAGACCTGGAGAAAAAGTTACAATGGAGAGAGAAGACTTCAATCCAGACTTACCAACACTATATTCCTGCCCTTGTTTCAGGGGTCAGTCTTAAATGTTAAAAACAGAATTGCTGAATTAACAGACATAATTTTTTTTTGCCTTATTTAAAAGCTGTCCTTGGTAGGTTCCACTGAGGACAAGTCACTTGCCCTAAATCATGGCTTGGACCATATGTGCAGGGACCTTCCAGTGATTTTTTTTTCATGTAGTGAACACTCTATATGGAGATTATGCATTCAAACAATTGCTTAAAATGGCAGATTTATTTTTATACCCAAACTAAGGATGCCAGTAACTAATTATGTCTGATTTTGATGGAGAGGTACTTGATAAAATGTATTAGAAGATATCTTCAGAGAATGCCAAGTACAGAACTATTCAAAGCCTGTACTGATGTTGCAACACAAAACGATGTGATAGCAGAATGCACTCAAGCCAAGTCTGTAGAGGGAGTACTGGGAGATAACAGCAGGAAACTGAAATCATACCATATTCACAAGATGTGTTAGCTGTTAAATAAAGGCTTTATATCCAATACCTCCCATCTGGACATCTGAATTCTGGGCAAAAGAGGTTCAAACCACTTTACATAGCACATTGCACATGCTTACCTAGGATTGTCATAGGGCTTTTTCATTCAATAGCAATAATAACTCCAGCAATTGCTTGAATAAGAAGGGTTTGTGCAGCTGTCTTTAAGACTGTTTATTTTTGCAATAGCTGTGTTCTTTTCTCTTCAATTTTCTCTACCAGTAAGTTCCCTTCACTCCTGTCTTCTAACTCATGCCCTCCTTGCTCTGTCTCCCTGAACAATTCCTTCACCATATTGCTCCTTTTCTTCTTGTGTCTTAAGCCATGATGTTACAGAGACTTTATTCCTTATCCTTTTCCTCTTGACATTCCCTTTCAGACAGCTGCTGGCAGACCACTGATCCTGTTTTCCCTCCTCCTCTTTTGTAAGAAGGGCAAAAACTAACTACAGCTATTCCCAATTGTCATGTATGGGCTTCTAGATTCTTCTTTGCAATCCCGGACTTAGAAGCAATCAAAGTACCAATTAAAGAGCCATCTGACCCCATGGATTACCAAAATACTAGAGACAGTGGTATAAAGCCTTCGGTGGATAGCATTAATAATTAAGAATAGGAAAATCATTGTCACATTTTTGCTTCTAAAGCTTATACCAGCGTGGACCATAACTTGGGACAGCAGAAAGTGTTTAGTCTACAGGTTTTCCTCTGTCTCACAGCTAATTTGCAAAGTTGGGACAATCTAGGTTCCAGCCCCTCTTACTGGTTTAGTCACCAATGCTGTATTTGCTGTAGCTTGTTGCCTCTCTTGCCTGGCGTGTTTAAGTCCAGGTGAAATAAAGGCGGTTTACGCACAGGGATTAGGGGAAATGGCAGAAAACGTGTAGTAGCCAAAGCACTACTGTGTCCTTGAATTCCCTGACAGAGGGATACAGCATTTACCAACAGTGATTGCTGAGGACTCAGGGGAAATTGTGTCAGCCCCAGGAACTGGGGTACCATTTGAGCAGTAGTTAGCTTTCTCTCCCATATAAACACCTCACAAAGTAAGTCTTGGCTGATCCAGCAATGGCCCTCTCATCTTTTGTATAGATCTAGTTTTGTTTTATGTCTTGCAAATTACTTGATTCAAATGCAATTGCCACTACACTCCAGAGTAATGAATTATACTAATAAGAATATACTCCTGTTTTTCTAGTGCTTTATTCAAAATATAAATTAGAAATTCAATCTTATCCCCCTCTTCTTATTTATCTGTGCAGTTATGCTGGTCCTTGTAAATTTTATACTGTAAACTACAATATTTAAATTTCTTTTAAGGCTTCCTATGAACTGGAATTCTCTTATAAGGATTTAAAAAAAATAACTGCAAATGATATTGGTGATCTCTAACACTTGCTGAAGATAAAAGTGTTTCTGCTGGAGTCAGTGGGAAATCAAGTACAGGACTGTAAAAAATAAAGTACTTTGGTGTAAAAGCATATTGATTTCCCACAGTATTTAGTAATGTATATTGATATCTAGTAATGAAACCCACGCTGATAACAAGATTTAGCATCCTAGATATATTCAGAAAGATTATTTTAAAGTGAGAAATAAATATAACTGAATACTAAGATGGAAAAATGTCATACTTCTTTTTGATGCTTTTTGAGTTCTTTTAATGAATATTTTACTAATGTTTTCAATAATACAAGAAATGCAAAACTAATCATGGTCAAGCCATTACTGAGTATCAGAATGTGATAAGAAAGAACAAACAGATCTTAATCCTGTACATATATTCAGGACTAAGCAGCAAAGAATTTCATTAACTTCCAGTTCTATGAATCCCATTCTCCTATGGGACTCACCAGTGTTATCCCTAGGTATATGAAAACTCAAATCTAAAGTTCAAATCCTAAAATTGGGGTAAGTTTGTGGGTTTCTGCAATAAAGACATACCCCTGATAAATGAACATCAGATATTGTACCTTTTTCCCAAAACCAAGACGATGATAGAAAACCTGTATTACTCATTAATTTGTCAGATATTTTGAAGAATTCCTCATATAAATCTCTGTGTATAAAATGCCATAATGATTTTATCTTCTCCTGTAAAAGAAAGGCATGACATGAACTGACAAACTGGCTCAGATGATACAAAAGGAGAAAGGGAGTCTTTCACTCCATCTGCCTGGAATATCCCATTTCTGAGTTGTGTCTATGAGAAGACAAACACTCCTGAGGGAAACCAATAGCATAAAATAGCTGTGAATGCTGTAAGCACAGTCTATAGTGAGCTGTGCTACACAATATTACAATGTATTAACACTTTCATTTATTGTAGATGATTTTTCCTTTTTTTTTTTTTAGGGGTGGGTGGGGGGCATGTGTGTGTTTGGGTTTTGTTTGTCCTAATAGCTAGCCAGTACCCATTTTGGAAGTTTTAACAGTTTTATCCAAGTCTCCACCACCTAAACACCACAAATAAAGCTTAATTAGAACACTGAATTTACCTTTTTCTTTTGAAACGTATTCTTCATTAATATAGTAAATGAATCATTATTTCTGAGGGTGTTATATAATTCAGCTTGCATCTCTACAGCTCCCTCAGAGACGTTTTCTTTAGGGTGGTTCTCAAACCGATTGAAAGGACTGATTTGAGGTATGACTAATGTATGTGTGATATTCAGCAAAACTAGACAAGTGTGTTGTTTTGCTCTTTGTTGTTATGTTTTCGCAGAAAAATATGCAAATATATACACCAAACATGAACTAATCAGAGACCTGTTTGTGTCTTGTTTTTCTGGACGACTAAGTGGTATATTAATATTTTCTTAGAAACCTTTCCCCCATTTTTTAACTGTTACCCTGATTTGGGGCTGTTCTTTCAGCACAAAGTGATCAGTAACAAAACAATCAATAGATACGAGATTAATTCATTGTTTGAAGTACAACCTTTTTCCCTGGGGAGCCCAAGGAAGGTGATTATCAGCAAAAAATACCCAAGAATGTATATTTGTTAAAAACCACAGCCTGGTTCTCCTTAGTGACTGAATAAGCCCATCTCTTTATGAGTATAAAAATCTTCTCATTCACCCCAGCTCAACAATTATCTCATTTCATTCTCCTTTTTTTTTTTTAAATCTGAACAATAAATTGTGCCATCAAAACGTCTTTAAATGCATATCTTTTACCTCATTACCTGCTGAGGTTGCTGCTTTTCTTTTCCAGGTCAAAATAGTTCCTCAAATTTTTATGGCAAGAAATAAACCAAATGCAGTTCAGAAAAGTAAATGATCTCTCGTAAAACATACGCAAGTTCTTAGGACAAGCTTGCCTGGAAATTTGAAAGGTTATGTGGAAGCTGGCCTGTTGTGTGCACTAATGATATGTGTGGAGACTTTGGCATATATAATCACATAGGTTAGTCCAAATGTCACAGACCAAAAGATCACACAGACCATTTTTACCAGACAAAGGAGTTGACCAGAAGGCTGTATTGATTATTACTTCTCACAGACTTTTGTAAAAGGAGGGGTGTCTCATCGCTGTGATTATTCATTCAAATATAAAACTGAAACCCTTATTGCATATCTCCAAATGTGGTGACTCTCCTAGTTGTATTTGCTGTATTTTTGTTCCTTATAAACAAGGCACTTTACAAACCTCAAAGTAGAATTTTAAATATTCATCTCTGATTATTTTGTTCATTTTCTGACAACCCAGCATGATATGGGAAACCTTATCAGTAGAGGCAGGAGGTAACAGCAAAAAAAGCAAGTTAAACTCTTTTCCTCTGAGAAATATACTCAGCATAATTTGTGGAATTAGTGATTTACATGAGTAAAAATGAGAAAAGGGACAACAGGCATTTTACCCTTTACTCTCACAGAACACTAAATTCACAAATCACACACACAAGGTGAACGAGGTTCAGACATCAAAGCATGTAAAATCATGCTTCCATTCTCTTTAAATAAAGCAACATAAGCCATTATTAATAAACTTTTCTGTTTGCTGAGCACAGATGTTGAAATTTTTATGCTGTATATATGTTGCCATTGGTAGCTTGGACATACAGAATTTCAGAAAAATAAACTATATCAAGAATTTACAAGACAAACTCATGCAACATACCTCACCAGAACACTGCTGCTGTGCTGTCAAAGCATATCTGCTCTTATAGTTTATATTGAGCAGGACACAGAATGTAAATATATGGAATTCATTGATGCATGGCCATGAGAAATTGCTACAGAGTGGGAACCATTTGAATTACTAGTAAGAAAATAAGACTGTCACGGTAAACACAGTAAAACTTCTGATATTCTTTTCCATGAACCAACCTCCAGGCATTCACCAACAGTAATGAATTAGCCATCCAGATAAAATACTATTTTCTTTATTTCAGAGAGGGGTACCAAAGCACAGGCAGCTTTAAACTTTCCTCCTTCAGTAACACGAGTCCTTGGTATTCACATTTTCATGCTGTCTACCACAACTTGTGTTGCCTCAAAAATGAACTGTGACTTGAATTTGCAGAATACCCCATTTTCACAGAGTTCTAGCTATCCTTTACTTATCTCTAAACCTTCAGCTACACCAGTCTATTTGGCAAGGCTTTGCAATATAAAATTTGTACCATGACTTCCTTCATTGTCCCCCTCAGATATGATTTGACCCAAAAACTAATGTGAATGATTGAGAAGCATAGGTGAACAAACATGACAGAAAACATTGTTTCTGAAACAATACTAAGAAATTTTAGCTCATCTGTATTCCCCACCCTCAACGGACAGTTTATTTGGGAGACTGATAAATGAATCATTCTAAAAGAAATTGGAAAAAAAAATCTCTAAAAGAGATTGGAATCCAACATTCTTGAGGCCACAGAGGGCATAACTGTATCCAGCATCTTTCAAGAATTTCTGATGCTGTGGTTTCAGTAGAAAACTGCTCCTTTGTGATGTGTGTGTGAGCAAACAGAAAGGATCCTGAAACCATGGCTTCTGACATCCTTTGCACTTTAGACAACAGACAATGTGAAGGAGGCAGCCACTGAGACTAGGCAGTCAGCTGTCATAGTCGATATTACCAAGAAGAATTACAGGGAGGATGCTGCACTAATGTGTACGCACAGTCCACAAACTCCAGAGCAGAGTGCTGTTTACCCACAGATGAACTTACATATAAAATGAGATATGGACCTTGGTTACTATATTTCTTAAGTGTGTCGGTTTGTCTGTGTACTATAGGTAGGAAGTGTCTCACTCACCCCTTCACTCCTTGCATGAGTGTTACGCGTGTACCAGAACTTGACTTGCAGGAGTCATCTGAAGAACAAGTCAATACCTATATCCCAGTTAGTCTTTGCCCTTACACATGAAAAAAACCCAAAACAAACCAATCAGCTGACTGTTTTAAGGTAGGAGTGCACAAGAATCATCATTCATCATTTGAAATTTCTTAATTCTGCGCATGGCCAGTTGATGTGTCAGAATAATCTCAATAAAGTTTTTCTTCTCTTCACCTTATCCGTACACTTTATTGCTAGTCACAGTCTCTTATTCAGCTTTGTCTAAAGTAGAAGATAGTAAGATTTGTGTCTTCCTTTGAGCTTGTACAACCTCTAGCAGCAGAGATCTTGCATCAAATGTCAGCTTTGGTTCACTGGCCTAGTTCTTAAGAGGTTATTTATTCTTCCCCCACAGCTTTTGTATTCAGTGCAATTTCAGACCAGCCACAGCTTTAGACCCTCCCCTCCAAGGAGACTGAGAGCAACCAGCCAGGACACTTCAAAGAGAAAACCCAATCCATTCTTTATTCCAAAAGGAAGGAAAACAAAATCTTCATAACAAACTTTGTTTCAGAAGACCAAACAACACTAGTTTTACACTATTTTTTAAATCCCCATCTGGTTCCAGTAAATAAAAATAATATCCAGAACAAAGCTCTCAAAGAACATTTCCATCTCTGTGACAGCCTCACTAATGATCCATTCTCAGCATCTTGTCTTCCTTTTCTTTATGACTTTCCTGCAGGCTCATTTTGGAATTAAATTAAACCTTCCTACCCTTGCTTTTTCACTGTCACTATGTAAAAGACCAACCTCTAAAGAAATTCTGAAACTCTTATCATCATCTGATTCACCATTCTTTATGGGACACCCTGAGCTGACAGCTGCTGTCTCAGGAGCCGGCTGCAGGTGTCCAGACTCCCTTCCCACCTTCCTGCCTGAGGCCCTGTGTTACTCCAGCTTTGCAGGACTTGGGTTGGTGCTGGTTATGGGTGTCACACCCCTTTCTGAGTCCTTTAGCTCCATTTGCAAAACACTGATGTGGACCTTGTATGGTACAGAAAAGAGTCAGGGAAACATAGCATATTTATAGCCAAACCCCCACATGACTTACAGAAGCTCAGCAAATATTCCTTAGTGTTTTAAAGCCCACCAACATTTAAAACATGGTCCCCTGAGCAGCTGAAGAAATGAATCCTGGTTTCCTACAGCTGTATCACCTCTTTGGATTCACTGGTACCTTCTAACAGTGAAGGCACACTGGGATCCTTCTCTTTCTCCGGTTGCATGAAATTTGTAAGAGTTATTTTTGAGACAGATGCCACACAAATTTGGGGACAACTGGCCAATGGATTTATTAGTTTTTGAGCAAGGGCATATTTTGTAGATGGATAGCATGATGGCACAGGTTTTATCTCCTTAGAAGAAAGATTAAAATAGTACTTTGGTACTTCAGTTGTCCCACCTTAGCGGAACCAAAGGGTAAAGAGTCACCATTCAGTACCATGTGTGAAATACAGTAAAAGTAAATATCTAAGGATGAAATAAAAACAGACAGGAGCAGGCAGCATTTGTTAAGAGACTATATTAATGAAAACTCTGAGGATGAATCATAAGTTGCACCTCTTACAGTCAATAGATGAAGCCAGGAAATCGGATGCTCAGTGGTGCAAAGCAGGACCTCTGTAATCAGAGTGGATAATCTAAAACATGTCACTGCAAAGTGGAGAGGGGGAAGAGACTAACCCAACAAGATAGACATTGTTCATTGCAGCTGTCAGGATGAGTAAGTGAAAATAAAAGAAGCTTTCAGCTTCACAAGAAGCTCTTGCAAGCTGCTGACTAAAGGAAGAAGCATTTTGTTACCTGGAAAGCTGGCCTTCTCAGGGTCTTGCCTCTCCTTTGCTGGCATAAGCAGGCTGAGGGAGAATTTTAAAAGCTTCCTTTAATCTTGTACATCTGTCTTTTATAAGCATTGCCCACCAATTGTTTTCAGAGAAGTGAATAATTGGAAGAAAGACTGAGTCCTTACAATGCTCCTTGATTAAACATTTACTGACTGCTAATTTGGTAATGCTTTACAGCTGTAAATGATTACTTCAGATGCAAGGGGGTGGAGATATGGGTCTGAAATGTCTGTCTATTCCTACAGTCTTTGGTATCCTGTATGCTCATGCACAATTATTAATCTTTGTCAGGAAGGTCAGGAAGCATCACACAGTGATTAATGGTAAGTTGCAAAGGTTTCTGATAACTGAGCTCCAAGGATTGTAGTTGAATGGTGTTAGATGGCTATTAATACCTCCTTTGCCCTTGCTGTATTCCATTCTGACTGCAGATGACTTGAAGAATTGCTGGCTTTTCGACTGGCAAGGATATTCACCACTCACCTCTCTCCTCAACAGAGTCGCCGTTTGAAGACCTGTTGTATTTCCAGTTGGACATTAATGAGAAGGCATCAACAGGTCAGGAACAGCTACGTTCACAATCTTTTCCCTGTCCACAATTAACCATGTGCTCTCCTCTGAAACAAGCTCACAAAGAGCAGACTGGAACACGTAAAAGGGGAAGATAAAACATTCAGTGTCAAGGTGTACAAAAAGGATGAAGACTATTGCTTAGTGAAATCTGTGCTGGAAATTTGTTCTGCACTCAGATCATTTTAATCCCATCCAAGGGATGCATCTAAGGCTGCTTACTTGAAATCCTGCTCAACTGCATGATGCTTAGCAGGGAAAGCTTAGCAGACAAACTTGTAGAAGAACTCCAGTGTGGCTACTTGCCTTGATGGGATAAAAAGCAAACAAAAAGACATTTTTCTTTCTTTGGGAAATGTTCCTGGTGAATCTGAACCCTTGCTCTTTACACTAGAGCAGCTTTCTGCTGCTTTCAAACAACAGGTGGGGTTTCAGACTAGGAAGACACTGCAAGGCCAGCTAATCTACTCTCTGATCAAAATGTCCCCGCTAGCAGTAGAGATAATCTCACATGTTGTGTTTGATGGGTGTGCAGTACAAGTTCTCCAAAATATGGTCAAGATATTAGGGAGGAAACATAGGAAGTTCCATCTAAACATGAGGAAGAACCTCTTTACTTTGAGGGTGGCAGAGCACTGGGACAGGCTGCCCAGTGAAGTGGTGGAGTCTCCATCTCTGGAGACATTCAAAACCCACCTGCACACCTGTGCAACCTGCTGTAGGTGGACCCGCTTTGGCAAAGGGTTGGACTAGGTGATCTCCAGAGGTCCCTTCCAACCCCTTATCATTCTGTGATTCTGTGGCTAGACATTTATGTAGAAATCTTACAGGGATACTCAAAGATTCCTGTGTCTAATCCCTGTTGATTACAATGTGATTTAGGTACATAAATACTTTGGAATACTTTCATAACTATGTCATTTTTTACGTACCTAAATATATTTTGAAATTTAGCTCTAAAAGGCTGCTTAAGGCAAAAGACCTTTCTACTACGTGTTTACATGATTGTCCCTCTAGATAAGTAAATTGCTCTCTATTCCCACATCTAATTGAAATCAGAAGCTTTTAGCTGGTTCAAGCAAAATTGGGTGTTTGCATAATCCATAACGTACCTTGTTTAAAATAGTTATTGCATAGAACCAAGTGTATCTAAAACTCTGCTGAAGAGTGCTATGAAAATACATAGTCAGTAACTTTTCTTTTTTTAGAATAGATTTTCCTGTGTCCTCTAACTGTTCTCATAAATGTTCAGCTGGAAAACCACCACATCTTCACATAAATAGTCCTTATGGAAGGAAGCTGTAAGCAGTATCAAATTAGCTGCCATAGAATTTGTCCACTTAGTGCTTTTGCTGTCAATGTCAAAACCCATGCTGAGTCACTGTTAACTGATTGAGCTGATACAAGCAAATCTGTTGACAAAGTAATTTATTTACATGTTGCTGTAACAAGTCTATGAAAACTGCTAAAAGCTCAGAAGGAATTGTATAATAGAGTTAAATTATATCACTTTATGAAGGCCTATAAAGCAGAGATGAAATCAGTTATAAATTTAAGATGACATAGATGAAAGAAAGTAAGGTGAGGAAATAGGTCATCATTTGAAGAATGTAAAGAAGCCAGGATGGAAGATGAATCAAATTAAGTTGAACAACAAACACAACAACAAAAAACATACCAAGAGAAGGAGAGAGGCTGTTTGGAAAACTACAGTATGAACATTCCCTTCAGGTCAGATGCATTTAAAGTCACTATGGAACTGAGCAAAGTCACTTTTCCACCCCTGGTGGGAATTTATCTATATAAAGACAGACTGAGGTAGTTCAGTGAGGATGGTCTAGAGAGATGACCTTTACTGCAGTGACGTTTACAACAGTAATTTCACAAAATGGTTTCTTAAGAAATTATTCTTCACGTGGTATTAACTTCTCCTGCATTTGGATGTTATTTATTAATAAAAGACATGCAAAATATACATCAGTATTTGTTACTTTTCCAGATAGGCAGCTACAACAGTCATCATGGGATTTCCCAAAATGTAGAATGAGCTGACCTCACAGATGTGAACAGCTTAAAAAGCAAGCCATGTATTGCAAATGAGAAAAGATGAAGGTCAACAAAGCAATTTCCTGAGTGAAGTGACCCACACTTCAAGAAAGTCTGAGACTTATTTCTCAGCATTGCACTAATTAATGAGAAATAGAACTTCCATTAAATCATTTTTCCCCCTTGGTTTAAAAAACTAACAAAGGAAATATAGTGAAATTTGTCTGATAAGAATTAAGATCTCCAGCAACAACTATTCATCCCCATTAAGTTAAATTCCCACCCGCCAGAAGATGCCATTTTGTACCGTAGATGGCTCCCATTGCTCTCAAGTGGCTTTACTTCACTACATTAGTCTGCTGCTTGACTAAAGATTTAAAGGCAATGGGTCTGGCACTGTCAAAAGCACCACATGATATTTCCTCATACTCAGCTAAATACAATTATGCTGGAGAAACCCAGTGCCATCAAGTTCCTGCAGTGATTACTGGCGGAATGAAAGAGGCAGGAGTGGAAAGAGAGCCTCAAAGGGGTCTTTGCTGAGCTAAATGACTGAGGCTGTTTAAAGAAATGCAAAGGATTCACTCCTCATTGCCAGAGACAAAATCTGACCACACTAAGAGCCTGTTTAATGCACTGTTGCTGAGAAAGCTTCCCCTGGAGAATGATACAAAGAATACATCATTAGTCAAAACTCACCTGTCATAGGGAACAGATAATAGGGAATAGAGAGAGGGAGGAAAAGCAGCTGCTTATGAGAACATAATAGATTATTAACCCAAAGAAAAAAATTAGAATTATCATTTAAAATATCCACGTTTGCTTGGCTTGACTTCACTATTACAAATCATACTTCTGCTCTTCCATTGCCTGTTATTGTCTGGGACCCTGATTTCTTGCCTCTGGGTAATTCTGGTTGTTGATTCCCAGAGTTTGATTGATTAGTGTTAACAGAAAGAGAATCCTCTGGTGAAAGACTGCCCCATCCTAGAATTTACCAAAACCAAAGAACTGGCATGATTGTGGATTTAGGTTTTCTGTGTACAGTGTAAGAATTTTAAATAGGTATGAAACCAGATTTACAGGTTATTCCTTTAAACTGGGTCAAGGAAAGATTATATTTACGTCATTCGATTTGCTGCACAGTTGAGCAGCTACAATAGGCAATTGCACATTTATTTGATGGTTTTTTATGAACTATGTAAATGTCAACATTGGGCAACACATACTGGCAGAGTCTCCAGGCCTTTAGAAGAGAGAATATATTGCATTGATGTCAGTAGAGGGCAGAGTATAAATACTATAGGTGTAGACATAAAGAGGGTAATTAGATAAAATTAATAATTTTAAAAAATGTCTTCTTACTCGCTGAAGCAAGCAACAAAAGTATCTTTGTGATTGCAGTTCTACACACATTACTGTTGCCAAATATTTGGGCTATGACCTCATACTTAGCTGCAATAAAAACCAACAATAAATTAAAGACAGAGGAACTCTTCATACTGACGGTCTGTGCTCAGAGGCTAGTCAGAAGATCATAAAAAAGAAAGTTTTCTGTTTATCTGATCATAATGGGATTATCTCACCATTCTTGATTTTGTTAATGCTGACAACCTGGAAGGACTGCAAAAAAAGTCTGCCTTTACCAAAAGCCTTTATATCACAGACTAGAAAACAGTAAAAGAATGGCATGGTCTGTGAATTCTGAAGCAAAAATGATACAGGGGGTCTGGTTTAATGGTAAAATCACAGCGCATTGCCTTTGTGAGCACAGCAGGTTTACAAGGGGGATCTGAGTACATTGTTTTTATGCACAAGTGTGATTGGATCTGAGATGTTATTGTAGGTCTTTCCTTTTCAATTACTGAGTCTGTCTGCTTATGTTTGAGCTCAAACTTTTAGTACAATCACCATAAGTGGTGGGCCTGGGCCCTGGAAAACTGCATAATTTCTCTTCTATTATAGCTGATTGTCAAGTACTGAATGGTACCTTCTCTGCATTTATATTAGCTTCTTTATTTTGCTGCTAATCTCGAGTCGATAGCTTACACAGCCCAGCAGAAGTATCGTACTGCTCTTCCTTTGACATTCACCTTTTGTTGTTCCTTACAGCTGTACAAAAAGGATCTTGTGGAACCATTCTGAGCAAGACAATATTTAAAGCTCTTTTTCCATACAAGTGGAGATGACCCCACTGACAACAAACAGCCAACAGCAGGTTGCCAGTCCGGAAGTGCCATCCCACTGAGATATTCATGGAAACGTGGGGGTAATGGGTATTAGATACATAACTTTCTGAGGAACATTAAACCTCTTGTACAACAAGGTCAAATTCAGCCAAGCCTGTTACACCCGTGTGTCTTGAGGACAGAGTGTATGTAACTATTTTAGTACTACCTGTGGTTATATGATCATAAATTTGGAAATCACTGCCAACAGATGCTAACTGCTTTCCCAACTTTCACTGTCAGTCAGACCAGTATTTGGCTTTTTGGACCCCATACATGGGCTAAAGAAAAAGTGTTCCCTTTTTCTGTCCAACTTTACTGTGACTTGCACAACCACATAACAATCTTAGGGATCCCCACCAGGCCCTGTTATCTCAAGCAATTGCCCTGATTGCTCATCCCTAAAACTAACTTTGCAGCCAGCCGCTATTGCTAATCTCTCTATCACTCTTACTAACCCAGGGGCAGAGAAAGCTGATCATATTCATTGTGAGATAGCTGAAAGGAAAAAAAAAAGAAAGAATTCCAGTAGCTTTTGTATTACCGAATTTATACTTTTTTTTACTGCTTGCAGAAAGCCTTGAGTAACATACCAAAAAAACATGACCGTTCTGCCCAAATAATGACATACACAAAAGCAGCTCTTTTTGCAGGGCAGTGGGAACAGTAGGTTATGAGTGATGAAAGTCTTCAAGGACACTTTGTTTGAAATGATGCTATGTACTGCCTTTGTGCAGACACACTACTTATCACTCTAATTGAATCACTGACTTATTCGTATAGACAAACATACACATTGGCATTCCTGGAAGGCTGTGAAAGACACAGGGATAAAAGATGAGTAGGTTTGTATTGTCTGGAGTGTTATGTCAGTGTCATTTAATGTACATTTTCGAATGACACCCATGCTATGCTAGCATGCTGTGAGACAGTATCTGACTCAGCCATTACTCTGATCTTCCTTTCTTTTTTCATGTTTGGTACAATTTTGTATAATTTTCCTGCATGTCTTGATGTCTCACTTCATTGTGATGACCAAAGGAAGCTCTCATTCTGGTTTAGGATGCCAGAAGCCCCCTGTGCAGAATGGCTCAAACTTCAGCAGGAAGAGTAGCTGGTACCCTCCCTCTGCCAGCACACCCAGTAGGGACAACCCCGCCGGGCTGAGAAGAACCTTGTAACCTGCTTTCCCCCGCTAAAAATATTAAAGTATTTTCAATAACGGTTAGATGTGTGGCACCAGAATTTCATCCTCTTTCACCACTTTCTTAAATGCCAGAAAGGGAAGGAGTTCAAACATACCTTGGCACGTAGCCTTTCTCACCGGTAAGCTGCTCAGTGTGTCACTAGCTAAGTTTCTGTCAAGAAGCACCCAACACCGTGCTGCTGCATTCAGCACTTCTCTGTAGGAATCTACATGCCTGACCTGGATGCTCTGGAGCATCACACAGGGGCAGGTGCCACATTATTAAGTCGTGTAACATTTGGTGTGAGCACCTAAAGCAAGAGGTGCCATAGCATCTGTGCTCCTCCTGGCTGCGAACAAAGCTGAACATTTGGACAATTTAGAAGTAACTCAATGTTTTGTTTCTTTAGACAATGTATTTTGAGGTCCTAAGTTTTGAACATTGGAGGCTGGCAGCACTTTGAATATTTAATATCTGAAATATGAGCCACGTATATTGAACACAGTGGGTTATTTCAGATTCTTAATCAAAATGGTGTGCGCTCTTATTCCCTGTAGGTAGCCTGCAGTCTTCTAAAATCCATAGACCTGCTGCTCAGTGAATTCATTTGATAGAATATTGACGGCAAGTGAAACACCAAAACATAGCTGAGGTGAATTCATGCTAAAAATGTGAAAAATAATGGAGGACTTATTTTTGCTTTATTCACCCATTGTTTATTGGGAATTGCAGTGTTTTTCCTGGTAAATGATAAGAAGTTGATATTTGACCGTGTGATTTATGCTCATCTGTTTCTCTGCTGCTGGGGTCCAAATTCTAGAATGACTTTAGCCATTCTGCAGCATCCACTGCTGAACACTTCAGAGGCAAACACTCAGATCAGGAACTAGCTCTTCTCCAGAAGTAAAACAACTAGAAACAGCTGTGCAGAACTAGACACACTTTATGATAATCCCAGAAATAAAAAGGGAACAGATTTGGTAGGAATAAAAGAGGTATATTGTGAAACAAATACATTCCATGTCACCTCCAGCCCAGTTATCTGCTGCTGGGGGGATGAGGGGGAAATTGCCTGGACATTTGAATTATAGACTACTACTGAAATAAGAAAATAAATAAAGCAATCTATGTAAGTTTGAGATACAGATACAATTAAAACAAAACCCACAAAATGCCCAAAACCCCAGAAACCTTCATCCCAATCCAATTAATATGAGTAAAAACATCAGCTTCAGAAGACAACCCTTCTTGGAATCATTATTGTGTGCGTGGATGCACTTCTGGATCAGAAGATAGTGACCAACGACACTGGATTATTCAGGCTGAGAAAGAAACCTCTAATCAAAAACATAACCATCTGTGTTTTTTCAATACTCTGTGTTATATGGAAACATGTATCTAGAAAGCAGGTTGTATCAGATAAAATCTGTACAGCTGCGTAACCATAAGTCCCTAAGACGTCCAAGTTTCTACCTAGAATAAAAGATGATATGGAATGTAGGTGCAGAAAGATGTCTGTTTGCAAAAAATACAGAGTAAAAAAGCAAAATTACAAACAAATTGAAAAAAAAAATTTTATTTATCATGAATGAAAAGTCTCACAGGACTAAGAAGAAAAGCCTTCAATTCAAATTTATAAAAACTGCTCTATGCAAAGAATGATAACAGCAACTTGCAATAGCAACCTCTCCTTTAATGCTTAGTGATTTTAAACCATTACTTTCTGGCAGTCTCCCTAATCTGATTTTCCAATGCATCATTTCCTTCCCTGTCTATTATCATTTATTACACAAACATATAAAACTAGTGGTCTTTATAGCAGTGATTTTATTAGTCCATTTCAGTTATGTTGTTTGTTTCGTAGAATTTAATGATTTTAATCCTCATTTAAATAAATAAAAAATTGTATAATCGAATAGCTAGTTATTAGAATATATGACAAACTATGATTAATGACCCCAGAAAAGCCTTACGTCTCATTTAGATGTTTATTGTGTATCAACTAACCATTTTAAAGATGGTGAAAAAAACCCTTTTGAGATAAAAAAACCTAATGAGAATGAGAATTCATCTCCATTGCAACTTTGACACCGTAATTAGCTTTCTTTCATCCCAAAAAGATGATCAGAAAGGCATGTGGGAAAAACATATTATCTAAGTAACAATGAGTAATGAAAAGAATAGTGAAACAGTGACAGCTTTTTCTAATTCAGAAAGGACCATTAGTAAAATGTTGCACTCCCAGCTCCATGACTCCAGTATTTTTCACTTGTATATAATCAGAATATGACTAATAGTGCAAAAAAGTTTTCATTAATGATTCTATAGCAATTTTTCATTAATTTCCATCAACTGCTTTCAGTTTGCACTTTTATTACCATACTGTAAAATAACATATTTTAGAAAAACATTGTGAAGTTAGATGTGGAAAAACTTGGAATTTTAATATGCATGTTTTTCCTTTTTTTCCCCTGCGTCACAGTTTCATTTTAATGCTTATATTTTTGTTGGGTATTTTCATATCGATGGGAATTGCTCTAGTCCAGAATCTAAAGACTGGAGGGAAGGAATGAAAACAGCATCTCTCTGCACCATCCTGTCACTCTTCAGTAAGACCATGAATCACTGTAACATGCAGAGGAAACTGATATCCTTCTATAATAAAGCAAGAAACAATGTTCAGGTCTGGCTGTTCCTGTTATCTGCACCTCCCAAAATATACCACTTCTGGGGAAATCTCCCTGGATCCTCTGTAGGTCTTGTTTGCCTGGACATGCACACGGGCTAACCAGCTGTGGAAAGATGCTCTTTCTCTTCTCAACCCTACGTATGTTTCTAATTCATATACCTGGACCCAGATCTCTAGAAGGGGAAGGGGGGCTGTTCCTACCTCCTCATCCAGGGCAAATGCTTTTGGAAAACCTCTCTCAACATTATAGTGATACTGGTTGCATTGCATTTGTTGGGTCCTTTCAGAGACACTTTTGGAACAAGGTGGAAGATTTATCTGAAATCCTCCCAGGAGTTTCAAAGCTGCTTTGGAGACAGAGTCACCCACCCAAATTTCATAAAGCATCAGCTTTCATTTTGTTTGCTAATGATGCAGTTTGAGTGCAGCTTGTGAAACTTGGCTGCAGGGCTTTCCTTGATTGATTTCTCATGCAATTACCTTCGAAGCAGCTACCAAGAGTTATATTCAGTTCTCTCCTGCAAGACTGAAACTCTCTTGTTTTTCAGATGAATTGTGACATGATTGGAAATATTTGAGCAACACATACTCACATAAAGAAATAAATAATTATGACCAGTCTTCCAAGGACCAATCTAAAAAGCAACGGAATTCTGTCTGGTTTATGAACCAGATGATTTATTCTTGCTTTCACTTTCTCTCTTCTGTCCCCTTCTACACTTATTCGTTAAAAAAACCCACTCTTGCTGATACTGCCATAGATACCATGATGCAATAACATGACTCCAACTCAAGAAGAGAGAAAAAAAACTCTGAAAATGCTCAGTGACCAGGATTTCAGAGGGAATGTACTAAAAAAGAATTAAAAATAATTAAATGATAATTAAATAAACTGATATTCTTACAGAATGTTACATGAATGGTTACATCTCACTCTCATTCTTCATATTCATTCATACCCAGAGAAGATGGGTAACAGCAGGAGAATAATTTTAAAATAAAATTTCAAATCTTGCTATGCTTTGCACTTCGCTGTGCCCATCTTTTATAAGGTCTAATCTATGAAGGGCTGTGCTTGCCTTGAGATGGTAGGCAGGTAGGCAGGGATGCTCTGTTTGCCTGTGGCTGTCCCTTTTTCCCTCTCAGTCAGCTCAGATATAATGTTCCAGGATGGCAGGTCAGCAAAGTCAAGTTGGAGTAGTGAGCTTCAGACTGGAGAGCTACAAACTATTCTGCAGCAAATCACAAAGAGCAGCTGTATTTCAGCTGGTTTAGCTACATGTCATGCCTGCATCCCAGACTGGGAATTCAGGTAATCTGAATTGCCCCATTTAGTTTTTTTTTAATATTCCCCTAGCAATTCTTTAAATCTCCTGCCAGATACTATGCAGTGATGTTAAAGAATATTGCATGTGACTGTCACTTACAAGGTAAATAATTAACATTGTTGTGGAAGAACACATCTGGAGACCCAGAGAATGAATTATCAAATCCACAAACAGTTGCAATTCGCATTTTTTAAATATGTAAAGCCACTGATAACAGAAACTTTTATTTGGAAAGGGGGAATGTTTTAAAATCACTATGATGGTCTGTGACTATTACAGTGAACCCTAAAACCGGAAGACTTTGAAGATATAGTCAATTAATGACTCCCAATAACCATACCTTCTAATTTGGTTGCACCTGCCAGTGTATTCTCTACGTTACTGTTCTGGGTATCTCAGAACTAGGTGCCATAATTAGTCAGGCTGTAATCCTGACAAAACAAGTGCTTCAGGTCCCTCAAAAGTGTTGATGTTAATTGCTGCTCTCCTAGCAGGGCATTCTGTGTAACTAGTGAGCTTTTCATCAGAGACTAATGTAGACATCTTAAACTACCAATTCGAGCCTCCTATGACAGATTATAGAGTTAGCACTTTTGTGCAAAGAGATGACAATTGCATTAAGAGGATTTATACACAACCATTATATGGTTGATTTTCTGGTCAGATTTAATTAACCTATGCTTGTCTCATCCACTTCTAAAAGATTACAGTTAATGCGTATGTTATTAGTACTTTACACATGTTACCAGCACACTCCATTCCTTCCAACTTAGAAAAACATAGAATTATATAAATACACTTCTAAGTAAGCCCCTAAAAGCAAAATATGACATCTGGCCCCATAAGACTTTGTCCACAGTATGTTTATTCTTAAAAATTTTTAGTAGTACTACTGCCATGGTCAAGGAAATATTAGTATAGACAAAGATACCATCAGTTTAAATAAAGAATTTCAAATAAGTAATGTGCAAAAGCAATCAAGAGTGCATCAGTGCACATGAATACTGGGGCACTGACCAGAAGGAGCTGCAATGACTTCCAACCCTCTATGTCTACTCCCAATTTCTGTCCTTATGGCAAGGAGAGTTGAACGACACAGAGGATGATTCTGGAATCATTACAGCATGTTTGTCAGTGTGTCCAAGCCAATCCAGCCCTGATTGGAGCCACCTTCATGTGTCAGGCTGCAGACAGTAATGGTACAGAACCTGCATCTTGTATGGTGCAGTCTCCAGGATACACAACCTGAACATCTCCACCTGTTCTGGTTCAGTCTATTTGTGCTCAGGAGATGACACCTGTACCCAGGCTGAATTTATTTAAAAAAGTGCAGTTCAGTGAAGTTGGAATATTCAGGTGCTGGGCACTGAGGAGACTAATAAAGAAAGATCAACTGCTTCACAGGCATCCTTGAAACAGAGAAGTTAATGAAAAAAGATCACATGTGGTTACCATACCTGCTCAAGTGAGAGAGAGAGGTATGCACACACAGTCCTCTCTAATGAAGAAAAATCATGCAATGATTGCAGGTACCTGAAGCAAGAACACAGACTGTAAGAGGAATCTAAGTATCAGTGTTATGCATCAGACAACTGTATGATTCAGCCGGGGGAGAAAAGTTAATGAAGAAAGACAAGTGCACAAACACCAAAGATGAAATCACGAATTGAGAGAGACAGAAAGAGGTGGCAGCAGTTATCCATCTACACAAGCTTTTAATCACGCAAAACCAACTTGAGTTTGTTTCCAGCATGTGCAAGGTCTCAGTGCAAACTTACACAAGTACTTACTGGAGGGCTGGGAAAACAAAAGTAAGAGTTGGAAAACTTCCTTGGGTGCACTGACAGGCTACAATAATACTACAACAAACAAGCCAACCATTTCCCCCTCCCAACGCCCCAACTCAGCAGCTGTTGGTACTAGGTATTAAAATGATCAGGGCTATAAACTAACAATAGATGACCTACAGATTTAGATCTGCCCAGAATGGAATGCCCTGGCTCATAGTGCTTCATGCCAGAGCTTCTGAGAGAGCAGAAAAGCCATTCTGCAACAAACCTCACAGTGGTGAGATCTTGCTCTCTTTCATGAACAGACAAAGCCAAAATATATGCAAACAAAGCAGGCAATGGCTCATTCCACTCGCGGGTCATAAACCCACAGTAAAGATATAACCAATGCCTTTAAAAGCCAGAATATAGAAGACATATCAGGGCAGAAGTGGAGGAGAACAGCTAAATGCAAAAGAACTAGAAACTTAGGGTAGAATAATAAGTAAAGTAGTATCATAAAGTATCTGTCAGTCTCTCCACAGTAGCTTCATTTCAAGTACTATTGCTTTCTCTCTATCCTTCTTGCGTACATACACATCAGAAAAGAAGCCCGTGAAAAATACAGGATTTTTATTTCTACCCCACTATCATACAGTTCCGTTTCCTAGGGGACAAAAACAATCTCCATGAGGGATTCTCCCATGCATGAAATGGATTTGCAATGAAATGGCGTCACAAGAGTAGTTGTTTGAAAGACGGTGTCCCCTTGGGAGCATCATCCTATGTTAGCACATTCTTATTTCTTAGCAGCTCTGAGCAGTAAAATATAGAAAATTACATATATATACTTCCTGTATTTTTTTCTAATATTGCTCATACTGTCCAAGGAATATTTACCTACTCCACGTCTTGGCAAAATGTGCTGAAATATAGAGAGTGGGCATCTTTTCCTGCTGTTGTGACCATTAACTGTGTTAGGCAGGCTACCTGAAGTAATTTTTTTTCACTGTTGCATTATTAAAAAACCCAACAGTGTTATATTACATGATAAAATTAGTTTAGGAGCATAACTTCAGCCAGATACAAAGTTTACAAAGCTCTGAAGAGCCTAGACTCCTATAATTTTAGTGATACAATTCACTTACCACAATCTATGGTTCATGAGCAACCCATACCGCCTTCAGAGTCCTTCTGAGGAACATCTGAGCAGTAAAACAGTAAAATGCATTGCTCTCCCTGGGCTCCAGCTGGGAAGCAGGTCACTTGCATAAGAATTATTTCAGAGACCTTTCACTTTCCACTCACGTGTACAACTTCATTCAAATAATGTACCTAAAAATAACTGGTTTGGTGATGCTTTTATATTGTCCCACAGACAGAAGGATATACATTTATGAAGAACTGAAATGAATGCAGCTCATTTACATCAATAAATTGGGTTTTGTGAAGTACATTTCAGTGCTCGTATGGAAAAATATTACTGGACAGATTACAAGTTTTCCAGATACTAATGGTGATGATCTTTAAAGAGTTTGGTACCAAAAGCTTTTTTTTTTTTCTGAGGAGTATTTCTGAAAGATGCTATTGGCTTTCACATTGCCAAGATGATATTTAAGTTACTGTTAATAAGAGGAAATTTTAAGATTTTTTGGAGATATTTTTAATAAGGAAATTTTATCTTTATAGCAGATTAATCTTAGCTCTTTGAATGCTATTAATATGTTAATCTAAAATGCTCGTTTGCCTATTTTCAGACAAGATTAACATGTTTTAGGCATTGATTTAAAATATTTTAGGCACAAATCTTAATAAAATAAAATTGAATTGTTAACAAGCAATTGTTCATAAGAAAGTTAAAAAACAAAGTTAGATAATTCTTTATGAATGGAGAAAGATGATGCTCCAAAAATTCACACAGAAAAAAAATATTCCTGAAAATTCTCAGACAGAAGCCTGTTTAGACATGACCTCTGATGGAACAGAATTTCTAATTAGAAGTCGTCCAAATGAATGTCAGAGTCAACTAATTATTTCATCAGCCAATTAGGGGAACCAGTGATTTCACAGAGAGATTACAAAATCAATGAAGGGGGAACTAAAACATTTTAATTTAAAGTGTTTCTAACGTTTATCTTGAAGGGCACGTCTGTCACTGGCTGTGTATCGTTAAGCAACCCTTGCCTTCCTCCGCTCACCAGAGCAGTTGAGTACGGCCATAGTCAGGCTCCCCTGAATGAACAGGTACCAGAGACTCTCTGCTGGCTGTGTACCTGTCCTCTTGGCCTGAGACATTCCTCTCTCATTAACTACGCATGCTAAACTCCAGGATTTTTCTTGTCCAATATTCATCTAGCACAGGAAAAGAGAAAAAAGGGGATTTTTTCCTAGTTGAAAATTGAGAAAAAGAAAAGTCAGAAAGACCACTACCTTTTGCCTTGAATGCCCACAGCAGTGAGCACAAGAAGCAGCTGAACCCACAGAAAACAGTTAAAGGTCATTACTTATTTTGGACCAAGACTTTACTTATTTCATACCACTGCTACGATCAAGATTTATTCACCCAATAGTAATTCTCTATGCACTGGCAAACTCTCTGATGCTTAGTACCATGGTCCTCGACACAAATCCCCCACTTGGCTCTCCTACCTGCTCTGATTGCTTGAATACTTGTACTCCTTATTGCAATAAATCAAGTTACTGAAGCAGGAAATCAGATGGCAACCAAACCATTTATGTTAGCTTTAGACTCCACCAACTTTAAATGTGTATCCTGGACATCACAGACAAGCATCTAACTGACCTATTACTGCTTTTAGTTCAGCTGAGATGAAGGACCTATCTCAAAAACACCCTGATCCTGTGTAATGACAACATGCAGTTACATGATCCCCAAGGATTAGGTCAGTGGTATACATAGATTCTTCATTAGCATGCTGAAGTTTGAATCGTTGTCCAGGCTGTTCCATCAGAGGTGGGTCCATTCATTGTGTGACCTTCCTTTCCAATGCTCCAACAGCAGCTCCCACCTACAGGTAGGTTTTTTGCGTATCTACTCACAGCTGGGGCATGTGCAGCAGGGTTGGTGGCACAGCCACCATCTATGTTCATCGATTTTGATACACAGGAATGGTCAAGGTCCAATGGGAGTGATAAACCCTGGATTCAGCAGCATGCTGAATGACAGTGTTGAACACATGTCCCACATGCCCCCTAGGGTAGTTCTGAGGCTTGTAATTCAAATCCACTCTGCAGTTTGGAAGAGCATGTAATATCAAGACTTGGGCGTTATGTGGATGGTAAGTTTAGAAAATGTCCTTAATTTCTTTTGAATAAGCCCAAATGTTGAGGCACTGATCTGGGATTTTACCACATTTGTACAAGTATAGGCATTCCTTCCCTATTGGCTAATTTCATTTGTTAGTTTCCAGTCTATATGCTCGTATTTTACAAAGCTTTGTTCTCACTTAGAATATGAGCCTTATTCTCCTTATTCTCATCCAGTTTTGACAATATGAGTTCAAGATAAACTCACTGAAGCAAAGTTTGAAGCAGGTACAAAGAGCAGAACACAGAGAAATAGAAAAATAATTGGAAAAATTGATTACTAAAAATGAAAAGCAGTTGTGAAATTCTAATATAGAGTTTCATTTAAAAATCAATTTTTATTTCATCTAATCTTATCTCCCATTAATAAAAGTGTTTCCATGAACAACAACTTAGTGTTGGGGATGGAGTCTAGACAGAAGAGATGTTTCTTCTTGTTGGAAAAGCAAGTACAACCACAGACAGCAATACAAGTCTGTAACTGGTAGAGAGGGTATTTGAATGAAGGAACATTGTCGCGTCATTGCAGTCTTAGTGGACATTTGCAATCACCTTCTTTTCTGCGTGCCAGGACTTCAGATGACAGTGCGGAACCCAAGCAGTTTGTGTGGAACCCAGATGCATCGTTTGTACCAAGGGGCAATCCAGAGACCTGATGGAACCCTCTGTGCTACTCCATGTCTCCTGTGCCAAACAAGGGCTTCAAGTGGAGTTTGCCCTGGGTGACTTCAAACATATAAAATTTAGGTTATGGTGCCAATCTGTCTTCATAAGAAAGAGAGGGGTAAAAAAAGCATCTCCAGGCATTGACTTGTGTATCTTTTGTGTGTGGAAAGGATAAATAGACTCCTGGAGTTGTTTCTCTCTCTTCATTGATTAGAGAGTGCCTAGACCCCTAAGGCACACTAAATTAATCTCTATCTCATACACACGGGAAACTATTCTCATCTGTGTTACACGTTGACTCCACCTGAGCAAGTGGCAAAAATCCATTGAACCTGAGTGATAAAAAGGATAACCTTTTAGATTTGAGGAATAAATGTTTAATAACAGAAAAGACAGGTTCACCTATTTGAAAAACGTGGTCCCATCTCCCTGTTGCAAAACTCTCTAGCCACTCCAGAAAATAGAAGGATATAATGTTTAAGAGAAACACCTTCACCTTCAGTTTATGGACAAATGGCAGATGCAGATACAGACGTATCTTCAGATGGGTGCCAGTGGTAGGGGCTGACTGATGCACTCCTCATGACTGCCTCAGATTTTACTGCAGACTCAAAGAACAGACCCTCCCTAGAAGTACAGAGGGATTTTTAAAGTGGATTATAAAGTTTGCCCTTTCAAAATTGTTCAGCTTATTTTGTAAAATGGATATAAAGCTCATGTAATTGACTCACACTCTAAATCTGGTGCCATTATTTTTCCTACTACTGCAGTAGTTAATAAAACTTTTATCATTGCCATTGGCAAGTTGTTAGTGCTTTATTGTTATTAAAGAGAAGATAAAACTGTGAATGATTTTAAGAGAATCCTTTTGTTAGTAAAACTTCCTACATCTCAAATAATAAAATGGCTAGGCACCCCATATTGCAGAGAGGAAAACTGTAACATAGTTAGTTTTATTGACTTATACTTGGCTGCATCACCACATAGATGGCAGTTTTCAACCTACGCTCTTGGGATCTCCATGAGCTTCCTTTACAAGACCCATACGCTCTCAGCACAGCATTCCATAAGTCTAATGGAAATATATCAACAGCTGTAAATCAAACCTCACTACAGTAGATGGTGCTGCAAAAGCAGTCGCTTAAACCTTTAAATAATTGTACTGACCTTCCAACCACCAGCTTAATGACTGGTAACAGTGTAACATCGGACACTGAGTACAACCCGCAATTTGGTGTGCTGTGGGAAATACTAGTACACAAGTCACATCATATTTTTGCCACAAATATGGACATTGATTAAAAAAAACTGAGTGGAGATATTTGTGGAAAGACATTTGATCCCTTCCACAAATAGATGACTTCTTTTTCAAGGCTGGTCTGGTGTAATCTTCTCCTACCTACATGCCCAAGATATAACAAAATAAATATTAAATTCAAGGAAGAGCAGACCAGAAAATTATCGCCAGAGCACTGAGCACGAACAAATCAGACTTCATCAAATAATCTGAAACATGACATGCATGGCTACTGTGGTATCCACAGAAACGCCTTCCCATCGCTCTCCAGTATCCATCATCTCTTCAGGATCTTTACAGCAGCCCTGCTCATATTATTCTTCTCATTTTGTTTTTGCTTAGAAAAAACTTGAAAACAATCTCAAATAAGAATCAAATTATTTTTCCACCAATGCTCAGCTGTTGGTAAATTAAGAAAGTAAAAGATTTTTGCAACTCTGCATACATTTTGAAACACTATTGCATAACTTGCCACAGTATTATTTTGCTGAGCATAAGGCCAGAAGGGGGTATTAGATGTCTAGAATTACCTCTCATATGTCTCAGGCCAACACATTTCACCCATTTCTCACTCCATTGAACCTGGCACTTTGTATCTTTGAGTGTGTATTTTATGTATTTCAGAAAAACAATTACTGTTGATTTGAAAACAGAAGAGAGACCATCCAGCAGTTTCTTGATTTTTTTGTTTCTAATTCCTAAGCATCTTTACCATTAAATTCTTTTCTCCCGCCTTTATTTCTGAACGGGACCCAAGGACCAGCTCCTAGCTGTGCTGTTTCTTTGAAGACAGTGAAGAACCTTCTAATACTCAGTGTCCACTTGGTGATACTTAATAAAATTGCTTCAACTTTATTGACAAGCTAAGCAAATTCAAGTTTCCATCCCTTCCCCACTCCTGCTCTAGCTGCCTGAGAGTGTAAAGCCAGCTCAAGCAACCACGCTGACTGTTCTGGCCACCTTCTCTGTCTAGGCTGCCTTCTCTTTTCTGTCTACATGGTATTTGTGCATCTGGGTGGTGAATCAGTCTAAAATAGGCTGATCCAAAAGAAGAGAAAAATCAAGAGAGGAAATAATGCAGAGACTACAAGTCTGGAAAATGTAGGCTCGCCGTTGATGCCAACTTCATGTGCTTGTGCAACTGTGAGATCAGGCACTCTGTTCAACTCATCGTTCTTTTTTCTTCTTATTTTCTGTCTCAGTTTTTTCAAAATCCCTCTTCAAGTATGGGCTCAGGAGTTGATGATAGTGTAAGTTAATCAAACTCACCAAAGTAAAACCTCTTGTCTCCTTCATTGCTCTCCTCTTTATATGGCCACGGTTCTCATTCACCTTTTCTACAGCACTGGACAAGGACTCAGGTTGAATTTCTTCCCCATTATAATCCTTAAATCCTTTTCAAGGTTAACTGTCTTGCAAGATATGGCCCCCTCTACCAATGGCATCTTAAATTTCTTAGAAAACATGAGCATTTCTCCTGTGAAGAGAAATGCATGCTTACATTTCCCGTATAGCATGCGTACAGGTACTAAATTTAGTCCCACACTCCCTGATGTTGTTTAATACATTTGAGACAGGGAACAATTTCTTACCTAGGTAAACATTTTTTGAAATATTTCTTCTTGCTTTTAATGATTTTCATGTTATAATGAAGGTAGAAATGGGAAATTAGGTGTCAAAGAAAGCAGTTTTTCTTTTGTGGAGAAATCATTGCATCACACATGAACAGGAAATATATTTGTTTCCTCTCACGTTTTCTTGCCTTCTCGCCTTCTCCTGTTGTTGCTTATGGACTTGAATGACGAATTTTCCCTACTGCATGCAGAAAGTACTCTCTAGGTAATATATTCACAGCAAATATTTGTACCATCCTTGAAATTGTACATACTGCATTGTTGGAAATGCAGAGGACAATTTTTGTAGATAGACTTTGAAAGAAATTGCTAACAAGGCTTACAGATCAGCACAGCACTGCCACAACTGCCAAGATGTAGATAAAAGACAGTGTTCTGTATCTCTTCAGTTCAATCAGGCGTTTCAAAATGCTGATGAAGAAACCAAAGTGACTGCTTTGTGCTCCACTTCCACAGTGAGTGAAAGGAAACAAAAAGAGCCATTTTATATTGCATAACCAATGACAACTGAGCCTCTTGTGATTAATGTTAGAACATCTTTAAATCAAGGGGATTATCTTCCCTAGAGTTTGTGGCATGGCCTTCTGGTTGTTATTTTTTTTTGTTTGGTTTGGTTTGGTTTTTTTCCACCTCACTGTATTACAACTGCAATCCCTTAATTGTCTGGTTTTCTAATTACTAGTCAGATCTAAAGGACTCCTTTTAACTAGACATTCTCTGATTAAAAACTCCTTGGGTTGTCTTAATTTTCATACATGGAAGCTTTTTAAAAGGAAAACCTGTGACTAAAGATTATGTAAAATAATCTGGTACAAGTCACTAAAGATAACATTTGTATGGGGATTTACAGTGATTTTGTAAGTCTTATACTAAATCTCAGGAAGGCAACCAAATGTTATGCATAATTTATGCTATGCTGGGGCTACCCAGAACTGTGCTTTGACAGAAATCATAAACTAAGCCCAGGCAGGAAATATTTGATCAAAGGACCAGGGCTGTCCAAGCAGAAGAAAAATGTTGCCATAGAACTGGTGAGAACCGAATTATTTCTCCTCTGCAGTTCCTAGTTTGCAGGTGTCCACACCAACAGAAATGGCTTTTCTTGGAACTAAACTCAGACCCATCTTCTCATTCTGTCCATCTAAGCAAACTCATGTCTCTGCACTGAGACATGTTATGCAGGAGAGGTCCATAGGAGCATAAACTGCTTCTCTCTGATAAGAAAACGATTTCATTCTTCAGGGTTACAAAGAAATTTTAGCAGTACTGGATTTAATAGAAAACACAGATAAGAAGCACCGTTCCAACTATGTGATGATTTTGTACTGCCTCATATTAAAGTAATGAGACAGGATTTGTAGAGAGAAAATATATTTTTATTAGGCAAATTGATAACAAGCAAGTAAAAAGGCAGATGATGAGGTCTTTCTGATCTAGGGAGTAATCTGGTTTAGTAGGAGATATTGCCTCTCAACAAACCTTGCCTTGTTTCTTTTTTCTTTTTTTTTTTTTTTTAATCCAACATCCCATCCACATATCTTGGAAGTAATTTCCACAGAGACTCAAAAGTGATGGTGTAATCCCCAGTGGATCTACTGAAGTCTCTGATATTTCCACACTTTTGAAGCCAAACTTCTCAGGGATTAACATTTTGTGGCTCGTTGATGAATGTCCTGTTACAGTGGAAAGACTTCCAAAGGGAGAAAGGCTTTGCAGCATACTGTAAAAATAGCTTCACATTGCTTCTTCTCCCACAATGACAAGAGACACAGCAAAAAATCAAGTTGAGTGGTTTTCTCATGGATCATAGCTGTAGTCTAATTTGAAATTAAGAAATAATTGTAATAAAAAGGAGTTGTATACCAAATGGAGCAAACAATGACTAGCCCTAAGAGCTGAAATTTGTCTATGCCCAGTGGGGCATGCCCTCTCCATTAACCACCATTATACGAAAACAAGTGCCTATAATACTTTAAGTATAGCCACGTAGTTTCAAAACATCATGAAAAATAAGCCTGTTTCTAGGTGAACCAACTGTGTCAGTCTCCTAGACCTCATATACATCAATATCATAGACATCACCTCCCAGCATGCTCATCAGTTTGCAGCCTGGGATATATGTTACGGTATTCTCACACAGTTCTACTCATCTGGGGGATGAGACAAGACATGCAATTAACTTCCAAGAGAAGGAGTCTAGACTAAAGATGAATTACTGGGAATATGGAAATCCACTGTTCCAACTGTCACTGTGAGGAATGCTTGGAAAATCAGGATGTAGATCAATAACGTCTTTGCAACGGAAGTTTAATATTTTAATATCTTTGACTTGGATTAGGTGGATAATTCTGCAAACCTTTTACATGTTAGATTTTATGCACTGTACATAACCACAATTTACTGTAAGATATAGCATGTCCCTCAGGCTACAGGTTTCTTTTGAAGACAATCATTGTATTGAAACTTGAGATCAGATGTCATTACAGCACCTCCTGAATAATATTTGTCATTTTCATATACATATAGGTAGATAGATATTTAGTATTGTTAAAGTATTTTTGACAAAACACAACTCTGATCATATAAAAATAAATGTTATGGCCTTTTTCAAAGCCACAGTGAGCTACTGGGTGATGAACAGTGTATCCTCCCCCGCCCCCCGCAAAAAAAAAGTTAAGGTTGCACAGGTGGAAATGAAAACCCAAGTGTCAATTAGGAAGCTTTGAAATGGAACATGAAAGAAATCATCATCTAAAATATATCCAAAAATTGCCAACTAGCCTCTAATCACAAAATATATAATAAGAAAAGAGACTTTTCATATTACAAAAGAGGGAATGAGGATGAAAAAGTATTAACTGCAAAATAACAAAGCAGCAGCTAGAGGAAGTAATTATTCAGCCTTCATAAAGATGACTCCTACAGAAATAATAACTACCTGTCTGGTACAAATTAATACAGAATTCCTAAATTTTATGTCAATGACTGTTTATGCCCTCAGCTTCTGCCTTCTACTATATTCAGTACAAGAGGATCATATTCCATGGAAGGTGTCCCATTAGCACAGGTTATATGTTAAGAAACAACCTCCTACATGAGGTTTGCCCTAAACCTAGGGCAAATGAGAATGGAAAGCCATAGCTAAAAGCCAGCAAAAGGGAAGCTTCATGGGAAACTGTGTTGCACCAAACATCACCAAATGTACTAAGAGAGCACTGGACTTTTCCAGCAGCACTTCTGAAACAAAGTGCTCTTTTCAGGTGACTTATTTTATATGATAAGGAATGCTCTAATAACTTGTGTGCTTCAATAAGGATGGAAGCGCAGCCTTCTGTGTGCACAGAGCTGAAAAATGTCACTGACAGAGACAGATGTGGATAAAACTCTGGCAAAAGTCATCCTGAAGAAACTGGGACACATTGGTGGTTTTGTGATAGCGAGATTAATTTCAGAGAAAATGAAAAGTTATGTATGATATAATGCAAATAGCACACAAATCATATTTCTATTAATGCACACAAATCCTTCCACAAGCATGAGCAGGGTTGATAATGTGTATGTAAGCCTTTCAGCTAGTCAGTGGCACTGCATTGTAACTGAAGACTTTGAGGTTTTAAGTTACGCAGTTAAAGTCAAAAATTCAGGGACTGAATTCAGAAGCAGATCCCTGTGTCCCAGATGTACACACTGCTGTAATTTTAAATATCTGTTTATATATTACTTCCTTAATACTTTGTTCAACAGTGTAACAATTACATATTTCCTTGCTGACTGTGTATGATTTCTTGAAAGTGTGTCACTGCCATTCGTTCATGCCTACAGTAGTTTCATTGTTACTGTAGTGACACACATATTTTTCAGTTGCTACTGAAACTTTTGCTATTGCAAATTCTCCCTTCCCTAAGGTATATACTTCAGCCATTTGGAGCTAAAGGTATTTGTCCTCCTTGCAAGTGCCAAAGACTGTTGAGCCCCATATACACAAATACAAATCTTTTAACAAAGGAAAAGCCTCACAAAAAAAAAGTTTTCTTAAAAGAGCCTAAGACAGAGAACAGTGCTACACACCTTGCTTCTCTCTGCTCAATTGCACAGCTTTTCTCTAGAAACTAATCCAGCATAAAGCAGCTCAACTTTACACCTCATTAAAGACTGTTTCTTGTTCTGCTGTAGGTGCTGCAGCCCTCCTGACAGAGCTCCACAGCTCCCTTTGGGCAGTAAGATCTCAACACATGGTCTTGGCACTCGGGTTCAAAGGTCTGCAAACGGGAACAGATAAAAGGGATGAATTCTAAGACATTCAGCAGTGAGCCGTGAGTTGCCAGGTTGAGATAGTGATGCAAATGGACCTTCGATTTAGTTTCAGATTTTTGTGCGAGATGGAACTGAAAGTGACATGGTTTTCTGAAAATGAGCCTCTCAAGTTGTTTTGAATGTGACCTTAAAGGAAATTCCTTCTGGTTATGTCTTCTTCTTCTTGACTTACAGAAAAAAAAAAAAAAAAAAAGATCTGAAGAACATTCATATTTCCAATAAGAAAAAAAGTTATGTTTTTCATTATATAGCTATCCAGTTGTAGATATTCTTTGCCAACACCAGATGAAGCCTTGATCAGATCAAGGAATATACACATAATGAAGAAGACATCCTGAAAAATTCACAGCCTATCAATATTCTTCATGAGTATACCTTTTTTCCCACTTCATATCAATCAAAAACACACTGGGAAGTTTGAATGGCCTATGAGGACTCATTTTGGCTAGATTTGGGCCAACCTAAAGATTAAACATTGAAATAACCTCTCAGCTGCCTTCAATTTTGCAGGATGTTGATATGGATAAACAGCAGGACAAAGCGTGAAATGATTTCAAGACAGACATGATTCCTGCCAGCAGGATTGCAAAGCAAAGGATGCTTACAGTAGGATGGCTAAACAGAAAGAAGTTACAAATAACATAGAATCATAGAATGGTTTGGGTTGGAAGGGACCTTAAAGATCCTCTAGTTCCAATCCCCTGCCATGAGCAGGGACACTTCCCACTAGACCAGGTTGCTCAAATCTCCATTCAACATGGACTTGAGCACCTCCAGGGATGGGGCATCCACAGCTTCTCTGGGCAACCTGTTCCAGTGTCTCACCACCCTCACAGTAAATAATTTCTTCCTCATGTCTAATCTAAATCTACCTCCTTTCAGTTTAAAACCGTTACCCCTTGTTCTGTCACTACACTCCCCAATAAAGACCATAATCAGTTGCCTATCAGACCTAGGACCCAGTGTAAGTCTTGTAGGACCACTGTCAAAATTGTCATGCTTGGGGAATTTAATGGCAGTTTTGTGCCTAAGAATGATTGCTGTGCAAAAACTGCTGTTCACTCTCACTGGGCTCTGATGTGATAAACCATAGGCAGAGTATGAAGACGGAATAGATTTCAAGACAGAATGAAGACAAAAATCTGTCACCTCGGGATAAGGTAGTTTCCAATAACCAAAAATTGCCAGATGAGACATCCTTTGCTGCTACAATGGTCCCTCCGCTCCCTACAAGCATCTGACAGGAAACAAATAGACACTTCTGGGTGGCCTCACCAGAAAACTTGACGTAGAATCGCTATGTAATGAGTTAGACACAACTGCTAAAATCAGCAAGTTTCTCAGCAAGAACCATTTACTCTGAGCTGAGCTTGAGCCCCTGAAGTAGCTACGAGCTTAGGAGAAATGGTGACAGCCATACTAAGCCACATTTCTTTTCCTCTATTCTAACCTGATTCCCTGGATTGCTAGAGCATGTTCCACCGAAGGGTAGGAGTACCAAAACTTGCAATTAAATTCTATATTCAGTGGTCTTCCAGGTAGAGAGCAGTCATAAGGGGTATGCTTTCTGGGAGATACACATACTTAAAGATTCTTGCATTTTCATCTCTGTCTGTTCCCTTAAGGTATCTGAGAACATCATCTTCCTTCCAGTATTTGTACTGGTAACCTTACCTCAATTCCTACCATCTTTTTACAAGACATATTGGCATTTTAAAAGTTTCAATTTTGGTTTCAAAGACAACTTAATATTTCACATCTTTAGGTGTTAAAAATAATTAATTAGTGTGGATAAACACCATTCGATCACAAGCAGTCAGGTTTTTTCATTTTCACAAGGATTTAGAGTGACAGGTGATTAGCCAGTAACAAAAATAATATACCATGGATTCTCTACAGATAAACAGATATTCTTGATCTTAAGTTCTAAAAAAATCTTGTTTTCAATTAAAACAGGTGACAAGGAGACATATGGAGTCCAGTGAGTCCTAGAATATGTCAAATATTTCCATGATGGCAAAAGCTGCCTTTTACAGAAATAGCTTTTTAACACGAATAAATACATTACCTAGAAGCTCAGAGATAAAGTTTCTCAGCAAACATCTCCAACCTCAGAACCTTGATCCAAAACAATTGTTTGTTTGTTCACAAACTATTGTGAACAAAAGCTAATGCCCAAGGGATGCTCCAGGAATGTCCACTTCAAGTTTCAGTAAGATATAAAGAAAAAGAATTTTGGGAGGGCTATGCTTTTTTGACAAGAAGGTGAGGTGGCTGTTGTTCTGCCATCACCATGATGACATGCCAGCAGACTGACATAATTTCTTACACTCAGACATTCTGGTCATGCCGGGAGCAGAGAGCAGAATTCAGCCTGTTTCTGCCAGTCTGCCACTACAGCAGACTATTGTAACAGCTGGGACCCTCAGACCAGAGTTTCTCAGCAAGTTGTTTACAAAATGGAGGAAAATCTCAGGTGTGTATTCAGCTCATTCGTATGCCTACCTTCTCTGCTTTTTCTGAAGCCAATACCTCAGAGCAATCTCTGAGGAGCATAGAGAGAAAATGGCTTGGTCTCTTTCTTGCTCTTTTTCTTATTCTCTGCCTACCTGGCCACTGTTGTAACATTATTTCCAGTTTCTAGGGTTTGAGTTCTTTCATACTGGTTCACTTCTTACTGTTCTCCAAATAAACTGGGCTATATTTCCCCTTCCTATTAAGCCATTGGATATATTTAAGGCAGATAGACAATCTGCCTCAACTTGATTTTCTTCAGGGCAAGAAATATTAGCATATGATCCTCAGGAAGTTTTTTTTTTATAAACTTAAGCTTTAATAAAAACAAAAGTTCCCATAAGGCCTGATTATGTAATTTCCATGGTTTGGATAAGTTTATGACCCGATGAAGTCACAGAGGGTATTTCTGTCTTCCTTTTTACCATCAACTGTGGGTGTGACCTAACTCTTATTCCTGGAGTTTGGGGTTTATTTTGTCTGCTGTTTTTTCTACTGTGAATGATCATGCCCATTGATTCACCAGTGTAGTCATGACTAAACAGCAATGGAGAGCATAGTCACTGGCTACTGTTGATAGCTTCTTTAAAAAAAGAAACCTACAGTCAATAAGATAGACTCACCAATTCAGAGTGCCCCAATTCTGTTGCTAGAATGCTTTTTTAGAGTACAGTTATATTGACTATCATGTATTTCACAGTCTTGAATTATCTACAGGAGTATTTACTACCTTGCTCCTGCCCATCAAGAGCTGGGATGTTGTGGGCGGCGTTGTACCTGTTCTTTCCTGGAGCTGCAAGCCACAGGAATTGCTGTTGAGGACAATCTGATAAGCACAAGACATGAACTGGCGTTCAATAAGTAGTAATTACATGAACAAAATAAATAAAAGTCCTCATAATGTTAGAAGAATATTCAGATTGCAAAATCAAAAGCAAGAAGATTTAGAAGTTAAGCTAGACTATGCAGAACTTTTCATCCCTTGTGCACTTGCACTGTGATGTAGCTTTAATTAAATTATCATATTTTATTGTTTCCTGTCTCATTCAATGAATAAGGAGTTACTCAATCTGTACGTAATCTTGCTATTCATGATATAGCCCCTGGCCTTATTCTCCACACATCAGTTAAGTTTAGACTGACTAGAAAAATAATTAATTTCTGTATGGATGGCTCTGTTTAAAATGTATCACAATCATCAATAAATATTGTGTTTGTGAGAGTAGGCAACATATCCATTTTACAGGTAGGCAAAAAGAGCCATAAAGAAATCAACACGCAAATGACTCAATTTGCCCACTGATTTGTAGTGCCCAACCAGACTTTGCTTTACCAGTATATTTAATACTAATCCATTCAAATCACAGTTTCAAATTATTTTCTCTGCTTGTATCAGAAACTTTAATTCTAGTTATTCATAGCTTGTAAACGTTTCGTTTTGGAGTGTTAAAATTCCATTCACAATATATTCCTTGTGCATAATTTTCCAGATAGAATCATAGAATGGTTAGGGTTGGAAGGGACCTTAAAGATCATCTAGGTCCAACCCCCCTGCCATGGGCAGGGACACCTCCCACTAGACCAGGT
>JAOXNO010000024.1:51597812-51612400 GCA_028565335.1 Limnodromus scolopaceus | reverse complement strand
GGAAGGGACCTTAAAGATCATCTAGTTCCAACTCCCCTGCCATGGGCAGGGACACCTCCCACTAGACCAGGTTGCTCCAAGCCCCATCTAGCCTGGCTTTGAACACTTCCAGGGATGGGGCGTCCACAACTTCTCTGGGCAACCTGTTCCAGTATCTCACCACTCTCACAGTAAAGAATTTCTTTCTAGTATCTAATCTAAATCTCCCCTCTTTCAATTTAAAACCGTTGCCCCTTGTCCTATCACTACACTCCCTGATAAAGAGTCCCTCCCCATCTCTCCTGTAGGCACCCTTCAGGTACCGGAAGGCTGCTATAAGGTCTTCCCATAACTTTCTCTTCTTCAGGCTGAACAAACCCAACTCTCTCAGCCTGTCTTCACAGGAGAGGTGCTCCAGCCCTCTGATCGTCTTCATGGCACACCGCTAGACCTGTTCCAACAAGTCCGTGTCCTTTCTGTGTTGAGGACTCCAGAGCTGGACACAGTACTCCAGGTGGGGTCCCACAGGAGCAGAGGGGTAGAATCACCTCCCTGGAACCTGCTGGCCACGCTTCTTTTGATGCAGTCCAGGATGCGGTTGGCCTTCTGGGCTGCCAGTGTGCACTGCCGCCTCATGCCAAGCTAAGGTTATTTACCACGGAGTGTTTTGTATTTTTGAAGATCCTCAAAGAGGATGGCAGCTGTGAATCTCTGCCCAGCACCAGCTACCACTTGGTTGCGTTGCCGTCTTCGTGGTCAAGCCAGAGTCTTCTCAGGCCTGGTAAAAGCACTCTGCCTCCTGACATCTCCCAAAGGACTCTTAGATGATTTCTGTTATCAGACATATTCTCCTTGCTAGCAGTAGCAGACTGTTCTGAAGACACAGATATTTCTTCTTTCAGTCTCTCCTTCCCACTTCCCAGCCCCCCCAGCATTTAGACCATTTACAGATATCTCACATTTACAAATATCTTCCCCATTTACAAATATTTCACATTCTGCTTTTAATAAAAGTTTAGGTTCATTGTAGGATGAAATACTAGCTTGGTGTGGATAGGATCTTTGACTTTAAAAATGTAATAATCTTTGGTATAACTTTTAAGTTCTGACTTTGAGAGGATGTAAGATTGATCTTCACAATATTTTAAAAAGAACAGTGACAAATCAAGGTTGAAAGTTCTCCGTAAGGATTAATTATATATTTTAAATAAATCATATTAAAGCCGACAGACTTTCTTAATGGACACATTTGAGGCAGAATTCTCACTACTTTTAAACACTGATGGAGCTCAAAGGACATATTGGAAAAAGAACAGAACAAAAGAAGAAGTTAGAAATTCAACACTGAAGATCTTCTGAGATCTTCCAGCAAAAAAACCCAACAAGTAAAATAGTTACCAAAGAGCAAAAGAAATACTGTCTTCTTGTACTAATAGAATAGCTTGAACTACTAGAATAAAATGAAGCAATTCTTTGAAATAAGTTAATATAAATAAAATTAATGATACTAACTAGATTTGAATCTAACCACACCATCTAACAATCATGTCATGAAAAAATGAGTTGCCTCAGCCTAATTAGAGAAAGCAAAAGCATACTCAACTCATTCCCTCAACCAGCCACCATTCATCATAGCTCTTCCTGTTCATCTCTGCAAACAGCAGCAATCAATTAGAGAAAAAAACAGCAGCAAAAATAAGCAACCATCCCACCCAGCACTGCTTTGTAATCACCCAGTGCCTGAAGAAATTGGCCAAAGCACTACCAAAGAATTGCATTTTTATTTTCATTTTCATATGAAAAGAGACTGACAGGCTGTTGTAGTTTCAAACACTAATGGTTTGGCCTGGTATGTAATGACTTATATAGTCCAAAATGTAAGACAGCCTGAATAAACAGGGAAGCAGTGGAAATAAATCCGAACTTCCCTGGAACTTTAACCTTCTTGAATATTTATTGATCTGCTTGTCTCAAGAGAGCTACCTGAATTCCTTATTTCACCAAGACAGTTAAACTGTTTCCTTCCGTTTCACAGAACCGAGGTACAACCATTTTCCTTTATTGACAAACTGTTTAGGATATTCTTTATTTATTAGGAGCCATTCTTTATTTATCAGGATCCTTCTTGCAATTATTTTGCCCAACTAAAGCTCTTTTGCTTGTTTGCTATTGACTAGGACAGGACTATTTCTGTCTAAAAGAATACTAATTTGGGAACCAGGCATTTTGTTCCCCTTACAAGCAATAGTTATTCTCAAAAGTGCATCCAGAATGTGAAATTTTCCATCGCTACAGGAGCACCATTGTGTTGTGTCCTATATGTTTTGGTTTTTTTTTAGTTTTCCTGCCTGGAGTCTCGAGGATCTTCAGGCTTGTACCTCTGTGCGGGAGGACCTGTGGCTGTAGACTTTGGAGGCTCACTCAGCAGAGCAGCCCTCCAGAAAAGCTGGCAGAAATCTTCGGCTGTGTCACCACCAGAGTTTCTCAAAGCTGAGATGTTTACAAAACATTTCTATTTAAACTGTTGTTATGATTTCCTTGTAGCTCTGGAGGGTTTCCGGTTTCCTTTGATATGGATGCCATTTTGCTGTATTGAAACCCTTGGCTCTTTCCCAAGAAGTTTATCTACTTACTAGCTTAAATTATAGTCAAGTCTTTGAACTAAAAATATGCCTTTTTCAAGTTATCTCAGACGGTGACTCTCACCCTTCTCTAATAGGAGGCAGTGGGGTCTATCCTTATCATTGTTACAACAACTGCACAAAGATCTGGGAAAAGCCATATGAAAGCTACCTGGAAGCTTGAGTTAAAAAGATCAGGTTGATGAATGAGCAGGGTCATTCTCTTCTCTCCCCTCCCATCCCCAACCCCATTACCGTTAGGACTCTTGATTTTGGCTGAGATGCAAAGGAACCTTTTAGAGCATTTTCCCCTTTTCCTCATGCCCTCTGCCTACTTCCTTCTGCAGCACTCTCCCATTATGAATAAAAAATATTTCTTTTTTCTTTTAATTAAAAAGTACTGAACACAGCCAGCTCCAGTTCTTGCCAGGCATCAGTCTGATGATTTTCAGTGGTAATTTATCATCTGAGTCACTTGCCAGCAGGGACAAGAGTCCCTGAAACTGACCTCTCCACAGCAGGCTGAATTTCATTATATTATATTTTCCAGTAAAGATTTGCTTTTTAAGAGGACAGGAAAGGGTTATAAATAGGTTAGACACATCTCAAGCCCTCCGGGATCAATTTTACAAACTTAACTGTTTCTTTAATTCTGTCTAGCAAATAGCATTTATCATTCTTTGTATTTTGCATGTTTTAACTAATATGAGTACCTGACTTCAATATTATTTAATCACGTTTTATCACCATGAGTGCTAATATCATCCTTAATTAAGCACAGAGTATCTGAAATATTCTCACACTAACACCTTAAGAAATTTCAATGAAAAGTTTTGTCTATCGTACAAGGTTTGAATGCATAAATCTTCTAGGTCTGCAAAACTAGCCTAAGAGACTCAGATGAAAATATTTTTTCTAACAACTTCTATTGTGTCCTTCTCACACAGAAATAGCTGCCCTCCTGATGTTCACTCATTTTTGTCCCATGTCCTCAGTAGAAGCAGAGAACTTTGCAGAAAGAAAAAAAAACTGCTCACATTTTTTTCAAATGCATTAAAGCACTTGCGTGGTGTTCAGCCAGACCAAGTGGATGGCAACACAAGTATGTTCTCTGTTACACAAGTATGTTTAACTATGGTTACACAAATAAATAAGTGGTAGTTCATTTACCTTAGTATAGTAAGTCTTGGCTGGTGAACAGAGGGTCCCAGTTCTTTGGCTCAGGAGAAAATATGCCAGAGAACTGAACCAGGAATATGGTACAGCTTTTTACAGACGCATTATGAGATACATGAACTGCACTTATATTTTAGCTTTCCGACGTCCAACACAACTGCGATATAGCGGAAATCTTATTGGGAAAATAAGAATGACAAAATATATGAACAAAAGCCTAAAATATGATTTGTGGTCCCCTGAAGAGGTCTAGCCTGGGTCCTCAAAGCCTTCATTCTCCTGCAAAGAATGAGTTGCCTCCTCACTATATTTTTCCCAGGAAGGATTGCTTATGTTTATAAAGTGACGACTGTACTGTCTCCTGAGAAAATGCAATCTGAAGCCATTTTTATGAAATAAAAGCTGCCATGAAGAAATACTTTTTTTATCTGGTTCTTCTCAGTCAAAAGAAACCACTTTATGTCAAATTTTGAAATTAATGGAATTTTTATATTAGTTATAACAAAACTCATATACAGACTGCTATCACATGTAGCATTAGAATGTTTTCAGAATTAACCCCAGAGAGGAAATTAGATAATAGTAAGTAATTTCACCTGTAAGCACTATTGAAGATTAAATCCATGAAATTTCTTTATCATTAACTCCTGTCACTGGCATGCACACAAGTGCTCATAACTGCTCAGGGCCATAGCTTGATGCCAGCTGGATCAGCTTGTCTAACGTAAGCCCTCATGTCACACAATCTTAGGTGTCCACCAGGTAGATACTAACATCTGAAGTGGTGACCTGAAGCTCCTGTTACTTTCACTTTCATGATTTTTTATTCACTGATAAAAAGGTTTTTTACCACTTGACTCCTCTTTGCCTGTGTAAATATTTTGTGCTAAATTTTGTAATTTCTCAGAGCAACTATCCCGTTTAAAACAATGTCTGTTTCAGTATGATAAACTCTTAAATTTGTGTAATTATTCAATGATTAATTATTATGAGAAAAGTATGTATTATTAAGTTTGGTAAAATTAGGATGCAAAACGGAACTGCAGTTTATGTCTACATACAGCATCTGTGTGCTGCAACAGATAACTATCTGGAAAAAAGCACATTTTTTCATATACAACTTTGGGACACTGGTGTATGATCAGCAAGCATCCCATTATGCTACTGTCATGCAGTATGTTTTCCCTCCACTGCTAAAGCAGTCTGGAAGTATATTTATTTAGCCCTAGGCTCTGACTGTTGCCTTTATCACAGAAAAGATCATACTACTGTTGGCCCTCTGCCCTCGGCAATATCACATTTTTGCGGAAAACATACTGACATAATGTTGGAGATCAATCCTTTCCAAAACCTGCATGCAGTGACAGAGAAGTGCACCCACGGTCAGTGTCCTGACAAGAACAGATACATCAAAAATATCCACCATGGAAGTGCTTAACTTCAGACACTGGAGCTAGATAAAGCTGAGGAAGCTGGTTAGAAGGATATTAAAAAGGAGTAGTTAAATGGGTAAAATACCCACAGGGCATTTTGATTCATGTTGAGTTTTACAACAAATATATTCCAACTATTAAAAAGGACTACTACAGAAGGAATTCCCTTCCCCTGTTCTCCTACATCAGTGTGGTTAAAGACAAGAACCAGTGAGATTTACTAGAGAAAAAATAAAAGGCAATGTCTGAACAGGGAAAGCTGAAAGTCAGTCATATATCCCACAATTTGGTTGACTGAAATATTTCGAAGATCAGCTTATTGAAGCTGAAAAAAAGAAAACTAAAGGCAGTGGCCAGAGGTCTATAAAATAGCTGATGGGGTGACAAATGTCCCAAATGTTTGTAAAAAAAGTAAGGTAAGGATAAAGCAACAGAAATACATGGAAAATGGTTTGCATCTGTGCTAACATCTGACTAGGCTTTTTTTACTGAAAGTCTGAAGAAATTAGAGTATATAATTGCTAAACTAATTGCTGTGTGTGATGTATCAGTTCAGTTAACCTTGGTGCTGGAAAAATGGAGTGTGACAAATTTGACACCAATCTTTATAAAGGGGCCCAGGAGGAATCCCAAAATTACAGACCGGTAAGTCTGATGTTGCTGCTGGGCAAAATGACAGAAGGCAAAGCAGAGAACGACACACACTGTAAAGAGGAAAGAGTCAACATGGATCTTACAGTGGAGAGGGATGTCTGTCTGTTTATGCTAGCTCTCTCTCTCAGTGTATAATTATGCTATTTTTATGTATCCCATTCTATGTCTTACTGTTAGTAAAATTTATCTGTTGCTTGTTCTTGATTCCAACAAATGTCATTCACATTTTGACAGTTATGATGGGATGTTCATGTTTTCCTTCTTCCCCCTAGGTTTGCATGACAAAAATCCAGATGATCAATTCGTTTTTTCCCCTCTGCTCCAAGAAAATAAATACATTATCTCACACTCAAGAGTCAACAGTTGCATGTTTTTCATTCTAATAATTCAAAAATTCTCTGTGTTCTTCAGACAAGGAATAAACAATTTTGTTTGTGGGCTTAAAATATTCTGACTAGTTAATTTAAGAACACCAGGTGTTCTATGGCATTTTCCAGTTGTCATCAGAGAGCAGCCATTGACAACTTCAAATTTATGCCTCTATAAACAATTATATCTAAAATTACGGTTTCAACACTTAAGAGGGCAATAGGGAATCATACATTTGTTTTAGTCGAAACCAAACTCTAAAGAGCCCATAAACTATTACAAACTGAAGTACTTTGAAGTGATTTTTTGTTATGCATCCTGAAAGGAAATCCCATCTTAAACAGAAAAAAAAAAAAAAAAAAAGAGAGAGAAATTGGAGAAGATTTGTTTTTAGAAATCTGAAGTTTTAAAATTCCATTTTTTTCATGAAAAACATTTTCATGAAAATTTAGGCATTTTTTCTTCATGTTTGGAACTCTTACTGTGGTTTTCTTCTATCCGTTTAGTGAAAATATTAACATCATCCCAAATAAAAATTTTTCTGAGATTTTCTGAGTCACTTCCCACTTGTTTTTTACTGCTATTATTACTGTGATCTCAACATGAAAATAATCAGCTTATTTTTTATAATATTTATGTAAATATGTTTTGCATTTCTGTTGCTTAATTCTTTATTCAGTGTATGAATGGTATCCATTAGTATCTCCGTGAATCTTGAAATGAAAAGATTTTGAAAAGCCTAACAGGTGGTGAGATACTGTAATTCCTTTAGCTCTATTTGAATTTATATAACTACGCCAAGCTCTGTTTTATTTTCTGTATAAGAAATTGGCATGATTCACTTCTTATAACTTCAAGAAAATATAATCTCACGACACAGCATTTCTATTCATGATGTACAGGATGTACATATCAAAACTGCTAGAGACAGTAAAATTGATGAGGGTAGCATAAGAACCTAGCAGGACAGGAACAGAATGAAAAAAAAACCTTTATTATTTCTCTTGTTTCTGAGACGCTTCCAGGATTTTATGTTTTGAAGAATTCTGCTTATATCCTTCAGAAATATTTCACTGAAAGTCTGGACTGTTTGGAATGGTTGGAAAGTGCATTTGCCTGTGTAATCCTGTCCTGTCACCCCTGTGACAAAGTTTGCTAATCGTGGCCATTTCCTCTAGCACAGAAGCTACTGTAAAGGAAAAAGGGGGACACAGCTTCCCCGAGTCCAGATTGAAGTTGCTGAGCCACAGGTGGTAAGGTGTTTGTCAGCCTGACTGAAAAAATAGCCCTTCTTTTCCAAAAAGAGCAGAAATACAGGTTGTTTGTTTTGAAAATCTCTTCCAGGCTAAAGAAAGAAGGGAAGTTCATCACAAATGACTGCAGAGAATGAATTTTATCTGCTACAGAAGGACAGAGAGTTTAGCAATCTCTTCTGAGGTTTGAATCAGCAACGAGCAGTATCAAACTTGATGCTTTTAACATCAAACTCTGACAGCGGGAAAAAGAAGGATATAGAATCAGTAATACACCAAATTAAAGGTAACATCTCATCTAACAATCAACTCAGATTATCTAATTAATGTTGAGAATACTGAAAACGTTTTAATAAGCCTAGACTGCATGTAAGGAAGGACATCTTTAGCATTAGTAAGTATAATCCTTCTGCAAAGACAGGAATAGAGCGGTGCTGTGTACCAGCCCCCAGCCAGAGAGTGCCTCTGCTCCTAAAACCACGATGAGGCCAAAGATTTGTAATCAAGCATCTTAGGGAGAGCTTGATGATGTTCAAACACAGAAACAGTGTGAAAAACACATTGGTCTGGCATGCAAACCGTAAGTATATAAGACAGTGCTTGCACTTAATCGAAACTATGTAGAGGAATCAAGGCTAAAGATCAATGATTTTTCTCAGTGGTAAGGTAAATGATATACAAGCAACATAAACTGGAAAAGTGAAGGGGAAATTGGGGCATCTTTTGGGCACAAGCTAAATAGGCCTCCACTCAGGAGCTCAATAATCACTAAATTGGGTGATGTTACTTACATCTTATTGAACCTTCAAAAATTCTTTTAACACTTGAGTCTTTCATTTACCTTACCTTCCATGGGAAAATCTTCTTCAAAGATGTTGTGGGATGTACCTTCTTTCAGAACAGGAGTTTCTGTGTGGCAGAAGATGCAGTTGGCAATAGTCTCTATGTTAGAGTCTCAAACACCTTTCATTTTGAATACTTCATTTATACGTGAACACAGTGTGCTAAGTTCCAATTTGTGTAAAAGATGAAGGAAATTCTTGCTTAAGAACATTTCATACCAACCTTTCCCAGGTACAAATGTTCAGAGAGGTTTCAAAGCAATTAAAAATCAATCTCAATAGTATTCTGTTTTAAAATGTCACCAGGGACCTTTTGAGCCACTGCTTTTAACACTAGTTCTCCTGCTCTCTCTGTCTCTCTCTCTTTTTAATAAACATTTTGGTTGTCAAAATTAGCTTGGCCTGAAAAAATACAAGTTTGCCCTGAGGACCAAGGAGAATTTTTCTGCAGAGTATAAAGCACATTGCCTGAACCGTTTCAGAGCTACAGATCATTAAAAATAAATTACTCGGTTTGAATATTTTAAAAGCCATTGCTATAAAGATTAGAGGTAGCTATCAGGCTTGTCTTTAACTTGCGAAATCACCATTAAAAAGAAGAAATAGAAATAACTGGAAGCAAATGAGGATTTGTTTATAGCGCACAAAAAATTATTCAGAGGTATAGAACTTACATGGGTCATTTGTACAACAGGTTAGTAAACATTTTGTATGCTTTTTTTTACTTGCCTTTTTATTTGGCTTTTTTTTTGATAGAGATAAATAGAAAACAACAGGAGTTACTTTTTGGTGGAACAAAAATCCATTTGTCTTGGTGAAGTCAATTGATGAGGAAGACTGGAGGAAAGCGTTCTCACTTCAAAGGTAGGTACCTCGGTTACAGCTTTATTCAAAACAGTGTTGTCATAATTAACTTGAGAAAATAACAGAAATGTTCATGCAAGACAAATTTTCTCAAGGTCGTTTACCTGCCCACACTTGCCCACCTAGATGAGATCCCAAAAAGCTAATGGTACCTGACTCCAAAGTATACAGGCCATCTCTGGCCTGTATCAGGAACAGCGTGGTGGGTAGGACTCAGGAAGTGATTCTCCCCCCATACTCGGCACTGGTGAGGCCCCACCTCGAGTACTGTGTCCAGTTTTGGGCCCCTTACCACAAAAAAGATATTGAGGTGCTGCAGCAGGTCCAGAGAAGGGCAACGAAGCTGGTGAAGGATCTGGAGAAGAAGTCTTACAAGGAGAGGCTGAGGGAGCTGCGGTTGTTAAGTCTAGAGAAAAGGAGGCTGAGGGGAGACCTTATTGCTCTCTACAGCTACCTGAAAGGAGGTTGTAGAGCAGTGAGGGTTGGTCTCTTCTCCCAAGTCACAGGTGACAGGACAAGAAGAAATGGCATCAAGTTGCACCAGGGGAGGTTCAGATTAGATATTAGGAAAATTTTTTACACTGAAAGGGTTATTAAGCATTGGAATGGGCTGCCCAGGGAAGTGGTTGAGGCACCATCCCTGGAGGTATTTAAAAGATGGGTAGACATAGTTCTTAGAGATATGGTTTAGTGATGGTTTTTATCAGAGTTAGGTTGATGCTTGGACTAGATGGTCTTGAAGGTCCCGTCCAACCTATTCTATTCTATTCTATTCTATTCTATTCTATTCTATTCTATTCTATTCTATTCTATTCTATGATTTTGGAGAACTGAATTGCCTCACCCCTCTTTAGGACAGCTTTGACTAGTGAGCATCAGCTGTTTGGAAAATCTTGGGAAATGCGCCAAAAAAGGTACCACTGCCTCCTTAATCTTCCTCTCAATCAAGGTATGGGTAAGAGCAGGTCAGGAATCCGCAGGAGACACTGGTCTGAACCTACAGCCCAGACATACCAAGGCAAGTAGCTATGGGACATACGCCTTGTCTGCTCAGCAGACCTGCTGCTTTTGAGTGGAGTTGCTGCCTAGGCAGCACTGATACAGAGAACAAGGTCCATACCCATTGGAGCAGAAGCAAAGAAGAAAAATTTTGCTTGGATTGCAACTAGATTGTTTTCCAAGGAAGGAGATCTTGTCAGAAAAATGCAGAGATGCAGGGAGACAAATAAAGGGGTAAAATTCATCCCCACTTTCCAGCTTTCCCTTGAATGGAAATTAAAGTGCAGATAGCACATTTTGTTTCTTTACACATTTGAAGATAAGAATGAAGCTGCAAATAGTGGGCTGAATGACAAAGATTTCTGAATCTCTAGTCCTTTTTCTCACAGTTTCACAAGAGCTCACTGCCTATGAAGAGGCTGTGGTGAGAATGTTCTAGTCTCTTGTCTTTAAAAAACATCGTTGGCATCAGCTCCCAAAAATAAAAATACTCATTTCCCAATCTAATTGCACTGTAGTGGCTCTACTTCCCTCCTTCAAAGAATACTCTGGCAATGCCTAAAACACATTTTTGCTGACTACTTTTCTCTGTAAACCTTTTTTCTCAATGAGGAAACAAAAAAAAGGAAAGAGCTGAAGACTATATTCTATTTTTTCAGAGGCACAAAGTGATAGTTAGACTTGTAGTCCATTTAGAACTAAAAGTCAAGCAACATTTCTCATGTATGCTATGAAGTCTTTAGTTCACCTTCTTCTGAGCAGGAGAGAGAGATTTAGATTTGGGCATTTATATCTGTTCCCTTAACTAGTTAACTTGGTTATTTGTTAAAAGGCGGAGAGATGTCTTTATTTTAAAGCTTGTGCTCTAATATGAGTGAAGAATCACATTCCCTTACTTCAGAAAACAAAGACAGCTAGACAGACAGGAAAGGTTTTCTCACTATCTGTGCAAGAAAGTATCATTTTGTGATAACTGTGGGATTTAAGGCTCTAAACAGCAACACCTGTTGACATCTTGAAGATGCACACGGCTTCCCAGCTCTGAAGTTCTGGCTGAACATCTCTAACACAGAAAAAGTAGGCACCAAAGCCCCCAGGTTTCTTTATAGCCTGGCTTTATCCCTTAAAGAATGACCTTCTAAGCTCAAGACAAATTAACCTGTATGTTGTCTTTTTTTTTTTTTTTTTCTTCTCTGTCCACTGCTCTCCTTCACCTCCTTCTCTCTGTCTAATCAATGCATAAGCAATATGAAAAAAGGTGGCTCTAGCATCTTTTGTTTCTAATATGATATTGTTTACCTGAGTGAGTTTTCTTTTTCAAAACAAAAGGCTTGACCAACCTCTGAGTGTGGATTTTTTTCCTCAAAATGTCATAAGCATGTGGAAAGCAAAGGGATTCACTGTGATGGGATTGAATTAATTCTTGCCCTCTGTTTATTCTATTTCTGTAAAATGAACACACAAAAGTGACAACTCTTGTTGTAGGAGTCTCAACTTACGTATGAGATTCATATTTGATTATCAGAAAAAGTAGATTAATTTTTTAAAAACTAGTTTAAATAGAGCTCTGTTCTAATAGCTAAGAAATATATAAGTTGAAAAAATGCCTTTTAAAAAAAGTGCATATGAAATGCTAATCAAAATGACTAATCATAGTGCTGAGCATTCAGAAAAGAAAGAAAAATCTTCCAAGGTCCCATAGACCCACACATTCATGCAGGTTTTTTTGCTTATGTTTTCTTTGGCCTTCTCTTGAATACCCAGAGAAGAGAAAGATAAATAAACTGAGATGTATTCTCAGCTGAAAAACTCAGGGCAGAAAAGAAGTTTTCTACAGAGACTTAATGTGGTGATTACTGCCTTTGCAGAAGAACACATGGACTTGCATGATGAGGCAAAGGAGACAATGCCAGCAGGTGAAAGGATTTCAGCTTTGAAGACACTTGCTCCACAAGTTTAAAACAAAGCAAGGAATGAAACAGGTGGTAAGAAGGTCATGAGAGGTGGTAAGAGGTAAAGTATAAAACCAGCCACAGAGATGTAGGAGGGATGGTATTCTAAAGCCCAGCAGCTTGAGTTTAATGCTTTGCTTGAGGCCAGAAGCCAAAGGAGAAATTCAGGCGGGGTTGTATAGCTGCTGTATATAGAAACCCATATTTATGTGGGTAAGCATACAGTGTACGAAACACAACACAAAACCTGTTAATGGACAAAATATTTTGGCAAGTTTATGCTTTTTTTTTTTTCAGCTGTATGCAGCCAGTTCACTTTATGAAAGAGAATCTGCAGTTTGCACTACAGCTTTAGGACAGTGATTAGTGCAAAATTGTTACTTCACATGACACTTGTTATTAATGATTATAGTATTTGTTTAATGTCTGTTGTCTGGTCTTCTATTTTTTTCCCACGTTCCTATGACAGCAATTATCACATTGTTTTAGGTATTGTGATTGGGAATGGTAATTTTAAGGGGTGTAATTTACTTCTGATTACTATATTGTATCACATGAATGACTATACTTCATCATGGTGTACAGTACCCATGGCAAGAGAGAGTAGCTACTGCCTCGCCTGAGGCTGGGTGGAGGGGAAGGAGATGAAATGTTAACATGAAGGAAAGCTTCCATTTAAACACAATCACTTGCTTGGAATCCAGCACTCTCAGATGTTCACTGCATAGTGAAGATAGAGACAACATAAAGAGAATGTAGATCTTTGAGTCTTTAAAAATATCCTCAAATTTTATATGCAGGATTTTTTCTATTTCCTATTATAAATTATATAACATTCTAGGCTAACAAGAACTATATTCCATTATATCCTCTTATAGTATATAGTCTATATTACAGATGGCTACACTACATGGAATATATTCCATTATCCTAAACATGAAGAACAAAAGCTGAGAGGTTTCTGAAAAATCTATTTTGCTATACAGTCCAGTCTCTTTACCAAAATTCTTTCAGATTTATGCTAGTCACGTATGCAGAATTTTTTCTTATGATATTTACTTGAGCAGAAAATGAGAAAGAAAGAGTGAGTTTGAATTCCTGTCACTTTTCCAACTGTACACTGAAACAGCATAAACAATTCAGAATATTATAATTATTCTACAGCCTTGGGAAACAGCATATTTACCCTTTCACTTCAAGCAGTGGAACGTTTATGTCAGCAATGACATAAAAATCTTCCTTTGTTGATGGTACTGGAGCAGTCTGCCATGAAAATGTTACCTTAGTCTAGCATGGCATGAAATATCTCAGGCCATTATCTACATGTAACTTTCAGCAAACTACTTCAGCACTATGCCAAGGTGAAAGAAATAGTTTGGAACTTTGTGCATTCCAAAAATAATTTGAAAAAGCATCCTTTTGACCAAACCTTACACTTCAGGCTGGTAATACTGATGAGCTATTGGCTAAGAATTTGTAAGATGAAAGACCAAATTCCAGTGAAGGTCACAGACAGAGCTGCTAAAGCACTTGAAACATTAAGAGATAATGAAGTAATACACTGAAGGGTAAAATAATCAATAAGGCTAAAGAATTTTATGTTTTGCTGTCCCTTTTTAGACTCACACAACTGTTTGACATGCAGCTGTGTATGTGGTTGCCTGCTACCTCTACATATGAAATATCACGTCTCCCCAAAAGGCTCATCAGCAGACAAAACTGCTGACAAGCGTGTAAAGACAGCAAGAAGCACAAAGACATCACTTGAGGGCCTTTAGAAACATAAGTACCACAAATACCTGATTTGGTCACTGCTGAAGTTAAAATTAAGCAAAAATCCTGTGGGTGTAAACAAAGCACATTTTGCCTCATTTTTGCTGTTTCAAGATGAAGATAAAATAAGATGCCTAAGTGATGGATCCCCATAACCAATAGAACATACAATTACAGAAGAGCAACCTGACAATGAGAAAAGAATCAGTCTTGCTGATTTTTCCATTTCAAGTTGCCCACAATTCACTTCAGGCAACTAGCAGCGTAGAAAGATGATGGAAAAAGACAAAGTTTCACAGAATCATAGAATAGTTTGGGTGGGAAGGGACCTTTAACCGTCATTTAGTGCAACGCCCCTGGAATGAGCAGGGACATCTTCAACTAGATCTGATTGTTCAGAGTCCCATCCAACCTGACCTTGAATGTTTCCAGGGATGGGGCATCTACCACTTCTCTGGGTAATCTGTGCCAGTGTTTTGTCACCCTCACAGTAAATGATTTCTTCCATATATCTAGTCTAGATCTACCCTATTTTAGTTTAAAACCATCACTCCTTGTCCTATCACAACAGGCCCCGCTAAAATGTTCATCCTCATCTTTCTTATTAGCCCCCTTTAAGTACTGAGAGGCCGCTATAAGGTCTTCTTGGAGGGGATGCTAGTCTAGTGATACC
>JAOXNO010000024.1:51577267-51597712 GCA_028565335.1 Limnodromus scolopaceus | reverse complement strand
AATTACCCCAACTCTCTCAGCCTGTGTTCAATAGGAGAGGTGCTCCAGCCCTTTCATCATCTCCATGGCCCTCCTCTGGACTCACTCCAACAGGTCCATGTCCTTCTTATGTTGGGGGCCCCAGAGCTGTAAGCAGTACTCCAGATGGGGTCTCACAAGAGTGGAGTAGAGGGGCAGAATCGCCTCCCTGGACCTGCTGGCCATGCTTCTTTTGATGCAGACCAGAATACGGCTGGTATTCATACAGCTCAAACATAAATCTGAGCTGTAAGTGCACATTGCTGGTGTATGTCCAGCTGTCCTGGTTTGGGGTGGAGCAGAGCCAACTTTCTGTTCAGTGGAAGAGGCTCTTGCTTATACTTGTTGCAGGGGCAACCAGGGTCAGCTGCCTTGGTTGTTTACCCTGTGGAGGGGTTGCACCTGTGGGGAGGAGGACAGGTCAGGTGACCCAAAACTGACCAATTGGGTATTCCATCCCATCTGCCATGCTCATATAAAAGCTGAGGGATGAAAGGGGATTGGCTTGGCTTCTCCTCTTTGGCTGTTCTTCAAGGGTTTGTCTTCAATGAGGAGTGAAGTGAACTTCAATCCCCATCAGTGTGTTTGAGAATCCAGTTCCTGTTTGTCACTGAGACCAGTCTGGAACTTTCCTAGTGCCTGCTGGTGACATCTCCCTGGGAGCTTGATATGGGTTCGTACAAATATTTATATATATTTCATTACTTCATTTTTATTTTATTATTAATAATTCATTAAAGTAGTTTAGATTTTCCTAAACTCATATATCTCTTTGCCTCTATTCTTCCTTTCCTTGGAGTGAGAAGCGGGGAGAGCATCTGTCATCTTGTTGTTGGCCAACCCAGCCCAAACCACCACACCAGCTTTTCATCCACTAATATCCCCACGCCCTTATTGACAGGACTACTCCCAACCCCTTCAGCCCCCAGCCTGTATTGACACTGAGGGTTGCCCTGACCCAGCTGCAGGACCCTGTACTTGGCCCTGTTGAACTTGATAAGGCTTGCACAGGCTCACCTTTTGAGCCTGTCCAAGCCCCTTTGGATGATGTACCATCCCTCAGGCATGTCAGCCACACCAACGCAGCTTGTTGTCATCTGCAAACTTGCTGAGGGTGTTCTCGATCCCACTGTCTATGTCATGGATGAAGATATTAAATGGTACTGGTCCCAGTACAGACCCCTGAGGGAAAAGGGGTAGTAAAACATGGTAGATTTATTAAGTATCTTGAAAACCCTTGTCAATGGCTGTGCTGAAGGAAAAGGATGAAACATAAATCTGAAGTTCACTGTTTGGTTTGTGATGTGCTGCCAAATGACTTTGAGATACAAGCAAAGCAGCTACTGCCAAAGCACTCTGGAGAACTTTCTTTCCTAATATAATTGTGGGATGGGATATTTATCCTCATCTCAGTAAAGGCGGATGTGTACAGTTACAGTGTGCGTACTTTGAGCATATTTTCTTATGATTGGAGCTTTCTAACAAAGAGACCTGGAAGATCTCTACCACCGCATCACTATCACTTTTAAAACTCAGAGAAATGGGTCTGCAGTTAACACCAAACTATGTCCTTTGGTATAACATTTTATTTGCTTGATATTTTTCATGGAAAATTGAGGTTTCTGAAGTAGGTTTTTTCTTTTATTCTTTTGTAAAAAGACATCTGATTCTTAACTGTGAAAGCTCAGAAGCTGGAAGTGGCTGGATACCTTGGATGGCATTTGTTTCAAGAATAAGACACTCAAATACTGGGAGCTGACATTCAAGCTCCAAGTATAATTGGTAGACATCTAGGGCTCAGTTCAGATGCCTAAATGTGGACTTCTAGTGCTCTTTGGGTTATCTTAGGCTATCCTAAATACACACTCGGGGGTTTCAGATATGAGTATAGTCAATAGAGTCTAGCAAGCAATTCAGCTTTCTCTAAAGGGTAAACCTAGGACCATGGTTGACTCTTTAAACAAAGACACAAAGTGCCATTTGAGAAGCCCTAGGTTATCCCTTCTGTGTTCCAGTCATCCATGCAGTCACCCATGCTTTGGCCTTTCATAGGTCACACCTCATATCTGACTATGTCAATGTCTCAGAAACTCTAGGACAACTCAAAAGTCACTTAAGCACCTCTGTCAGAGTGACTATAGTAGGAGCTTGCATGTAGACCCCTCAACACCTCAAGACTTTTTTTAAGGTCACAAACAGATTCCCCACCTTTTGTCGCTGTGGGTGGAAAACCCCTTAATTCAAATAAATCCAAAATGCAGGCTCCTGAAGCGTGGTGCTGTTGGTGTGATCACACTTTGCTACAACTTGATTTCCTCTTGCTCTGTTATCTTGAAGACAAGAGAGTTGGTACGTGGCATTCTCAGGACAGGCTATATTTCAGTTTATGTGGTCTTTTTTTGTTGATAACTTGTCCAAATTGAAGATATAAAGAAATAGCAGAACTATTTGCCAGGTTTCTCTCAAATGTAGCCTTTGGATGATTTCTGGACTACTTTTAACTGAAGTATGTGTTGGGATTTTTTTAAATAAATCAGAAATAGTGAGAGTCACAGGGTTGGTACTCTTCTGCAGTAAGAAAAGCTATCCTTAGAAGAGCTATCAGTGTCCAAGCAACAGCCATTTGTGTCCAAGCAACAGCCTCACTCACTCTGTTCTTTGACCTCTTCCTCTTAAGTGACTGGAAATGTTCAAACAAGACAAATAGGACCATTGTAAATCCCCTGAAAAATGTTGACATCGGTGGGGATGGAGCTCAGAGTGTGAAGGTCACGGAGCATATGAGACTAAGCATACCTCAGGCAATAACTCTGGCTCTCACAGCGCTAACATCAACCATGGCATTAATAAGACAGCTGCACAAAAAAATCTTATATGCAGCAATAAATGATAACACAAATGTCAGAGGACAGGTTCTGGGAGCTTCTTGGTAATCCATTCTAGCGCAGATTGTGAAGCATGTGCTGATACTCAAAACCACTACCTGTGCACAAAGGCAGAGCTAAGGAGATCTATCAGCCTCTTTTCTAAGATGGTTGTTAGCAGAGGCTTCAGTAAAGTACCCTGGGAGCTATTAATTCTTATCCAGTGCCTCCCACTGCAGCTTTTTGTAGTGAAGATCTACCTGACCTGCTGTCTCCGTGCTGAATACTATTCAGCTGAAATGTCAAGGCTTCAAGCATATTATAGGGATTTTGCTCTGTGGGATTCTCACCCTTCCCATCTAAAATTTGTTGCTTGAATAATAGGGAGATAAACAAGTTTTTAGCAACATGAATGATGCTGCGTCAATGCTCAATGTGCATATGTCTTGTCTGTCTCTAATTCCGTCTCTGATGTTTATGCTACTTCTTCAAGCTAGTTGGGATATACCTAGGAAGGGTGAGAGGTATCTAATTCTATTCCTGAAGGACTGTCACTAATTATAAGTGGCAGATGAAGAGGTGAATTTTTGAGCTTCATTCGGAACAAAGACCTGTATAACTAGGGGTTTGGAAATTTGAATTATAAGTCTAGTTTTACTAAGCAAGATGATAGGATACCAGCAGTCCTAAAGGCTTGAGTAATACATGGTCTGCTACAAGTTTAGTCTTTTTCAAGACTTCCCATAAGTTGCATTTTGTTCACCTGAAAGCCAGGGGCACTTTCTTTTACTTGATATTAACAGATGTGAATTAAAACAACACTTGAAACATAGTGGGGACGTATATTGCTGTTTAAATTACAGAGCTACCAAAGCCTCACTAACACAGAAATACTTAGGCTTATATTCTAATGACCTAGATGAACATGTTAAGAAAAGGTCCTACTTTTAATGTTTACTATGTATTTACATAATTGTCCTTTTTTTTATTCTAATTCTTCCCAGCTACTTGTCACATTGCAACTTGATAACGTAATACAGAAGTCCAGCAGAGCAAAGGTAACAAAAGAGATCTCTTATCTTTATTCCTTAATTGTACATATTTACATTTAACAAAACCTTTGTTAAATTTCTGCACCAGATTCTGACTTATGTTCTCACTAATACACTTGTTTAATGCTGACACTGAATTTTATTATAAAAATGAATGAACATTTTCCAAAAATCCAAATTAGTTTCAACACAGGAAAACATAAAATGCTTGTCATATTTTTAATGCTTATTTTTTGGTTTATTTTATTTTAAGGTTTCAGCATCAAATAATGGGAGAGAAAATACATCATATGATTTTCATGATCAGGTGTATATCACATGTAATGCTTACTAAACATTTAGAATAAATAGCCTATGAATAACCTACCTACACTGCCCAATGGATACCTAGAAATAAAAACACTTGCACAATGCTACACAAGCCATTTGCAAACAGAAAAAGGATTATTCCACCAGCCCCAGTTTTTAGAAGATAATAGCATTTAATTTGGCATAGACAAGGCACATATTATTTAAGATACTCCTATTTACAGAAACTTGGGATGACTTATAGCATCATAGAGTATATATTTTCATATACAGAGTACATGAAAATTCTTGTCTCTGTCATTGTGCTATTTTTTAGAATTTAAATAATTTAGTTCAATCTGAGTACCAAGACTAGTCTTGCAGTTTGCGAGTGTGTCATTGTCTTTATGGGCCTCTACAGAAAATCAAATTCATGTAGGTACTTTTTTCAGGAGAGACTTTTTTCTAATAAAAAAAAAGAATATACGTATATATCTGTCCACAATTACCTCTTCTGTATTTCTGGAGTCACCAGAGGACCTTAAAAAGGTTTTGTCTATTATGTTAAGGTATTTAACCCAAGAATATCTCTTTTCCAACCAATTATTTCCTTTCCTCAATGACAAAGCACTTAAAAGTCTTTGGTTTCATTGCAATAAATGGCAAACCTTGCTTTCCATTATACAGTATCTCCTCCCTATTAGATGAGAATTGCACAAAAAAAATTCAAAAGAAATAGAGGCAAAGGAAAGGAAGAAGCTATTTTTCACAAAGGTAATCTGTCAATTTAAATTAGAAAGGAGTCATAACATGGAAATTTTTGTAGTAACCTGCAAATTTGCTGCAAAATATCTTTATTTTCTCCTTCAGGATATCACAGGTAAATTATCATTTTAGCTAATGGTGCCAAATAGTCCTGTGAATTTTGCCGTTGTAACAGTGCTTTTCTGATAAATAAATCAAGCCAGGCTGTATGGAGAATTAGTGGGAAGTATCTTTTATGGAAACAGATGGAATTTGGAAAGGTGGACAAGGTTTTCAGCACTCAGAAAGCAGATGAGGAGGATAACAGATTTTACCTACCCTAGCAGAGACTTGCTTCTCCTTCTATAGAGTGTCATTTTCCTGATCTTCCTTTGGTAATTTTTCTGCTGATATTTAGCACCATAGACAATTAAAAGCAGAAATCAAGTCAGACCTCAGAAAAAGGTTTTCAGGTTCTTATGTTTTACTGGTTAGAGCTTGTTCTAGTTAGAATGTTGCAATAGCAACGTGAAAAAAAATCTCTTTGAGTTAATGCACATTTAATTAATACACAGGGACATAAAGGGAAAGAGGAAAGCTATAAAACACAAAGGTTCTGAAATGCCACATAATGTTATCTTTAAGTAACTAAACAAGATGCATGACGGAATAAAGGTCTCTGGAAGCCATATTACTAAGAGTCGCTTCCTGTAATTTGCTGCTTACCTCAAGAAATCCTATGACTCAGAATGCAAACTATCGACTTGGGGTCTGGATTTCAGCATCTGTCTGCATGCAGAAGTATTTTCACCCCACGACTTGGTCAAGAAAGGTCAATGGGCAACAAAAAAATAAGTTAATTAGAACAAACAATGAAAACTAGGATAATAATTCACTCTCATTACAACCACTCTGTCTCTCTAGCAGAGAACTGCAAGAGTTACTTTTTCTAGGAAAATATGTCACTTTCTAAGTCTGACCTGCTCAGCCTTTTAAATGCGTGGTTCCCCTTGGATTTCTCTAAAAGATCCAAGAACCTCCAAAACTTTTCAGAAAATACCAAAGGCCATCCTGTGGGGAAGTGTCATAACAGTTTTCAGTTATGATCTAGTAACACTTTGAAATTTTCATATCTGTGTACTAATTTTATCTGGCCCATTTTGTTAGTGTATTTGCAAGTAGGGGATTGTGTATAATACAGCTCTTTATTTTGTTTGCAATCACTTTATATCCATGTTCTGAAAAGTTATGACACCTTTATGTGAGAAACAGGTCTTAGTTTAAGAAGTACTGCTTCAGATATGCAAAAACCAAACTACATTGGCTCAGAACAATGTTGGTTCTAACTTTTGTTGGCTGCAATGGGAATCGGGTGGTCTCACAGACAACACATTGCACTTGCATGAGAATCATCCTTTAGCTTTGTTTGGTTCTGTAATGTTGATAATCAACCAAGTCATGGTCTCACCTTGCACAATTCAGATAACATGTCAAGCCATGTGATTCCCAGCTATCATGCCATTCATATTAGTATGAATGTATCCCTGAATAAGGACTTCACTCTTATTAAGGGAAAAGCTTACTATTCACATAATAATCATGTATTATGCAATCAGTATCTTGAACCCATACAATTGCTTAACGTTTAGTATACAAGAGGTTGATCAGCAGAAATCGAGAGTCAGATCCAATTTAAAACCAGCACAATATTTCTGTTCTATTTGAAACAGAAGCTTCTCAGCTTGACTGCTCAATGTGGACCAGGATATATATACATCAGAAATTTTTAACTACATACATTTTCCATAATCTGAGACTAATAACATGAATTGGGTAAAAAAAGTTACAAAACCTACAAAAGCATGAGCACCCAAGTGAAAAGACTGAGAACCGCCCCGTGTCTTGGTCTTCAACAATGGCATGGGCAGGGGGTCAAGTATTAACATGAAAACAGGTAAACAAGGGAAAATTACATCTGCATATTTCCCTTTAAGACCCATATCACTAGGAGTGATCTTAGCTCTGCCATGGCTTCTGATTTCATCCCAAGGGCTGATGTCCTTCTTGTGCAATAGCATCAGGTAGACTATTGCTTGCCAAAGCAATGTTTCTCTATTTCTTTTTAGGGTGGTTTGGATTTCCACCTTCAGAACTTTGGGAAGCTGCTTCTCCCTATGCACAAGCAATATAAGGTGCAATCCCCCTGAAAAGGTAGCATTTATAGGTGTGGATGTCTTTAAAAAAAAAAAAAAAAAGACAGACAATGGAGAATGAGAATTTAGTACATTTCTAAGGCCATAAGATATAACAGCTTCACAATTTTCCTTCTGAAAGGCAATCATAAAAGAGCAACCTCTTTTATCACATCTCAGAAAGTACAGAAAAAGGAAATATCGTGAAAAGCTTCTATTTCAGAAATGTATCTCAAACGGAGGACGTACTTTCTTGAGTTTTGGTTAATTCAGGTACTAGTTGTCTTGGTTTGTGTCTTCATCAGCTGATCTTACTTGCATTTTTGGTTGGCTATGCAGGATTAATATAGGGCTGTTAAGAAAGAAATTTTCACCTCCACTTCAAGAACAAATTAAATACAATGTTGTCACAGTTTCACCATCAAATCATTCCATTCAGTTTCTGTAAGATCATTCAAGCTTTAAGGATTTTGTTTAAAAAGTCTGACTGAAAAATTAATATGAAAATTCCAAAGTGAAATTTCCATGAAGAGCTCTAAAACTTCCTGTTTTCAAGTTAATGTTCTTAGACGAATGTCTGCTTTTTAAAGCAAATGCCATTTTCCCCAATACATTTGTCAGCAACCATAAAAAACTGAGAAGAGAGCAGAAAAAGAACAGTTAAAGGACAAAACCTTCCACTTAATATTACTATGAAAATAATATTTTTTAAAACTAGCAGAAAATAAGCACTAATGGCCCTAAAAACAACAGCAATCAAAACTGTCACTCCCACTGAGTGTCAATATTTGTGTTGTTTTCAGGCCCTGAATAAGAAACAAAAAATCAGGTAAACCCTATATTGGTCAACCATCATTCTTCAAGTGGCAGCCTTGGATTTGGTGAAAATCAACACGAATGGATTCGAAACCCAAGAGACTGTCTTCCTGGTCCCTGCCAACTGCCCAGCAATTCCCTACAGTCTTGGGACATAGCAAGGGTAGCTTCTTGTTGAAGGGGCACTCTGCTGACTAGGACCATAAGATGTCACCCTTCATGTTTCCCAAGGGGAAACATCACCAACTCTTTCCTGTGCGCTTGCATTGCTCTATCTGTTATACTTGTGTGTCCTACCCAAGTAGGGTCTATGCCAGTCTACAGCCCCTGCTAGATGATTCTTAGGGAAGTAGTTGTCTTTCCAAATTTAATTACATGGATATCTGTAAATAACTGCTAGAATTTAATATGATTTCCCTCAAATGGTTTGTAAATTATTATGCCTAGTGCCTTTTCATAATATTGTGTCTTTCTAGTACCCACAGGAGTAAATGAAGCTTACAGAATCATAGAATCATTTAAGTTGGAAAAGACCTGTAAGATCATCAAGTCCAACTGTAAATCTAACACTGCCAAGTCCACTAAAGAATGTTTAAAAGAATGTATGATCTAAAGAAAGTTGCTGTTAGAAGATGTGAAGCAGTTGCCAAATGATCTTTTATGTGTCAGTCACTAATAGAAACTGCTAGCAGTAATTTACAGTAATAATGAAGAATATTCTGTAACTGGTGGACAAAGTCAGAAATAGCTCTTCACTATCTCCTAGACGCTTCCATCGCTGGATGCAGAGGCAGCAGTGCCACTGAGGAAAGTGAAATTCACCTTGTACGGGCCATTCACAGCTGATAGCTGCCCCAACACAAGATGCTGAAACCAACTGGAATGCAAAGCAACCCCAGGGTGCTTTCAGCTGACGAAGGGCTAAACCAAGAAAGTAGGAGTGCAAATATGACTTCCAGCAATTTGTTATTGCTTCTATTGTATGATGCAGAAAACCTACCTCAGTTTCACTCAAGGCTCTGCTATAAACATAATCAGACAATTATAAGTCTACCTGATTGGAAGGAGGAAATGGCATCTGCATTCATGAACTCTGATTTCTCTATCTGTGCATACAAATAACTGCATGCTAAAAATATGGGAAAAATATGAAAAGAATGTTCATTTTCCAGCAGAGTCATGTTTCTTGTTGCTGAGTGACTAATTGATTTTTTTTCCTCTGCAACTTAATACAATTATTGGAAATTGCAAGGAGATAACGTAGTCTCTCAGCATAAAATGGTTAGAGGATAAGAAATCAAAGACACGAAAAGAATAATGGCTTGAGGCTTAGGTCATCTGTTACAGTGTAGAATGTACTAACTACATTAACTTTAATACACATCTGAAATTTCTAATCTGCAACTAAGGTCAGATGTGCATTTCCTTTAAAAATAAAAAAAAAAAATCTGAGAAGAAAGCAAGCCCAGAGTTCTAGCAAACATTTTTCTAGTTGCTCTCCATTGTCTATTTTCAGTAGTCATTTTTCACACTAGAATAACATGCTGTCATGATAGGCAACACCTGCATCCCTGGGCAGTCACTCTTGGGTGGCTTCTGCTGGCATTGTCTCCTTCACCAAACACCTACTGCCTAATTCACTGCTGCCCTGCACTTTAATAGCCATTTATGTCTGTGCAGTTTGGCTGGAAATTACTAAAAACACCATGAACGAATGCAGGATTATGGTTTGGCAATATATTGCCTCCATTTGTGCCTGATGTAGCTCGTGGAGGAGAGGAAAGAAAGGGGCTGAGACACTGTCCTGTCAAACATCTGGGAAGATCTGCCTTTTTGGATGCTGCCACTTAGAGTGGGAGAAAAAAGAGGTCTCCTCCCTCTGCTGTTATCCACCCCTGCACTTTACAGAAGTGAAGGTGACTATGCAAACAACACCGAACATCAGAAAATAAGTCAACAACTAGAAGTAATAAAAAGGAATTGAATATTCTATTGGGAAAATATTGAGATGTCGTATTACTCAGACTGGAACACAGTTTCCGTGCTTGACATACCTGTCTATTGATGTTCAGACTTACTGCCTTTGGCAAGAGATTAACATAAAAAATACAAGTATACTTAGCTGCAACATTAATGTTTTTGGAGCTTTTGGTTGTTTTTCCCCAGTAAGCTGATCTATTTGCCTTTAAGCCATAAGCAATCAAGACTAACAAACTGCTGTTGCTGAAGTGCCTGGGGAAGCTCACCGTTATTAACATCCAGTACATTACAGGTGCGTTTGATACCATTTCTCATTTTGTCTTCAGGTTTACTGAGCAACAAAAGGCCACGTTAACAAGGCAGCCAGGAAGAAGGAAAGGGTGAGACAGTGAAAAAGCAAGTGAGTCAGTGAGCAAAGACAGACAGTCACTGGGAAATTCAGTATTAGCTTTGTGTATCGCACCAGTTTATTTGCAACTGTTTTCATTCACAGATTCATTATTTATGCTGTGGGAGGGGTGAGCAATATCACCATAAAGAAAAGGCAACATTGAGATTGCAATCCATTAAAAAGTCATTCGTTGAGTGGGTTGAAAACAGACTTGTGCAGAGGTATTAAGGTCTGTAGCTCCAAAACGCCTAAAAAAACCCCCGTCACTGTAATCAATGAGATTTATTTCAGCAGCTTCAGCCAAGTTGCAAAATTTAAATGCCTAAATTTCTTCTCCTTAGGAAACCTCCCAGAGCACTCAGCCATTGGATGAGCTAACTCCAGCCAACTCAGCCAACTCCAAGCAAAACTTTGATCAGCACAACAGACTTTGGGAACAGATTGTTTGCACACCCCAAATCACTCCCTATGAAAAACATGTGAATGTTCCTTGTCCTTTTGTCCAGTGGCTCTGTGTGTCTCCAGCATTATTTTACTCTTCATAATTTAGGATTTAAATTCACTAGAGTAATTCAAGGTATAGTTAAGCAGCTGCTTAAGTCCCTTGATCAAAAATAACTGAGATACCAGTTTCTAAGCTCTCATGCAAGAATCTGCAACTTGCTGCTGGAGCTTGCTCTGGTTGGAACCGGCGCCATTGGCACTGCTGCAGATCAAAGGTGTATGTTATCAGAGCATTTTCCACTGAATACTTAATCTACTTAGCCTATCCCTTTAACCCCTGAAGTTACTCCCTAAATGCATTGTACAAAGTCTTTTTGCAGGAATAGCATTAGAAATTTTCATTCCCACTTGAAAGGCAACTGAGAAACTGAGAACAGATTCTATACGAGAGTATATGAACTCACAGACATTACTTAATTTAAATAAGCTCATTAGTCTGCTTTTATTATTGTTTTTACAGAACACAGTCAATGTTTTAACTGTACTAGCTGGAGTTCGCATTAAGATATGCTCCAGTATGTGGCTGTGTTTCCATTGCAACATGAATATTAGTAGCAGCCAAAGTTAACACAGGCTTCCCCCTTTCAGTAATGTTTTCAAATCCTTCAGGATTTACTCTGGTCAAGCGTAGTTTCTGGTCAGTAGAATGTACTTCTGTTTTTATAAAACTTGAACCACATTCTGCAGTCATTTCAAAAGTTACCTTTTGTTTATTCTCTTGAGTTTTAAAAATAGCTATCTGTAAGGTTCAGTTGTACATTCCTAACGCTTGATTGACACAGAGTGCTCTTGACTGGACAGGTTTGTTTTGTAGACTATACTGACAATTAAGAAACACGATCAATATAGAAAATTAAGCAGAGGACTTCAAAAATTACAAATACCAGAATGTATTTCATGGTATTCATGGTCCAATAGCTTCTGTCAGGTGGGGTTTGCATCGATAGTATTGCATCGGATGTGCCTTTGATGCACATATTCATCATACATATTCAAGCAGTGACACATCTGGGCAAAACTTCTTGTCTCTTAACCATTGGTCCAAAAAGTAATTCCAAGCAGAAACCAGTCTTTGCTCTCTCTTAAGGTTCTGACTTGGCCCCAATCTCACCCTCAAAGGGATTCACACGTTGCAGATCTGGATAACAGGGCCCAAATTTCCAGAAGCAGCTCGTTGTCTAAAGGTTAAAATTAGTCCTCTGTTAAAAGCCTGAGCCTTGAATGAAGTCTTGACTTGCTTTTCAGCATTTTAAGTAGTAAGTTACCACTATGAGTTTGCTTTAATCTTCTAATCATTCAATAAAGTGTTTCCTGTCATCTTTATGAATGGTTATTGGCTTTTGTGTGCTGACAGCTTGTTTTTACAATGTTTCCCTTCTCTGATGGTCTTCTAGAGACCAAAAACTGAACTGAACAAGCTGCTGGGATCAGCTTCCACAGCACTGAGATGACTGCAGTAAGTTCTCTGAAATATATAGCTCCCATTTGGAAGCCTGTCTCTAGCTCATCCTTTTATGGAAAAATGAAGACATCAGAAAATATTGTCTTTTAACTGATCAGTCCTTGTATTCAATTTTCTCTTTCATTGCTCTCACCACATTATCAATTTTATCCAAAACAAATCCTCATATGTATTCATGCATAGAAGTGAATATACTTCTGGAGGAAGTATTTAAGGAGACCTGAAGTTTACTATACTTGCCTTTTTTTAGTGCCTAATATATCAGAGAACATTTACTAAAGAAATACCTTTTCTATAATTCAAAGTTAGAGTAAGTCCCAAAAACACCAGGGCTGAATATCACATAAAAATAAGATTTTTTTTCTGACTGAGTCTGAAACTAACTCCTCACTGAAGTTGCTGAAATTAGAACACAGCAATCTTTGGAAAAGTTGGAACAGGATACTTATGTGTATTTTTGCAGATTGTGTCTTTCTACTTGGTTCCAAGAAGCCCCAATTAATCTGTCCCTCATTAGCGGATTCTAGTTAGGCATAGATGCTTTATAGGTGGACCTTTAAAAAGTCTTGTTTGGTTTTATTTTTAGATTACGTATTTTGAAGGACTGAAATGTAAGAAAATTGAGACTAAATGAAAAAGCTGAAAAAGAAAACTTTACACAGGAAAAGATCAGACATTAACTTCTCCCACGACTCAAATCATTTTTTTGCAAAAGTACAGGGGAGAATGTGTTGGATTTTTCCATTCTGTAGATGACATTTGTAGGTGGTGACACTCCAGTGAGCTGAAGCACTGAAAAAGTGGATGCTTGCAAGTTTGTAGTGTACTACTGTGAGTGGTGTGTGCAGTGCCAACCTCCATGCCCTACTTGCTTGCCTTGTGTCTGGATCATGCCACTCACAGCTCTCAAAATCCCTCTTTTTCATTGGAAAATAACTGACCAATTTTCAAAATGAAGAAAAAGCCCTCACACCTCCAAAAAAGAACAGGCAAGGGAACCATCAGAGTTCCTCTGCTACTCACATGGTATGGTCTGAAGCTTGAACTGAGAAGTGTCTCAAGATATGCTGTTATGCACCCTGAGAAAGGGTGTGTTCCACCACCTACGTGCTGCTTTTTTGGTAATTTTTTATATTACATAAAATAATGAATAAAGTGAATATCAATTAGAAAAAGAAACAAAAAAGCACCCCAGAAGATTTAGCAGCTTATCACAAGAATTTGTAGTGGAAAGGGACCCCAGTTTGAGAAGCTTGCAACTGCCCTTTCATAAATATATCTGCAATGGGAATCCTTGTTTCAGAGCAAAGCAACTGTGATATGTAAGCTATCGTGACTTCTTGACTCCATTTCAGTGATTTTTATCAGTTACAAATTGCTCCCAAACAGAACACATGCATGGCTATTGTGCCCTAAGGTGGTTACAAGAGTCAAGGTGAGTTAAGTAAGCGTTTAACCAATAGATAAATACCCCAAATGTCATGGGAAATATTTGCGGACAAAATTGTGGATAAATTAGATAATTTGATCTCTAAAAAGCATAACTAAGACCAAGCTCTCTAGCACTTCCTCCAAAATAAGAGTACATTTTACATCTGTTGGCCATCTTTTGCCAAGACAAATAAAGTACAAACATAAAAAGGATAACAAATTGCTGGCAACTTTTTCTTTTTACAAATTCTTCTTTAAATTCCCCAAGAACATTAACTCTGGCTCTTGATTTCTGCTTAAGTAAGCATGCAACTTCTTGGAATAACCTTAGTACACCTAGTCAATTTTTAACCTAATAAAACTAACAGATACAAATGGAACCTTCTCTATTCTCAATCTGTCAGATATCCAACAGACATAAGGTTAAGAAGAAATCAGAGTGATACTTTCCCAGTTCCCAACAAATCGCACTATTGCTAAATACGTTGTGAATTTTAATGAATATTGGATTTCTCCCAGTTTTCTAAGTGCTTTAATAATGCTGTCTTCTCACTGTGGAAGTTAAAGAAAGAGTACTGTGCTTTCCATGGAAAACAAAGTGCAAGGAAACATTTTTAACTTCAGTTTAGCAAAGAAAGTTTTGGAAATTGCACTGTCAAGTGCACTGTGCACTTGACAGCAGACACCAGCAATTCCAGATGAACTAGCATGTAAAGTGTCTTGGTCTGACATGTTTTTACTTGATATTACATCAGAGGAACTCCACTGAGGGAACTTATTCAACATTAGTACAAGTGAGATAAGAAGCCTGCATTAATGGTAAATCATCAAGAGCAGCAAGATGTCTGCATTTGGAGTGCAGCTAAATTGTTTTCATAATGGAATCTTACTAATTGAAGTAATTTTCATGTTTAAGCAAGATTTAACTAGGGTCACATTTGCAACTATCATCCAATTTAGTAATCAGCAACCAATACACAAATGCAGTATTTCCTGTATTGTGAGTGCTGGATTGTAGATGAGTAAACTCAATTGAGCCATATTAATTTTGCTTGAATGACAAAGATAATACAAGCACTAGTAGGCTGAGATGGTCACCTTCTTTTGTCCCAGACAAAGGTTATGAATGCAGCATTTACATCTTTTAACACTGAGTCCTTGAATTGAATGTAAACAGAAATAAAAGACAGCAGACCACACTGAAGGTACAGAAACTGATCAGGTGGAGAAGGGGCACTACACTTAGATATCATAAAAGATGCTTCTGTTGCCTGCACTTCTTGAACTGTTTTTTAGAGGAAGTCTTTCTGAAAGAAATGAGTTCTGACAAAGAATTTGAAGATTAGCAGCTAAAAGACTCAGCAAGGATATTCCAGGAAAAGAAGGCAGGATGAAAATGAGCAAATAGGACTAATAAAAAACTGAAAAAGATATCACATTTTCAAGCACTGATGACCCAGCTATCTCAAAAACAACACATGTTGCCTGTGGCCTGTGATAAAACGAAGAAGCAATCAACCTGGGTTTGAAGCATGAGAATTATGGCAGCCTGATGTCTTGTTCCAGGCTGATACACCAGTCAAGGACAATAACAAACGGGGGTCTTGGAGACTGTCAGGTCTGGGAGAAAACTCCATTTAAAGCATTGGATTATAAGAGACAATATCTCTAGACTTGTGTAAGGATAAAGCTTTCTTACCTGGTAGTCACTGACTACATTTTATAGACATCTTTAGGGGTCTGGACTCTGTTATAGACCTATTAAACTTAGCCTATGATATTGTATAACATGAAAAATATTATTAGGAACTGGCATAAAATAAATTACTGAATTATTAAGAAATTAAGACTGGAATAGTGTTAAGAAATTGTTAAAATACCATTAAGAACATTAAGATGTGTTATAAAACACTACGAACAGAGCTTAGGAAAACGATAGTAAGAAATGCAGGCAGTATGCATATGCCCAGGTGGGTTTTAGCCGTGCTAATGAGTATGTGATTAGAAAGCTGGGGAGATAAGAAGCAAGAATCAAGTTGCGCCTCTCCACAGTCTGAAAGTCAGTTCAAGTGGAATGAGCAGTACATGTATTTATCTTATGTAGTATAAGAGCACATTGGATTAGGAATAGACACAATTATTCAATGGCTACATCGGCAATTAATTTGTTGTAAGAATGGATCAGTAGATAGAAATAGCATTCAGTAGATAAGAAAGTAGTAGATAGTACATAGTAGATATGCAGATTCTTCTACATCAACTCTATAGACAATCCAGATGTTTTATTTTTGCTATATTGAGCCTTTTCTGAATGTCTCCATCACACAGGTAGTTTGAAACAGGCCAAAGGACCGAAATGCTGCTTTGGACCACTTTGTTACCTTTCAGGTTGAAGTGCTTTTGATGTGTTTCTGGAGTGAAGCTTTCAATTTCCTCTATAATGGCTTTATTTCACATGCATCAAAATTGTTCTGCAAACTGAACTAGAATCAGGGAATTCACTTCAACATTATACTGTTATTCAGGAACAAAACACAACTTAATTTACCTTATTTAGAAGACAATTTTTATATAAAATAACATTACATATTGTTAAAAATATTCAACTACTTTATATAGACTAAAATATTCAAAAAAATAAAAAAAAAGAGGGCTTCAACTTCAAGATAGTGTTCCTCCACGGTTTCCATCTACAGATGCTCTAAGACTTCCCATATAACTTCATTTTTAAACTTAAATTAATTAGATGTTTTCTTCCTCCCCTACCCCCCTGCCAAAGTGGGTGGCCATCTTATAGTGTTCTTTAATGTAATATTTTTCTTTTTCACCTAAACATGTAGTCTTTTTCTTTAGCATTTTACACATGTTCCTAGAGTTGCAACATACCATGACTGCCAAACTACCTGAGACATGCTGTCTTATTTATATTGTACTCGTTTTGTCTTCTCAGTTTCTGAGTGTTTCAAAGCATTATCTAAAATCCTTTTATTGTTTTAAAATTCCGCATTTTTGAATTATCTCTATTCCTAGCTAATATCTGGGGGTAAACAAAACAAACTTTTGAAACAACAAGCCAAACAGTAAGTTACATGCATTTTTCCCTACTACAGTAGTGTAGAACAAAGATAGTTTTAACAATGAAATACTTTGTGATTTCAGCTGCATTTCCTCTTCCTTGTTGTTTGAAGAAATGTACAGGTGTAGAATACAAGAGCAACTGTCAAGAGACTTGTGCAGTGACGTGTTCCTGCTGAACTACAGGACTATCCTCAGATCAGTCACCAGAGGAAGCTCAGCTGAGTTGCTCATGGGTTGATTGATGAGAAAATGCTGTCAGTCTTACAGGTAAAACTTTGTCCTGAATGACTTTAAGAAAGAGCAATTCAGTTGTTTGAAAATAATAGGATGAAGGACACCAGTTCTAAGAGCTCCAGTTTTCTTTATCACGGCTTGGAATTCAGGTTGAAGCCTATCAAAGTCCAACTCCCAAGGGCTGCCCATGGCTAAAGCTGAATGTCAGTGAGTATTGAGCACTAACTAATACCATAAGATATCGATGTTCTCGGAGGTCTTTGCATAGTCACACTGATACTGCTATGCAATACAAAAGAGAACATTGACTTTTTTTGAGGGCTTCAAATCCAAATTATTTACAATGAGATCATAGTGGTAAGGACATTCACAGGACAGCCTTAATAAAAGAAATAATACTTAGTGAAAAGGAAGTTCTCCATGTGAGTAGGAGCTCAGGGCATTGATAATCACTTGAGGATAAAATAGACAAAGCTATCTTCAAATGCCAAATGATAGAAATGGTATCGGGGTCAAAACCAAAGATTTCTCTGCATGTATTATTTCTTATTTTTAAATGTGCAGTACAGAAAGCAGATGATGCAGATGACACAGTGAGAAGTTGATGGGGTAGCTATTCTTTTATTTTGTGATAGAAAGCCATGAAAAGAGGAGCTTGCTTCAGAGAAAGAGGTAGACAAAGACAGTTTTTCCATTTCTAAAAATGGAAAAAGCAAGTAGCTACAGTAATTTTAATACTGAAATTGCTTAGAGTTCTCTATGCCTCTCCAATGTATTTTAAAAAATATTTTGTGATATAAAATGATTTTTTTGGTATTTTGAAGTTCCAATTTTAGATATTTTTCCAGATTTTTGTAACAAGATACAATTGAAGATTGTTATGAGGGAACTTATTTTCAAAATTTTTAAATACTTTTTTTCCTTTGTATACTTTTTCCAAAGTTAAGCAACTCTGGTAAGGTAGAAACATGAAAAGCAAATGCTTTTATGATTTTTTATTGATGTTTTTCTATGGGAAAAAAAAAGAGAAAACTACAGATATACTAAAGCAATAAGTTCTTTGTTCCATCTTGAAATGGAGGAACTTTTCTTGTAAATTTCTGTTACTGTCATGCAGTGAATATACTTTGCAAATAAAAATCTTCTGCCTTTTAAGTCAATTGTTATATACAGCTTTTTATTCTATCCCACACAAAGAATATAAATCATATAAATTTCCATTCAAAAATTTTATAAAGTCACTACAGACATAAAAAGATAATAAGCCCAGTTCTATGACCTTCACATTTACAGATTTGTATTATTCTTACAATTCTCATTGCGTCAGAGAACAATATAGGATCTTTCCAGCGGATAATTTAACATCCACATATGTCTGCACATTTTCTTATCAGAGACCTTTTCATTTAATAAATAAAATACTAACATTATAGTTCAAAGTAAAAGATTTCAATTGAATGAACCTGTAATTTATATTAAATATTTAGCAGATGCTTTCTCTAAGTTTTATGTATATCATTAATAAGTCTTATCTTTCAAAAAAATTGCTAAATAATTCCATTCGTTTTTAGTAGGTATTCTTAAGACATTGTTTAAGAATTAACTAAAAAGACACATTTAAGACTCTCTTGACAGAAATGCAGGTTTTTTCAAAATGGTATATTAAAATCTTGCTAAGATCAGTAAAAGATCTTAAAAATCTTTTACTTATTCAGAATATACCCTCCAGACAGGTCATCTCACCAGACTGAAAATAAAAATAAATATTTACTACCATTTGCTTTGGCCTAGAAATTCACAGAGCTTTGCAAGACAGAAATGACTGAAACAAAGGGTTTTTAATTCATGGGAAGTAGCTGAACTTCGTAGCTTTAAAACTGAATTTATTACTATTATATTTAAACTCCTGTCATCTAGATAAGCACTTTCCCACCCACCCCCACCCCCGTTCAGAAATAAGGGAAGCAATGTTTCAGAAATAGTCACAAGAAAATGCCCTGTGCAAAAAACTTTTGAGCGTGTAACATCCAGACTTCAACAACAGACCTACCTAACAGACTGCTCTCCAAGCTGCCAGGTACTTAGATTGGCTGAAAATTTATGGAATCTGATAAGGTAGGAACAAATGTCAAAGCCTCAACAGGTTTTCCTTTTTCAAGTTTTCCAGCACACTGTAATAGGAGCAGACTATATTTTATATGCATCATGAAAGGAGTCATTAAGTAACTTCCACTATATATTTACCTCTGCAGGTTTTTAGGATGAGCTTTATGTTTAACTTTCTGCTCATGCACCCTCCATCAACACAGCAGTGTGTATTTTCATTTGCAAACAGAACCATTTTTATAGAGGGAGAGATGTACAATATAAGGCTTTCATTTCTCTAGCACTGATATCCACTGCAGAACCCAACACTTCTAGTGTATAAATGTAAATATAGGGGTAAGCTCCAGTGTTAATAATAATAAATAAATCTATGTAAAAGATAGTGTTTGCTTCAAAGATGGGGAGTAATATCCTAGCTTTAATGAAGCCAGGGAAAAATATCTGAGAAATACATAATTCTCGGAAGACTTTGGCAATACCATGAAATTGATATATCCAGAACAGACCAGGTTGTCCTTATAGCACTTCGATATGGAAATAGAACTGCTGTAAAACACGGTGAGAGAGTGTCTCATGAAATTTCTAGCTCGATTTTTGCAAATCCTAGATAATGCAGAAATCCTAGATAATACAGACATTTCAAAACTGTCCTGAGCAGTAGGAGGTTCATTATCCTTAGCAACAATTGCACCACCGCGGCTTAGACTTATGACTTCTGTGGGCAATTTTAAGCTTTGTAATTTAAGAAAAATATGAAAAATTACATAGAATTGATGTAATTCTACAAGAATTAATTTCACACCAGGCAAAAGCAGGGGCAGGGAGGAAGAGGAAAGGAGGTAGATCTGCATAACTATATAAACCACTCAGGAGGGAACTTCATCACAGCCTAGCATCTCCTCCACGTTAATATAAAGACAGAAAAAGGATTATTCCCAGGTGAAGAAGAAGACAGGAGAAGGAGCCATGGAATGACACTATGTCATTTCATATGCAAAAGACAAACTAGATGGAATTTAAAATATTTTTAGAGAGAGGCATAATCCTGCATAGTGTTGTGTAAGAGGTCATGAGGATGCATGATTTAAATTATTTTTCCTATCAATAAATTGATTTCAGTCTGCTTGTCAGGGCCCTGAGGGCACTACCAGCCCCCCCTGGACCCTGCCCAGCCTCCTCGGGGCTTTCCCCTGGTTCTGCCCCCATGCCCAGTGGACATGGGGACAGTGGCCTGTGCTGGGGTCACCCTGTCTGGCCTTCCCTTGGGCAGAAGCCAGTCCTTGCC
>JAOXNO010000024.1:51551694-51577167 GCA_028565335.1 Limnodromus scolopaceus | reverse complement strand
CCAGTGGACATGGGGACAGTGGCCTGTGCTGGGGTCACCCTGTCTGGCCTTCCCTTGGGCAGAAGCCAGTCCTTGCCATGCCCTGGCACCGTGCCTTTGGCCCCAGTCTTTCATCAAAGTTGGTCTCCAAACCAGGCCAGGCTTTCTGCAGTGGGGCAAGCCCAGATGAAGTCAGTACAGGCCAAGAAAAGTGGGAGTGCAGCCTGACTCCCATTGACAAAGTTTTGCCATTGACGTCCAAAGAGCTAGGGGTTTCACCCTGGATTTTAATATTCTATAGAATCACAAAAGAAGATGATGGCCACAAAGCTGAATACTCCTTTCCCATATATCCATGCACCCTCAAAAAAGGTTGCCTTTTCCACACTGTTTTTGGGAGCTCCCACAGGTTTCTGCAAGCAGGACTTTCCAAATTTGTGAGAGATTTCTGTTACAGACCCATTCTATCTTTCCAAGAAAGATGAAAAAAAATCTAGAGGAAGAGTGTATCAGTGTGCACATATGTAGGATCAAAAAATATGTCTCTAGCTGAATGGCTTCCCACTCAGAGGGCTGCAAAGCATTTTATGTTTTGATAGCTATCTTGACACCTTAAAACTGAATCACATAGACTTCCCACTTGGTGTAATTTTTTAATTTTTTTTCCAGGTTATATCATAAGTAGATTTTTTTTTGCCTCAAAACCCATGACTTTATCTTAATGAAATTTATTTGAGTTCCTCAGTGGTAGAATTAAACCTTTCATCTAGCCCAAGGCATCTCAAAATTACCTTCATAGCATGGCAAGAACATCTGATCATTCATAAAATATCAAACATTTAAATGTTGTGGTATTAACTCAGGACTCAATTCTCTATAAATGTAACTTAAAATAGTATGTATTCTCAAGTGGGGTCTTTCCTGGGACCCTACATGCTAACACTGCCCATCCACAGAAGCAATACCACCCACAGTAGCTCTGCTTACTGTCCCAAGAAGTTAATGCGACCAAGTAATTCCATCACAATACCAGTAAGCACTGTGCAAATGAAGGTTTTTCAAATGAGTAGGATAATAAGGCCACGATGTTCTGACTATTTAGGTGAGGTCAGAATTTTTTTTAGGACTGGCATATAAATGAAGAAAATGTGGTTTGATGTGCTTTCATTGAGACAGAAAAAGCACAAGAGGAAAACCAAAGACGTTTTATGATTGTGAGTTCCAGGACCCCCCTCAAAATAAAGGACACCTGTGCTTAGATCTGTCGAATTCCATCTGGACATTAAACATTCGCAGTGAAAAATTTGTCAAAATAGATTTTGACTGAAGATTTTTAGCTACAATAAATTGGCTCTTCCTGAAATTTCTTTCATAAAAAATCTTGACCAGCTCTATATAACCTGCCCACGTACAGAGCTGTGAATATGCTTAAAATAAAACAGTGAGGTTCTGACCTTGAGCATGCAGGTATTTGTGGGAAAAAAATATAAATCATAGTACACTGAGGTAGCATGGCTTTTTAGTTACAAGTACTAGTTTTAAGATCAAGAGAAAAGCATCCTATTCTCTGCTTTTTCTTTCAGGTTACCATGAGAAAATCACTTCACTTCCCACATTTAAAGCAAGAACAATAACTCTTATCTCTTTGCAAACAGCTGCAAGACTGTTGCTGCAACACACAACATTTGACTTAAATATCAGAGCACTTTCCTCAATATGCACATCTTCAGATGCCTCCAGTTTACATTGGCCATACCTAGACACTTGAAAAATCATTAGCATAGCCTGATGGAACAATGGGCAGCTCTGAAGATCTTACGCATCCCACATGTTTTATGGAAACAAGGAACACAGAACGGGTGTCAGTGTCTGTTACCTACACTCAGAGTGAGGTGGTGATTTGCAGCAGCTTAGACATAGACATGGACTTCATTTGTAGGTTACTTTTTGCCATGTCCAGTGGATAGAAGAGAGCTGGAAACTCCCCTAAAAAAATCTATGACACTCTTGCCTCCTGTGCTAAGATCCCACTAGATGTGCAAGGGAGAGAGAATAGAAAGCTTTGCAAAGGTCTGTGTAATCTTTAAAGAGCAATTTTGGAAAGATGTTAATGGCTTCTCTGAGCTCATCTCAACTATTAGGAAGGTTTATTTTGAAAAGCATCCCCTGGGAGCTATAAGGCAGGTGTTCACATTCACTGTTGCTTTTGCAAAATAAACCATTATATTTAATGCCACTGATTGGCCAGGTGGAGGAATCATTATGCCCATTTGGAATATGGTTCTAATGTCAAAGGACTCCTGGTTTCCATGAAACACAGTCAGGTAAGAGACTGAAAATTAAGTGCTGGTAACTGCAGTGGAAAAAGCATATTTTGAACCATCCATGTTTTCACAGAAAAGATGCCCCATCTATTGCAAAAGAAAACATTCTAACAGTAATAAGGGGATTTTTATTCAGAAATAGGTTCAAAGTATCACTCTTCATCCTTTGGATTGGTCAGTTCAGTGCATGCTCTGAATTCCTTGAGGTAGTTTTAATTTCCAGTTAGTGTAGGGAGTTGCTATCATACCAGCCATGTAGTAAAAGCACTGAACCCTGTATACTGAGCAGAATCACCTGAAGTGGAGAAGTTTTTCCATTGCTTTTTAGAATCTGAGAGTAAGTTGTGCAAATAACATGACTTTTACTGCATCTTTCTTCTGTAACATGGGCACTCCCTTAGCTTCAGTAATTAAAATGCTGGAGAAAATGTAATTACAATTTGAAAATTAACTATCTGCGAATTGTGGCACTGTTCAAGTGAGTTCCCCATATTTTCAGTTATACCTGTTCTGTAACAAATACTAACAAGTTTTCAACTTGAAAAAGATTAAAACCTACATAGCATTACAGAAGAGTTTTGTAAAAACAAAACAGCATGCAGAATCACAGCTTCTATAGTGAGAGAATATTTTATATGTAGAATATTTTCTATGGGAGAATATTTTTACATATTTGGACAAAACTGATTTCAGAACTAAAGCCTTGAACCGTTCCTACTGCAGTCAATGGAAGGGCCCCCAGCTGGCCCAGCACAAACTGCATCCCTTGGTAGGATCCTGACCTTGAAGGAAATTACAAGGTCTGACTTGCAAAAATGAAGATCACTCCTGAGCCATCTAGTTTCTATTCAAGATCCACATTTGCTAAAATTATGAGAAATCTGTGCTCATGACACAGAGGACACAGTTGCGGGAATATTTGTTCACCAAGGCAACTGATTGTATACTCTCTTTTTTGACATTTCATGTCATATTTTCTTTCCCCCCCCTACTTCTGATCCCAGGGAAACCATTTAAAGGCAATTCCTGGGCACCTTAAGAAATCTCACTTATGGGGTGGCTTCACATGCCTAACTGTTAGCAAGGTTCACTCTGGTTTTGTGTACCTAAGACCAATTGAAAGAACACCCCTGAAGAGAAAAACAGTATGCCAGTGTCAAACTTGTCCAAGTAGCATCAGAATCAGACTGCATATGCTTTCTCACCTGTAGATTAGAACAGGTAAGCCATCCTCAGTAGTCCTTTCCATTTGCTATTCTTTTTCATGAACAATACTTCTCCTGGTCTCTGTGAAACACCAAAGTGAAATCAGGTGCATCTCAGACAAAGCGACATAGGCATCGTCACACAAACAGTGGTAGCCTGAGGCATCACACATACTCATCACAAAAAGCTGAAATGGGAAGCAAAAGCAAACTTTTTTTTTTTTTTAAATGAAGACTATTGTTTCACCCACAACAAATTATTAACCAGAAAACACTAACAAAATGTTTTCCATTGGAAAAATGTTACTTAGGAATAAAAAGTATGGAAATACAGTCACAACCCGTGAGATGAATCTTGCAGAAATTAAACATGTCCATTTTTTTTATTCAAAATAATTATAAATTATTTTCCTTATTTCTTTGGAGACAATATCTCCACAGTTTATCTTTGTTTATCTTTTTCCTTGAAAATTTATATGGACAGACCTATGATCAAGACTGCTTGTGTATCTTTACTCCACCTGGATCTAGAATAATACAGAAATATAATTTTTTTGAACATTTAATTATTTTCTAGAAGAAGCCCTAAAGTACAGAATCATATATTTTTTTCTATTTTTTTAAAGTTCATCAACTTTCATGAAAAATTGTTTTAGGTCAGTAATTAAATCTATTCTTATTTTATCCAAGTCATTTCAGCCAGAGCTGTCTACAGATAAGTAGGTCATTTTGAATTAAAAGAGGCTCTGGGAATAGTTGATGTACCCGTAGGACCCAGAAGGGAAACTAAAATCACAAGTGTATGCTTCTTACTTGTGTCTGTAATTATACAAGATCACTTTCATCCCTAATGTACTATTATTAAGTTGTATTAAGGAAATGCTGTGTAACACAGCTGGACAGAGTCATTATTGGTCCAAAGGCTACTCATGAGAAAATATGCATACCTATATTTACATCTATTTGTACAGTAAATAATGGGTTCAATTTTCATAGAGTCTTGCAGCTCACTTATGATGATCAGGTCCTCAGGAATTGATAAATATCTTAATTAGTGCTGCCTAGTGGCCTTTATATAATAAACCAAGAAAACATATGATTATACATTGCTTTTTTACATGGGGCTTGTGGAGCACAAGTAGCAATGGCGATCCCTGAGTGGGTCACCATGCTTCTTCCCACTTCTTCCCCGTTTCCCTCATCCCCACTCCCACCTCACCTATTACCCTTATGGCTGAAACCTGCCACCCATTCCTTTCAGGTTCCCCAAATCTTTCCTGGTTTTTCATTACTCTGAATGGCAGCTTCTTCCTCCCCACAGGCTGGGTTGGCTACTGGGTGCCCTACATGTGTAAAGGGTATTTCTTACCTGCGGCTGTAGCAGCCAGGAGGCAGAGAATAGCGGGAAAACTCCTTCTTAGGTCTCAAAAACCTGAGCTAGAACAGGTCTCTTATTCCACAGAGATGGGCTGTAGCGTGGCTGGCCAGGGCAGAGCACCAAGGGCGTGTGTCCTACGTGAAGAGCTGGTACAAATGGTCACGGTCAGCGATGTACAAAGTGAGGCCACGTGTGCAGGGCTGCATGGTGGGGACTAATTGATGGCTCTCATTCACTGGCTCTGCAGTGGAAGGAAGTTACTGAAACTTACCATTTTATCGTTGTATTTTTCATTTATATATCAGCCTAAGGAACAGAGGTATACTTATCTGTGGGCAGTTTGACACATGCTTTGCCAGCTTAGATGGGGACTTTGCAGAGGAGGAGAAAGAACAAATTTGTCTAGTGTGGTACTCACCACTGCAGCTCTCTGCTCTCTCACCTCATTCCTATGCTATTTTTCCCTCCAGTGATACAATTAATTTACTCATCCCTAACAAATCCACAAGGTGACCTGTAGCTACAGGACAGCTTAGTTACCTGAGAGTGGATGCTATCTGAAAAATGAGATTGCTTTTGAGAGCCTGGGGGTGAGATGAGGAGACTATGACACTGAAAAAAGAAATGCATGATTTACACACTCAGGGACAACAGGAACTTACGATTAAAGTTCCATGTTCTATAAATAAACACTTGTTTGAAAAGTTTCTTTTAAATTTGACTTACAAAACCCAGACTGTATTGAAAGTATAATGACCTATTTGTTGCTGCTTTGGTTCACATAGTAAGTCCCATGATGAGTTTCAGTCTTCAAGCTAAACACCTCCTCATTTATTGTCTCCTGTTTTACCAGCCGGACTTCCACATTGACAAGTACATAACACACAAGTAATTAATGGTACTTTAAATATTCAAAAGCCACTTCCTGCACCTGTCATCCTGTACAAGGTCACGTGAAATATCTCAAACCAATTTAAAATATATATTTTATGGCAAAGAAAGTAAGACTTGCACTTGGGCATTTGAGGTCTCAGGATTTTTATCCTCAGCTTTGAGGGCTTGAAAGGTGTCCTCCCAGCAAAAGGACGCTGTGATACTCACCTAATCTGACGACTCAAGGGCTACACTGCAAAATCTGAAGTGAAAACAACAGAAAAAGAATCTAACTCTAGGTGGCATTACGCTTTGCTTTAATCTTTGGCCTTCCAACATCTTTTTGTGTTTAACACCCTGTGGCATTTGCATCTGGTTAGGAACCCAACTGCAGTTCTTCTGTTCACTGAGTCTGGCACCTTATACTGCATGGACTGCCATGGAAAACAGTAACTGCGAGGAGAAAGGTTCCTGTCCCCTGCTACAGAAGTGGCGTTGCTGGGAAAAAAGGAGCACAATTGTAAAGTCAGGAAAATACCTCAGAAATGCTTTTAAGGAAGCTGGAGCTCTGTTCCTCCAGCAAGCTCTGTGCTTTGTCAGTGACTTGCTGGAGCATGATGAACAACTAGGAGCTTCACTGGGCCGGAGGCACAGTCTCTCTTGTCTGTCTTGTCTCCTACACTATGAACTGCAAGCTCCCAGCCAGTAGAGGTGCAGAGGGTGCCTCCAGGTGAGTGTTAAAACATAAGCTTGACTCCTCTCCATGTGAGGACAACACTAGCACCTCACTGCTTGGGCGGGTGTTACAAGTATCAGTCACCTCAGTTCCTGTCCCACCTGCCCTTCGGGAGCAGCCAGCCCTTGCTTCACCCCAGCACATAGCTCAGCAGTACAAGAAAATGTTTGAGGTGAATGACCACAACCAAAGAGAGGATGTCATCTTCTAGGATGAAGGAAATCTGAGCTCTGAATGCCAGGCTTATGTTGAGTCAGGCAACCCAGCGAGTCTTCAGCCACATGTGCCTCTTCTGTCTCTGCTCTGTAGGGTCACTTGGACATCTACTGTGCTCACCACACCAGCTGCCATGTACTCCTTCCCTGCCTGCCAACTTGTCTCTTCTGGAGCCAATTCGCCCAGTGCATATTCATGAGTTCTGCTGTGAAACCTGGGTGACTTGAAAGCCAGTGATGTGACAGTCGGCACAGACATGCCTAAATGGCTTTGTGCATCTGGCATTTAGGTGATAGTGCAAGTGAGAATACCACTTAATTTGGAATAAAATCAGAGGGATCAAGTAGAAAATTATTGACGTACAAAGACTTATTACTGCTAGTGATGAAACATTAATGAGAAAAGACTTAAACATCAATGTGTCAAGCCTTTCTGTTAATCTAGGACACACCATTAGGATTTGCTGTAAACAGCTGTCAGCTTTTCCACCAACAACTTCCCTCTGCCCTTATTGGTAGCACATCCATGATCAAATACTAACACCCCAGACATCAGTGCAACATGAAAGTTCGGTTGGAGCTGCATAGGAATTTCCCCTACAGCCTTCCAAGAAGAAAGCTGAGAGGCAATATTTGCCCAGGATCAAGCAGGGAGTCTGTTAAAGCAGTTGCGATACCATGTGTTAATGATCTCTTAGTTCACAGTCAGCGGCTTCAAATGGCTATCACGCCAGCCTCACTTGAGACCCCATGAGCAAAAAGAAAAATCCAGAATTCTTACACATGTTGAGGAGTGGTCTGGAAAAGACAAGGAGAGGAGGGATCTAGAAAAGTCCTCATCTGTCCTGCAGAAAAGCTTCCTTCAGCAAGAAACAGAACAAAAAAGCTTATTCATTCCATAAGCCTGTGCAGCAAAAATTGGTTCTGGCCGTAGTAGATTAACAGTAAATCATTAGAAGTAATTTAGATCAATTGCTAACAGCATTAGTTTAAATGACTTCTTAGACTCACCTGAAATTTATCCACTTGTACTCCGAGTCTGAATAAATCTTATGCTTTCCAAGCACTGCTGTGTGTTTAATTTGAAGTCAGGTATTACACAGAATTCATGTGTCTGCAGTTGGACTTTTTTGGTAGTTTTCTCAGCGTGTAAGTCATGGCTTGCTGGCTGCTAAATCTCCTCAGTAAAACAAAAGTCAACTGGGAGATCAGACAGCACTCTGCTCCAAAGGGTACTCCAAAGGATAAACAGGACAAAGGCATGACAGAGAGGCTGCTACTTGGAAGGGCCATCAGACCATTTAAGCCTATTCCATGTATATTAACAGTTTTCATTTGAGGACTTAAGAAAACAGAGAATCTGCTGTTGTAGTGAATTTCAGCGTTTAGTCATATCTTCTGATAAAAACAGGTTCAACTTTCACTACTCGTAGTCTATCCAGGTCACAAAGAACCACTCCAAGAAAGTTGTGTCACAGCATATATGCTTTGTGATGTGCAACTGTGAAAGCACTTTGATATGGTTTAGAATTGTTTAGAAATTTTTGTACAAAATAATACATGAACAAAATAAAATCCTTAGGATTCCAAGAGTTATGGAACATTTTGAGAGGAAAATAAAACTCTCTCTGAACAGAGGGAGCAGATGAAGCAAAGTTGATAACTACAAAATAATTTTACTGCAAACTTTAATTCTACGGCAGGTATTGCCAGTGTTTAGAAATATCTTCAGAGTAAGTAGAGAAATGAAATCAAACCTAGGGTTTGGGGGATTTTTAAAGCAGTGTGCCAATTTTGCCCAAAGTTTCTGGAACAAACAACTGTTAACTGAACATATTCTATACAACTCATAAGTGTATTCCCAACAATAAAAATCTCAGTTGTAAGCCTAGCAATTAGGGATCTGAACTGAATAAGAAGTGCTCTGACTCCTTCATATTAACAACTCTGTGCTTGCAGTTATTTATGAATATGAAAAGTCAGGTCAATTTGAAAAACAGAAAGATAAATCTCTGGTGAGACTCCGCATGGGGCAGAGCTGCTAACGGTAACCAGGTCGATGGGTGGTGATCAACAGCTTTATTTTTCTGGGTAATTACAGTAAATGGAGATATCAGCTGTTGTAATGCTACTGGATTCAGGAATAATTTTTGAGTCTACTCATTAAAGACCTGTTATACAACTAAAAAATCACACTCCACTTAATAAAACAAAATTACTATTTTATCACAGCTGTTAAGAGACACAAATTCATCCCTAAATTATACTGGTTCCAAGTCACTTATAAAGCATGCCTACATATCATCACTGTGAGGAATAAATTGCGGAACAAGAAGTTGTATCATAAGTTAGATGTTATAAATTGATCAGAATGAATTCATAAACTAAAGAAAGTGCTATCACTTCAGGTAATTCAGAGCAACACAAAATTGAAGCCTTCTGGAAACATTAACTTTAACTCCATTAACAGAGCAATGGGAAAAGATGCTTGCTTGAAAAACTGTTGTGAGACCATGCAGCGATATGTGATTATGAATAATTCACTGTAAATATTTGTGGTGCCTATTTTGATTACAAGAAAATTTAATCCCCCCCCCTCCACCACAGTCTCCTCGTTGTAAAGATCCAAAGACATTTGATTGCCTTAGATCTGCATTCCCACGTCTTATTCTTTCCCATCATTGCAGTGGATTAGGTCTCTGTTACGAATGTTCTGTATTATTAATGATGCGTTTTGACTCCTGAGACTTGACTGCCATATTTGAGATGTCCTGTGCACTGGCAGTGCAGCAGATGGCGGTGTGGGAAGAAGCTGGCTGCATTGCAAAACAGGATTGACAGAATCATACGTTCCCTTGTCTAACTGAAGATAGATTGGCAGTTCTTGCTGTTGGCATTAAAAGATGTTTGTTTCTCATTCAAATGGGGGCCTAGATTAACACACCGAGTACAGACAAGGAAGTTCCCTCCCTCATTGCACTAAATGTGCCGGTGGAAAGCAGAAGGATTTTATGTCTTAATTTTGAAAAGGTGCCAGAGTAGATGTGCATTTTCTGCTCATAAACAAGCACCAGTAAATCACTGCATACCGAGTGTATGAGACTGCCAAGTCCCCCTGCGTTTCTCACGATCATGTCCATGGTTGTGCAATGGGGCTCTACACATGGCGCGAGCACTGGGGTTTGCCAAGCACAGTCACCAGCAGCAGGCCTGGCTCTGAAGTCCTCCTCTTCCTCCAGGGGCCTTTCTAAGAAAGGAAAGCAGTTACCACTGAGGCAGAACTCCAGCCTCTTCTCTTCCCTTGCACACAGGCAGCTGGCTGAGAAAGGAGTCACTTCTCTTCACATTGCATTAAGCACTTCTTCACTGAGTTTGTAAGATGTTGGCTTTTTTCCTCTAGTTGTATTTTTCTACCCTACGTCATAACTGTCTTTCCGAAATTGGGTAGGTGGGTAATACCTCGAGACACAGGCATAGTCTGTTATGTGTAAGGTTGGGACCTGGTCATTCAAAGCCCTGTCAGAACCAAACCAACAAGCGGGCATGCCTTTGTTATCCTTCTTTCACGAGAAAACAGAAAGAGAATAAAAGCAGGATTTGGGGCTGAGGCTTGGATTTTCTTTTGTTGTTCAGAAAGCAGTAGGATGTTAAAAAAAAAAGATGAATAACTAGTCTCTGGGAACACAATCCAAGCTTAACTGTCTCTCCAAGACTTAACTCTGATGGCTCTCTTGTTTGTTGGAAACAAAACTCAGCAGAGCGTTACTTCTGATACTAAGACATATAGGGACAATTTTTGTGGTCCTTCGACAGTCAAGCAGGTTACAGGCCAGGTTAACAGGTTGAGACAGTTTTGATGCATAACTGTAAGCATATTCCAAAGAACATAACTTGCTGCATTGATATTTGTGTGTTTAATCATCCCCATCTTCTGCTCAGTGCAGCTGCAAAAGCCAGAGCACCCAAACCCAGGTTAATGACCAATCAACTTTGCAGGATGGAACATCCCTCATTTACTCTCTGCCTTTGAAGAGGTAATACAGCTTAAGTTTCCTTGTTGCCTAAATCCCATTTACAGAGGTAAAAAAAGTGGGATGCAGATTTACAACTAGGACAGGTTTTATTAAATCGTTGAGCCAGAGCAAAACCCTGATCTTGGCCTTCTTACCCAGTGCCATTGTAGCAGCAATGTTCCAATATGGAAGAAAAGGTGGGAGCTGCTACTTGGACACCTCTAACACATGTAATGTCAAATAAATAAAAGCTAAAAACAACCATGATAAGTTTCATATCTGACATATCTATTGGTTGAAGGAAGATCATACTGTGGTAGGAAGTGCAATTATCTGCAAGTTATAGGAATAATCAGTAATGCAAGGTACTATAACAAGAATTAATACACAACCATACCAATCCCAAAAGAAAGTCAATGACAGACAGAAGAAAATACAGGAGAAAAACAATCCTATCTGCCTTTCCTTGAGTTTCTCAATAAGGTACTGCAGTGCACAGAGCTATGCTACCCAGCAAACTGCCTATTCCAAATCTCTGACTTGACCTGTTTTTGTCAAGTAAGTATCTTCTTCATACCTCGGAGAGACGTTCCCTCTCCACATTCAGAAGAAGAAAAATAACAGGTGTATCAAAGCTTTCCTAAATATGATTCATTTTGCAAAATAATTAAAAACCCAAACAACTGGAAGAACACAAATCCCCCCCAAAACCAAGTGAAAAATCCTCCCTGGTTGCCTCAGCTGCTCTCCCCAGGGCAGCATCTCATCAGGCAGAAAGGAGACATGGCATGGGAAGCCACACTGTCCCAAGGGTCAGCCCTCCTGCCACCTCGCCGCAGCCCAAGCTGTGGCTGTGTCTCACTCCCTGGCTCTCCGCAGGCCGTGCACTGAGCGTGACAGCACAGAGAGGGGGGAAATGCAAGAGCAGTGGACGCATGGTGGTGACCTGTCACCAAGCCACGCTTCCTGTATCCATCTAGTAGTGGTTGTGGCACAGTCCTGGGGACACTGTTCAACGTGGTCTTGCATATTTAGATGTGTGCTCCATGATGGAGCCCCAGGGACCCTACCCCAGGTCTGCTCCTAAACCCCTCCGTGAGACAAGGGCAGACTCAGCCTTTGATGCCAGACAGGCTAAAAGTAAGAAGGCAAGCTTCAAAATTCAGTAAACCTACCATATTTGCTCTAAGATTTTAATTCTCCTGATTGCATCGTTTTGCGCCGCTATCTCAGTTACAGCTTGCATTAATTTACCAATCAATTAAAAAATGAAAAGAAGCTATCATGGAAAATGTTTTAGAGTTGAACTGAGAGGCTAAAGCAATTCTAATTTAAGGAGATATTTTCTAAATACATACCAGTAATTGGAATAAAATTGTCTGAAATTAAGCTTACGTTGGATATTTTTCACAAGTTTGACTTGCTTTAAGAACAATTTCTTTTTTTTTTACTTTTTATGATAATTATACAAGTCTTCTGTAGCTATCACATTCAGTCAAAATGATCTCAAAGTGAGCACTACTTAAAGAAGACACTTTTATAGTTATATTAACCTGTAAATCTAATTTGCAGCCTCTGTTATAGAAAACCCAGAATTTAGAGCCTTATCACACCCAAGTATTCATTTCATCAACCCTGTGGATCATGTCTTTACTACTTCAGTTCACTACACAGCAACAACAGTGCCTTGAACAGTTTACTAATTTTCATAGCTCACCTTCTGCTCATTCATCCCACTCCCCATGACTATTGCCCTTACAAATAGCAATGACTCCTGAAAAACCATAAAATAAATAATAGACAATCAAGATAACCTTCAGCTATATCTGATTTTAGAGATATTTTCTCACAACTCATTCTGTATTGACAATGTCACTGGTTGGGCCAGCCAAAAAGAGACATTATTTATATGTTCTACATTTTGTCCTCCCATCAGTATAAAAATATATAGAAGAGGCAAGTGACCAGCATGCACAGTAGCTCTCTAACAATCCTGTTAGCATCAGCAGAGCTATTACTGATACTTCATAAATATTTGTACAGTTGTAGGGCAAGGGGTTCCTAGGGAATGGCAAAGAGGTTTTCAAAGAAGATCTGAAAACTCTGTCTGTAACCATTACAGCAAAATATGGGCTCCAAATGTGACCACTGTGTTATTCCTTTCAATGCAGAAAGAGCAACACTCTTATCGTGTTTATGACACAGGGTCAGCAAGCCTCCCAGGTGAGCAGGGTACGTGTTATACATCTTATCAGCAGGGAGTCAAATGAAGACATTGCTCTCCAAGCAGGATACTGGCTTAGCTCTGTTGCTCACTGAGCAAGCACAACTCTTATTTTAAGCATTACCAGTGGTCCTGGGACTTTGATTACTAAATATAGCCGCCACTAACCAGACAGCCAAAACAAGAACTTTGCTCCAAACCATTTATTCACACGTGCATTTGGGTTCATACGTATACCATGAAACCATAGGAAACCCTTGGATGGCTAGCTAATGTTTAGGATCCGTCAGAAAGTATCACACCTGGCTTTCTGGTGGAGGCAATGTTAGCAATACAACAGGAGCACCTGAGGGCTCTGGGTAACACGCAGCTATTGTTTTACCTGTTACTTTAGTTTTGTGCTATTTTTCTGATACCTTCTAGCAGAACGGGGTGCACAACGCTTGCAGACTTTAAAATAGTTTTTAAAAGTCACATGGGACTCTTGCCTGTCCTCATAGTGGTAAAAAAACCCACCCAAATTAAAAATGCAATGTGTTAAGTATCGAAACCCAGCTGGCTTCTGCTGGCAATGTGACTAATCGGTTCTCTCTGGCATTTCTGCACTGCTGAGTTCAGGGAATACAAGAGGTGACCTTCCTCCCACTTCACTCCCAGAGCCTCGCAGAGAAGTAGTACGGCTGTCTGGGCACAGCAGGCACTGTGAAAGCAAGGAGCAGTGATGATGGGACCTTTGAGATCATCTAACCAGAATGAGACTAACTAACAAATAGACTGTTGTTCTGCTGCCGGTGGGGTACTGGTGTACCTGGTAATGTGTGAGCTGCATATCCGGCTGCAGCAAGTCTCCATTTAAGGTCCCCCTTTGCACAGCTTCTACCACACTTTGGTTCTCTGATGTTTGCTTTTGACTCCTGAGATACTTCTGGCTCTTGTGCTTCTGCACAACATGTAACAGACCACAACAAACAAACAAACAAACAAACTCAACTCAGAGCTTTTAAAAAGATGAAACCAGGACTTTATTCCAGCTCTTGAATGGCCCATAAGATCAGCTTTTCTCTGATCAGGACACTTTTGTAGCATTTTTTAAACATTTGATGCCCTGCTGGCCTGATCCTGTCACTCAAGGAAGAATGAAAAAACTTACAGTTTTTTACTTACAAGTGGATGTGAAAATATTACAATGCAAATGTTTTCTGCAATGTATGTCATATATAGCCCACATGATGATAAGCGTGACGATCATTTTCTTGGAACTTGTTTCGGATTATCTCTGTAACTTATATTCATCTCTTCACAAACATAAATATACAATTTACATTTATACACTTCAACTGGAAAATGAAATGGTATCTTTATATTATATGTGTATCATTCATACCCCCAAGGTAACAATTTTGACTTGATTAGACTGCACTCAATGAATCTAGATCAGTGGAATTTAGACTTGCTAAATTGAATTTATAATCCATGAGGGACAATGTCTTTATCTTCAGTGTTGTCTTTCACCCTCATCATCAGAAGCATGTTTGAGCAACCCTCAGGGGAATAAAGATCACAAATAAAATACAAGATAATCAAATACAGCACCAGACTTCCCAAAAGTAAGGGTCAGCTCCAATCATCTGAAGCATCATTACAATGAGCATTGCTGGTTGGGAACCCTCGACAGGCAGCTCAGGGATGTTACAGTGCCAGCATGGGGGAAAAATCATCTGACGCTTCTGAGAAAGGCAGGCAGTTTGCATTCTCCGAGGCATGCTCTAATGTGACTTTTGAACTGAGAGAAGCTTTCCCAGACATCAAAACAGAGCTGCGTCATACGTCTCTCATCTGCTTGAGTCACTGCAGCCCTGCAGCTCGGCCACCAGCGTTCCCTACAAAACAGTGAAGTTGTGCCAGCAACACGTAGGAGACAAAAATTTGGTAGGGAAGAGCAAAGACAAGACCAGTATGGCAAGCTGACGAGAGCTGCCATGGTTCATACAAGTCCTGTGTGGGGATTTCCAGGGTGGGGGCAGCCGGCCTGGGCCCCAGCTGTGAGGGCTCAGCCACCTCCCAGCTGTGCCTGATGAAGCAGCAATTAGCTCCTCTCTGGCTCTTTTGCTTGGTCTTTGTTCTGAGCTTTGCTCTGGTTTGTGTGCAAGCAGTTCTCTGTGGGGATGGAGCAGATGGCGATGGTAAGATGGGCCAGTGCTTTGCCGTGGGGTGGGAAGGGTGGTAGTCTTGGGGCTGGGGAAGGAAAGGGGAGCAGCCTGAGCTGGGAGGAGAAGGGGAACAGAAGGCAAGGCCCCCCACAACGGCTGCTGAAAAGGCTCGGAGGGTGGGTGGCTGGCTGGAAGGTGTGTTGTGTGGCTCCGGAGTGCAGTGGGTGGAAGATTAGTTGTGTCTGTGTGGCCACAATCCTCCGCTTCGCCTTCAGGAGACAGAAGGTGAGGAAGCAGTGTCTGCTGATGCGGCCCTTATCTAAACCGCAAGGGTCAAAGCTGAAAATAATTTGCTCCAACTGCAGTAAATTCATGCTGTTTGTCACTGTGTTGTGGGGTGCTTTGTGATTTCAGACGCCAGCACTAAAGATCTGTAAGGCCCACTGATAGACAAGAGGGCTGAGACGCTCTGTGTTTGGTAGCTGCATGGCCTCTCAGAGGATGAAATTACAGAAGCCGATGATACACCGTTAGTGCCTCCGGAGATTATCTATTGCTGCAGGGCAAAAACTGATTCCTTTCAGGCTTTACCAGTAAATAGATAGAGACAAAGTAAATAGACTGTACGTACTAAGATCTAATCATGTAGGATTTAAAGGTAGGGTTTGGGATTTGATAACAAATCATGTGTTTTAGGAATATTGTATTTTTCTCCAAAAAAAAAACCCTCTGGCTTGAAATAAGGAGCTGGTTAAGAATAGCTCCCCTTTGAGTCTGACATTCTTGAAACTGAAGCCACCTGGGAGTACTCGTAGCTGTGAACTGTTGATGGCATGCAAGCCAGGAGATTGCTCCAGTACTGTAAGTTAGATTCAGAGACAATCAGGTCTGATCCCTCTTAAACCTTCCCCGATAGTCAAAGAGTTCTGGGTCTTGGCTCCTTTCCATTTTAAATGTGGATTTTTGCAGTACAGGTACTTCAGTGAAGCCTTTTTGCAGTTTGCACCAAAGTGAATGGGGGAATTGCCTTTTCTGTTGACTCATTTACAACGTTGGTATTTTTCTCTATTTAAATGAGCTGTAGCTCACAACTGGCAACCCAGAAGGCTAAGCCGATATTGAGTTTCCCAAGAGCAAAGCGAAAGGGCAAACTGATGAAACTTTTCTCAGGAATTTTTTTACTGAGTAGAATTCAAAGACTTGGCTTGCTGTTGGGCAACCAGGGATGAGGGTAGGAGGAACTGTAGGGATGTTTGTGACTTAAAATGGAATAATTTAATTTGTTACACCTTTGGAAAATATCAGCTCTGTGTGCGTGTTGCTATTGTTTTTTCCCCTTGCTGTTTCATTGAAAGGTGTTTCAAAGCTGGATCTTGGTCACCAGTTGGAGGTAGAGCGTTAAGTTCCAGCAGGGCCAGGGGGGCATTAGCAAAGAACATTTTTCAGCCTACGAGTTGTTTGGTGCTGTGGAGCCCAGGTGAAAAGTAGACCCTCAGATTAGTAAATTCTGTGCAGCTGGGCATTGTACCAATGTAGTGTAGTTGGCTTCCCCAGGCTCTTGCCCTGTTACTGCTTTCAAACTGAGAGCCACAGAAGGCTGTATTGGTTGCCTGACACCTAGATTTTGCTTGCCCCTGCTCCTTCATAGGAATGTCCGCATGACATTAATATGGGTTCTATATACTGCTTTGACTTTTTTTTTTTTTTAATGGCTGGGATTGGGTTTTTTGGTGGTGTTTTGGGTTGGGTTTTTTTTGATTATTCCTTCCCTGCCCTCCCCTGTATTGGGGTGAATGTAGTGTTACTTATCCTTACCCTTCCCAGAAAAGGAATCGCCTTGCCTTTTATGTTATTGCTTGTGTGACAGGACTAGGGAGGTCTGTTGCTTTTTCTGAGACTAACATCTGTCTTAGAGCTTCTTCACAGGTCCTTGCTTTGTCCATAGGCTAACGAGAAATGTGGTCTCTTTAGTGTGGCTTTCTAGGAGCTAAACTTTCTTTCATTCCATATTAGCACAGCCTGTGTTAATCAATTTAATCCTGAGACTCCAAATTGATAATGTATAGTTTGTGCTGGGAATTGGGGTGTTTGTTCTGTTTTTATAACTTTATTGTTCTGCTTATAGAGATTTCCACAAAATCTGAAATCATTTTAGCATTTTTATACTGCCATTCCTCTTCCAATCTCTTGAATAATTTACAGAGGAGTGACTGGGTTCACTTACAGCAGTGTCATTACTGCACCTAACATGGCTGAGGGAGAGGTGGCTGGAAGAGACTGCCTCACTGTCATTAATGGTGAAATTATGGGTGCGTGGCACAGTGTGCCTCTGGTTTCTCAGCTGTGCAGGATGACGTATGTATGAAGGTAAAAATAAATCTGAGTCAAGTGCTCCATACCAAATACAAATGGGAATATGAAAATCTTACCAGTAATTTTGTAACATTGGCAACCAGCACTTTTGAGTTCTGTTCAGGATCTTCCTCTTTGGTGAAGAGGAAGGCAAAGACCTTCCATGAGCAAGGAAGACAAGGGCTGAAAAGCTGCTGTGTTTCCTGCATTATGAAGCCAGATGGGAAAAGTGAAGGATATGAGTTAGAAACCTGGTGCAACAATTCAAATAATGGAGAAAGGGCTGCCTCTGTTTCTAGGAAGTAGTAAATTGAACAATATAATTTCATACTTCATTAGTTTTTAACTGTGTAAAGGCATGTTTGTAGCATAAAGCTTCCTGATAGTCCAAACACGCAGCTTCTTACTCTTAAGATAACCACTCTGTGAGTCTGTGGAGGTGAAGTTGGACCTCTAGAGGTCATCTTGTCCAACCTCCTCTGCTCAAGTAGGGCTACCCAAAGCTAGTTACAAAGGACTGTGCCCAGACGGCTTTTAAATATCTCCAAGGATGGAGACTCCACAACCTCCCTGGGCAACCTGTGCCAATGCTCGGTCATTCTCACAGTAGACACGTGTTTCCTGATGTTCAGAAGGAACCTCCTGTGTTTCAGTTTGTGCCCATTGCCTCTGGCCTTGTCACTGAGCACCACTAAAAAGAGCCTGGTTTCCTCTTCTTTGCACCCTAACTTCAGGTATTTGTATACATTGATAAGATTCCCCCTGAGCTCTCTCTTCTCCAGGCTGAAAAGTCCTAGCTCTGTCAACCTTTCCTCACAGGAGAGATGGTCCTTCATCATCTTGGTGTCCCTTATACGAACATGTTAATAATGTCATATTAAGTCCTGTTGAGGAAAATATACCATGGCTATGATGTACATATATGAAATACACATGGGGTTAGCCCCTCTGTATGGAAAATGGAGTGAAAGCTGAGCTGTCACCTTTCAGAAAGCTTCGGTACCTGAGTTGTTTGAGAAATCAAGCAAAAAGATGAAGTTGTCTTTGGCATCTGTTGGCTGTCTGGAGTTAGATGTGCCTGTGCTGGGAAGGGGAATGCTTTTCTAAAGGCTCAGATGCTATGGCTCTTCAAGTGCTTGTGGAGTCTGACGTAACATGAGACAAATTAAGGGATGCTAGTTGTCCACCTCAAGTCCGAATATGAGATTTCTGTCTATTCATGACTATTGTGAGAAACTTGTCTATGCCCAAAAGCAAAATTCAAAGCATGTGGGAAACTTTGTGATGAATCTTAGTTTTTAGATGTTGACTGCCTTCTGGCATTGGTGGAGTCTTGAAGAATCATGGTTTTAAACTCTGGGCCCTACAGTGCTAATTAAATCATCTTGCCAGTATAGCTCGTGGTGCTTCTCTTAGAACTTCTGTGTAAATTTTGTAGTTGAGAAGTAAATAGCTCAGAAATTAATTCATTATTATGGAGTCCAGTGCCCTTAGGTCAGTGAGTTATAGGAATTGGGCAGCCACAGATGAGAAGTTCTTAATGCCTGCAAGTGCATAGGCAAGACCCATAGCTAAAGGGTAGCTATGTTTTTTAGAGTCCTTGTAAAAAGAGCGTCTCTGAAAAGGCTGTCCCTCTGATGCCATATCAAAAGTGCTTGATTTACTTAAGTAAAAAATAAATCAGATTGAATTTAGAGATTATATTATTTTCTTGTGTGCTGCCAACAACAAAGGCAAAAATCTGGCCTAGAGTGTCCTTAATTACTCACTGGCAACCTAATTTTCTTGAAATTTGGCTTTCGCAGACACCTTTGCAACTACATTAGTTTTAAATCCCCTTAAGCCTGCTGAAGATCTCAGAGAGAGAGAGTGAGTTTGCGAATTTATTCCTTGACTCTTACTGAAAGTACGTGCAGTATAATATACTGCTGGCTAAATACCAGGGGCAAGGAGGGATCTGTTCCAGGCATGTGCTCAGACTGGCAGAGCTGCTGCCTTCTCCCTCTCGTGCAGTGGGAGCAAGGAGGTGGACAGAGATGCCCACCTATTCCTGACACGCTTCTAGGGCTTCCTGGGGAAGAAGGAGGATAGGAATAAGGAAACTTCTGGCAAAAACCACTTCTGTAGTGCATGTTGAAACTCCTTGCAGTAATTCTGAAGTGAGGAGTTCATCAGGATGTTAGACTAACATGTATATTAAATTTGCCTGCCCAAACCTCTCAAATCTAGACATTTTGGGAACCAAAAGGGCAATTCAGTCTGTGACGGGCCCTGTGCTTATGTGTATAAAAATGGTTTGTGATGACAGAATAATAGTGTTTCTTACACGTCTCCGCTCACAGAGATATGAGTACAGGTTGTATTGACATTAGGCAGTAACTCGCGGATAAATTTTTAATGCAGAGTCAGTTCCTATATGGCACTCTAAATACTAAGCTGAAGGCTAAACATAAATGCTTGCAATCTTCAATCAACAAACTTCAGTGGGGATGTGGGAATAGGTAATTGGCCAAATTATTTACTGACTTTGATGTGAATGGTTTTTTTGGGCTTGGTTCCCTGGAGCTAAAGGACGAGATAATTGCCCCAACCTTCAGTCTCTGTTCTTCCTCCTGCTCTAAGATAAGGGCATGCTTCTAAGGTGATTATTATTTAATTAACTACATTATGCTGCTAATACCCACCAGATAAACACAGCTTTCCTTTTTAAAGTGTTGCTCAACAAGAATATTAAGTGGTCCTGGGTTGGGGCTGGGGGAGCCCGAACTGGGATGCACCCCTTCCCTCCTTGGGGAGGACAAGGCCAGTGGGTGGGAGCCTCGAGGGGGGGTGGTGGTGGTGCCTCTCCTGTGAGGAGAGACTGGCCGTGTTGGGCAGGGTGCCAAGGGAGCTGGCATAGGAGACAGCTGTGGTTTGGGTTTGTTTGTTTTTTTTTTAATTAATTTTTATTTTATTTTATCATAGATAAATGTTTGTTAAACTACCTTTGGCATAATCCTGTCTTGTTATACACGGTTGTCTCCAGTATATATATCAAATAATTGAAATAATGTCATATGATCATCTATATAGCTTCTGGAAGCGCTTCTTACTGGAAGAGCAGTTTACAGAACTGAACTTTTAGATGTGCTTCATTGTAGTATTAATATTTCTGATTTGGCCTTGTCACTTCTGCCAGTCTAGGAGGGGAGGGCAGGTGGGTGTGGAATATCTTGGTTTTAATCACATCACTTAATATAATTATTTTGCTAGGTACATATTACTTGAGGGAGGTATAACTACTAATGCTAGAAGCTAGAAAAAAAAACCCACCTCATTTTGTTCAGCATCTGTCTATGTCAGCTATTTGGGCAAAATATATTAAGAAAAAAACCGCTCTCCCTATTTAAGCTGTTTACCGCATTAACTAAACTGCCATATTTTATCCAATCTCTGTGGAAACAGATGTGCTATAATCTTAATTTATTACTTGTCTTTCCTTTGCAACTGAGTTAAAAATGAACAAGTAAACGCGAAGACTGCAGACAAAGCTGACAGGCTTAAGCTGCAGTCTGTATGCTAATGTACATTTCAAATAGCTTTGAAAGGCGTGATTATGCCTTCCTGCTTTGGTTTATATTGAACCATAAAGAGCCCTAAAATCAACAGTGTCATGAAGAGATCTCATTTGAGATTGTTTGTAATCAGCCTTTAAGAAATGTGACTTAGTTGTGTATAGCAACACTGCACTATTCATAAAGTTGTTATTTTAAGTCGGACTTTTCAAGAAGCTTTCAATGGGAGCATTGCTTTGGGCAAAGAAATGGAAAGTGTACCAGTTTTGTCCACTTGGAAGTAATCTCAAAGGCACAGGAGGTGTCGTAAATAGTGAAGTGAGCAACAGCTTTGACAAACTTACAGAATTTTTAATTTAAAAGCTATGTGTGTTTTGGTGTTTTATGTTCAAATGCCAATGATCTTTGAACAGGTGAATGGGAGAAACTGACCAAAAACTAAGAGTAGTATGTGTGTGTATGTGAGCCTATGCCTGAGAAAGCAACTCTGGAAGAAAAGCAGATAAATGGAAGTGGCGTTTTAGAAAATATTTATCTCCTAATCTCTTTTTTCTAAATAATGTTACAAGTATTGTGTTTCGGAGGAGAACAGAACCAAAGTGCCTGCAATGACAAGGATGTAAATAGTTATCAGAAGAATTTCTTTGCCAAATGCTACCAAGGTCTGTATTAAGTGGGTTTATCTGGTAGTCAGCGGTCTCACCTGGCACCTACTGCCTTTTCCATGGAGGCTTCCTTGTCCTGAGGTGTGTGCTCTGGTGGCAAAAAGGGGGGTGGGGGTGGGGAGTGTCCTAGCAAAATCGTAATCAGCAGGTCAAAGGGAGTGAATATTCCCTCTTATTTTGGGAGACTGGTGCTGGGGGGCTGTGTCCAGCTTTGGACACCTGGCTCAGCCCCTTGTCACCCACCAGCTGATAGCAGAAGCGGTATTGTGAGAAACCAAGTGAGAGTTCAAAACCAAAAATAATTCTCTTTTGCTAAGGCTACCATTAATTTTCCTTCCTTGGCAAGCAAGCAGACATTTTGGGGAGGAAAAAATGCGGGTATAGGCAGAGGCAGCAGACAGATAGATACCATGGTATGTCTTGTTTGTGTACAAAGCCTCGGTCATATTTCATAATAAAGAAGTCAACTGTTATTTTGATGTTTTACTGCCATTTCAACTAGTTTTACTTTCCAGCCTGCAAGGATCATCTTTACTGGAACTGGGATTTAGGGTGTGAGGTAACATTCTTATTCTGCTCATGTTTGAGCTGCTCAGGTTTTCCATTTGTTCACATCTGTATTTTTATAGAAAATTGATAGGCACTGTAATTACAGCCTGCTGAAAGCAAGTAGGTCAGAGCTACGCTTTCCATTCCAGAGGGGCTGCTGGGACTGGAAAGGCAGAAATACATCTGGACAGTTTTTCTTCCTGTGAGCCTGTCTGTGTGTCACAGCCATTCATTAGACTCCTCGTAACTGCTCACCAAAATACTTTCAGAGGTACTACACAAAATCAACCAAAGCATCTGTGTTTAAAAGGTCCCTCCTTGTTCATCTGTTGTACTTCTCTTTGCAGAAGCTTTTTTTTCATGGAACCGTGCAAGATGATAGTGCAATGGCTCAGAGTTATGCTAACTGTTGAGGGAAGAATTCTTGGGGTGCCCTGATGATAAAGTCCTAGCATGTGTGATTGAGGAGCTGGTGAGGGGAGAGGCTGAACCTCCTACTTGTAAAGAAGAATGGGTAAGGGATGTGAAGGTTGGGGACTGCTGTGGCTACAGCAACCACGAGGTGGTGGAGCTCAGGATCCCGAGAGGAAAGAGCAAGGCAAAATATAGGATCACATCCCTGGGCTTCAGAAGAGCAGACTTCGTCCTGTTCAGTGACCAGGAAGAATACAGAGAAACTGCCCAGTTGTGCAGGGATAGGATTAAGAAAGTCAAAGCCTCTTGTTTGCATTCAAATCAGGAATGTGGATTATCAGTGGCAGTTACTATTTTATCTTCTGTGTGTTCTTTTATTTATTAATGCATGAAACTTCATTTGTGGATCAGGCACCAGTCACATGTCAAATACATACAGAGAAGCATAATGGTCCTGAATCACTCGTGATAAAAATAATCATAGAATGCTGCAAAATGTCTTCTCTAGTGAAGAAAAATGAATGGTTTTGATTAATGTTTTCACAGGGCCAGGGCTATACTCTGAGTATTTTGGTTTGTAGTCATGCGAGCTGTCCACTGGACTTCCACTTCGCCTGGGCTGGGGTTCAGAAACGTTTCCAAATTTGATCAAATGGTTCCCTATTTCCATATAAAATTCAGGTGAATCATCAGTCTTTCATTCACGTGGGCTTTTTCCTAACTCCATCGAACCTAGTTTGAGACACTCAAATTACTCATAAGGGATGCTGTCCATTCCTCTTTTTTTTTTTTTCCTCATTTTCTGAAGACTTAAAATCATAGTCAAAGAGGTATCAGTTACTGTATCAGTTACAGGCAAAAGAAGTGCATCGTGTGCAGATGAAGATGAAGTGTTTCTGCAATGCTACTATATGGGTTTCCAATTTTTTATATATATATATATTTTTTTTTTTTAATAACGAGGTCACTTTTTCTAGCTGTGAAAATACCAAACTAAAAATTCTTTCTATTCTCTGTTGTGTATGTTTTGTTTTGTTTTTTAATACCAAGGTGGGATCGATCCCTGGAAATTAGATTTGTAAACTATAGACATCTTCCTTTGAGCTTTGGCTCCCCTTCCGTAGTCAGGAGATAAGCATTTCTAAAGTACGGTATCTCCAAGATAACTAACATTTATCAGAGGTCAGAAAACTAGGCTTTTTTGAAGTGCTTATCTAACTGACTGTATATAAAGAGTGACTAACAAGACTATGAATAGTTTATCTGTAAATACTATATTTCGGAGATGGCAATGAGATAGGACAGTATCCACGTTTTGGTTTGAGGTTTTTTTTTTTCTTGTTTCTGCACTGAACTTTCAGACTGGCACCTAGGAATTCTGTTTAACTCTCCTGCTTTAGCACTGTTAATGAACATACTGACATAGAGCAGTTTTCAGTGTAAAAGATCCCTTTGTGTTGGCTGAAACACTTTGCTGCGGCCCTGGGATGCCGGGGAGAAGGAGCTGACTCAGCCCACTCCTGGCAGCTCCCTGCTGGTGTCTCCTCTCTGGGAGAGGTGGGTACAAAAGCCATTGATGGAAACACAACCTACCCCTTCTGAAGGCAGCTGCCGTGCTCGCATGCAGCTGCTCTTTCTAGTGCATTGATTTCAGTGGCAAACAGTGTAATTTGTGCTGGCACATCATGGATATTTAAGTGGCACTAAAGACAGAAGATGGCTCACATGTCTTTAGGAGTCCAAGGAAGACTTCACCTTTGCGGGTCATAGGAACAATGGAACAGATCTCTTCCTGCTTAAATAATTTTTTTCCGCTAAAAGTTTTGGGGTTAGTTGTCTTTTTTCATACCCCAGTTATTAATTTACACCTTGGCTGGATTTGTTAGACTGATTTTGTTGCTGTTGTGGGAGCAGAATTCTCAGCCATAGGGTGACATCTTCATCTCTGCATGACAGTGGACAGGGTCCATTACTCAGTTTTGCAGGGATGTGAGTATTTACCTTCAGGAGGGTTTTTCTTAGGGCAACTCTGTATAAAGTAGTGAACAAGAAATACATGTAATGAGCAAACTCTATCCAAAGGGCAATTTTTACTGTAATTGTTGAAAAAAATATTTTGGTCTTTTGCATAAATCTAAAGCTTGCCCATTACAGTAACATACTTTTAATTTGGCTGAACTCAGCTTTTTTTTTTTTTTTTTTCCCCCCTTTCATTTTTCAGCTGTAAAAATAAAGGAGAGAGGACAGAACCCCTGACCTGGGACACTTGGGTAACAGGAATTGTCATGTGCATTCTGATAGTTGGTGTCTGGGTTCAGTATCTCTGACCTAGAGGGACCGGTGTCTTGTTTATGAAAGGGAGGTCCTGCTTAACCAACTTGATCTCTTTCTATGACCACGTGACCCGCTTTCTCGGTGAGGGGAAGGCTGTGGATGTTGTCTACCTGGACTTTTTGATAAGGCCTTTGACACCGTCCCCCACGGCATTCTCCTGGAGAAGCTGGCGAATCGTGGCATAGACAAGTGTATTCTTCACTGGATAAAAAACTGGCTGGATGGCCGTGCCCAGAGAGTTGTGATTAATGGGGCGAAATCCAGTTGGCAGCCGGTCACCAGTGGTGTCCCTTGGGGCTCAGATTTGGGGCCAGTCTTGTTTAATATCTTTATTGATGATCTAGATACAGGGATTGAGTGCACCCCCAGTAAGTTTGCAGATGACACCAAACTAGGTGGGAGTGTTGATCTGCTTGAGGGTTAGAAGGCTTTACAGAGGGATCTGGACAGACTGGATCAATGGGCCAAGGCCAATGGGATGAGGTTTAATAAGGCCAAGTGCCAGGTC
>JAOXNO010000024.1:51538297-51551594 GCA_028565335.1 Limnodromus scolopaceus | reverse complement strand
GTCACAACAACCCCAGGCAATGCTACAGGCTTGGGGAAGAGTGGCTGGAAAGCTGCCCAGCAGAAAAGGACCTGGGGCTCTTGGTGGACAGCTGGCTTAACATGAGCCAGCAGTGTGCCCAGGTGGCCAAGAAGGCCAACGGCATTCTGGCCTGTATCAATCAGGAATAGCGTGGCCAGCAGAAGTAGGGAAGTCATCGTGCTTCTGTACTCGGCACTGGTGAGGCCTCACCTTGAGTGCTGTGTTCAGTTTTGGGCCCCTCACTACAGGAAGGACATTGAAGAGCTGGAGTGTGTCCAGAGGAGAGCCACCAAGCTGATAAGGGGTCCAGAGAACAAGTCGTATGAGGAGAGGCTGAGGGAACTGGGTGTGTTTAGCTTGGAAAAGAGGAGGCTGAGGGGGGGGACCTCATTGCCCTCTACAACTATCTGAAAGGAGGTTGTAGAGAGGTGGGGGTCGGCCTCTTCTCCCAAGGGAAGAATGACAGGACCAGAGGAAATGGTCTAAAGTTGTGGCAGGGGAGGTTTAGATTAGATATTAGGAACAATTACTTTACTGAGAGAGTGGTCAGGCACTGGAACAGCCTGCCCAGGGAGGTGGTGGAGTCGCCATCCCTGGAGGTATTTAAGAAATGTATAGACATGGCTCTTCAGGGCATGCTCTAGTGCCTGGGATTGTTGGTTTGTGGGTGGGTGTGATGTGGTGGTTTGGTTTTGTGTTTGTGTGTGTGTGTTTGGACTCGATGATCTGAGGTCCTTTCCAACCATGATGATTCTGTGAATTTAAAACTGCATCACATACTGAGATTTGAACATGTAAAGAGCCTTGTCTTGGTCAAAAAAGAAAGAATACCATCTCCTGTGCCCCCCCCAGGAGGAGCTGTTTCATAGCGGACGTTCCCCTGATGATGAAGCCCTAATAGTAGAGGAACTTCCGCACTGATTTTAATTAGATGCAACATCTTGCATATTCTCTCAGAAAATGAACTGATGTCACAGTAATGTTTCAACTCAACTCAAGGGTTGTTTTGTAATAAACATCTGAACAAATACCACCCCATCCATCCTGGGATGTGCAGGAGAGTGTCTCTCCTGCTTAGATGGACAGGCTCTTCAGTGAAGGAACCTAATTCTTCTCCTGAGAAGTATCACGTTGGCTTTATTTTGCCTGACAAAATAACAGCAGAAGAGGCTGGTTAGTGCTCAAAGGAAAAGGTTGTGCAGAGCAGTGAGGGAGTGCTTACCATTGCATTGTTCACTGAGGATGGAGGTCGCTGTGCCCTGCCACTGCCCTTCCCCAAGCCCCTCAAGAAGAGCCCCACACCAAGCTGTTGAGAAGTGGCTGTGGCTCTGTTCCCCCTAACAAAAGCCAGGACCTTCATGGCCCAGTGCCAAAGTGTGATTTGATGCTGAGAGTACCTTCCTTGCTGGCAACAGTGCCACAGAGCTCTGGCACCTGCTACCCTCACAATCAGGGTACAGAGGGCATAAGTTGTAGATATAAGCATTTTCATAAATTTTTTTCAAAGTCAGGCCCTGGTGCTGATCCATACGCTTCTTCTGCTGCCTTCAACTCTACAAACGTATAATTAAAATGTTTACTTTTAAAAAAAGACAAATTTTATGGTTTAATAGATTCTTTAATCTACTAGTCTCCTCCTCTTTGACACGTTTATTGTTCTAAATACAGAACTTAATCTGACTCAATATATTGCTATTTCTATAATTAAATTCCTTGTTAACTGCTGAATTGTTAAAATGCCATGTGAAAAAGCCAATTCTTCCCTACAACTCCTTTCTTAAGCCTGCTTTCACAAACTGGGAAAATGTCATTACTTTGACACTTATGTTTTACATTTGTTAGAGTTTGAAAAAAATAATTAATAAATACCAAATATGAAAACATTGCCAACTCTTACTGTATGGAAACAGAATTGTTAGGATTATGGGCTTTTTTCCTCCTTTAAGCACAGTAGTTCTTACACAGTCATTAATACAATCTACTTTAAGCATTAGCTTAATGTAGGTACCTACAATCAGCACACGGTAGGGCTAGAAAGTACTTATTTCCTGGCTGAATAACTAATGCTGTGCTTCAGCTAAGCACGTTGACGGAATGCCATCAAAACTTGAAGACTAATTTATTGTTTTAGTATTTGACAGGGCTTCATGCATTATTGCTATTTTGCAATATGTATATATAACATTTTAAAAATAAAAGCAGTCTGCTTCTCGGTGATCAAACTTAATCTCTGTCATGAAACGGAATGATTCCAGACTAAATCACTGCAGATGGAAAAGTTGAGAAAATATGCACAGATTTATGGGGAGAAAACACTGCTTCATCTCATTTATAAAAATGCAAACCACACTCCAAAACTGCTAGCACACAGATACAGGCTATCATAGCACACCCATGTTAAAATTAATCTTCTTCAGAATGAAATTTTCAACATTTAGCAATAATGCCATCCTTGAAGACCAGACAACTTGAAAGAACTCCATATTTTTTCTCATGTTACTGCAATATATTCTTTTTATTTATTATTGTCTCAGAGGAAGAATGTTACAATGTAGTGTTTGAAGTAGCATTTACTTGGCAGCGGAGGACAAAGGATGCATACAAACACAAGCAGAAAAACAACTTTATACATAACCTCATATTCGTAACAAAAATAAAAGCCACCAAATTCACTACTGAGACCTTGTTTTACTTCTGTAGGGGGGTATTTTTGAGGATTCTTTACCTAGATAATGATGTAGCTTGATAAAAGCAAAGTACTTTGCAGAGAACAGAATATAAAGCTATTTCCAATACTACTCATGAAGATAGGTCTGAGGTAGAAAGGTGGTCATGGCTTTCCTCTTCTGTAAAATGTGGGGTTTTTTCTTCTCAAAATAACTATGCTACTTTTTTTTTTTTTTAATAGGTGAAGCATTTATAGGAGCCAGCATCTTCTCTTCCCACCTTGACAATTCTGCTGCACTCGCTCACGAGTGATACTTAGCATTTATATAAGAGCTTTTCAGACACTAACTAAGCAAGCCCTACGACACCATTGAGAGGTAAGTACTATCATCCCCATTTTACAGATGGGAAAACAGAGGCAGAGTGGTTAAATACTTTGCCAAAGGGTTCAGAAAGAACTGGCACCGGGGCCAACACTAGAACGTGGTCAACGCTGTGCCCAAATCACTCCGTGAGCAGCAGCAGTCCAGGAGTGAGTACTGTGGGTGCAGGACAATCTAGTTGGCACAACTTCACACCACCACTAGAAATTCCTGACCTACTGTCTTAACGCCCTCTAGCACTTTTCAGTAGCAGTAGAGAATTTACAACTCTTCCAATACCATTTTGAAATTATGTTTTTTCTTCAGTAATAATTAAAAACAACACAGTTTAGTTTCTCTCCATTATACATGAAATATATTGCATGCAGTTTTACCAATTAAAGGTATGTCCTGAAATTAAAGCAAGTGTCCATGCAGCATTGTAAACTCTGTGAAGGCATTAAAATCTCTTATACTTTTAAAACTAGAGATCAGCTGCTCAGTGACATAACTTTCCCATAATTATCCCTACCTGAAATACATAAATAAATGATTTCAAAGATAAAGATGAGTTGCAAGATTACAATGCCAAATGATAGTGTCTATGTGCATTGCAGTTTTGAAGAAAATGTTCCACTGCTAATAGTATTGGAAAGGGCTTTCTAATTGTCTCTTCATTTCCAAGAGGCAGACAAAAGGCCGGTGCGTTTAGATCATCAGAAGGGGATCTCACGGAAATGAGCTTTACTTCACAGACTGTAAATTCCAAAACTTGAAGCAAGTTTGGCACAGCAGGGAACAGCAAAGCTTTGTCTCTGAACAAAGTTGGGAAAGATTACACTAACATAGACCTTGCTAAAAACAACTCAAGCTATCATCTAAGTCCCCTTTTTAGCTATCTCCTGATTCAAAATAAAGTAAGGCTTAAAAAAAAAATTATCCTCCAAATGGAGTGTGTTGGCTGGAAATAACTAAAAGTTAAAAATCTTGGTGCATGAGGATTATGGCTTGAAATGAGAGTTTACCTTGTTTAATGGAGTTAAAATACTGTAGCCTGCACCCAACAGCAATTTTTGTTAACCAGTAACAATAATGCAGATTGTGCTAAATGTGGGAACTTCATATGCCAATCCTGAAAACAATTCAAGGGTAATCTGAAATCTGTGTGGTCAGATGGTTAGCATATAAATAATCAGTACAGAATATTAAATGTGTGAGAATATAACTAAGGGTATTTTTACAATGTAAAAGCAAGAGCTGAAAGGAATGTATAAATGTAACATTTTGCTCCAAACTCCTTATGCAGTTCTCTTTACGATTATCAAAAAGAATGTTATATAAAGCCCCTGCCCCTTTTCCCGCGGCTGTATATTTATACAAATCAGTGACAAATACTCCACTGCTCATTAATTTACAGTTGCATAGAAAGGGAAGAAGAAGAAGAAAAAAAAAACAAACCCAATACTATAAAAACAACATCCTCGTCTTTGGGTATTCAGTGTTTTACTATTTCAAGTAGAACACGCAGTCAGAGCGAACAGCGTGTTCCAGGGTCCCATGCAGCCTTCTGATGAAGTGGAACTCGCGACTGGTGGTTTGTAGCAAAGGGCTGTACTGCACGTCAGGAAGCACTGGTTGATGTCCAAATGAACACTTCACATTGCCTGTCACGATGAGAAATAACCGCATCAGTACCACATTAACATGCACAGAAAGCTCTAAATACCCTGGGCTCGGTTCAGTTAAGGACTCGGATGTCATCTTACAAAACCCCTGTATTTTAAAAATTTAGATGTATTTGCCCAAGACTCAGCAAATCGCTGAGGCATGTAGCTAAGAGAAACCTAATTTTTCTATACTGCAGTGTTTAAAATTCTTGGTGAGTAAGGCCCAGAGGATGTTAAGTCTACAGAGCAGTAAATACAACTTACAGACTGTCCATGTTCTGCACCCATTGAAAAAAATTTTAAGCAAATCACTGTCGTATCTGAAGCCTAACTGGTAAAATGGAGAGTATGTCCAGGATTTGGACTCAGCCCCTTCAAATGTGATGCTTATTTTCAGGCTCCTTTACAAGATTCTGTTCCTAAAAAATCAATTGTGCCTTCTCTAACGGTTCTGGAAGGCTAGATTTGCAGTGAGACCATTTGGAAATCATCCTGTATATAAAAAATTCAAACGCTTATTCAGGAAGACTAGTATTATTCACTGACAACACTGAAAGCTATTCTCTGTTTCTGCTTAGAGGGGGGATTTTTGAAAAATGCTAGTCTAATTCACTAATTTAACTTATCACAGACTGAAACACAAAGTCTGAGTTAACAGAGTGCAGGACATGATTCATCCCATTCTCTTCAGAAATTCCTGTTTGGGAGGGCAATCCCACTATCCCAGATATTGCAATCCAGGAAAGCGTTTGTAGGACAGTTTTTCTGAATTTTTAGATATTTATTTTGGAGAGGTCTAACCTTGCATATTGTGGATAAATGGACAAAACAAAGCCATTTTGGGGACTCAATAAGACTTTCCCTTGCACTTAATTCTTCTGAAGCCTCACAGAGCAATTTACTGTAGTCTTTAAAACTGATTTAAAAATGAAACTTTCAAAGAACTATGCAATGACACAAGATCATGTCATTCCTTATTTGTCATATGTGGGCTCTAATATCAACCTAAACCTATAGCAAGTGTTTTTCCTCTTTCTGTTACTTCTAACAGAAATTTAATAGATCATTCATACCAGTTAGATTTTCAAGAACAAGTATCTAAATACCAGATTATTTTTCATCTTTTCGTGAACTTTGAAAATAGACAAATTTCTGCTTTGGGCTTGTAGAGTGGTTGCCTACAAGACAGCTTAATCTAATGCCTATTACACTGTATAGCTCCTGACCTTTGTGCCCTGGTGCCCATAGCTCCTGGAACTGAAGTGATGAGCACCAGGGCACAAGGACATATGGATGGCTTTACAAGAACAAGTTTTGGTCCTGCAGAGCTGATGGTGGCTTGAAACTAATTGGCCCTGATAGATTCAAGCTGATTCCATCCAGTCAGCATCCCAGAGCTGCACACCATAGTATCCTTGGTAATGCCTGAACTAGCAGGAATTTTCTATTAACTGGCATATTCCAGAATCTAGCCTTCCTGTGACATCAGTCTACTTTCCTAATAGACCTCTAGGGAAAAATACAGAAAAAATTCCTCTGCCACTTGGCTTTAATGGAATTTTTCCACTTGCTTTACTTTGCTTCCAATAACTATGCAAGTATGTAAACATGTCTCATACCTGTGGTCTGCCAGTGAAACTTGCTGCAAATAGAAAAGACAAAAGAAAGTTAGAAATATACATGATTCTGCGTCTTGGTAGTTTAAAAACAAAGCCAGTGCAAGGAAAATATGTACTACAGAAGGACAGAAAGACTCCTATATTAAAAAAAAAAAGAACATTTAACTAAAGTGTGTTGTAGCAGTTTATGTTCATAAGGCTTAGATGCTTCCTTAATGAAAGCTGTGGCCAAGGTAGGAGAGGCCAGTAGTGATAAGGTGGTGAAAAAACAGCTTTTTTTGGGTTGGTGGTTTGTTTTAAATGATACGTTGAACTGTTCAACATATGAAGGCTGTTCTACTAAAATTTTACTTGGGTATAATTAAAAAAGGCTAAGGATATTATTTTTTAAGGTTAGGAATACAGTGATGCTCTTAAAACAGATTGCCTGGGTAGTCCATGGAGTCTGTGCCATTGGAAGTCTTACAGAACAGGTTAGACAATTGTCTGTTGAGAAAGACAGATCCACCTCAAATGGCCACAGGAAAAGATGATGGACTAGGTGGTCTGTCATGGTCTTCCTAAGGAAAACTCGTGGAGTTTAATGCACTCTGTTGGGAAGGCCAGACTAATAATCCTCCTTCCAGGCTTCTAAAACAGTACATGAATCCTACATGGTCAAAAAAATATACTGCTAGTGAATATCCCAAGTAAAAGACATTATAGAATGACTGAAGAAGAGCAAACATAACTAGTACCCACTAATTGGGGCATGCTGGTTTGGTTTGATTTCTGCAGCAGCATGTCAATGACAAAGGGAAAAATCATGTGAAATTTGGAACTGTGACTTCTTTTAATCTTAAATGGCCAGGAATGCTTCACAATATGAAAGGATATGGGGCCACGGTTTTCACATGCAGTCCCCTCTCCTGCCTCATTCAGGATATTGGTTTATGGGCATTCAATTTTTTTTCCATGTTTCCTTGTAGTGGAGAGCAGGCATCATTATCAAGCTTGCCCTGACTCACTCAGGAATGCAAGGGAGTATTTCTGCAAATTTGCTGTAAATTCTTTTGGGCCAAATGTCCAGTAGCTGCTATACTGCTTATACATGCAAGACAGGAATTTGCAAAACCAAGAATTGATACTTGCATTTTCTACTGATTTGTATACATACACACCCTTGAGTTGTGCCAGGCAGCTCCACTAGCTGTTGACTTCAAGAAGAGATGCTCCTTAGAATCAAATCCTTAATTTGCAAAGTGACAGGCTCTGAACTATTGAACTCAATGAAAATCTCAAAGGACAGCTGCAACAAAACCTTTTTTGCTAAATCCTAATTTGCTTTCTCAAAATGTGCAAAGTGCATCTTCTGTGATGGAGTTTTCACAGCCAAGCAATGTACGTACAAGAGATAAAAGGGGTATTTTAACAGGGTTCATCGAATCCACAAAATAGAATGGAACATAGTTCAGTCTTGATGCTTCCAAAATGATGGGGCATAAACACCATCCCTCTCACTTATGCCTTTTAAAACTGGCCATCATTACTATATTTAATTTGAAAGAACCGTTGAAAGTTTAAGAGCATAACAAGGTTGCCCCTTCACCCCGCCTCCCTCCCTGCCAAAACCAGCAATCGGTATGAACTACTGCTGGAACCAGAGAGAGAGCTCCTTACTCTTGCCAGTGCAGCGACACTCTGGAAGGAACAGGATCAATGGAAAAGTATGTCAGCTGATATAAGCCATGGATGCGAAACTAATTGGTTTTCCTTTTGATCTGTCTTTAATAGACACTGAATAAAACATCAACTTTCAATGCATTTAAGCAGGGAAAGGTGTTATGTGCTGTGTTAACAGTTATTTCCTCTGGTCAATCAGTTTAATAACTAGTTCAATAATTAGTTCCGGTAGTCAGGATTGGGCCCCAGTCCCTCCTGTTGCCTAAGGATTTTTTTTTTCAAGTTTTATTAGCGCAACAGCATTCCACATTTTTGAATGTACATTCAGTCGAGTTCTACATAGGGTTTACAGCAGCAGCAAATGGGATTCTAGGTCTCCCTTCCCCCTGTGTGGACACAAATGAAGATCCCATATGGAGCTATAGGCTTTTCTTACAGTGAATCACCTCCATTTAAAACACGAGAATATTTGTTTAATCTCCCTTCACTAATGGTGTATATTGAGCAACTTTTAAGAACATAATTATATAGCTTGCATATCCTGACAAGAAATCTCATCAGAGAGAAGATTTTTTTCCTAGTCAATACCACAAGAATGACTTTTTTTTTTTTTTCTTCAAAAGACTGCCTCAAATTCAATACTATTCTCAGAGACCTATTTTGTTACACTTACAGCAGCAAGCTGGAAATGTGTTGTTGATTTGCTCCATAACATCTGTTAGATCTGTGTTGGTATCATGAGGCGGAACTAACAAGTCATCTGCAGATACGACGACAAAAAAGAGCAATGAATTTAGTAACAAGAGGTGAAATATAAAAGGACAACAACATTCTGAAAGGCATTCTCATCCAACCTTCCCGTTAAATACGCCTTTATATTTCAAGGGAGACCACTACCTGAAGCCTTTGTAACTTAATGTGCAGGAATTGTCATTGATAATTGCCAGCTTTGGGACGGGAGGTGAATGTTACATTATTGATTCGCAGCAGAACTCATTTCTGTATTATTAAAGCTTAACCATCACACCCAAGATTTAAACTAGAAGAAACTGCCAACAAGGAGCAGTATATAAGAATTTACAGTTAAAATAAATAAAAGGTTTACAAGATGAGGGAATTATGCTTGGTAGCTGCTCAATTAATATTCTGTTCCATTTTTAGGTGATTTGTCATATAACTTCCAGAGTGAATATACCATTCTTTTTCAGAAAAAAAAGTCATTTATCTTTTAGATGGTCTTTATTCAATATGCACCAGCAATTTCACTAGTGTTAAAATCCTCCTTGCCTTTTTTTTTTTTTTCCTAAATGCTGCTTAAAATTAAGCCAAAGGAATGGTTAGGGAATACAACTGGCTCTGTTCTTGGCAGCATTGCCTTAAATCAGACTTGAGGACATTCCATGTTTTTCCAGATAAATTAAAGGAAACCGACATGTCAACGTTGAATGAAAACTTTTCAGTATACAAGGGAATATTTTTCCTGTTTTCCACAGAAATAAAGTATTTTTTTTAATCTGTAACATAAGGCTTAAAAACAAAACAGGGGGGAAATTGCATTTAAGATAACTTGACAAAAATATTTTTTTTTTCCCCTAATTTTGAACATTCAATGGTATATAGTTATTTCTGCTAATTCCCAGTGGAATTAATGAATTCTGCTATTGGAGAATTTAAAATAATGTTTCAAGAGAGAAATCCCCTCATGTGCAAAGACTGCATGGGTAAATACTCTAAAATTCCTAAAGATGTGAAGACTTTGAGGGGTGTTGGCATCAAAATACCAGGATAAACAGAGGATACACAAGAATTTTTAATGCAGCCATCAGGAAGCTTCCATTATGTGTTTTGGACATCTGTTCCTGTATCCAACAGATTACTTGGGTGCATGCATGCGTATACTGTAGGACAAACAGATGTTGGCCATCTCAGTCCAATGAAATCTCGTTCCCCCTTCAGTGAGGATGGATCTGCCCAGTAAATTCACTTGCTCAAAATGGATGGGACCAAGAAGGCTTTTGATAGAAATCCGTAATTCAGAGTCATGTGGATTCTTGTGATACTGCAGCTGTCTGCAAGTGTGGGGGGAAGAAGCACCTCCAGCTGCAGCAAGTCTTGCTCCCAGTAGCATCACAAAGATCAGTTCCTTTTTTTTTTGATAAATCTTTCAGAAATACGCCAACAAACCTATTCAATAATTACCTGTAGACCCACACAGCAGTTTATATGATCACTTACCTGTCTGGTGAAACTGTGAGCTTGTCTCTTGCTCGAGCGGGTAGCCGAGGGCAGAGTGCTGAGGCGAAGCACAAGGGGAGGCGCCATTAACACGGGAGTCTGATTCAGGCTACATTAAAAACAATAAATATCCAAATTTAGATAAATTGTATATACAGAATTTTTGTGGGCTTTCATGCAGTCATCCCACTCCTTTCCTTTTTTATGTGCTCTTTTGTGTTTGCTCTCCAAACTATCGAAAGTTGGCTTAGGTCTATACAACCATTGCGGGGGCGGGGGGGGAGGAACCAAACCAACAACCTGTTTTAAAAAAGATTTAGACTTAAGTGTAACTCTTGTGAGACTCCAGTTGATGGATGGTCTTGTTAAAAACAGTGTTCTGTTGCAAGCACACAACATAGCAAGACAATGTTAGGCACAACCCTAGCAGTCTGCTGTGGCTCTCAGTCCAGCTTCACAGAAAGACTACACAATGGTATTATTGGGGCTGTATATATATGTAGGGATATATACTTACATATACACACACACGGAGACATTCAGTTGAAGTCTGTAAGAAGGTATACTAGGATGACTGATCATGCTTAAAAATAACTGTCCAATCATGAACAGTTCAGCACGGCTTCACAATCAAGCCAAGTGAAGACACGGATTCAAGAGGACTTTGTTAAATCTAGGAATCTAACCATCACTCCTGCTGACGAGGCTTCTCCACAGTGTGAAAGACACCATGTTTACAGGAAAACTATATACTCTGTAATGTCCAGAAAATTATGAGAAGGAACCCATATACTTTGAAAAGTGTGTTGAAGGCAAGCCTTTCTGGACTCTTAAATTCACCAGAACAATCAAACACATAAGTTCTATATTACACTTAGTTGCAACCGTATGTGCTTGAGATCATGCATAAATGTACATAGGGACAAAAAATAAGAAAAGACCATAATACTTCACTATAACAACTCAGAAATACTGGAAGGGATTTTGTTCAGGCATTTTTTCCCCCCTTTTCCTTCTTTCTTACAAGACTTCCTTTGAGGAAGAGAATAGTAATACAGTTTTTGAGCTGCAGAAGTGATTGTTCTGAAAAAACAGAAGCATGTGAAACAGAATTTACATCTGAGGCAGTTATAGAATCTCAGCTGAAATGATTTCAGCTATCATTTACCCTTTCAATTGAAAATCATCAAATTACTTCCAAACAGCTTAAAGAGCAGATTATTTAAGTAAATCTGTCAAAAGCAGATATAGAAGTAATAAAAAAACCCCATAATTACTTTTAAGACCTTTTTGAAACTGAGAATGAACAAGTACCTAGAACAGCTATGAGACTTGAGGCAAAGAGTCTCTAATAGTCTCAAAGAGTCTAATATACAGAATGGCAGTTAATTTGTGCACAAGTTTGCTCCTTTGCAGCTCACAGTCTTAAGGACAACATTCAACTTTTTTACACAACTTCCAGTTTAAAAAAAATCTTCAACAAAACTGAAGATTGTTGAACAATGAAAGATATTTCTTCTTCCATACACAGTGGTGAGAAATAGAAGGAAATGTTTCCTTAAGCACTCAGCAAATCTTTTTTTCTCCTCCAAATCTCATCTCTCTCTCTCAGTATGACAATACCAACTTCCAGCTTTGACTAAAAGAATAAATCAAGAAATATCGCTCTACATATAGATGAGAAAGAAAAATTGAAATGTTTTTAAGCCAGCCAAGGATTTTAACATCAAGACACTCCTGCGAACAGTGAATGACTATTCATTAGTTAAGTAATTTGCTATTTAATATCAGTCTTCACCCCAGCTATGGGGTCTAGGTAAAATGAGTATGATGATTTTAAATAGGGCAAGCTTGGAGTAACTAACTCCAGGTAATTCTCTATGGCCAAGAACCTCTGTTCAAGAAGAGGTTAGAGATATAATTGTAAAGACATGAAGCAAACTCTCCAAGGGTTAAGAGTTACTTCAATACAGAACAAGAAGTCTAACTCCAGGGGCAGAGCAGCTGCTTGGCCACCCCACAAACAGACTGACAGACAGAATTTGAATAATCCAAAATGCAAACTTGCACCTGGACTGGATCTCTGTCCCGCTTCAAGCAGTAACTGTGGACGAATGGTGCAAAGATGACTGAGGGTGACCAAGGAAGGAAGATCAGTGCTGGACAGGCTAGATCAAGGATAGTCAGGCACTATGAAGTCAAGATTAATTAGGATAGAAAGGAGATGCCTACATACTTAAGTGATGAGTTAGTAGCGAAGGTTATTTAGTATCATAGAAGTGCTACTGCAAATGACAAAAAAACCCTGTAGAGCACAGGGACTCTAACAGTGGATAAACTAAGAGCAAACAAAACATACTTGGAATACTTTATGTTGATGTAACATACATTGCTGTGGCAGTCAGAATCAAATATTGCAGTTGGATTTTAAAAAAAAGCCAACCATAGAACAGCACCTCTCCTCCAAAAAAACCTCCAAACCCACATCCCCTTCTAATAAGAGGACAATGTCAGCTGACTTCATTGTCATTTAAATACAAAAATAAATGTTACACTACATGGTTCCAGTGACTGCAATAAAAGGAAAAAACCAAAACAACCTAAAAACCTCTTCTTCCAAAATTAGGACAGTACACTTAAACAAATGAAAAGTGGGATTTGGAGCAGAAAGAGAAGAGTTCTGGTAGTGGCATAAATGCCTTAATATAATAATCAGATACTGAAAAATGTTAAATGCAAAATAGTTGAAGATATAACTTCATGTATTTACATGATTTAACAGTTTTACTGGGAGGGAACCTGAGAAAAAACTAGAGAAAATCATGTTCTACTTGACCCCAGTTGCATAACATCTACAAAATCTGACCCCTTACAACATCAATCCCCTTCAGGCCTCCTGAAGTTCATCTCATCTTATTCAACAGCCCAGCAGACAACTCTTAAGCCAGAAATCATAAGATAACAGCCCTAGATGTTACTATATGCCTGCTGCTTCTTCCCAAATAAATAAAAGCAGAGAGATCGTGCACGCCTCTATAGGGATGAGAGAGAAGATTTCAACTCC
>JAOXNO010000024.1:51514530-51538197 GCA_028565335.1 Limnodromus scolopaceus | reverse complement strand
AGGGACAGATAGTTGCTTCTCCAGAAAACTCTGAAATTGGTGGATTTTTCTGTATTACAGCAGTTTTTAAAGCATTTCAAGAGAGATATTTATTTTAACCGATTTTGATCTACAGTGCCTTATTTCACCGTGCCTCCAGCTGGTGTCTTTCACAAAGAATGGCCTGACATGTTTTGTGTCTTAATTGATAGATAAACCACCCATTCTGCCCTTGATTTCTGTTGCTTTTGGTAAAAAACAAACCAAAGCCCCCTCCTTTCCCCCCCCACAAACTCTGAATCACAGAGAACCTCACAAAGGACAGTTCCCTTTCCACATCTATTACAGATGTTTCTTCTTGTTCCACACTTACTCTCCCAGCCACAAAAGAAACAGTCTCCTCTAATCTTTTGATAAAGCTCTTCTCCTTTCAGTTGAAGAGGGAGGTGCAGTCCCTATTTACTCTGTCTTAGAGTAAATCATATAGCCGTTAACAGATAATTTTAGCTCCCATTAACTTCAATATTAAATTAAATATGAAACCTCTATTCTGTAACTCAGACAAGCAGAGAAAAATCTAAATAAGCTTTAAATGTCCTTCATGATAGGTCTTGCCTCGTCTTTGCACATGTACTATCTAAAAGGGCTGAAGAAAGAAAAGCTATTTTTTCTTTACATGATTAACATGTTGGTACCAAAGTTGTCACAGGCCAGTTCTGTTTCACCTTCCTCTTTGGCACTATAATCAATCAGGCAGACAAAAATGACAACATCGTGTGACAGCCACCAATCCTTTGGGCTTGCTAAAATAAAAATAGTATGGTAACCTCAGAATTGTGACCTGAAACAGGCAAATGTGCAATGAGGATGCGTGCATATTTCTGATAAAGGTGCTCCCTAAAGAATGTCTTGGAATACTCTCATCTAGATTAAACAGTTACTACAGGAAAGTTTCTAAGTTTCGTTAATTCTCTACCCATATATCTATATGTAGATAGACTCACCACATATATTTTAAAGAGAAAAGTGCTTAGTGTCAGGTCAAAAAGCCCTGCTAAATAAAGTAAGGATGCTTATAGAAAGGCATACTGAAAAGTCATAGATATATTATAAAAGCAATAATGCAGACCTCCTTGTATAATTGACTTTGTACCAGCCTCTCTATTAAAAGACAGAGGAGAAACAGGAACAGCTTTGGGAACAGCACTTGGAACTATCAGAAGCACAGCATGACTCTCACAGAGGGGGCAGATTTTAGACACAGAGCAAAAGAGCAACAGTATATAGTTAATGAGGTGTAAATGATCCGAAATATAGAAAAAGTCAACTCTTCTACATTACTCCTTCAGCAACCAGAAGTTGCAGAATGCCCAGAAAAATCCAAAGGGAGAGCTGATAGGAAGAAACCACTGCCCCTCCTCTCTCCCCACTTTATCACAACACACATTTGTACCCTAAAGGTCTTAATAAGAGTATTATAAGGATAGTATAAAGATAACAAAATTATAAGATTATCCACAGCTACATTGGAAAAAAATAAAGTTTTAGAGGTTGAACATGTTCCTGCTTTAAGCATTAACCTGAAAGTGACTGTGGGTTTGGCAGAACTTCTGTGTTTCTATTCTACAGCTGTTCCTTTGCAGAGTTTAAACACTTCTCTGAAACACCTAGTATTGGCCACAGTTCTCAAGACACTTACTTCATGAGTGATTGTTAACATTTGCATCAGTTGTTATCTTCCCTGTTAAATATTTAAGCTACTCAAATTCTGATTAAAGATGGTAGAATGACAGTAACACCACCAAAAATACTCTGCTAGAGGGGTAGGGAAGCCACTGGAACAGGTGCATCTCATTGCTATTGTGCCAAAACTAGCTAGAAAAATGACAAAGCCAGTGAAACAAACAAAAAATAATCTTTATCACCGTGACAAGGGTATCATCTACAGTAGGATGTTATTCCATTTTGATACCTGGTTTATGCGGTCTATTTCTTGTTTTAGTTAAATCCTTTACTACTTACAGCCAGTCACCTGACTCGTGGGGGCAGGAATCACTTGCCTTACTGGAGTCTGACCCAAATGTAAAAATTAGTTAGGAGGAAACATTCATACGAAATTCTGTTCATCATTCAAGCTTCCACACATGATACAGTACAAACTAACATCTCTAACAACACCTTGTAGATGTTGCTGCTACTACTTTTATATTCTAGATGTGCATACACTGACTTCAAAAACAATCAATATTTCTTCCCCAACAAAGGAACCCTATGATGTCCAGTTACTGACATTTGCTAAAAGGCTTTTGCCTTCAACATTACTTGTGTGCAGACCATTTTGTTGTAACTTACTGCTCTGCATATGCTACTCAAGAGGAACTGGACTTTTAATGGAATAAATTGCTCCTTTGTAATTTAGTTGTATCTCTGGCCATCTGTCTTTGGCTTGCTAAGAGAGGTTTCAGTGGCTAACCACGACAACAAACAAATTATTTAAGGAAAGATTGGAAAACTGAAGTCAAATACATGGTGTGACTGGCACCACTACTTGGAATAGGGTATATATTTTTCTTCCCCCTGCTTTTTAATTAATGAAAAATTATTGCACTTTTTTGTGGTATTCTCAATGTTCCATAAATTATCATGATCACTCCAGCACTTGTAATCATCTTGTGCTTGTTTGACTTTCACCATGGCTAATACTAAAGCGTAGAAAAAACCATAACCCTAGAAATGAACAAGTGCAACAGATCAAACTAGTGTGGTAAAAATATCTGCAGTAAAATTCCAACGCCTTTGTTCCACCAAGAAATCCACCATATAGAAACAATACAGGGGAAAGACATCACTGTGGATCTACCTGCTCAAGTAGCTGCCGTAGCCGGTGAAGCTGAGACTCCAACTGTTTATTATGATCTTCCAATATTTGCATCCTTGCTTCCAGGCGACCTTTATGCTGCCTCAGGAGTTTAGCTTCAGCAATGAGCTCAGCATCTTCAGAAGCATGCTGAGGTGACACAACAGAGTCAGGAGGTGATGCAAGAGGGTTTATTCCTCTCCGAAGATGTTGCTCCTTTAGTTGCTCGTATTCTATCTGCAGATTCCTGGTATATTGAAAATAGGAGGAGAATGATGACTTAAGCAAATTAAAATAAAAAAGTCCGTAGATCAAAAAATGTTATTATCACCTCCAACTACGGAACACAAGTAGCTTATACAAAGACAACATCTTGACTTGTGGTTTATAGGAAAAAAACCCATAAAACAATTAAGTAGAGGTGCAACTAAGGTATTTTATCATGGACCCGCCCGCTTCTACTTGATAGTCTCAGGCTATGCACAAATTATGCCTTGATCCACCTCTTCTCATCTCCAACAACTATACATAGTACATGCATGGCTCAAACAACAACGAGGTGACAATTTGGACAGTAGATAGGATGATTATGAGACCTTTGCTCTTCCTCGAGGTCAGCAATGATGCGTTCCAGCTCTCCTCGCTCTTCCTTTTCCACTGACTTGAGTATCTGAGCAGGACTCTGTGGCTGACTCACAGGCGACTCTCCTCCCAGCGTCTGACAGTACTGCTGGATAAGGGCATGCTCATCCTCTCTAGAGTAATAAAACAACAAAGATAAAGACAGAGCAGTAAAACATTTATTACGTGAGCAAACATCTTTGTCAAGCTGAGGGTTTTTTTTTGTTCGTTTATGAAAAAGCACTAAAAGCAGTAAATTAGCCACAAGAATCTAATATGTAACTGTCAGATGTGTCTCAGCAAATCGTACTAAAATTTTTATGAGTTGTTTCTAAAAAATATACTGCAAAAACCCCATATAAACACACAATTCACAGGAAAAAGAAAACTGATCTGTAGTACTGTAAAAGACCAGTTTACTTTAATGTATGCATAAAGAATAAATGCTGCTGGTGGTTTGAAAAGAAATAGTGACAGCAAGAATCTGAGAAAATATAAGCAAAAAATGTCTGATTTGAAATGCCTTAAAAATAAATAAAACCAAAAAAAGCTATCACATAGTTCCTTTTTTTTTTTACCATAAATGGGTGTCATTTTTAATATTCTTTAGGAGATAATTTTGGTGTGCTCTATTTACCTAACAAAATTAGAGAGAAAAAATCCCCACAGAATTCTTGAGGAAGTCATAATGACTCATCAAGTACCCTGCTAACCCTGTGCACTGCACAAAAGGACTGACAGTGCTGCAAAAATAATGCTATAGGTTTTGAATTAGCATTATATATCCAGGTTTTTATTCCCATTTTAATACACACGTCTGATAACTTAAAACTTAAGAGTAGTAGATCTCCTCCTCCTCAAACAGATTTGGGGACAGAAATAAACTGTAACACTGTCTTCTTCCTGACTCACATAGAAATTACCTTCCGGTAAGGATAGAAAGTGAAAGATACCATGTCCTAAAAATAGTTTGCTTACTCAAGAAGGATAAATCATTAGCAGAAAAACAAATACTAGTCAGGTTTTTAAGAGAAAAATTGCTGCAGCAGTATGAATATTCCTTAAATTCTCTTTTTTGCTTGATTACAAAACAGAGACTGCATAGAATCACAGAATTGTTTTGGTTGGAAGAGACATTTAAGATCATCAAATCCAACCGTTAATGTATCACTGCCAAGTTACTGCTTACCTTATGATACTGTGAAGTACTGTTCCTACAAACTTTATCCTCAACACCTTCTACAGTTAAAGCATCATCAACAACAGAAAAAACATGAGTGGTATACATATGCATATTCAGATATCCTTTATAAAAGAGACTTTTTCATATTAAAAATATTTCTTGTGTCGGTTGACCTTTTTCCTACAATTGTTGGAAGGAAGTAGCTATGAATTCTGCTATCAGCTGACTGAGGTCTGACATAATGAAAACTATCCTCAAGGACTGCCTTTGAAAGCACATTCAAAGAATAGGAAGTTCATTATACACACAGTATTTATTTTCCAAGTAAAAGTGTAATGGAGTTTTTCAAGAGGCTTTTTTAAGTTTCCTGTCAGTCAATTTAACATCTTTCATCACAAAAGATCTAAATGTATAGTCTAATTTGAATGAATAGCAAACCCAGTTATTTAGAAATTTATACCCTGGAAGGAACAGAAGTTATTTCCACGGTGACAAATAGTCTAGAAGCAAACGCATGTACAAGTAAAACACACCAGCAGTTTTACAGGCCATGCACATGGATTGGGGTGTTTCTCAGAAATAAATTCAAGCTCTTGGGGTAAAGGGAATAAATGTGTGCGACAGGAACAAATGAGAGTTCCAAACACACTATTTGTGTAATAGAAGACCCTATTTTATCCTGCTGAACCAAGATTTTTTTGGTAGCTTTGTACATCAATACCCATTCAAAAGCATCATCAGTACTAGGAGCAAGCCAAAATAACCACAGATTTAATAAAAACAGATTCCTGGCATCTCTCTTAGAAAAGCACTTCTATCACAGCAAAGTGATTTGGTTCTTCATAGTACTGCTTAAGACAGCCTTTTTACTGAAGACTAATCCTATGGTAGAGCAAGACTGGACTATTTCTTCTCAAGGGTAACTATTCCCTATCTATCCAAAGCTATTATGTGGTCTTCCGCTTTCCCACTTGTCAATGAGATTTGAAGACCTAGACTATTCCAGTCAAAGAAATGTGCAAGTCACACTATATGTAAAAATCCCAAACCAAAAAAAAAAAAGAATATTATAGCCTGTGACAGTTCTATTCACTTTAAAAGTTCATGGCATTCTATTCCACATACATTAATTTCTGGTATAAAGGTTAGAAACAGTCAGGTATGAAGACATCCTCCCACAGAGCTCTAGTTTTGTATCACTTTCCTTCGTCCTATCTTTTGTGATTAACTACTGGCTTGCAAAAAAGTTTACATGTAAAATTGAAAAATGAACTAAATTAGTGAGTTCTGCTTTTAACAGAGTTGAAAGTTTAACAGAATTAATATATATTCACTTATTTTAATCTGTCTTGTCTGTAGTCAGTACCATACTCATGAGAAGAAATGACAATATTGATCTCCCCATGCAAATGAATAAACGTAATGAATTTTTCATTCAATACAGCCATATAATTAAAATATAATTGGAGTTGTATGTGCATTTCAGCGCCTCAAAATACCTGACAGTGTTAACTGAAGAAGAAGAAACAGAATAGTGCTCAATTTTTTCTTTCTTTTTTTCCCTACAGAAAAAAGCTTCTAACTGCTTTCTCTTCATCATTATTTAAGTGATCTCAGGAAAATCCATCATCACTTTCTTTGCTATTTTGCATTAGTCTAGGTAAAACTAAAGTAAATGTTACTGCAGTTAATGAAGTTTGGATCAGGTCCCGATGTGGTAACGAAAACCTGGTGGTACTTCTCCACCCTTTAACAATCTTGATAAAAAACCCCCACCTCCTATAACTAATTTTTTCTAAAAGTGGTGTAACCCCTTTTGGGCCTTCAAACTCTGTGATATATATACATCAGGGCCTCTGCAGCCCTGCAAAACGTGCAGAATCTCCCCACTGTGGCTGAAACAGCTGCACTAAGTCGGGAAGTGCTGGCGATTCAATGTCACGTCTTCAGCGAGCGCAGAAGCAGCGTTAAAGCAGACTAGAGAGAGAACGCAGCTTTATCATCCAGGTTTCAAACCACTGTTTTCATATTAATTTAAATGATACAATGTGACTACACATACAGCCTTCTTTTCTGCAAGGGTGTTCATGTCGGGAATGATTCACATGATGGAAGTCTGGATATTTTAATTAGGCATCAAAAAGCCGCTGTCTACATTTTCAGATGATGAGTTAGTTTATAAGCAATTATGTAGGTCATCTGAAAATGATATTTTTTTTAAATAGAGCTCTGTAAAGCTGGATTTATTTATTTGACTTCATTAAATCCGGAATTCTGACAAGATTTTACATTAAGTGTAATCTCATTTTTTAATGAAACTTAAAAAACAATTAAAGAAAGAGCTTACCCAGTAAATGCTTAGATACTTTTGTCTGTATTGTGGTCCCATAGGTGAGATCAACACAGCCAAACACAAATTGTTCAATAAGGTTTCCAGATCATTTTATAGATTGGGCTCCCAGCATTCAGTCCAGAGGAAATTTCATTTCCCTCCTCTCTCTCTGGTTCAGAGTCTGCACAGGACAGGCCGTGTATATTGACCAGTCTGTTTTTAGGGATCACACCTTGCAACTGACTGCAGGCTTTTTCACATGCTGGAGGAAGCCTATTTTGACCAGGTGTTCCACCTCTGGAACACATTACAAAATTATTACAAAATTACAAAAGATTACAAAATTACTGGTTCAATTGAAAATTAAACCTTGAACCTGTACCAGCAAACCTCAAGACTGTAAGACAGAGAGATTCATTAGCAGCACCAGAGTCCCAGGACAGGGCTTCACAAAGACCTACAACATAAGGCAGTGACACGTGCTTTACGGCACTCAAACACTTTAATTTTGAGAATCTGGGACATTCTTCCACAGAATTGTTTCGAGATGGCAATCAGCAACCAAAATACAAGCACAACATCAAAATGCATTTGTCATCCTTTCTTGGTGGTTGTTCTCCTGAAGACCCTGTGCGCTTCGAGAAATGCTAGAAGTACACAAAGTCCTTCAACAGCAGAGACTGCAGTTTCTTTTCAGCATTTTGCCATAATAGAAAGCAGTAAAAATGACATCCCAGGAGGTCAGACTTGAAAGAAGTATGTCTCAAAGGAAAAGAACACCCCGACAAGGAAGCCCAGGGAAAATGGCCTTTGAAATATCCTATTCTCTTTGTGGATATATATTTTAAAGAGGTCTATTCCAAAACATGCATTATGCATGGATGAAGCAAGAGACAAATAATGTCACATATAACTGCCTTTGCATCAAGACTATGCTGTGGAAAGAAAAATTCAGATTTCTTGAGAGTCACTTTTCACCAGTGTGTTATTTTATCTGATTAAGAAAACTGATCATTAAATTACATTTCAGATAGTAAGATGTGGGTATTTATGATCCTCCTTTCATTTTTCCTGTGGCTCTTATACTAGGCACGATGCATTCTAGTCCAAATAAAGTTTACCTTGATCTACTGATGCTATGAGAAATATTGGAATAAGGTTCAAGAAGGTACTGCAAAATGCTTTGTCTTTAACTTACTTGTTGATTTTATCATCACGTGGAACTAATTTCTCATTGTGAAAAGATGCCTTTTAACCACTTATGGCATGTCAAAATATTCAGGTACTACAAGCTGGGGCTCCAGTTTGTCTTTGAGTGGCAGTGCCAGCTGTAATTTCCACTGGCCTTCACTGCTTGCTCCTACTCCTGCACCCAAGTGCACAGCCCTAAACAAATAAAGTTTCAGATATGTTCCACCTCTGCCTTCAGTTGAGTGTAAAGTGGCATCAACAGGGTTACAGATGTGAAGATGACTGGTAGTAAAGGCATTAATGAGAAAACAGCTATTCAACATTCACATTTATAGAGAAATTATTTATACTATGTCCAGTGCACTTAACTTCAGTATGGGCTAGACAGGATAGTTTGTACATTACAGCAATAAGAGGGTTACATGGTTGTCCTATTTTCCTAACAACGTTTTTTGTCTTTTCGTTCTATTACACCATGATTTGTCAAATTGTGAGGCACAGCTTTCTGTTAGGGACACTATTTATCATTCTTTGTTGCAAAGTGTTCATTTTTTCCTTATGCTCATCTTCGCTTGTGAAGAGGCCAGTCTGCTTTTAAGATGTGGATGGTTTTGCATGAATTAAAGCCAAACAAAATTCACCACAACAGTTTAGCCTAAGCATTTAGAACTCCCTAATGTATGGAGATGATGACATGAAGGAAAAACATCTTTATTCAACTTATTTATATCATAAAACTCATGCATGAGAGCACTAGAATGTTTGCTAAGAAGCTGGATGTACTACAGTAAAGACTATGACTATTTTTTTTGCTATCTACAAATATTTTTCCAATTGAGGAAAATGTGTTTTTTAATGGAATTCACATACTTTTAGGGAAGAGTTAGAAAAACTTAGTTATGGAGATAAAAGTATTCATAATGACATTCAAGACAACAGTCTTGCTAAAACCCAAGAAATTTCTTTGAAGGTTTTCTTAACCCAATGGCACATTGCAGAACATTCCTCAAAAAACCTCATGATGTTTAACTGACGGCAGAAGTTCTCTCACTATCATTCAAATGTAGAACACTTCTTACAGATCCCTCTTTGGTACATGAAGAGTGTTAAAATGATTGTTGATGAACTTGTTAACCCGAGAGACCGAAGCAGTAACTTTCTAATATGAAGTGCAACTATGCCTCTCTTCTAGGTTCACAGTAAACGAAAGGACTCTTGAGGACCAATAAAAATAGGATCATAGAACAGAACTCCAATTATGAGAGCAGAGAATTTGATTTCCAAACCAGTGATCATCTCCTGAAGGTTCAAAAGAGTACCATAAGAAAATGAGATTTTGCTCAGATAGGTTTGCAGCAGGGGCATCTGAGCTGAAAAAATGTACACCCAAATTTCAAATTGCTCCTTCAAATTCAGTCTATAAGGAATGAAGACAACATGCTAATTTCTACGTCAAATTGCATTTAAGTAATAAGAACAGAGCTGATCTATAATCCTAAACTCCCAACATTCCAGCTGTAGGAAACTTATGAACCAAACTGGGATCCCAACTTCATAGCTTTTAGATCCCTGCAATAGTTTAACTCTAAACTTTAAACCAGAGTGCTTTAGAATTTTGTTGAGTACTTCAGTATGTACCTTAATGAAAGCATGCATTATTATCTGCAAATGAAAGAGAAGATGCCATTCAGTACAAAAGCTACTTTCTTGTCCTCCCTGGCCTCTAAATCTCTGCATATTTTGTTTGTTTAACAGTCCCTATTTGACAACAGGACTGAGGCTCAAATTCAAAAGTCCCTCTCATATGTTGGTCCAGAAGTTCAACATGTTCTTTCTTTTTCTTAAAATAAAGGTCATTTTTATAGGGAACAGGGAAATTGCATTAAAATCAACAGTCAATTTGCCAGTAAAAATTAAGCATATATATCTCATTTTACGATTGGGATGGACAGTTGTTTTTTTGTATATGAACAGACTCATTAATTGCAAAATAAACAAGTCTGTCAAGTGTATGAGCATTTGGCTGCTTTCAGGTTTTCAGCTTTCCCTGCCAAGTGGAAGTATGTTTGCTTTGTTGTTCTTTTTCTTTTAAGGGAACTCAAAAGGGAATAGTTTGGCTGCATTTCTGTCATTGGTGAGTCTACCAACGACAGAAACACATGAAACCAGTTACGTATGAAAAAAGTTTTAATAGTTATGTAAAGAGAGTTAATTAAACAGGAAAGAGGAAACATTTAAAGGTGATCACAAGTGCTTCTCTGAAGCAAAATATTTTAAATCTCAAATTCTCAAACAGTAAATGAAAGTTCCTGTGAACAGCAGCGTTTCACAACTAAAGCTGAAGAACTTGTGTTTCCTCTTTAAAAAAACTGAAGAAATACATTAATAACTTAAAAGAAGCAGAGTCCTACTATACTGATTTAATCAACAGAACTGATGATACAGTGAGGTTAAAACATTCATGTAATTTTATATTGAGAAAAATCATATTTAATTCATCAGTCATTTAAGGGGTTCTATGCTTTCCAGGTTCAGCAATGCATTTTAATGAAGGTTTTCACAATAAAAGCGACACATAATTTGAAAAGAAAATGGTATTGATAAAATTAACGTGGGACTGTGTTTATATCCCCAAGAACAAACAGACGGATCAGCACCCACCAAACTGAAATCTAAACAAGAAGTAGCAACACTGTTCTTGCGCTGCAGAACCTTCAATGTAGATGATTTTTTATTTTTTTTTTCAATAAGAAAATTGTCCTGGGATTCAGCACAAGCTATCAACCCACTCCACTGTTGACTTTGATATAGAATGATTTCTTTTCTAATCTTATGAAAGCGGAAAAGAAGTAACAAACTAGAATCTGTAGAGCTGTGACTTTCTTCTGCTCATATGAAATATCCTCCCTTTTGAAGCAGAATGGCTGACAAATATAGAGTTCCCTTATATCATCAAATGAACATCACCAATTTCTACAACTGGTGCTCGGAATTAAAAAAGAAAATTATGCATGCATCCTTAGTGTCATACTTAGCTGTTTTCCCTGGGACTAAATCCTGCGTTACGACTCATGAAGATCATACCATGCAGCTATAACCAAAGTTCTTGGCAGCCTTGAGGAGTACGAGTTACTTACACGCTTCCTGTGGTGGAGCTACTGTCCGTGAGGAAGGAGCCATTGGTCCTTTCCATCTGCGCGAGCCTGAAAGGCAGGGAAAGACCATGACTTTCAAAGAAGATGATGCACAATTTAAACAGAGAAGAATTTAAACTGTGAAGATAATTCTACTTAGAAACAGCTCAGATATGGCAATCTTGGTATACGAAAATAGGAATAAACTCCTAGATTTTTTGACAGAAACCTATAATCCAGAGGACTTTTATGAGAAACTTGTGCTATGATTAACTAATTCTACTTGCCAAGCAACAAAGAACAAGTACATTTTCTATCTCTAGTATAATTATCATTAGCACCACCACAACTCTCATGGTAAAATTAGTTAAAGAGATGTTTTCACAGATGGTTTTCTTTTTGAATTTATAAAGCTGGACTAACAAAAGAAGATGAATACTTTTTAAATATAGCACATGCAACATCTGAAATTATGTTTGGCAAATAACATCACACTGTGGACAGACACAGTACTGGAAAACAACACAAAAAACCTGTGTAATTACAGGGAGTCATGGCCTATGGTTCTCATTTGGAAGGAATTAATCTAAAAGGACTGGCTTATTATACTTTACATGTAAGGCCCTATTGCTCTAAAACTACAGCAGAAAATTTCTGTCTATTCAATTTTCTAGGAAAGATATACCTTCTCTATGGAAGACATACGTAAACGTCTAGGAACTCTCAATGCTGTGCACATACACTGGACTGCACCAAACACAACTATTTCCTTTACTATAATGTTATCTTAATTTCACATGTATTTTTGTGTTATACATTATTACAGACATCTTCAAACTTCTTGTTAAAAGGAATGTGCAAGGTCCTAAAGAAATGATGTCTTCTTTTAGCATGGAGCAAGCTTGCCCATCTGTACATTTGATCATATTGCTCAGGGTTGAAGAAGAATAAAGAAAGGCACACACAGGATGAAGTTGTCTTTGATTGCCTCATCCCACCATAGTTGGGGTGGGACGTTGTGCTCCAACACCTCCCATGAAGGAAAGGACAAGCTCCTAAGTGACTAGAGACCTTCAGATCATCTCTACTCCAGGACATCTCAAAGAGATGTAGTTCATGGTGAGTAGCAAGAGTTAGATGCTTACAAGTCAACTTTGTAATGCTGCTTATCTCAGCACCTTTAAGTATTTGATTAAACATAATTTTTGAAATTAATCTTCTTAGACCCATTGTCACAAAGGGAAGTAGCACAAATCCCATATGTTTCAGAGAGAAGAGTGTGCCCTGAATCTCTTGGCAAGTAACAGATGCAGGTACTACCATGGTCATCATCTTTTCAATCTCCATCATTTAGTGAGAATTTGCAACATGTGGAGCCAGGAGATAGCCCTGATCATGGAGCAGAGGGAGACAGGGAAGGGACTCTGAGAGTTGCAAAGAGCTTTCAAGGCAGGATACAAACTGAAAGCCAAGAAAGGGAATTACAAGCAACAACAGAACAGGGAGACGGTACTCACAGTAAGGGACTTTGTTAACAGAAAACTGAGAGTGGAATGTTTTTTAATCCATGACAATAAAGGTTCTAAGCCTGATGTACTGTTCTTGCTGGTCCCAGTCTTATTAAGGAAGCCCTGGTAATATTTACTGAAAGAAGCTTAACTGATAAGACCAAGCAAACAAAACATATTTACTAGTTTATATGTGGAATATACAAAATAACAGATCCAACTAGAAAGCACGCAATAAAAAATATATGAAATATACAGATGGAGTAATGTCTTCTTTTTTAGATTTTATTATTAGAGGTAAAAACCATCTTGAATAGCTTTAGATAGTTGACTGATACAGTCATTAGTATTTTTTAAGTTTGTGGTTTCATTAACCAACTTTCCGCACAGAGTAGGTACAAATGTAGCTTTGTATCCTGAAAGATAAAGAAAAAAAAAAGAAAAATATGGAGGCCAACGGTAGGCAGCCGTTCAGGGTTAATTTCTTCCCCATTTTTTCCCTGCTGCAAGGATCATCTGTTGGGTATCCTAGGTATTTAACAAACTGTTTTGAAGCTTTTTTACAGTGCCCGTAAGTAAGAATTCAGTTATCTTAAACATAAGGTCTGAATATTTATTCAAAAAGCTGAGAAAGTTACCACTGTTTATCAGTTATGGAGATCAGATACAACAATAAAAACACCAAAAGCTACCTTAGTTTCCATGGTAATATGGATCAATTTTTTTCAGCCTAAAAGTTGGGTGTTGTTTTTGAGACAGTGCCTCTGGTTAGTGCTTAACTATCACCAGCTCTGAATGTACAGAAAAGAGTTCAACAAAACACTAAAGCGCTTCGATGGACTTGGCAGAATAGACATTTTATCATTAAAGGACTAGGGTGACCCCATAAAAGACAGAACATAAAACATTTGTAATTATTATACGCTCTACTAAAAGTCAATGGTAATGGATAGTGTCAACCGACCACAAAAGAAAATGAAAACCTACGTCTAAAATTGTACAAGGAAAAATTACATACCAAACAAGTTCAGCTCATTTCCAAAGGTTAAAAATGAAGAAACAAAAGGAAACCAGTACATTTTAGAAATAATTCATAGTAATTCTGCAACGGTTTCTATTCTGTATGACAGACAGCAGATTTAATGCCTCTGCTTTACCTTTAATATGATTGTATTCAGAAGCTGATGGTTTAAAAACATTTGACTTACTTCTGAGTACAGAGAATTATCTCTTTTTAATAAATAATGTCCAGCCAGTAGAGTATATTAAAATCTGCAGGAATCAATCACAAAATGCAGTGTACCAGTGAGAAACTGTGCATCTCTTACCTAGTAGCATACTGTTCTATCCTGGAGTGTGTGTCATCATGAAACAGCTGTGGAGACTGGGAAGGACTAGTTTGAGAAAAGAAAAAAAAAAAAAAGAATGGTGTCTAAAGCAATTCATGATACAGACAACATTATTTTTAAAGTAAGTTAGACTGATGACAAATACATAAAATCACAATATTGCCGAGGGGGTTATAGCTTTGGGTCAGCCATGCCCTGTAGCTCATGCACATCAGATTAGCAGCAACTAAGCTAAAGGAAACAACCAGTACACTGAGCTTTCCAGACAAAGGGGTTCTGCATACTCACTCATATTGCTCTGGCCACATACTGATGAGAGTGATAGGACTGTAAGGAAGACAAAAAAAACAAGAAAAAAAGAGAGAAAGAAAGAAAGAAACTATGAAACAAAAACTTCAGAGCCATTTAAGCAAGAGAAAGCTGGAGAAACACAAAATATTTTAACCATCAACCCACCCAGATTATTTGAATCGGCAACAATTGATGTAGAAAAGAGACAGCAACAGATACTGCCGTGTATCATGGAGAGACAGGAGACTGACTTACATACTTCGTTAAATAAAAATCAATTTAAAAAAAATACAAAATTAGTGTTATTGATTGAACTGCAGTTCATAAACCATAATCAATGCAGTTAAATTCTGCTCAAATACTGGAGCTTTCCTTTTAAACTTATTAGAAAATGTATTTACAAAAAAAAAACCAGGAAAAAAACCACGACTACCAACAAAAACCCCACTATAAGTCAAAGTTATAAATGTTTTTTTTCCTACTGCATAAAAATAATCAGAGGTAATACTTATTGTATCACCTTCTGACACTTGAATAAGTATCTAGGATTTTTAATTTTTTTGTTTTTTCATTTAAAGGAATGTGTTACTGAGTTTTGCCACCTGCAGGTGAGAGGACCAATCCCAACAGTTTCCTCGGTGTGATGCTGGCAATTTATCTGTCTATTTCCCACATGACTGGACCAAGAGAGTTTTACCCTGACCTGTGATTACAGTTTTGACATTCCAATTTCTGATACCATTGCCAAACTTTCATCACATCAAAACAGCTTTGCTTTCCTGTGTTGGTGATGTTTTTCGTTGTTTTTAAATACAGACCAGCTGAAGACTGCCCCGGTGAGTAGCATTTTAAAACCTCAATGTGCATTGCTCCCGTAGAAGCCAGGCCATCAATAACGCCAGTTTTCAGGTTCCATCCTCCGGTTTCTTAAAAGGTAATGAGCAAGTTTTGTTTGTTTATTTTAAATAAAATGTATAGTCCTCAAAGAGGGCATGGACAATGGCAGAGGGCTGTTGCGTGCAAGCAGAACATACACGTTGAAGCGCCACATTTGCCATCGGTAGCTAAAGCCACGCTGTGTTCGGAGGTTGCTGTAGTACCGCAGACTCCAGGATGTCAAGGAGAGTCCATCCATGAACCTACTTCTAGCATCCTGTCAACACATCTTAATTTTTCTCTTTTATGAGGGTCCCTTGCTGACAGCTACCAAGTAACTAAATAAAGTGTAGTAATTCTGCCAGCACCATAAGTAACATTGTGGAGGCACTGAGAGTGCTCTCTTTTATTAGGCCACCTATATTTCTGAAGCCTGTAGGAATCTAATTAGCTTCGAGATTTCTAACTCCAGGGACTTTGAGATAACCAAATAAGCAGTGTGCAGTTCCAAAAGCTCAGTCTCCCCAAAGCTATGAAAGTGTTCAATGTAAAACAAGCCATTCAGCCCCTTCCAACATTACCTGCTAAAGTCCATGGCCTTATGATAAAATGCTTACAAAAATCAAAGTATAAAATATGTTACTTTTTCAAAAACAGGCAAGATTGCAAATAATGCAAAACAATTAATAGAAAATAATACAGCACAATGGTCTACAGCTGCTGTTGATTATTTCTCAAGTTTCAGCTTTTTGTTTTTAATGGAATAGGCTGGTGGTCCTAGGAGCAATTATTCTATAATTAAGCTTACGTCTCCAGGTTGTCACCCTCCAATACTGTTTGCACAGGTAGGTAGCCAAGGCGGGGATGCTTTGCAAAATACTTCTTTGACCGGAACTTGTTCTTCAGCACTTTTGTGAAGTCCCGGACATCTTCCCCAGATGTTGTCTTAAAAAGTCAAAAGAAATTAAATTGAACATTGTTAAACAGCATTGACATAATAGTGTTGCTAGTGTCCTGAAAAAGGATACAAGGAAGAACTTCAAAATGTTAATGATGTTAAAATTGCCATTTTAGTGTCCTGAAATATGGTACAATAATAATGGTAATGCATCTACAAATTCTCTTCTATTGGAAAAAAACAGCGAGGCTTCAAATTCCCAGCAATAAATGTATTGGATTTACCAATTACCTTGTAAATTAGAGAAAAACTGAAACAGGTGAACATTTATAACCAGTGTTACAAACCACAAAAATTTAATTTTCCTGGAAGATTAAATTTTTCAAAAAAAAAAAAAAAACCAGACAAGTCAGTTTGCCAGATATAAGGGGCTGCTCTTAGCCATTGAAAGCAATCTTGACAGTATACTCATACACATGAAGCTTGTGACTCACGCCACAGACAGAAAAAACTTGTAACGGCTCTGCTGAAAAAATATAGCTAACAGTAATGGTATTGTTTAAGAAAAAAAAAAAAAAAAAAAGCTAACACAGCCCTCTCTTCCTACAAGTTTCTGCCACTATCTGTGTCAGTCCAGACAGATGAAGTGGCAGCCATTGTACAGGCACTGTTCAAAAGCACAGTCAGAGGCAAGCCTGGTAATAACAATCAGTGCCTGAAGTAACGAACTCACAGACTGATTCAGTCGCCTCCTTATTACTGCAGGCTAAGGTTAGTACAAAAGTTAGCCACAAGATTCTGCAAGTCTAAATTTACAAGATACAATCAGCAACTCCCACCTTACTCCAGTGGTTTTTTTACTGGTCCCCACTGATGAAGCCTCTTCCAAAACTGATGAGTACTTGGCCCCATCTCTCACCCCCATATGAAATTCATTGTGTTCTTTAGAACAGAATTAAAACTGATGCAACTGCTTTTAAAAATCAGTTTAACTGGAAATAATCACAGCAATAATGGCAGCACTGCTGTGGTAATACTATTCAGTTAACTTCTGTTACAAAAGCAGGGATAAAAGTAAAACATGCAGGCATAAAATACAAGGTGAAAATGGCAATAAAGAGATCTGCAGGAAGAAACAATAGTAAACAGTATGCCTTTAAAGTATATGTGCTTACTGACTCTACTGAGTACTAAAACAGAATGGCCCCCAGCACGTGTAACAGTCACTATTAAGCATTTCCTCTTGGAACTGCAGTAAGGAAAAAGAGGCATTAGCTGAAGATTTGCAATGGCTTCTATAGATTTCCAGCCCAAACCCTGCAACAAACTACAGACTGAATTTCTGTACCGTCTGCTTTGGGAGAAGCCTGTTAACATAAAAGGATGCCAAAGCGGATGGATACTCATAAGGAAAACAGAGTCAAAGACTTTCCAGTTTTGTAAGTTTTTCCATTACGCACTAGAAGAGGCCTAGAAGCAGGTCAGGTAAACTATTCTCTGATTTTATTATCTATTGTCAAAACATAAAAATACTTCCCTATTCACCTTTGTATTTTAATGTATATATAATATATGCAGTTACAAACTCTGTAATGCTGATCAGACAAGCAATAAAAATTGTAGATAATCAAACTGACGGTAAGTTTCCCATATGTGGCTTTTAGAAGTAGCAACAAACTGAGCAAATTTGGGATTAAGAGGTGTTCGAGCTCCCAAATTTTAATACAGGTAGATTCAAGGAGGGCTCACAAAATAATTTTAAGAAAGTGTCTTCTCCAATCACCGCATCATCCAGACACAGAATGTGAGGCAGCCCAAAGGGCTGCTTTTTCTCACGCAACAATAACTCCAGCAAATGAAACTCTGTCCCAAGGCCAAGGAATTAAAGTTTTAGTACCTACACATTGCAGAAATAAATGCCTACTGAGATGCCAAACTTTTCCTCTGGTGTATTCTTTACTTTGTATAACAACCTGACCCAGTTCCTTAGGTAGACTAATATGACTGTGTACTGACTGAGGACAATAAGTACTAACTAGTGAAATTTGAGCAGATTTGGAAGAACTATTATAATTTACATGCAACTAAGATGCAACTCTTAAAAGTATTTCTTCTATGTTTTTTGCATATAACCAGATAGCTATTCCTCTCAAGGCAAAGAGTAATCTGTGAACTCCACAGCTGGAAGCAATGTTCTGCATGTGAAATAGACAGATTCAGCCATTCTTGCTGTTTTCTTTCGTCTTCCCCACAGAACAATCTCATTTTGATAACAGTGAAGCATGATGCTTGCTGCACTGATAAGCATGGCAAGACGAAACCACTGACTGACTTGACGTCAGTTTGTTGCTTATAAAACACTGAGGCTGCTTAATGTTCAGGAATGTATCTGTCTTCTCTGCATGTCAGTAGCAATTATATTTTCAGATGACTTACTAGAGCAAGAGTTTTAACAGGCACTATTGCAGATAAGCTTTATTGCGCCTGGAAAAAAAATTCAATCTAGGGTGAACTATCATTCAGCCAATAATTTCTGATGTCTTGCCTATCATGCTCTGAGCTCTTTCAGGGAAATAAAATTCTGGTCATCTGGAAGATGAAGGGGCTAACCTTTGCTGCCATCATTGTGTATAGAAAGGCTGAAAAAAACACCAGTTCCCAAAATAAGGGGCTGTGCAAGGTGAGTGTAGTGGCACAGAACTACAGAAATCGATTATACTTTCATTGAGGTCAGGAAGTAACACTACTTGCAATAAGAAAATTTTCAGAACTGCTGATTTGACATTTGTACATTACCCCAGAAAAGCTGCTTTTAAGGTTTTATTGTGGAATACAGGAGTTGCAAAGTGGAAACAGCTCAGAGAACAAAAAACTGATGCAGTAACTATTTCCATCTGAAATTCAAAGGAGCCATTGGTACAGAAAACCACGTTAGTATAACGCACTACCGAGAGAACTTCCGTTCCAAAAAAGGTAAAAATAAATCATGTAGGTACTTATTTAAGAGTATTCCTGAATTAGATACTAAGGAAATTTTGCAAAATTTTTACACATCCCTGTGTAAAATTCTACATAAAAAATCCTATTCCTCCATCTTTTCAGAGAAAGGCTATTTAAAGGTGAAAAAGTAACTACAATAACTTTGCATTTCTAATACTTAGAGAAAGTAATGTTTTCAGTTCCTTACCTTACCCATCTGTAAATCTTGAATGAAAGAAAAAATACATAACTAAAGCCATTATAATGATTTTTTTTCATTTCCAGCCCCAAGAAAACTAAATTGCAAGATAGGGTGAATGCTAAATGGCATTACAGATTACGATTCAGTGACTACACATAACTATCAGGTGTAAAAACCCCTATTCTGAAATTATGAAGCAATTCTCACCCGATGCAAACATCACGAAACTTATTAAAACAGAGAATCCTGCCTTTGCAAATTTAATTTTAAAAACAGATTCCTTAAGCCGCTGTCCAAATTATTTTAAATTTAAGTAGAAGTAGCTGAGCTTCTGAGAAATCCCTTCAAACGCTAGACTGAACTGCTCACCAGAAGACAATTAAAAGTCTTCCCTCCACCTGTGACTAAGCTCCAGTTCTAAACATCAGATTTAGTATCCAGGAAAGCATTTTTTTCCCTAATTATTGCTAGTATTATTGATATTAATGCATCAGTATACATTAAAAGTAAGTGACAGAAGCTAGGTTTTATTAAAGCAGTTTGATAAGTACATGTATTTGTACTCTGCTTTGCAACACAGGTCACAAAAGTAACATTTTAACATCAGCAGTCTTTGAATTTGGTTGAAAAGCTAGAGTAGATGCACTCTTCCTATTCAGGCCATCTGTACCATAATATAATGGATTCTAAAGAACAATTCATTGGCCTTTGGTACCTTCTTTTTATTTTTTTTTTTTTTTTTATTTCATAGACCCAGCTCTATGCTATTTTTTGGGCATTATTCTATTTAAAAATATAAGCTGTTCTAACTTACCGCAAAGAATTTTGCAATTCTTGACTATTATAATGCATTAAATGAGTACAATATGTAGAGAGGTTTAGCAACAAATTAGTACACCAACCATACTGCATTATTACAAATAGTAACACAAAGTAAGAGTGGATTCTTTTTGTGAAATCATTCCTGACCTAATTCAGATGAGATTAGTTAAAATGGATTGCATGTAGGTACTGCTTATGGGAGTCAAAGGGGCATATAAGAAGTTGGTTCATATAATGGCTCATTTCCTTTTACAGAAATGGAGTTAGCAGAGTGTACTTACAGCAGGACCCAAGAAAAATTCCAACTCCCATATTCAGCTTCCAAATTAATAGAGGTCAATGCTGGACCTCTAATTTTATGTGTCACCTAAATTATATGTAATCTCTTTTATTCTGCTCTGCTTTAAACTGCCCCAATTTCCTTCCTTTACCTCCTATACACTTGCCTTCCTTCACTCACTTTAATCAATAATGTCCTCTTATTCCTCTTATTGTCCCACACTGGATTCACCTCATTCCTCCCATATTTCATGGAAAGAAAGGACTTTTGCCTTAGGTTACCTTATTATGCACTTAATATTGTTTTAAAACTATATTCTTTTTTCAGAGGGAATAGAAATCCTCATTATAATACAAGCTGTCCCTAGTCCAGCGAGGATCCCAGGCATTTCCAGAATATATTTTCCAGTACAACAAACTTTACTTGTAAATGAAATGGTTCACAGTTAAATAATGAGAACATTTTTAACAAGAACTGAAAAATTCTGTCAGATACCAAACATGATGCTTCAGACAAAACCCAGAAGTTATCAGAAATGTACCATCCTGTCCAGGGACAGCACCATACTCCATATCAGATGTAATCTGTATTTGACAAACGCAACAGGAAGGGTATCTTATTCTGTGGACTGGCAGAATTATCTCTTTTGACACACTTTACACCTTCATTTGTGAATTTTCTGTATATTATAGGCATTAACAAAGAACGTTTCTGTTCCATGACCATGATATAAACTAAAGATGAGGTTTGAGAGAAGTTTATAGGGGAAAAAAAAGTCAATCTAAGAAAAATACATCTCAAACATGTTTAGATTGGGTTACGTTGGCTAAGCAGGCAAGTAAACAATCAGTATCACCATATTTGATATGGTGATATGGTCTACCATACATATGATAGACATCATATTTTTAATGATGTCTAATAAAGGAAAGAAAACACCACAGAATTCCAGATCCTGAGGTTCAGAACAGTCATGTGAGTATGGGAAAAACTGGGCCTATGTCACAGCACGAAAACAGTATAAAACAGAACCAGAAAATGACCTATATGTGTGAGAACATATTTACAAAGGAATATTATAAATATTACTGATTCTAAGAATAAATATTAGGATTCAGGAAAACAGAGAACTTTTTCTTATCAGGTACTCTTATAAATTCACCTCACAGCTGCTACCATACCAAGACTTGTTATTACTTTTATATTTTTAAGCAAATAAGAATATAAAATAGTAGCATAAGCTTTGCTATACCTTGAAATCTGACATCTAATCATGTCCAGATCGCTGACCTGCAGAGTCTGACCTAAATCCTGACTTGATGACTGTTATATATAGACTCCCCAGCTGCAACTATTAAAAAATTTTAATTATTCAAGACTGGTTGCTTTTAATTTTCTTTTTCTTAATACTTGTGACTGAACTACAAAAATCAGGCATGCATTTGTGAAACAATAGAGTTAATGATTTTTAGGCAAAATTAGCATCATCTATATCATCTGTTGCAGATAGATATCTTCAGGTTAAGGGTTGATGAAATTGCTAATATGGACTTCCAATCACCTAATGTAGAAAAAAAACACCACCACCAATCAAATAATTTAAAAAAGAAATCAAAACCATAGAAAGCCACACAAATAAGAACAGAGACTTTCTGATGATAAAAAACAATAATCCTGTTGTATAAATAAAGTTACAGGCCAGGCAATACTCTGAATTACGCCAAGGATATTTCTATGCCCAGGCAGCAATACAGATGGAACGTCTTTTTGCACATCTTCAATTGCAATAAAAAAATACTAGACTGTATGTCAAGAAACATATCAAATCTGTAGCTAAAGTAGATAAAGAATCTGTATAGCAGACAAATATTATAGACCTTTTTTATATTCAACACATTCATTGCTGTTATGTAAAATTATGTATTTAGCACATGCAACATTTTTTCCCTGTCTAAATATCTGCTGTAATTTGAAAACATAGCACTTAAACAGCCAATAAGTGTTTTAAGAAGGTGAGAAGGGAAGAGAGGAGGCAGAAAGAAAAAAATGGTGACAGAATATGACAAAAAATTAGAATTAGCTGAAAATCAACAAATATACTTCAAAAAATGTATTCAGAAGGTAGCCTGGCATGCTAATTTATCAATCAAATCCTTACATTAGGTTACAGAATTAATGAAAATAACATAACTCATGGTTCCTTCTGACCATAATGAAGTGAAAGCACTACTTAATAAAATCTGAATTCTGTTATGGAAGACACATTGGATGAAAAAAAGTAGAAAAATACAGGTAATAAGCCCAACTACTACAGCAAAAGACAATCAAATAAGTCCGTGATTTTTTGCTAGTAAAAGAACGTAAAGAACCTTGTAACACTAGTGGAAATCAGCTCTATTTCATTAACTCTAGTTACATTGTGATCTGAATTTGATTTTCTGTGCACACAGCCCTTTCACCACTACTTTTTAAATAACATACCAATTATCCTATTAATTTATTTGTGACAGAGTTAAAATTCATAAGAATGCAAACAACTATCAGATGAAAAAAAATGAAAGTAGTATTTGTAAGAAGGAAGTTACCTACTCCCTCACTTAAAGTCTCCCAGAAGCTTCCTTAGAAAAATTGTATTTGAAATTCCATTAGGAAAATATGTTGTTTTCCTGCAATAAAAATATGACGTTTGCCTGCAATAGCTAAAATTTTTTTAGCTATTGCAGGCAAACCTCTCACCCCATTTTTGGTTAGAAACTGTCAATTCTGTTTATTTTTTTCCAGCTACACACCAATTTTTAAACATGCCAGTAAACAGTAATTACTCAGGAGAATAAAACATGACATATTTCCAACCACGTTTTCATGAAGCAAGCAAAATGTTGGACCTGAAAGTAAAGATCATGCCCCTTTGAAAATATTGAAGTGCATTACCAGAATATAATATACTCCTTACTATGTTATAGCAATGGTAAGGTGAGTCCTATTCCTCTGACGTGTTCTCACCCTTATAGTGTGTCTGCATGTGGAGAATGAGGAAGTTGGAGACACGCTGCTGAGCGAGAGCTCGGCAGGTGTTCTTGTATTGATGAGAAGGAAGCCTTGGGAACAGTAAAACAATGGCCTTATATGTATATATGGTAATATGTAATGTAGCCAAGCAGATAA
>JAOXNO010000024.1:51460077-51503283 GCA_028565335.1 Limnodromus scolopaceus | reverse complement strand
AGCAATTATTTCAGCCTCAGATGTATTTCAGGTTGAAGTTATGATCATCTGGTACAGAAGTCTACTGAGACTTTTTCTGCACTAGTTTTTTAGGACTTCTCACCGCAACGTTCAGGGAAAAAAAGCCCACCCAGTTAATCTGGGTTATGCAAATCTGCTGCTGTTTTTATTTTACTACTAGACACAAAGTAACAACATAAAAATGAATCTAGACTAGTTACTGCCTCATTCTGCTTCAGTGTCTGTATTCAGTAACTATAAGTACGCTAATTAATAGAAATTTAATGTGATTTTATTCCCAAGTTTGGGGGTTTTTTAAAACCATCTTTTTGATAGGGTTATCATTCTGTTATCCATAGCCTAACTCCCATACTTCATGAAGGCTTTTTATTTCACACCAAATGGCAGATTACTTCCTGAATTGTCATTACTGAATAAAGGTATGTCTGCCAAGCTCTTTTAGTCAAGGACTAATTCACAGATGTGTCAAATGACAAACTAAAATACCCAAAGTCTTAATATGGGCTCAAGTTCAGATGCCAAAATATGCCCCAGTGCATAACATACCTATACTTCTGTTCAATCTTAATAACCAAGATTACTACAAATGCTTCTATGGAAAGTAGAAATTGTTGCAGAGCTCCAGTGGTACATGGCAAATACAGTCTCTATACATTTTACACGTGCTTCCAAAACGTGTCAAGGAACTACTGCAAAGAGTAATAATTTTCAGATGATGTGCATAATAAAAAATCATCCATCACCTAGGATGCTCTTATATAGTGCTTACTCTCTTGTTCTGTATTTGTCAGGGGGTTTTACCACAAAGTTACTCAATTCTATTCTGATCCTGCAATTATTTCTGTGAAATATATTTATACTACTTAGTATTTCTCAAGCCTGTGAGATTACTTCAATCAACATAATTTAAACTTTCTTTGTAGAATTCTGGCAGGAAGCACAGATACTGGAAAACTATTTTCAGAGTTCAAATCAGCTTTCTCGTGGACCACAAAATACAATTGCTGGATTTTGATGTATTTCCTTGCTTTATCAGACATATCAATCTGTTTCAATTAACATCAAATTACTTGATTTCTTCCCTAAACAAACCATACAAACACACACTTAAAAAATGAGAACAGAACCAGTCATATAGAATACTTTTCTAGCTTCTGCACAGTTACATTCTCCTTCTGCTTTTGGGGAGCACAATACTGTCTATTATGGTGATGCGTAATTGACATAAATACGTTCCGTTCAGGATATAAATCCTACATTCTTCATTGTCATTGATGATAATGAAAAACAGCAATTCCATTTTACTTAGAAGAAAACTGTCTTGATTACAGGCATGCGAAATATTTTACTATAATTTTTGCCACATCGTGTATTGTTATTGTACATGACTTAATTATATGATGTAAGAATTTTATAAAAGACATTATTCCTTACATCTGTACTTCTCTTCCAGAAGGCCCTTAGAAAGAGACATCAAGCCAATTTTCAGGGACTGCACTCGAATTTTTCCAGTTCGGCCACTGAAATTATAAAGATAAGACAATTTAATACATTTTAATTTCATTTTATTCCAACTCAAGTCGATTCAAAATGCAAAGGCATTGGTGAGTTCTACTTCAAATACACTTCAAATCTCAAAACAAATTAACATGACAAATCACATTAAGAATACTTCCCTTACAAAAGTTTAACTTGCCTTCCAAGTGGTTTACATGTCAAAACAGTTCATATTACTCTAAAAGGGCAGACATTTAGCTCTGTAAAGCTCTCAATATGATTTAAGAATGTGATATACACAGAAAAAAACACATGAGCAGACAGCAGGAAAGCCTATTACCCAGTGTGAAACACAAGGACTGCAAAATAAAACCAAGTTTTCATGTCACAGTAATTCATCATTTCACTTCATTTTTTTGTTTTATTTAAAGGAAAGTTTAAAATGTTCTGATATACATGTATATCAGGACATAAACATCCAACCACATGCAGTAATTAAATGACATGGAGCTGTTGTTCTTTTCAAGCAGTGTGACTTCAGGCCCTTCTTGCCCAATGTAAAAAAAAAAAATATCCCCAAACCCAAAACCCCACACATCCAACCTTAAGCAACTTGATAACAGATAAGTGGGTACCAAAGCAAGTGATTTTAAACCTGCAAGACAAACACTTTTCAAAAAGATGAAACCAAAAGCAATAAAACCACAGTACATGGGAAAGTATTATTTTAAAGTTCAAAAGATCAGTGCAGAAACATATTCTTAAAAGATCTGACGATACCTTATTTCAAAGACCAAAAAACACCATGCAATTTGTCTTTAGATGAGACATGGCAAACAAATAATAAGAAGAGTAGTTAAATTTTATATACCATACACAAATCCCTGCATTTAAGGTTAGCTGGGTCCTTCACCAGCCAGTAAGACAATACTAAAATTAATACCACCGCAAACATTACTTTGGTCCCCAGAAGTGATATATCCTTTAATTGCTTCTTGAGTGGTTATTAGATATCTCTTTCTGTCCTATCCATTCAACATATGGTCTGCTGTCTGATTTACTTCACAAATGATTGTGCTGAATACAAAATTATTAATTTACTCCTGGGCTCTCAGTAAATTAGCTAAGCATCTTAAAAATATTAATGCACTTGTCTTCACAACCATCACCTAATCTAGCAAGACTAGACAGTATTATCTTTTCTATTCCACAAGGTGGAACAGAGGTACAGAGAAATTATTGCCAAATTAATCAAAAACACCCATTACTTTTACTGCCTAGTTTGAAAATCAGGACCCAATTTTCCACAATATTATAGAACTACCACCTATTTTATACATTCAAGCTTAGCTTCAAATTACCTCTTTCAATCACAGACACTACATCATTCTGGCATACTTTAACAAGTAAATGGCTCATTTTGCAACCTTGACAAAGTTCTCTCAACATTCTTTCCTGTGTAGGGTTGTCTGTTTTTTAACTTTGTATTCAATGGAAAAACAAAGCAGAACATTCATTTAAGTTTGATTTAACTCAGGACTGAGTTGAGTATTTGTTTATTAAAGGCAGGAATTCAGAAAAATTTTGCAGCTAAAAGACCAGGGCATGTATGCGGAGGCTTCAAACTTCTACAGATTTCTTTGTTATAAGGGCTGTGAAAAACTTCCTTCATGCAAAAAGCATTTCCTCAATAAATTATAAAAAAGAATTATAAAGCCTGCAGTATTACGTTTTTCACAAGGGCAACATATTTTTCCCTAGCCTCTTCCTTCAAAACAACTAAATATAAGCACTGGAATTCTATATTCCTAAAAAAAAACCCTCACCAAACCTACAGACTTTGTAGTACAGACTCTTCCAGTTCAATGGTTTATGTTTTCCCAGTTTAGAGAGTCATAAAACTACTGGCAAGATTAAGTACAAGAGATTTCAGACAGGACTACACAATAAGGATGACTGGCAAATCAACAGAAAACAAGAAAGGCAATACCAAGTCATAAGGAAACCTACGTCCTCCAATGAAGGGGGGCAACAGCATGAAAACATCAGGCACTAGCAAGGAGAACTGGAGAAGTAAGAAGATGAGCCCCCTTTACTTCTGACTTATGTCAAAGAGCTCTCAAGCCTGGTCAGTGTTGAAACTACAATTAAGGACTACCAAGGACAGTAGCCATCAGTTACCTACATAACCCAGCAGCAGGAGGTAGCCTGGGAGATCTCTAAAGGTCCCCACAGATGCCTCCTCTTGATCAGCCACAGAGTGAGTCAAACGAGCCCATTTTCCTGCCCTACAGTGGGCCAAGTCCTTCTTAGAGCATATCTTACTACTATCACAGCCTGCCAAGCTGCTCTGACAGAGTCCTCTATGAATCAAAAGAGCTATCATCAACACAGGGAACTCAACTGAAGTGCATGCAGAAAATTTCCATCAGCTACTGTCAAAAGCCGGGCATAAAGTTAAGGTTGACTGAAGAGGTCTCTCACCCTTCTCATTCCTCAGAAGTTCAGACTTTGCTGAACTCAACGTGCTGGTAAGGCCCGGGATATTAACTCAACCTGGTGTTAGAATTTGCCAGGTGTATAACTGCAACAATAAATAACGAAGTTGTAATTCTTCAGGGGAAGCCTGGGTCATAGAGAATGATCACGAATGACAGCTTTGATCATATGGAAAAGGTTAGCATACGTGCAACAGCATAAATAGCCTTCCTAGACTAATGCACTAAAGAAATTAAATTTAAAAGAATGCATTATCAAAAGTATCCTAACATCACAAAAAAAAATCAAGAAAATTTAAAAGCAGAAATATAAGAAGTCAGGTAAATGTTGCAAGACTTTAAAAACAGTGCATGTAAAAGTTTCTTTGCACACATTGGGTGATTTTAATTCAAATAACGAGTCATCGCCTACAATTAGTACATGTAGTCTATATTATATATGACAGACTTCAAAATATCTAAACCAACTCATTTCAAGGGGTGTTGAGTTATTCCATTAGTACTGAAAACTATCAGTCCATTTCATATAAATGACTTCTGGAGATTTTAGCAGATTTGACAGTAAATAGTCCAGAACAATAACCACTAGCTATGGCTTTTGGATGATTTAAACATAGGCCTGGCCAAAGGATTCCATAGAGCAAACCATTTCCTTCACAGCTCTCATTGTAAAATGCAATGCGTTTATTCATAATTTCATTTGAAAAGAATAAAAATATCTGTGGGCTAACAAAACCAAGGAAATTTCATTTTGGAAGGTGTTTACAGGGCAGATGCTGCTGTCTGGAACAACCTTTGAGTCCTTGAAGAAGTGAAAGTCACCGAGTAAATTTAATGTTTCTCTCCTCTACCCAGCTTGAAGAATGAATCATTCCTGATGTGTCAGAAAATACCAGAACACAACAGACTTGCTTACTACATCTAAAAATAAATTGGTTCTTTTTAAGGGCCAAAGACATCTGTAGGTAAGTCTGAAGAACCACCCAGTTTGCCATCAATCTGTGAATCAGTAATTAAATCTCAGGCTAATAGCATGCAACTAACAGATGTTTTTTGTAGGCAGTTTAACAATTTGAAACATTGTGTACGTACAACACCAGTGCAATAAACAATGGAAATGCCAACACACAAATTAGTTCTTTCCTGAAGGCCAATTAAAAAAAAAAAAAGCTGCTCAAAATTGGTGCATGTTCTTTCAGCTCCTCCCCTCCCCCATAGTGGATTTGAAAGGGGAGCAAGGAAATATATTGTAAAAGGTAATTTTATCTCAGAAAACCTTCATCCTCCATTTTTCAAAGTTTGACTGAAGATTAAAATCTCATCAGCTTGAAGAATTATCTACACTAAAGCTTTCAACAAAATAATCAAGGGGAAATGGAAGCAACAGGAAACGTTATTGAAAGAAAGGTTTGTTGCTCACTGCGTGCATTTTAAATATGAAGAGATTAAACAACTGACTTCTAACTGGAGTTACAAAGCAAAGGTAAACTGAAGAAAATATAATGGATTTGTGATCAATCTGAAAAAAACCCAACCAGTAACTACAAAAAATTCTCTGACATTATTAAGTTTCTTATTCTAAATTACCAATAACATTTAAGTCAAGCAACCCACTTGTTCTACTGCTCTATTTGCAAATGATGTGTTTATTCACCAACAATACAGAGCTCTGCAAAATAAAAATAATTGCAGGAAGAAGCCCCAGTCATTATTCGATGGGCTTTCCAATTTTGCAGCAGTAATGATGAGAAGTCCAACTAATAGAAATGTCAGAATATTAAACAACAATATTTGAATGCCAAAGCATAATAGGTAGCTGGCACATAAATGATAAATGGTTGTGCTTATTTTCCCTCCTTCCCTCTCCCCTACCACAATATTTAAAGTAAAAATAACAAAAAATAAAATATCCACAAAGCATAGGACTACTGGCGTGTAATCCTCTGGGGGAAAAAAAGTAAAAAGCTATGAACTGTTAGAATTTGGCAGTGATTAAGTGAGGGAACATAGTGAAGATAATGCATACATCATGAAGCTCTCATTTACAAAGCCAGGTATAAGAATTTCTATCATTATTCAAGAAATATTTTGCTCTTTCCATCTTCAACTGAGGTGAAAGGAAAGAAATTTGGTAACCAACCTCATGCAGCTTAGAAATTCTGATTTTTAATACTGTGCATAACTCTGAACTAGAGCATATATTCTATTAGACACACCGAAAGCACCACCCCTTATATTGCACTGCTGTGTTTTAGTCAGGTCCTGAAGAATCCCAAAACACCTGTGTTCAAGCAATGTAAGGAGATACGTTATAGGGAATGGAGTAGCTGATGGAAACCAAGTCTCTTCCCAGTTTTTACTACAGAAAGGAGATGAGAACAGTAAACTCCACTAAGAAAAATGAACAACAAACTCACAACTCAAAAGCACAACTCAATAAGCACACTGATTGCAGGTCATGATGGCTGACATAGTGCGGGGCAGGGCAGAGAGGTCAGAGTTCAACATTCAGCAGAAGAAAGAAGTGTCTGGGGGCTCAGAAAGGACTGGCCAAAGCTACAAGGGGCTGCTGGCGTGGACTTTTGCATGTCCTCTAAGAATCAGTGCTCTCTCTGGAAATAGCGGACAGGCATTTAAATAAACCCCCAAGTTCTTACTGGAATCATCCTGAAACATTCTTGAGGCAAACTCACGATCCACCAGAGAAATGCAGTTTTGCTGCCAGGAGGGCAGGTGGATCACACAGCACCAGCACTCAGAAGTGACACGAGGCAGGAGCTGCAGGAGCTGGAAGTTGAGTTGGGACCAGGACACCACTCAGCCTCCAGATCAATAGGGGCTTCAGGGCTGAGATCAAAACAGCCACCACTCGAGAGAGGGTTCAGGACAGGGAGCTCAGCCAGGATTATGGCATGCAAGTAACTAAGTGTAAAGTAAATAACAAAACCGTCCTCACCTGTGGCAGAAATAGTATCTGGTGCAAATAGCAAACAATGTGGGCAATTTGAAACATTTACACTAGGAACACAGCTAAAGCAGCATATTCAATTCTCTACTCACATATACACTCACTGAAACCCTTTCAATATTTCTTTAGTAAGCAACATAACGTTAGTTCAGTGGATCTGAGCAGGACAGCGTAAGAAACATGTCATTTCAAGTAACTGCACTTTCATTGCTGAGTCAAAATTATCTAAAGATATGACGTTTTATTAAGTAGCTTCTTAAGCTTTATCATTTTTCTATTATCATTAACATTTTGTCAAGAAAGTAACTCAGAAAAAATATACAACAGTCCAATAAGTCTAGCATTTTTGATAAGTGAAAAAAATTACCGATTCTGTCTCTATGGTTTAAACTTTGTTATGCTACATTAAATTTCTGGGGTACACACTGTGAATAATGACTTGTTACTTACCTATCATATACGTTGAGTAGCCAGTTAAGACACATGTCTACACAGAGAGGAACATTGACCATATCTTTGTGTTTCTCTTCAAGTCCACTGTAAATGGTAGTGAGACAGCTGATCACATCCTGGACACCAACCAGCTGGTCATTTTGATTCAACTTGTGCTGTTTAAAAACTTCACTTGTTGTGTTCAGGTCCAACAGGTCCACTAACAACAAGTAATAAAAAAAAAAAATTAAAAAAAAAAGAAAAAAGAAAAAAGGCATGAATACAGATTCTTGAGCATATTCATAACACTTGTTCATGTGCATATTGTAGCAAACACTGAAGACAACTTGCCAAGAATTAGCTTTCATTATAGTGAAAAACCTCTCTATGAGAAGTTGTCAGCATTTTAGGTACTATATAACTATATACCATATATATAAACTATATACTAAAAAACCAGAATCAACAAGCACACCATAATGACACTGCACAGCTCAGAAGAATGTTTAAAAAGCTGCTGAAGTAGTCTGCATAATTAGAGGATCCTAACTTCAGATGTACGCACACTGTGAGCCCACTAGGCTTAGAGGATTCTTTGCATTTACCATAAAGCAGAAACCCATTAAATAACTATCACTCTTGATTAAATGTAAAGCAAAGCAAATTCTTAGGTAACAACGTTCTCTTAAATGCAGTAGAAATGTATTGGGGCCTGATCAACTGAAGAATGCTAAATTAAGGCTTAAAAGAAAGCAGGGGGGACACAGGGAAATTATTTATTGTAGTTTTCCAGAACGTGAAAATACTATGCTTTCATGAAAAATATTTTGATCCCCTTTATTACAGCATGCTTTCTATAAGCACCTGGCGATGCTATGGATACCCTCGATGTGACAAGGGGTTTGTCCCCAAAACCACAGAAAGGTGACTGTGATTGTGAAAATCTGGGTTTTGCATGGCGAAAATAAAAGGTTGTCAATAAGCTCTTCTAATTCCTTTTGAAAAACAAAGTGGAAAAGAGGAAACTTATTTTGGTGTAAAAGAAGGAAGACTAATGTAAGCCAAAAGGTGGTATAATCCTAAATGACATTTTTTGACTGAAGCAAGGACTTTAGCAAGAAAAATATTTGCAATATATCAGTATGCTTGCTACAGTGTATATAACATGAAGTTGAAGTATATTCTGGGCTCATACTGAGCTGTTTCTGGAGAGCCAGTAACACATTTACACTATACATGTCATCTCTCAAAGGAAATGAAACATGACAACCTCAGACGTGCTGCAAATTGCTCTGCACCGATAATGTTAAATAAGGATCCCAGAGGGCAGCGTGTGCAAATCAGGTAAGTCTGGCTTGGGCTGGGTAATAAGCACAGCAGAAAAAAAGCAGGAGCAAGACAACACTAACCACTACGAACAATTCTGTCAAGAACTCAATGAGCATCTACCAAAGGATAAAATTATAGGCCAAAAGGAGGTTACATTCCCAATCCCATTTCCTCAATCTACCCCTCCTAATGTCATTGTAAAATGAGAAACAATACCTCACAGCCCTTACTTTTTCTCTCCCTCACTGACATTGTACATCGTGTTCTAACTTTACAGCATCAGACTTGTAGGGGTTTTATGTTTGTTTGCCTTTCATTTTCTTTTACTTTTTTTCTAAAAGCCCATCTATTGAGCTCATAAACCAAAGCCAGCCATGTATTTACCAAACAGCCAGACTGCTAATTGCAGCAAAACACCTCGCCACTAGTTTGACCTGAGGTAGCCAAAGTATTTGGCAGTACACCATGGCAGCATAATCTTCTACAGTTGGAAAATATGTCATACACTGGAAAAGGCTCACAGGCGTATTTAAAAACGAAACAAAATCCTACACCACAATTCAACACAGACTATTTTTTGAGGGGTGAAGGGAGGGAGGTGAAGCCAGGTGAAAAACTATAACGTGCTACCCAACCACACAAATATTGCACTCAAGAGACACGGCCACTTTTCATGCTTTTCCTTCATGACCTACAAAGGGAAAAAAACCCTCAAAATTATTACAATCATTGTGGTATTTTTTTCAACATGCTATTTTAATGTACTTAATGACTGGCTAAAAGCAGGAAAGCAGCTTCCTGAAACAGACTGACAGCACCCAAATCCCACCCTTTTTAAAGCCAGTGAAAACTTAGAATGCTTTGGAATGCCAGAAAGTTGGAGCTTTTGGGCTTGGCTTAGCATAACCATCCTTGCACTGAAAAGAGTAATTCAACAGATGCTGGAATAAGCCTGTGAAGTTCACGTCTTGATCTGCTGGCATTAAGATCTCACATTCACATTTCTAGAGGGAATTGGGAGAGGTACTTTCAGTATTTTCATACTAAAAAGAACCTCTCCTGCTGTACCAATGCAAATTAAGCAAAACTTAGACTTTTGGATGACACCATTCATGGAGAACAGCCAGAGGAAATTACTTCCATCCCTGCTTACTTCAGTACTCAGCTGGCTGAATGAACATTGGATACAGGCAGTTATCCTGCCATGGAAAGGTGTACCCACCAGCAGCACCCCTGGATTGGGCTGATGTAAAGAAGGATTGTTTTGTCATTACATATCCATTTCTGAAAGTTTTAAAATAAAATATGTTTAAGCAGATGGGGAAAAGGTAACCTGAGACTGACGTGCCATTGCTGGCATGAAGACTGCCTTACACAGCTTTTAGTGCATTTTTGCAGTACCATTCTGCATCTGGTCAAATGTGCTGAATGACCAACCCTGCTGTTGACCAACAAATGGACACAAGGGTCATTCCTTTCCTTTCTGCAGAGAGGAGGCTTTCCCAAAGGAAAATTATAAACGGAAACCATGTCATTCAGCATGGTTCGAGCAGATGTGAGAGACTGACTCAGCAGCAAGTAATGACATCCAGCTGCTAATCACAAGTTTGAGGCTGCTGTAACCCCACAGCAAATAGGCAGGTATTGCTATGGAGCTTTTGTATTAGAAAAACCCTGTGAATTATAGCAGCTCCTGCAAAAGACTGGATGGCTGAGGAAAGTCTACATGGCTCTCGCTTTGAGTCCGGCGTGTCTTCATGTTTGTTCCTTAGCCTTGTGTGGTTGATATTCCTGTTAGCATTCTTAAATTTTAAATCACCTAGAGGAGCTCAGTGACAGAAATTCTGACCGTGTTTGTTTCATTCCCTTTTCCCCTTCCAGTACTACGCCTCAGTATCTGGGACATATATCATTTATTGAAAATGACCTAAAGTATGCTGCATAAGAATAAAATATTACAGTCAGGGCCTGGTGCTGTATGGCTGCCCAGTACACCTGCAACACAGGATCTTCTCTCTGGCCCCGTTCTTCTTCTGTTACGGTGGAAAAGTGCGCTCAGTACATCTGCCTCCCATAATCTGAGACACAGAGGCTAATCAAGAATTTTTTTCTTTCCAACCTGCAACCTTCCTCAGCTTCCTGCAAAATAAATACACGGAGCTACACGCACACATACTAGTCTCTGCAGGAATCTAACTTCCAAAAAACGGAACAAGATGAAACATGACTCCACTTGCCCTAAAGAGGGGTGAGGGGAGTTGGAGTGAAAAACTTTTGCAGAACCATATTTTTTTGACACTTACAGAGTAAAGACTTAGAAGAGAGATTTGACATAAGCAAGTTTTCCAAAGTACGGTTTTCAAATTACATACTCCTGAACCTGCTTGTATAACACTAATATTCTGCTACCAGTCCTCACTGTGTGAGAGGGACTGTGCATCCCGCTTCAGCTCTGCCCTTGGAGTTCTCACCAAAAAAGGCCTTTGCAGTTATACACACACTGTGACTGTGACAGCAATTTGTCACATTTTACAGTGATTTCATTTTTTAGTGATTTGACATTTTCTTTGCCTTAGCACACAAGCCTTCCTGAAGCATTCTGCTCCCAAACACCTTTAAAAACAATCCACAGTTAAAATTACAGGAAACTCAATGGAAGACTAAAGCAACTCAGACCAGAGAATGAATGGCAGGGGCACAGAAGATGACTCCCTACCTTAAAACAAAACCACCAAAAGTCAAGAAAAGAATTCTTGATAGGGCTTAACCACTCTCCCCTTCCTCGGAAAGGAGGTGTTAGCACATGCTGTGTTTTGGCTATCATCTCAGCTGCCATCCACAGGACAGAAACAGGCCAAGTACCATCACAGTCAAATGGAATTTGATCTGTTCCCTGGCAAGAAATAGTCTCTAGCAAACAAGGACAAAAGGAACAACATTGATTCTATCTTTGAAGGTGGACTTAAAATTATGCCAGATCATAACGAGTTCATAGACAGAAAATTCTTGTAGCATTTTGCTTTGTGCATAATCTGTAATGAATTTCTTAAAAATCCACAATGTTGTGTTCTCACAAATTACACCAATCCTTTGTCAAATGTGTACATGTAATAAAGATATTTTTTTTTTGCTGTTGTCTCCTCCCATGAGAAAGAGATGGAGCAAGCAAATGGTTTGATTAATAACAAGGCAGATTTGATCTGGAGAGATCCTGACTCTTTAAACTGGAATATTCTTCTTACTTCTTACTACTTCCCTCTGTCCTCTTTCCACCAACCTCCCCTGAAACTGGAGACAATATTCACTATGATTGGAGGATACTTTTGAAATCTGTGAATGATGAGAGATAACCAATGCAGTTATTACAGAAATCACCTATATTATGCAGTAAAAGCAAGAGCAGAAAGTATGATCCTCCTCAAAGCTTATTAGAAGTAATGAAAGTGAAGTCTGTTCTATACAGGTCACTAGATAATCTGTATGGCTGTCAGAAACAGGCAGCATGATTAGCATCCATCATGTGCAGTTTGTTTTTTCACTCCTCCCTGGAGAGCAGCATGCACAAGGAGAATTTTACTTTGCTTTCTGGTTTCTTGCTCTGCTATTGGTTTTCAGATACATGTTGATGCATACTTTATAACCTGCACACTGATAAGCAAAAAGCTCATAATTCTCTTTAGTCTTGCTGGGAGATGAAATTACAGCCTTGGGTGAGACCGTATCTCTTGCACAGAGAAGCTCTAGGCTGTACCAAAGAAATACAGTATTTCTTTCAATACCATCAAACAATCTTTCAAAGGACAGGTTCTGCTTTTGCTCTAAACCTAAGACCTTGAACCCAAGATCTTGAACTTGATTTGAAATTCTGTGAGAGGTCAGCATAGCATACGAAGAAGTGGCGAGAGGTACTTCCAAGAGCCCATGCTGTTGCATACATGCACTCTAGCTTTCTGGAGTAGCTAACTACCACCTCAGGCACAGCTGAATTTGGTATAATACACATCTGAAGTTCAGCCAAGAAGCTACTGCCAAGATTGGACTGCTGTCTTCTCGGCCAGAAAGAAAACTAACCGCCTGGAAGGCAGGAAGGGACACCTCTTTGTGCAACTCCTTCTTGCTTGCAACTTTAGGATGGTTTTGTCCTTCTCGTGTTCCTACTCAGACTGCAGAACTGTGCACCCTTCAGGGCTGAAAAGTCCTTCCACAGTAAGGACTCCTGAGTTTAAACAAGAAAATTTAGTAATGTCGTGTAACATTTTTATACCAGCTGTTGCCAAAACCTTCCAAAAGGTCTAAAATCTGGGACCCTCACACATAACCCACATCTCCTTCCAAAATTTTCCAGGTTCCATTTTTTTCTCTACTTCACCCTGTTTCCTTTCTGCTATATGTGTGGATTTATGCATTTTTTTTTCCATTCATAGTCCTAATAATTTTTAGAATCCATATTCTCATCATCTCAACAACAGAATTTTTTGCACTCCTTTCTTTTTGTATACCTTAATCTTCAGCTCCATTTCTGCTAGTTTTCTTCCATACATCCTCTCTTCTCTGCCTTCTCACAAGATCTCACTTCCTTCTAAGCTTCCTGTCCTTTCAGTTATCTTCCCTCTCCATAATATAAACCATTTCTGTGTTACATCAAACTATTAGTTTAATCCCATTTATCAAAAATAAACATTAAGAAGTTACAAGCTAGTTCAGCTCCCCCAAGAAAACATCTTATATTCCTTTTATTATCCTGATTCTCAGGAACAATGCAGAAATATCAGTGACAGGATGACTCAAAAGGGTACTCTTGAATTTGTTTTGCACAGGACACTGTGGTGAGATACTTGCTGTTTGAATCAGAGAAGTCCTGAGTCTGGAGGCCAGGAAAAGACCTCCTGATACATCGGTTCTGAAGCTGCTCAAATTTTAACATGGTAGTCATGCCACTTACCATTGAATTAAACCATAATTGTGATATAATGTCAAATGCTTTCTTAAAAATCTACCAAATATAGAAGATTAAACTGGAGATACAGACATGAACCCTGGAAATTAAGTACTTTAGACAGTTGATCCTACTCAGTAGACACCTATCCTTTCCTGCTGATGAAATCTATGTGAAATCACTCTTCAGAGTAGACTGTGACTGAATTATTAGATTGCCTAAGAACAAGGATAAATGTCAACACAGGCCTGGGCAGAACAACCAATATCCATATCATATGTGTGTTTATTTCCTGTCTAACTTTAGGACCGTTTCTCATACTTCCAATATATATACAAATACTAATATTGCTAATAATAATAGTTTGTTTTGTCAGAGTAGCTTTTTGTGATTAAAATGTACAGCAATACCAACTACCACCCTCACACCCCTTTTCCCTCACACTTCGGGCAGCGTGAACTCCTCTTTAAATGGAATTCACACAGCAAGATAGTCTCTCTCTGAGGCAGAAATATTTTCAAAGTTATCTAGCAGCAGTAAACACTTACCAAAAGAATGTAACAGAAGTCTAAAAATATCATATGATATCTGAGTTTATGTCAAAGGTCAGGATTGTAGCTCACATCATTTCACACTAGTTTGTATCAGAAACAGTATGCAACAGTCAAGAGGTTCAATATTTATTTTCCTGTCACTTCTCAAAGTATTCTAAGCGGGAATACCATTTCAACTTACCTGCTGCACCACTTTTTTCCATTAATTGATTTTATTTCTTTGCAATAATGACACCTACTACTGGGAATTCTTCCTGCCATTTTGTTGATTGACAATCTGTTAAGGTTGTTTCTGTTCCCTTGTTAAACATTAACATCATTAGGTTGAAGCTGACCCCCCCTTTCCCCAGTACTGCTGAGAAACAATTTGTCTCAAAGGCCAAACTCACAGCACAGTGCTTTCTGCAGTCTTCGGATTTTGATGGCTGTACGGTAGGCTGAGAAACGTACGTTGTTCAAGTCAGCTGAAATAGCAGAAACAGAAATGTGAGCAGCCCTAAAAAGAGAGTCCATAAGTTTCCTTCATGTATAAATTTTCATACTTTGGAAAAAGTCTGATATCCCTTCTCTTCTCTGCAATGAGTTGATAGGCTATAACAGAACAAACAAAACTGAGAAGTTGGGATGTCAGTCCAACCCACCTGCAGGGAAAGACTCCTGACTCTGACAGTCCAGGCCTTCAGAGACACTATCTCGGCACATATAATATATATACATATAATAGGGTTTTACACACATATTATGCAGTGTTAAGTTTCTAGGCAAGTACTCAAATACAATATGTTTCTCAAATAATTTACAACATCAGACAACATACAAGAAACAGAGGGCAGCACTGTAACAGAAATAATGGCTTCTTAAGCTGTAATTTATATGCCATGACTTTGTAAATAGTGCTTTGAAAGGGACAGTCAGATAGCCATAAGCTTTATTTTAGACACTGATGGGTATTTTTCCTCACTTATCAGTATTTTACCCTTTCGCTCCTTAGAAAGGGGGATTTCATAGTAAATATAGATGTTAGCAGGGCATGTTGAACTAGTTGTATCATAATACAGTTTTGGCTTTACTGATAGCGTAGCTGCTCTGATTTATTACTAAAAAATAGTTCCCTGCAGACTGGCATCCTGCTTTAAACATGCAGACAGCCTGCATCATTGGACATCCCCTTGCAGATTTAAAAGAAAAAAGAAAGTTACTGCATTAAAGCATAGAGTCAGAGCATATTGTTCAGAATTAAAATTACGGTAAGGCAACAAACATGACGTGAATCGAGGCAATAGGTTTCTTGCAAATTGTGTCTCATCGCTCTGTTACACGGCAACTCAGATGTAGTCAGCAGACAAATGCAGGCTTTTACTCATGGAATGATCACATAATGGTTTATTTTAAGAAATGCACTCACCTAAGGACTGGAAGAGTTCAGTCATTTTAGGATGATCCCAACAGGTTGTCTGTGTCTCATGACTACAAAGGAATGACATAATCAAAGTTTCAGGCAACACACATATACATACAATGCAAAGGACAAAACCACAAAGATACTCTGATTTTCTGTGTTTAAGCAGCAAGAAATCCCTCAGCTCTTAAAATAAAATACACGATCTGTGCCGCTCAGCTCCTTGATTTTCTAATCACAAAGTTAGACAATAGCCCACCCATATTTAACAGTATTTACTTCTGATTGTGAGTGACTATATCAGTTGAACTCTGATTCTGAAACGAAGATGTACAGTAATAAGATAAAAATGGAAAACTTCCTCCTGCTGTAGCACAATAAAAATATTTGTAAAAACACTTTAAAAATAAAAAACATTGAGGTTTTATTTTAGTCATCTTGCATATCAAAACACATAGAACAATCTCAAACTTTTCCTGTAATGTATTTAATGGAAAGCCTGATCACACGTCATACACCCGATCAACAGGGATCTGTATTTAGGGGTTGTGTTTCACACTAGAGCTCACTTAACAGCAGTTCAACAGGCAGCATCACTTAACTCACCGCTTAGCACTCCTGTTTCTAGTCACCAAAGTTTCAGATATGCAGCCACAGAGGTCAAAATGTGTATTATCTCAGGTCTACTGAAATTTCCAATTCCCTTCTACAAGCTACATCTTACCTGTATTTCTGAACATTGTTGGAATGGTTGTGCATTCTCATCTCACAAAGTATTTACATTTGAATTAGGTTTGTAAGAAAATTAACTAGAGAAGTTGTGTTAAAAAGATAATAGCATTCTGAAAGTTAATAATGAAAATGAAATTACGCTAGGTTAGCAAATCTAACAACAATAAGCAGTGAACACCACTTATTTTACCTTTGTATTTAAAAATTGTTAACGTGTACACAATTTTTTTTTTTCACATATAGGTGTACTTAGTTGTAAATAATGACTTTAAATGACTTTGCCCTTAAGTTTAGCAGCCTGTATCCTCAGTGGGTATCAATGGCTGCACCTCAGTGGGTGCACAATAATTTATCATCATGGATTTCCACCCCACCCCTAATTGACAAACCAACCAAGAATGATGCCTTTTATCCTAAGTGATGAAATAAAATGAGACAGAAGATCCTGCTCCAAAGAGCTACAGAGACAGGACAGGTATCACAAAGGTGAGGCAAGCTCCAAACAAAGTAAGTGCTGAGGGTGCTTCTTTACATTTCCTTTTGAGATACACTGTTGGAAAGTGCATTCATTGGGTCTCTGCATAGGGGATATGATTCCCACTTTTCATTCTGTATACCAGTGTGACCTTTTCAGCTTTGAGTCTGGTCTCCAGAGTCACCTTCTCTCTGTCTCTAGGTTTATCTTTCTCTGCCATGGGTCTTATTTATATATCTGGCACCATCACAACTTTGTGAGGTGTTTCTCATGGAAGTTCATAGACAAAGTATGTATTTCCTTTCAATACAGTAGGTACAAATCCTCTTTTTCCTCGTTGTGATTATTCCCTAGTAGACAACTGAAAGGAGGGAGAAGCCTTGAAAGTGACTATGTTTAAACAAGAGAGTTATACAACATGCAATCAAAACGTCTTCTGTTAGACCATGACTGACTCTGAAATACCACAATGAACCCTCCCCAATTCAGAACACGGAAGTACATTTTTACATCTGAATACATTTTTCCTGAACTAAAACTTTATTTGGCTTCAGTTTGATAATACTATCACATTAATTATGTTCATGTTTCATATTCTGAACGAGGTGGTCAAGGCTCCGATATGCTGAACTCCAAAGCTAAGGCACGCCAGCATCTAAACCAGTGGTTTTGCAGTTTCTAGAAAGACACTTTTAAAACAGCACTATGTTTATCCTTGTCCAGAAAGGTCATTTCCAAAACAAGTAGCTTGACAATTACTTCACTGAAAGGTGCACACCAATAAATCATCATGAAGCCAACAACAACAAAAAAGGATGTATCTGGGTTTGGTGCTGTGCCAAGGTAAAGGCAACTGACTGTCCAGCATTCTCAAACCCCCTGATATATTACAAAGAAGAAGAACTTATACAGCTTCAGTAAATGGGAAAAAAACCCCACAATATAATGATTCAGACTGATCAACTTATTAAATAAGTCCAACTTATTTAATAAGCAAAACCAGTCCTCAAGCTGCTAAGTATCTGCATTATCATGTTAAGTGGGATGGCATCATTATCACGTTGACCATTTAGAATTTATTTCTGTTGACAAACCCCATTGCAACTGCTCACAGAAGTGGATCCAATGTGATCAGTTTAATAAAGCTTGTTTTAAGGAAATTGCTTTACCTCAACTCCCCTGACCGAGAAATGCCACCCTGCTCCCTTCTTCCCCTCCAACAAGCAAAAAAAAAAAAACCACAAAAAAAACCCCAAGACCTGAGATTTTACTGTTAACATCAGAAGTTAAAAGGATCTATTAGGATTTTCTGAGAAGACTCTTGACTAAAACACCGTCAAACCACCTTCAAACTTCTAGGTTAAAAGTAAACGTAGGTGGCAGTACCGTGGCAAAAACTTTAAATATATGTATATATAAAAATACATTTCATGCTATTTTAAGTGCTGGAATATTAGTGCAAACACTGCATGTAAGCAACATGCAATTTACCTGAGTCAAATCCTCTTTACTGCTTAGAAACTGTCATGTAAAAATTAGCCATGACAGCAAGAACGTTGCTGAATTGTAGCCTTTGTTTCTCAGTTCACTACTTTCTGGCATTAAAAAATAGGTTTCGATGAAGAAGTCCATTTCTTGCTTGTGGGGTGCTGCAAGGATCTCACCTGGGAAGCACTGCAGAAGTGCAAAGGTTTATTAACAGCAAATGTCTCCCTACACAAACAACAATGGATCGATAGCAGAAGTTGACTTGAAATTCTTCTTTTCTGCTAATAAATTGTTAAAGTTCACTAGATCCAAAGACCTTTTTCTCTTTTTTTGTTTAAAAATAAAAGAAGAAAAAAAGAGTTAATACTTGGATAAATCCTTGCTTCTCTCCCCTCCCCCACCTCCGGAAACATACTGACATGCTCTAGTATGCTTCTGTAATGCTTAATTAAGATGTGGGCAGATCTAATTGCAATTTAAAGTCCAGCTTCTAAGTAATTTATAAATCCATATGCAATGAATAAGAGCTGATATTACCAATCACATTTTTTCCTTAAATCAGGCTTCCAAGATTTAAAAACAAACAACGTTATCATTATTGAAATTGTATGCTTTAAGTATATAGCTTCAGTAGTTTTATCTGAAAGACTAAATCCCACTTTAATTGTGAAAACATGCCATGCAAAAATGATGGGGTTTTTTCCCATTTTGTGTGTGTTTGACATGAAGCAGAAAAGAAGTGAAGCAGATATCCAAGACCTCTGTATCCTGCACTACCATCTTGTTTCTCCATTTAATGGAGCAAATACCTGAATGACTACATTTTCTCTTCACAGAAAAGCACAGAACATGAAATGTATACCCAATAACATGATGACAAGAAAATATTTCTACGTTTCTATTTTTATTTGAAAGAGAAACACATTTGTGTAAGACTGCGTATAGACTAACAAGGCTTTAAAACTTTTTAAAACACTCAGTTCTTTAGTCTGCCACACGTGGCAGGTACCTGCCACCAGGATCCTGTGAGAAAGGAGGCCTCATGAACATCATCTGGTGGAATGGAAAAAAAAAGCGAGAGAGAATCCCTTTGTGTCAGTTTGTCCATAATTTCCCAAAAGTCGGTACTACCTGACAGCTGCCAAATGACCAGACAAGGTGAATGCGATTATGCCAGCCTCATCCCAAAACACCGAGCAAGAAACCTCCCATCATGGCTGAGTGCTCACGTACACGGATGCAGCCGGGAAGAGGAAAGGGCTTACAGCCAGTGAACCACCGACTCAGCAGTCTGCTCAGGTCAGAGAGGTGGCAACTCCACTGCAGCACGGCCCCCAAGTATATTCTGTGGATAGGCTTCACTTGTGAGACAGAAGACACCAAAGCCAGACTACACTGGACAGAGCCGAGGCAAAAAATAAAAAAAGTAACTGCAAATTTATAAAGGGCTTTAAAAAACTGGGGGAGAGAGGAGGAATCAGTCTCAACAGCAACATTTCTTAATGCAAAGTTTCATTTGATAACAATGTCATAACATGCAGGGACTTTTATGCGCACACAAATTGATTTTCGCAGGAAGAAAAAAAATGGGTGTGCAGATAACCTTCCTATGCTACAAATAAAACTGTCAGAGAAAGGAGTCATTTTATTAGGCGCTCCAAACAGGAGGCATCCGAGACAAAGTGCTTTCTGGTGATTTGGTTTGTAAAGCAGCTCTTTGAAGTAAGATCCATCTTTCTCTGCTGTAGCTTCAGTAACTTCTGTGGTGTTGTGTTATTGATGCAAGACTAACCCGAGCAGATCAAGCACTGAGAAACGCGCTCAGAAGCTTTACAGTACTGGCTGTCTGTCACAGGTGAGACAGACTTGATGAAACTGGGGGGAGACCTTTCTGACCCGGATCTCACAGCTCCTTTTTATGCAAGTTCATGACATAGCAATTTATTCTAATATATGCACTGCAGTACTGACAACTGCTGTCAGTTACTGCCCAGTGAGTAAAAGCAGACTTGCACGTTCCCCGGCTTCTCTGATACCTTGCTCAGGAAACACAAATAACATACGAGACATCAGACCTACAAGAACAAGGAAATTGGTAAACAAAAGACTACACGCTTTCTTTTACATGTATACGTGAAAGATGTCATCCTTAGGGCAAAGGAGCAGAAATTACTAAATTGCTAATTACCAGAGATGCTAAAACGAGGTAAGCAACTACAGCAGTATGCAATCCACTCACAGAAGTGCTCCAGCTACTTTCTGAAGATTTCCAGGCAAAATGATTTTACTACAAACAGAACTCCAACTCTTTTCCTCTAGAGACCATAACTTCTGTTAAGTCCCAGGAGGCAATTAGGTAGAACTGAATGGATTGTTTTCACCACAGAGACACAACAGGAAGTCTTCAGAAAATTCAGTCCTGTTAGCAACTATTGGCTAAGAATGTGAAGAAATGCCATTTTCTGTATTTTTCTAGAGAAAACAATCTGTAACCCCCCAATGATGGAAAACTAAGCCTGCAGAGAAGCTAATGGAATCTAACTTCAGAATGATGGAGAAATTAGATAGAAAAAAAAATTTACATGGTAAGTTGTGAAAATACATGAGTTATCATTTTTAGTCATCTCACTGAACTTCTGAAAAGACTCAAAACAAGCATTGCAACAAGAGCAGACGAATCTACAGAGTTGTCCCTCTCTGTTACAACTACTGTGGCAGTTCTGTCCCAAGTCACAGTGACACACGTGCCAAGGAGCATCTTCTCTCCCAAGTACTCTACTAGAGTGAAAGGGAACAACAGTTAAGCTCATTATTCATCTTGCATGTGGATGGCAATGGATAAAAAAAGAACTTTTCAAGATCTGCAGGAGCTGAAGTTACAAGATTTCATTCTGCACAGTGGATAGCATAAGAATGGATTTCTGCCACAACAGAAGTGAGCTGGTCTACAGGACAGTAACACAAGTGGTGTGAATGCGTTACATCTTCCCACATGGATCAGTCAGGGAAGAATTAATAGCATTTCACTGACTGAGTCATAAGAGAATGCATTCAGCATTTTTTTTTGTTTGTTTAGTATCAAAAGACTGAGTTATTCAGAGTGAGAGTGTCTTCTGCCAAAACCTACTGACACAATATAAGTAATGGAAACAAAACAGGCACCCATGAATAGATTGCATGACAAAATGGTGTAATTTAAAAAGCCTAAATGCATTTGTATACATTTCTCTAACTAAAAGTAAACATTATAACCATAAAATATTCCAAATTTAGAAGAACCTACATATTAATGAAGAGCTCTAAAACTTAAATGACAAACATTTACCCTTACAATCTGTTTCTTATCCATTGTGTTTGCTGGCAGCTTTCTAATTATAATTGGCAAAGATAATCCTTGTTAAAAACACTTGCTGGTTGTAAATAAAGAGCTGAGAAACAGTTAGCATGTCATTTAACTTGCGATCTCTAAAATAAGAGAACAGTCCTGTTGAAATGAATGGAGTAAGTTGTACACTTCCAGGTGTTTCAAGCTGCCTGTGGAGTTGTGAAAAAAAAATAATAATTTTTTTAGCTTTTGTCTACAAGAAAGAAAACTGGAGAAAAGTTTGTGGGGTTTTTTTATCATGTCTTAGCATCAATAAGGTCTACGTTTGTGTTGATAATCAGAGCAGACATTGAAACAGTACTCTAGCATTACATTAAGTAGCTTTCTGTTATGGCAGACATTTGCACAAAATATTAACTGAAATCAGGATCTTTACTGATCACTAATTACTCAACAGTACTCAGAACTCTGACTTTGCTGACCTTGTCAAATTTCAAATGGCATAATAACACTATAAATATCATGATGTTTTATCTAGACATCATATATTTTCTTATTTATTTTTTTTTAAGTCCCCTAGAAAATACTGTTTTGGAGTGAAAAAGAGTTGGCACAATGCATTGCAAGGGTAATGTAGAGGTTGGCGGGGCAATTTTATGCAGACATTTTGAAATCCTTCCAGAGAAAACGTACTACTGCATTTCTTTAATAGAAAATTAAGACCAGTACAGGATCTGGTAACTGAAGAAACTATCAAAAACTGAAACCTGTATTATCTCGTTCTGCAAATTATATTTTATTTTCCCTTCTAAGGGAAATATTTCCTAATACTTCTAAGAATGGGATTATCTATATAACCTGAATAAGAAAAAAAGTTAAGTTTCCTAGTTCCATTTGTTCTCCCCCTCTCCCCCATACAGGCATAAACCAAATATCATGAAAGACTTCCTGAAGATTCTTGAAAAAGATGGAGAAGCAGAAAGCATTTTATTCCCATCCCCCATAAAGTTGAACATGATACAGGAGGTGATAAAATGGGATTTTAAAAATGTTAGTGATGCCAGCCTCTTTGTAGGATTACAGAAAAGTAACCAGGGTGACTATGGAGTTTGATATCGATCAATTTAATGATTACACCAAGAAATTGCTTTGCCTATGTAATGCCCTGCATGAGATTAAACTCACTGTGACCCTTTCTGTATCACCCTTTTGTTTTTTCTGTACAGTACAAATATCTAATAATGTATTGAGAGGTACACAGTTGAAGAACAATTAAATTACAGTTAAAAGAATAACAGTGAGAAATGCCAGGGTAATTATATTTTCTGCACATTCCTTTCAGTTCACTTTATATTCCTCAAAAATGTTTAACAATCATACAGAGCGTTTCTTTTATTCTTCTGTTTCCCTTGGGAAATTTTTATTGAAGTGATACATAATATAGGCTTTCTTTTTTCCATTTTCTGTTACAGAGGCCAAGCATGTCTTATTCATGTGATTCAGTTATAAACAAACAGCAGCAGAAAACTCTTCTTTGTAAATGTCAAACCTTTCCAAATCAACCTATGAAATATGTATGTAATGGCAAGCTTGCCAAACCTTTTGTCCAAACTTCACATTTTGATTACCAAAAGTGCATTAGTAAATAATGTGCCTGCTGCGTTTTATCCCCCTCTACTAATTCCATTCTTTTTAATGAAGTATGAAAGACTAAGCTTGTTTTTTTTTTTAACCGCATTGAGATTTTATAGATTCAGGTTTTCATTGACTGAATTCTACCATGTCAGAGAAGACTCAGACTACAGAAATACAAAAGCTCTATCAATTGCCATTAAGAAAAAAATTAAAGAGGAGGCAAAAAGAACTAAATAAAATTACACCAGGGGCAAAGACATTTGGCACATTTGGTTTACATATTAAGAGAACTCAAGAGGAGAAAAGAGACAGGCTAAATCATGTGTGTAAGGTTCAGTTCAACCAAATATCTGCCATAGCCCAGGGTGCATATACCTTGATAAACCTGGGCTCAAAGAATTATAAATCCTTCTTCCAACCAAGCAGAATATCTACTCCTTTCCAAAATGTTCCAAATACAGACTGTCTCTGAACTTATGGATCAGAGGAGTTTGTGCACTGGCTTTTTAATCTTTCCCATGCTTCCTTCACCACCCCAGAAAGAGCAGACACGGCAACTGTTAGTAAAGAGGGCGGGGAGAACAAATAGCACTCCGAAGCCACCATAGTGTGCTGGCACACGAAGGACCTCTTTCTCTGAGACACTCCTCTCTGTGAATCTAAGTGCAAGTTAACTCTGGCATCAGGAAGCAAACAGAATAGATGCTGCTCATCTGAAAATACAGACGTCTTGCATCATTTTGACATTCTCGTTACAGATTCATTGCCACCTGAAGTGCTCCCTCCTGCCTTCTCAGCTGCAGTTCTCTAATTTTTTTAAAAACTCTGTTCTCCATGTGCAATAAAATTGTGAAGAGTGCAATATTTTATTTTTTTTAAACTCTCATCTTAACAGAGGTACAACTACATCATAATCTACAGCTATGTCATTTTACATTTTTCATTCAAGGGCACTCACAAAAAGCAACCAAAATGAAGTAAAGGTATGAATTTATGGTTGCCTAAGAAGAGTGTATGTTCCTATTCAGAATTAAAGTAGTCTCGTTTCAATTAGCATTTATTTCCCTTTCTAAATTAGTTTTTTAAAATGCTCATTTTTCAACCACCAGTCGTTGAATCATACTTTTATTCTCCTTCTTCTGCTCTTTTTCTTCTTTATCCCATAAAATGAACAACTGGTACCTTAAACTTTCCCTCTGAACATGGAAGTCTTGTTGTACAAAACAGTAAATTTAATTGCTCTTGACGGATAGAGTTATTAAGACTCATCATAATGGTTCCTTTTACTCATGTTGTATTTTACAAAGGCATATTGTTCAAAAAGGTTAATACAATTAAACAAAAAAGCAAGAAAATTAACTTAATGTTTGCCTTTTTCCCAGAAGTTTTTTATATATAAACAACCACCATTAAATCCTGTTGAGTGTTCTCTTGAGTTCTATTACAAAAGCTCATTTAATCACTCCAATCAAATAAGTTTTTGTGTCAGCATCATTTTCCTCTCTTCTTTAAACTACATCCAAAATTAGGGAACAGACAAAGATTTAAAAGAATATTTAAAGCTAAGATTAGTCTCCAACCTAATCATACCAAAGTAAATGAAGTTCAGAATCATCTCTTTTTTGCTTTATTTTCTCTATGTTTTATCTAGCTGCTGCTTCCAACACTGAAGTTTAGATCGGTAAACAATAAGAAATGAAGGAAAGTGCCAAGGTCAGTCTGCTTGTCAGACTGTGGAGCTACTGAAACTCAGTATTTCTCTTCAAGCTTTTTAAAATAAGTAAATCCTACTGATTCCATGTAACATTGTTCTTCTCTTTCAAAACAATCAAGACATTGCTTCAGTAGCATGTAGCATGTTGAAAGCAGGGAAAAATTACTGGAAAAGTCTTCTTTGAGATACAGTAGTTAATTCTGTTGACTTCATTAAAGCCATCCTCAAAATTAATCAGTGGTCTCTACTCCTGTAAAGACCTCAACCCCCAGAGAACTTACTCCACACTTCTGCCCCTTTATCAAACTTCTGGTGCAAGACCATTAAAACCATTTCTGAGAGATGCTGGGGTTTGTTTCTCAGCCCCAACTGGCTTCATTCTCCAATCCAGCTCCAGGGCAGCCAACACACTATCATGAGATCAAGCCCACACTATCAGTGGATACTTTGTCGCCAAGCTGTGTGCTCGCAGTATTGCCCGAAATGCACATCGGAAACCAGAAAGTCAAAAAAATGTATTATGAAGTATGAAAAAAGGATATGCATATGAAATACTAAAGATAAAATTCTTGGCTTTGCTCAGCACAAATGAGAAGCTTTAATCTTCGTCTATTCCATCTGTTGTGGTGGTAGGACTATCCATCCTGTCTCTGTCCTCCAACTCCGAACGTACCCAGGAGCTCCTGAGACCCCTCCACAGGCCAACTCACAGCTGGTAAACACTCCCAACTTCAGCGGCCAGCTCTGACCAGGTAGAGCACGAACATGAATTGCCATCTTTCAACGTCCACTAAGGACATACCCACAGGAAAAAAAAAAGACTGTTTTATGGTAGTTTTCCTCTTGCTCTCTGTAGTTTGATACTTCAGCGTTTTATTTGAATTACGGTTGTAGGTGTGATCATTTTAATTGCACTGCTGCCTGAGTCCAGGCAGTCAGTGTGCTCCACATCCAGCCTCTGCCCTCCCCTCTTCCACTCGGGGTTGAGGGAGGAACCTCTCCTCCAGCCTGTCACAGTCTCCTCTTGCCTCCTGCAAAACTTTTCAGCAGATGTGCAAATGCTTTTATAGAGAATGCAAGAATCTTTGTGGTAGGTTTTTCCTTCTTCTATTTACCTACCCAGACCCTTTGAAAAAATTAATCTTCATATCACAGTTTAAAAACAACCATCACCTTAAGAATGATGACAACAGGTTCTATCAACACAGATTTACCATTACCTGCTTTTCAAAGCTCTCAAGCACTCATAAATTCCTTGAAACACAAAATGTGGCTCTCAGATTTATGACAGAGCAATATGTGATAGTAAAAAGTCCGCAGTGATTTTTTTTTTTAGAATGAATTATTTGTAGGTCCAATTCACAGTCACCCTACAGACTTAAGAAACCTACTTTTTTTTCCAACCTCAAACTGATAACATTTTAACACAGATTTCCTTCAGCCGAAAATGAACTACCCTGGGTCTGCCTTACTATACACTGTAACTTCTTAAAATTTCAATTACCTCTGGTGAAAAGCTATTCTTCTCTCAAAGCTGCAATCTTTCACCTTTATAGTACTGGCAAACAGTACCTAAATAAATGCTGATGGAATGAGAAAATACAAGTTAAGGATTGCTCCGAGGAGGACACATCAAAATCTCCATACCTCCACACTAAGTATTTCTTATTATTTTCAAAATAAATATCTCAACCATTCTTCTTGGTAACCAAGGTATTTGTATAATTTTTATCAATATTTACATTAATATCAAGAAGTATAAAAACTTCTGAGAAAATGAGAGAAGGACAATCAACATGTGCCTATTTTCAAAGGAATTCTGCACAAAATGATGAATGGGCTCTATAGATATTAGTCACCACTGTTCTGCTATAGGTTAGAAACTTTGCATTTTTGCATTGATTATGTATTCAGCTTTTTTCCCTTTACTCTACAGTTTATACTCTGGATGAGCCCCACACATAAGAACAAGCCTAGTTTGAATTCTGATACTGCATTACACTGGAGCGTCCCTGCTGTTTCCTGTCTGAGTGGAGTTTTTAGTCAGGGTTTGTCATTATACAGTATGCAAAGCAATAAACATGAAAATATATAGTATAGGGAACATAACGCAATGTAGAGAAACTCTTGATAACATTCCTAGTTACTACTTTGTACCTATGTTCTTCTGACAGGTGATGGTGATAAGACCCTCTGCTATGCTTAAGGAAAAAAGAATCAAGGCAAACTTACTTGATGTAGTAGGGCACCTTGTTATGCGAAACAGATCTCTGCCAGGGAAACTGTACTGAGGCTGAGGAAATAAAGAGAAGGTAAGTATCAGAAAGCACCTTTAAAGTAAAAAAAAACACCACCAACAAAAAAAACAAAAAAAAAACCTATCTATTTTGTTTATTTTACAAATAAAACAGGTAGAATAAATTAAATGGGAACAATTAAAATTTTCCAGACAAGTTTCAGTAATTATAAAATCAGCTGGAGAAAATGACAGCAATCTATCAATATGATTCTAGGCATCTATTTGATGCCAAGCTGGAAATAAAACAAATGTGGTGATTCTACTTCAAAGAAGGATGATAAATTCTGGGCAAGCAAGCTATCCATCCAGGGAAAATGGAGACACTGGTTTTCCTACCTCCATAGAATTATTATCAGTTTAAGCTTTGAAAATAAATGCTTCCACTACTATAATTAATGCTCTGCAGCAGAACAAAAAGGAGATGTATCAACCTTATTTTTATTAGTTACAAGCCTTATCTCCTATTTGCAACTCAAATTAATATTAACACTGTATGACCAACAAAAAACTGCCTTTGCAGTCCTTGCTGAACAGCGATAATCTTTGCAGATTTTGTGCAAGTCGATACATCAACAGATACCATCCGTAACATCAGGAAGCTGCCTGCACGCTGAGTTGCAAAAGGCATGAAGTCATACATGACACTACAACTCTGCTTATCTGATGATCCCAGGAGATAAAAGTGGAAAAAGTGTTCAGGCCAAGAGGACTGCTGGTGCACAACTTAGAAGCAGCTATTTACTGAAGAACCACAGGTACACACATATGTCCTACCAGAAATTAGCAGACTAGTGCCTGGTTAATTAAGGTTTTATCACAGAAGATACTCACTTTACTAGATTCACTGTAGAAGCAGAGATTGAAAGAATCAGTAGGAATAACTGATCACAGTGGGATGAATTTATACTGTACACCGCTTCCAAGACAGAGTGCCTATTTCCAGGTGCTAACACCAGGTAAAAAATGAGACACAGCTTTGATCCACACTGGATCTCAAGTACTTAAGCCCTCAATTAATGTAATTTTCTGCAAGCACAGCCCACTTTAGAGCTCATCCCTCTTCAGAAAAAAATTCATTTGAAAGTAACTCTTTCCTCTTCACCTAAGACCTCTTGGGCTGCAGCGAAGACTTAGAGGCCATGTAACCCCCACAGGCTGGTGCTGCTGCAGAGGGGACCAGGTCTTGCCCTGCTCCCAGCCTGGTGCTCTCTGAGCAGTTTAATGGCTATGACCTCTTCCTGGACCAAACAAAATTTCATGGCTTCTAATTTAAGCAACATTCACATGCTGAAAGACAGATTAACTGGGAAGAATATTTGGGAAACTACAGGAATCAAGTTAACCATATTATTCATTAGAAAAAATAGAGAAAATTCCATATTGCTATTTAAAGAACAGAATGACATTTGCAATAAAGAGGTAAGTAGTTACCTAGTAAATGAAAAACAAACATAGTAAAGGCTAAACGCTCAAATAGAGGTAGTTAACTAAAGTATAATCCTTAAGTGTTCATAACTCTGGGAAAATAAAAAAAAAAAACAAAAAAACACCTAAAAATCAACCTGATAGGTGAAGGTGGCCGTCAGCTCTAGAGTTTCATTCATTAGTATTGCAATCTGGCACCTATGGTGGCTCTGGTAGTACTATACTAATCATTTCAGCTAACTAAGAAGAAAAATCTGGCCACAGTTTGTTTAGGTCCAACTTCTGTGCTAACACAGACTATTAAGTTCTGCACTGAAACAGATATGGACTGAACCACATAATAAATTAGGTTGTTAATTATTACACATCAAGTCATACTCTATTTATTTGGGAACAACCTTTCCAAAAACATTGCCACTTCTCTGCTGCACGAAACTCTGCAAAATGAAATTCCCATTCTTTTTTTAAAAATCAGTTTCTCAATGAAAACTGAACGGGGTAGTTATTGATTCTGCCACTCACGAGCATGACCGAAGATATTAGTAAGGCTGGACACCACTCAGAGCTGCTCCGAGAGCAGTCTGCATGAAGACCAGGCTGTTTGTTAGGGAACACATGGAGTCAGCACTCAGTGGATGTTCATCCATTCTTCTAAGAAAGCATACAAGGAACAACAGAGAGGAGTGGACCTTGGGCCTTAGGAAGTAATTTAATTACAGAAAAAACAAGTTATTTTTTCTAAAGGTAGGACAAAGCAAATTAATTTTTTTTTTGCACAGAATAACAGATTATAAGGGTTCTTCATCTTTATCAGTATCAGGGATGTGTAAAATTTACTGATCAGTAACTAACTTGCAAGGAGCTTACTTTCCATTTCAGAAGCACTGAAAAACAGAGCAATCAAATTCTGCCTAACACGGATGGGAGGGGAAAATAGCTCAGCAAAGACAGAGATCAGTGGCCGACTAATACTACTTCACCCCAGCCTCCTCCTGCAGGACATTTTAGCAAGGGCCAATGTCATATGGTTTGCTAGTCTGCAAAAATATTCTGAAGCACTTTCCTAGTGATGGGCTGGGTGAATACATGTAACTGGTGTTCCAAGAACTCCAACAGCAGTGTTAAACACTGCACTGTGTCTTTGTAGTAGAGAAATGTTACTAGCCACTCCAGAGGTGAAATCACTGGATGAAGGGGGCTGGAATCAGGGTGCTAGTTAATCTCATCTAGGCTTACTTTCCCATGAAAGGTTGGACCAGATGATATTTTGAGGTCACTTCCAACCTGGGCTATTCTATGATTGTATGAATCTGACGAACAGGTAGAAATGGGTGCTTTGCTAGCAGAAATTACTGATTAAATGACAACTGGGAGCTAGTCAGCTGAACATGGTGTGACAGCAAGCTATGATCTCTTGTTAGGATTTGGAGGAAGAGTAACAGGTAAGTCAGGTAAATTTAAAATAGCTGCTGTCAAATGAGCACAGATAAAAAACCCACCTCTAATTCAGAAGTGCAACTTTGAGATAAAGACTTGCACGAGACACACCTATCATAATCTTAGTTTTAGGAGTTTGAGGTTATTTTATTCAGACTACCACTCTACTTGTTCTTCACAGTTAGAAATCATTTATTGCTGCTAGAAAGGTTTGAAAAATTTGATTTGGAATACGCACTATTTCAACCTGTCAGGATAAACCCTTCATTTTTCCAGATTTAATGATTTTTTTATTACTTTCCTTTTGAAGGTACTGTCTCTGACTTTCATTTAACACACTTTATATAAAGTTGTAGATATTAAGTTCTGTAACTCTATCTAGTTCATGCTTTAAAACCAGATTTATTTTTATTTAAGAAATTTTTGCTATAGTTTGTGTCGGGAAGGAGATTGTTTGTTTCTAACAAATAATTTAAGTGGATAACTGCAATTATTTGCTTTTGCAGGACTCTGATACTTGGCTATAGCTCTTAGCAGTATCTAGGAAAATACATTCTGGAAATTTTCCCTTCTTGACTTTTGTATGTAACATAAACTGAATGTCACCTTAAGCCTGGAGCAGATGCCCTAAGCAAAGCTGAGGCGCACTGATAAAGCACTGCATAATCCATAGTCTTTTTGGACACAAAACTATGAATGTTTTATCCAGCAACAAAGCCAGTTCACAACTCAGCCTTGAGAATGCATTTATTTGTTGTGGCATGCTGTAAGCGAAACCAAGAAAATCATCCAGGTCAAGGCAAACAAAACCAGCTAACCTTGCCTCGCAGGCTTCCTTGTTTTACTTGTGGGCTTTTTCACTGATCTGCTTTTTTGGTTTTTTTTTTTTTCCGTCTTTTTTTAGTCTCTTTTGTCTCCAGATCAGTCACCTGAACATTTGCATTGGTCCAGGTGAGGAGAGGTGAACAGCCTTAACAGCGACACAGGAGTGAAGTCAGGAACTTCTCAAACCAGCCAGAGTACGGGAAACAGCATCTTCTCAATGTTGCTTCCTAGTCTGTTTTAATTACGCAGACTAGATTTACTACTCTCCCAGATGACAGATAATCTGGCATCTTTCAACTGTGCCAAAGGTACCGCTCTCTTTCTAGAGAATTCTTTTTAGATAATTATTACATACAAATTGACTTGTACTGTCCAGGTCAAGGTTACAAGTTTGTGATTGGAAGGGCTACAAAACCATTGTGGCAACACTACGCAATACTTCTAATGGGGTTTAAAAAAATAAAACAAAAAATTCCATACTTTTAAAGTTGTTTGTTTGTTTTGCAAATTTTAAAAAAAAAAGGACAAAGTGACTCCAGAAATCATTATGTTTCATAACAGCTGTAATATTTTAAATGCACTGCGTCTTGTTTGCCATGACGTTTACTGAAAAAATAGTTGTCATTTTAAAATAAGAACATGGTTGTCGTATAACCCAAGAAAAAAAATATCAAGATTTATTTCTTGTTTCAAATTATATTAGCTGTTTAGCTAGACAGTGACATGCAGCACTTGAGAATCTCTGGGACAGAGCTGTTCATTTTTTATGTTCACTTCTCAACTTCTGTAATAATTTTATCTTTGTTACTGAAGCCTTCAGTTAAAAACCAGAGAGCTGACTGGGTTAACACTTTGTATCATTAGCTCTGATCATGGCAGATAGGCCAGAACATCAGAAAATCAACATGGATCTTGATATCACTACTAATGTATCTGTAATGAATAAATCAAGTGAAAACATAGGAGCAAAAGTATCTGCTTTTGCCCTCTTAGTGTATGGGAGATTGTGGGCTGACATCTCTAAAATTTTCACTAAATAGAAAGAGATGCAAGGATGGGTCTCAAGAGGAAGTCATGCAGGTTTGCTTTCCCCATACCTTTATTTGAAGTTCATTCACGGAATGTATGACATGAAGCCTTTAATGAAAAATGTAAAAAAAAACCCAAGAAAACAAACAAAACCACCCAGGCAGCTCTTCCTTTCTGTTATCCTGGCAAGTGTAGAAGTGAAAGGAAATTAGGGAAAGAGGCCGCAGAGGATGAGAAGATGTGGTTATGAACACAAAGATTCTGGAACAGCCACAAGTCAGACCTTGCAGCAAACAGAAGACAAAGAATCAAGCAACCAGGGGCAAAACCATAACTCAATGGTTATGGTTATATTATATTATATTATAATATTATATGTCACTATAATAAGATATAGTGATCCCCAAAGGAAGTACGCCAGTGAGAATGTCAGTGGAGTTACGAAGAGGAAACACTCCTATAAAACCAGGGAGGTAGATAACATGGAGGAAGAACTTCCTGTTCCTCAAACCATACGAAAATCTGGAGTAAAGAGCACTCAGTGTTTGAGAGAGCCATCATCTCTCACATACCTCTGTTAATTCAAAGAACTTACTGGAAAGAAAGTGCTGCGATGCCGGCCCAAAATCTCGGTGTGCCTCCTGCAACTGTTTAAGGCGATCCTCTACAGACACCTACACATAAACACACACAACACAAATTTTTTACATTGCATTTACTTTATAACACAAGGGTCATGATAATAAAAATACTTGTTTACATTCACTTTTAGTTAAATAGATTTAAGTTGTCTGTGTGTCATAGCACTTATTTAGCATCCACCTAGTCAAGGCTACTTTTTTTCTTTCATTTTCTTGATGAAAGTCATGTTCATATCTTGCAGTGTTTTTGTATGAGTACTGCAGATCAATAACGAACAATAGTAGTTTCATGGTGACTGCAGCCGACTGCTGAAGTTTCTGACCTCTTCCCAAACCTTCCTTTGTCCAAATTTCCACAGTCAGCAGGTCTCAGTTTGATTGTATTGATCTCACAGCTGCCTTTCCAGCACGGAACCATTTTGGAAGATACCAGTTCACTGGCTGACGTGACTCCCCCCTGGTTTATTAATTGAAACTGCACTAGCACACCCAGCAGTAGTTTGGCTGCTTAGTTAACTCAATTTGAGAGGATTTAAAAAAAAAAAAGGAAATCCACTACCAAATTACATGATGAAAAAGAAGGACTGATATGACACATTAATAGTTTTGCCTCTCAGGAGTGATTGATTCAAAACAACTAGCCCAAAAGCTGATACCCAGGTTCTGAAAATTCAGTCCCACTACCCTCAGCTAGAGGCAACAGATCCTCAGTCCTTCCCCCAATCCTTTCAGACACTTAATATCACCCTTAGAAACAAGGTAAAGAAATAAATAGCAGCTGATTCACAGTAAGTATTTCCTACCAAAAAAAAAAAAAAAAGTGAGAAAGTGTAAAAATTGATAAATGAACTTGAACTGATGTAAGAAACTTCATTAAACCATTCACTGTGAAATTGTGCATGAGTGTGAACTGTAATCAAGCCCATTGATTTACCTTTCTCAGACCATTTAAGTACAATAATCATAACTAAGCAATATGAATCTCTCTCGCAGCATACCCTCTTCTGTTGTATGATGTAAATTTGTGCTATCACTTACATCTTGTTATAGGTCTGCTAATACTTAAGTACCTTAAGTTAAATTCCCTCCAGAATCTGAACGTTCAAACCCAAAATAAAACAGGTTTCACAGGAGCTGGAAACACAACAGAAATATGTACACCAGTTTTCAGTAACAATGACTTATGCAGTAAAAATACTGCTTTAAGGCACACAAAAAAGTATGCAGCAATAGTTCCCACTAGTCTCCAGAGGTTAATGCAGTCTCCTGAGTAAACTGAAGTGAGGAAACTGCTGAGACAGCTTGAAAGGAAAAGCTTTCGGTCAAGCCACAGGAGGAAAGACAGCTCCCTTTGGTACCACTAAAGTAACACCTCAAAGATAGAAATAATAAAGAAATTGTAATGATGCATCTTTTAAGAGAACAGAAGAGAGTGAGAAACATCCCTCCCCCCCCATCTACTGCACACATTCAGAAGAATACCTGTAAGAGTTTCCACCGCATATTAAGATCATCCAGTTGACGAGACATCTTTAATGATGGATAAAGGTCAAGTGGAGACAGTTGACTGGACAAATCATTCACTGTTTTAACTTTCAAGTTGATGGGAGCGATTTCTTCTCTAAAAGCCTGTAAGAGTAAGAAGCACACATTTATGCTTATCGGACGTCTGAGCAGCACAAAAAACACTAAACTCAACGTGGTGCTGATTTGCCCAATGTGGCAGCTTATCCAAAGCAACTGTATGCAACTCCAAATTCTCCAGCAAAGAAAGTTCATTTACTTCAATATTCCTATTAACTCCTTCATATGCATCTTTAGAGAAAAACAATAAGAAGTTTACCCAAATGCCCAAATCCAAATTGCACCCCTAAAACAATTTAAATCAGTTTTTCAGTGTTTTCAGAGCTTTTTTTTCCAAAAAGAAATATGCAATGCTCTAATTGGGAGCTTTAGCAGCATACAGCCTGTCAAGTGCTCTAAAGAAAAAAATGTGTCCAGTAACTACAGTTTTCCAGTATTAAGCAGCTGACAAAAATTCAATTTAAAAACTATTATTGAATTAGCAAAGCATGAAGGAATGTATCTTCTAAGGAACAGGAGTCCAATGTTTTACCTGATTAGAACTGTAGAGTAGAACTATTACAATGATTAAAAAGAAGAAAAAGGTTTATTGAATCAAACGGAACTAAATACAGTATTAAGACAAAATTGATGCAAGTTTTGGTTACAGTTGAAAAGATGCATCAAATGTCTTTCTTGCTGAGAGCAGTTAATTGTTCAATCCTATAAACGGCTTGATTAAACATCATGAAACAGGCCAAAAACAACTGGAAAAAAAGATTTTATTTGGACAATGCAATTATTTACCTCCCTTCAAAATCTCTCACATCAGGCCTGGGAACAGAAGGCACCTACTGGCAAGAAAGAAGCATTTGGCTTCTGGACAGGCAGCAGCCCCTATTACTTCAGCAGATGTTTCAGTTTTCCACAGCAATGAAAATCTGAAAGACTCTGCTTTACTACTCTTTACAGAAAAAAACATCAAGATATGACAAATTGCTTCTTAACACAAGAACAAAGAGCTATTCAGCATCAGCATCTACATGCTTGCTTTAGCATCTATACTAAAATGTAAGAGGGGAAGGAGGAGACGCGTTCCTCTTCTCAAATTAACAGCAGTTTGGATATAAATAAATTTTGACTGCCTTTGTTTTAAAGATTTTGGTTCAACTAAACATGAAAGTAACAACAAAATTTGGAGAATGAGGATGCTTACATTGATATGTGTGAAATAGGCACTGGAACAGGTTTCCCAGGGAAGCTGTGGCTGCCTCATCCCTGGAAGTGTTCAAGGCCAGGCTGGATGGGGCTTTGAGCAATTTGGTCTAGTGGGAGGTGTCCCTGCCCATGGCAGGGGGGTTGGAACTAGGTGGTCTTTAAGGTCCCTTCCAACCTGAACCATTCTATGATTTTATGATTCAATGGAATCATGCAGTCCTGTGTTAATTTCGTATGAGTCCACAGGTTAATGTATGCATAGAGAGTGAGAATTTACAGAAAACTGGTTGGAACCCATGACCCTTCATTCTTCTAACACTAGTGTCCCATGCTGAAGACATGAACTAATCAGGTAAATGACCCCAAGGTCCTCTGATATCTTGCCATATTCATTCTTGAGCTTAAAAACTGAAAAGTTGTATTTGTGAAACAGAAACTTGGTGAAAACTGCTAAATTTGCCTGAAACAGCAATTTCCTCTACCTAGGTGTGCATACCTACATGTTCTTCTGGAATCCCTGATATACAGGCACTCTCCCTGTTTGCAGTCAGCTTTCCTAGACAATGTTAGTTATCAGAAGGTATTCCTTCTTTGGGGAGATCTGCATTACCGAGTCTCTACCCAACCATGCAGCTAAACAGGGGACGACTACTACCAATCATGAGCAGCCACACTTTGGGGTGCTGAGCCCTGTGTGGGTGGCCTGGAACCCTGGCTGCAGGAACTGGTATGCCCATAGGAGCTACACATGATGGCCAAACAGATCTGACAGCTTGCCACTTCAAAAAGGAGGAGAATTTACTGCCAGCTGCTAGGATGATAACTGACTCCACTTACTCATACTCCAGTGCCTGAGCAAAGCTCCAAACACAGCCACGGCCTGACTCTGGATTAGACAGTATTTCTAGGAGGAAAATATTTAAATCCTAGAATGCAATTTTTTTTTCATTTAATGAGTGTTATATTCCATACAGATCTGTAGCTTGCTGATCACACATGCTTATGCAATCACAGCTAATACAGTGAACGTGGCACAACACTGGACTTTCTTTTAGACCTCAGACCTAGTCTTTAAAGAGCACTTTAAACTGTAGGTAAGAATTTAAGTATACAGTGTGTACTGACTAAGGGTAGAAGAATGGAGAGGTCTGACTTTCACAAAGGCCAAGTATTTTCCAGGAGCTTCACACTTACTGTAGTTTTCTCAATGTGATCTGGTAATGAATCGATAAGCAAGTCTCCCACAGGTTTCCAGCCATTCCTCACGTTTTCAGCTTCCTTCAAGTCAGCATCAAGGTCATCCATGGCACACTGCAAGTCTTTCAGTTTTTCTAATGCTTTGTCCACTTGCTTCTGCCAGATACTGGCACTGGCATTTAGGTTCTCCCATTTCTCTTTTACCTCTGTTGACTGCTTACGCATAGCTTTGGCAATCCTCATGGCTTTCTCCTCAGGAGTCAACTCTGCAGAGGGAAAGAAAAGTTAGACCGTTTATTTTTTCTCTTATTTGTGTCTAGTTAAACAGACAGTGCTCCCGAGGAACACGCTCAAGACAGTCAGCAAGTCCAGAGTCAACTCATAATTTATTTCAGCAGGTACAAGGTAGAAAAAAGTCCACCTTGCCATAAGAGAAATAAACCTTAATCATTCCTTATGTCAAAATAAAGCCTGATCAGAAGACGGGAAACTATTGCTGACTTCCATGTATTATGATATCTGCAAAAGGCAGCTTACTTCTGATTTGGTAGTTTTGGAGGCACAGGGGAAGGAAATCAAAGATCATTCTTCCCTACTGGAAACTGCAATAGGGAATCTGGGGACCATTTCATGCAGAAAGGACAAGAACAGTGCTTTGTTCCTGGATCATTTACCACCACCTTTCATCCTACCCCCAGGATGTCTTTTCTCTTCCTATTTGCTAGCAAAACCCAAGGTGTACCACGTGCCACATGGCGAGTGATTCTGCAGCTCTACAACCACTTTTCTGTGTTAACACCAAAGTCCTGAAAAGCTGTTCTAAGTAGGTTTTGTAAATCTAAGAATGTTCAATGAACCTGTTGACTGAAGAAGAGCCAAGTTTATGGTGAGCTATTTCTCACAAATTTCAGGCTTATGTGCCTAAATCCCATTCCAGCAACCAAGGAAATCCCACTCATGTTAGCAAAGACCAGCTGCCACTGAACAAGCAAAGCCAAAATGGGAAAACACACAAGCTCAGGACACGGTTACAGGAGATGATACAGATTATTTCAGTAAATTGTTTATATTTAAATCCCCAGTCTCTGGTAAGTCTGCAAGACATGGGACAGAACTCTACACCATAGATACGCCTCAGCCCTCTTTGACACCAGGAACTGAGTCAGCTGGTGGCTCATCTCTTCTCCACAACAGATGATTTCTGCAAACCAGTCAGGTGGCCTATCAGTAAGAAAACATGCTGCCTTTCCTGGGTCTTCAATCTGATACTGACCAAGACCCAGACAGTCAGAAGGCTAAAAAGAAAACCCTAAGACATCCCCAGCAGGTCCTGCTGTCTACTGCTCAGAGGGGCCTTGCTAAAAAAAGTGAGGGTGCTTCCTTCAGTAGGGAAGACTTGCTTCAGTAATGACAAACAAACAAAGCCAGTCTCAGAAAATTCTCCTTCTACATAACAACCTTGTGGTTTCTGCAGGCAGAGAAGCAAGCAGAGGAAACTTGACATAATGCAGAAACCAGAGAACAAAAGAAGGGGGAGAAACATGGCATACAGTGAAAACAAGACAACTGGCCTCCTAGTCACTCCTATATAAAACCCCGGAAAAAGGTTTATCATGGTATTCTTGTGATTAAAATTCAAGTGTTGTCTATGAATAATACACAATCATACAAAGATGAAAGCACCATTTTTATCAGAAGTCAAATGAGACATACAATCTCCCATTTAGTGATACACTGTCTTTAAAACTATTATAACTGACTAAGCTTGAAGTTGTTAACTTGGGATAAGAGGGCAGGAGGGGAACATACAAAAAATGAGGTGGGGGAAGAAGCTTTTTGCTTTTCAAAGGCTAGATGAATGTCAAAGTAAATGCACTGTTACGGTTGCAAAGGTTCTCTTACTATGCCTCTGGTGATGTAACTATTGTTCCATAGCACCCAATGTAGAAAAGCACACTGCAAGTAATTAATACAAAATAAATCATTAGGATACATTCCATTTGTTGGTGCACAAGACAACTTGCTGAGAAGTGGTTACGTAGGAGAAAAAAGTACCACCAATAGTAACCAAAGGAGAATGGGGAGCAAGGGCAATCAATAAGAGCCAACATTAAGAAAGGAAGGGAGACAAATACCTAGGATGTAGGCTGCAGAGCATGTTTTGACTGCTAGAATCAGAAAAGCGCTTTTAAAAATCAGAGAGCCATTTGAAGAAAGAGCGGAGCTGAGAGGGAAAAAAAAAATTGAGCTTACCAATGCATTTCAGTGACTTGCCAGATGTCAAAAGCTACACATGAGAGCACTGTTCATTGCACTCTGCCTGCAAAGTCAGAGGCTAGCCAGGCTTAGGGATACCACATTGGCAAAAGGGTATTTGAGAAGAATTTAGGGAGGAACAGTTGTGACAAAAACCTGCAATGCTTAACTAGATGAGAAGGGATATAAATTATGTACGTAGCTCTGGGATTTGGAGACATGGAAGTAACCCACAATTTGCAATACTGACAGACCAGAATAAAGGCGAAGACAGGCTGTGATAAATTGTACCTTGTCTCTGGAATTCCAGCAATTCACAGTAGACTAAACTACATCATGGGACAACACTGCTCTGGGATGATCTTCACCCCAAGCTTTTTAACAGATTTGAGAAAAAGGAAAAGAAATAAAGCTTAATTTGTAAGCAAAAAACCCTTTCAGAGAAAAACTGTTGTTTTAAACAGCTACAAATTGCTTTTGCAAAGATATCGAAGAAGTTGTTACTGGAAGTAATTTTTTAATTATTCATCATTAAGAATAATAATATAGCATTGAGAAATGAGAATCCACTACAGTCCAGTAACAAAGGGACTGTGAACAATCTAGAAGCCAAGCTAAATTGCAGCATGCAGAAAAGTTGCACCTAGTGGCAGAGTTCAGTATCAAAGGATAACTCATAGGCTGAGGTATCCTATTACATCTTGTTACAACTATAGGTTGGGGACAACCACACCTCAGGAGTAAAAGCGGCAGGACTTTAAATAAGGATTAAGGGAGCACCTAGAGTTGGAACACTTTGCACAACGAAAGGGAATACTGAGCTTCATTGAAAGCGGATCTCCAGAGGTAGCTTCCAACCCCAAGTGATTCTGTGGTTGTGGGACAGAAAATTCCTGACACAGTGGAGGAAGCCTAGTTTGTTGACATCTTAAAAATGTGAATATAGGAGACATTATAGCCAGAAAATGAACTAAGGAGAAGTTACATATATGCAAAGGTGCAATCTGCCATTTTTACCCAACTTCATGCTTGCTTCATCCTTTATCTGCTACCAGAGCCCAAACCTGCCAATTCTGCATAAAAGAGTAGAAAGTTGGAATGGTTTAACAGTTCTAAACTGGATTATTAGCAGGTCGTTTAAAATGATTAGTCACCTGTCAAGGAACATGCTGAAAGTTTTTGTAAGAGATGAAAATCTTGCAAAACTTTTTGGTTATCCATAAAGGTACTGACAGAACAGATTTGATGAGTGGTCCTTGCTCCAGCAGAAGTCATAAGGAAAAAGTGGCTGCAGCAATAAATGTGAATAGAAGAGGGCAACAACAGCCTGACTTTGTCTGGTCACCTAAAACAAGGCAGCTTTATTCATTGATAGGCCAGTCACATACTTTGAGAGGGAAAAAAAGTCCAGATTGACTGGGGTGATACAAATATCCCAACAGAACTGAAAACCGAAACATCTTTTAAGACCATTTGGCAAATCAGTGTCACCGTACAAAGGTACCTGCCCTCTATTTGAAAAATCTTAATTAATTGCAAGACTGCTTTATTTCATAAAAGCCTTGGAAATGCTTGTAAACTTGCCCTAAAAAGACATTTACTAGGGAAATAAACTAAAACACATATTTTTATGAGCTATAAAACTATTCAGCATCTACTCATTTAAGAGAGAAATACATGTTGTATAACTTCATGTTTTCCATCACGAAAACCCAACTTATTAATGAGCAACAGCTTACTTTTTTTTTAAGCAGATAACACATTCTCCAACGTACTGGTTGTATAGCATAGAATTGTAAACCTCATTAAAAAATCTCTTAACAGTGAGAACTTTCTCCTATGAGTTTGGAATTTGTTTCACCAGTCTGTCATTACATACAACAGCACACAGTGTTCCTTTTTGCTGTGAAAAAACACTACACAGTGGTTGTTGCTTTTTTGGTCCTCACTTAATATAGTCTCCTGACTGATCAACGTTTCCTTCCCCCCCCCCCTTTATTTTTAATGGTACTTATTGCATTATCTCCACTTTAGCAGCTGCTCAGAAAGTAAGAAAAGCCTATATTCACTGGACCATCTGTTTACCAGGGAGGAAAGATATTAACTGACCTTGCAGTCAGGCAGAAAGAGCAGGAAAAAAAAAGTCTGTTTTTGTAGTGGAAAAAAATTGATTTTAATAAGCAATTTTTGTCACAAAGAAAACAATGAAAGCACCAACGGCTTTTCTGTGCCTCTACCAGAGACAAGAGTGCCATGGAAGTAAAACTTTCAAGCCTGAACTTTACAGCATATAGCTTCCCTACGTGCTTACATACATGGAGAATGCTTACCTAGGAAAATTACCAGTGAAGAAAATCCTTCTTGCTTAAGAATTCATTTCAGGTCTCTTAAACTATTCCTAGCTCTAGCAGTTTTGATTCTAAGCAATTTTGTTTGATCCTCATTATATGGATTTGAACTAGCGATCTCTTTCCATCTTGCCACAATTACATTAAATTCCTATTGCTTTTGCTATATTCTTAATAAAATATGCTAGAACTGGAGCTGACTTCATGCACCTTCCCTCTCCCGTTATGTCAAATGTTGTATCTTCCTTGGTTCAGTCAATCATTGCAGCAAAAAAACAGTGGGTGACACAGCGCTGTAATCATTATGAACGCTTTTAGAGCATTTGAACGGACAAAATGGCACATTGTCAAACTCCCAAGCAGAAGAACCAAGAGCAGTGCTATCGTTGCATAATGAAGCCTTTAGCATCGCTCCAGCAAAAGCATTCTCTGGGTTTCTAACAATCTTGACAGAAAACTTAGTTCTGATGGGACGGGAATAGGAAGTTTAAAGAATAAGCAGCAACTGGTTAATGTGGAAACATAGCAATTAGTCAGACTCCAAGCTTTCAATCATGCAAGCATAACCCAGTATGTCACCTTTTTCTCCTACTCAGATATCTGTTGCGTATGTTGTTAAAACAAAGAAAAAGCACAGTCATTTTCATCTTAGCCCATTTAGGTTTTTTTCTACCAAAACTGAAAGTTCTTCAAACCAAAGAAATATAATGAAATAAGGAGAGAATGAGGAAAGTCTCTGCAAGATAAAAGACAAATTGCCTTTGATCTGCAAAAGACAGAATTGCAAAAGCAGAGAAAATGAAAGCCGTTAACCTCATGTATGAGGAACACTTCTGGAAAGGGCCCAGAGTGCAGGCTCCAGATAAAGACAAATGAGAACAATGCTAACAAACATACATATCTTTTAATAATGGTTGTTGATATTTCCCAGTGGGTGCTGGTGCGAAAGACACAGAAGGACGAAACAGAGAAAATAGCTTCTAGTTAAAAGAGGTAATTAAGTTGTCCCATAGTATCTATCTCCAGAACACTAAAGAAGATTACAACAATCCCAAGAACCATGCATTTATCCAGCATAAGTAGTGTAATTTGTCAACATAATCAAAAGACATACAATACTTTTCACTAAAAAGAAGGTGCCATTTTGTAATAAATGATGTGATACAAAGCGAGTTCACAATAGTTTTGCACAGTGGAAGTCCAAAGTTTGTGTTAATACAGGAGCATAAATCACATATGAATTCCTTTTTAGTCTGCTTCTGCCACAAACCCAGAAAAATCCAAAAATAACAGTACAGTTATAGCATCACTAAGCTACTCTGTCTTCAATTCCTGTTGAAGAGAGTACTAATGGAGAGAAGGCTTTCACAACTGTATCCCAGTTACTCCAGGTAAGCAAGGAATTAATCTTATGTTTCTGTCCAAAGCACTTCAACTGCAGATTGCAACAGGCCTTTTATTTTTTCCAAGGATCAATAGAGATTTTTTTTTTCTGGCACAGCACATATAGCAGGTAGATCTTCAGCAAGGCTGCAAGAGACAGATATACATCCCCTGACAGCATTTCAAAACAAAACAAGGGCATCTATTTTATTCCAAAACAATACAAAAATATAAAATAAAACAGGCAGCACAAAAGAGAGGGCTCCCTGACTCGATGGCGTCCTATAACAACAACTTTAAAACATCCGTGTTCTGAACTTTTTGAACCTTCTAAGCAAGTTTCCCCCTCTATACACTTCTTGTTCAATATCCTGCAATTTCCAATCTGCTTTCTTGAGGCTCATTTACAATGACTTTGAGCTATGTTTGCTCTACAGCATAAGAAAGGAATTTTCTTTCAGACAAGGTCCTGACCTTTGGCATCCCATCAGTCATCCATGTTGTTAGTAATGTAACTGAGAATTCCCTTTCAGACAAAGCTTTACTGGTTTCTGGAGTCTTTAAAGAAAGTTGAACTTTAAG